>OY728146.1:1056757712-1058007712 GCA_963277665.1 Viscum album | reverse complement strand
ACTTCGACCATAAAGATAAATTTTCCAAAGTATAATTAAAATGTTCACCTGCAACAGAACAATAATCCAACAGGTGAGTTAAAAATGATGAATGGATTTGCGGCTTTGCAAGATGAAGCTGGTCCATCATACTCTGGGAAAGAACATAATTCTCAATCCATGATGTGTGTGAAGGAAAAAGTTTGGACCAGGAAGAAGAAAAATGAGAAGGCTGTGGTGGCTGAAATTTCCATTAAGGAATCAGATTGCTCGAGTGTATGGATCCTTGATAGTGGTTGCACATCTCACATGATAGGTAATAAGGATCCTATTATAGGCATAAAATAAGACAAAGAAGGAGTTGTCAAATTTGGAAATGATGAAGGCCTAGAGATTGTGGGCTCGGAAAAATCCACGTTTGGGGGTAATGAAATGAGACGTGATGATGTCTTGGTAGTATAGGGTCTTAGTCATAACTTGCTCACAGCCAGTCAACTATGCGACTCTGGGCACTCTATCCGATTTACAAAGAAGATGTGTGTTGTGAAAGGAATGGATGGAGCAGTTGTTCTATAGGGAAAAAGGACAAAGGGAAATCTTTACCTTATAGGTGGGGAAGAGGATATGAGAATTTTATCCAGAGAGGAAGAAAACCAGCTGTGGCATAAGCGACTTGGTCATCTATTACCACCATCCATGGAAGATATGGAAATGTGTGATGCTACTAGAGACCTTCCAAAACTTTCACGTGATCACACTCATACGTGTTATTCTTTCCAACAAGGGAAGATAATCAGAAAGACATACAGGCCAAAGGAACAGAAATCAACCAGAGTGCTTGAATTGGTGCATGCTGATGTATGTGGATTTATATCACCACGAGCTCTACATGGGAAAAGGTACTATGTTATGTTCATAGATGAATACAGAATAATGGCCTGAGTATTTTTCATTACCCATAATACAGAGGTGTTTAGTTTTATAAATCAGTATAGGAGGGAATCCGAAAGGATGTTTGGGCAGAAAATTCAGAAGTTTCGTACTGATAACAGGACCGAATTCACAAACAGCCAAGTTGAACACTATCTCAAGAAACATGGAATAAGGCATCATGTTTTATCAGTGAGAACTCCCCAATAAAATGGAGTGGTTGAGAGGAGAAATTGGATAATCAACAACATGTCTAGAATGATGCTTATTGAAAAGGACCTACCAGAGAAATTTTGGAAGGAAGTAGTTTTGACATCGGCCTATATTTCAAACAGATCTCCGTTGTGTCTGATGGAAGGGAAGACTCCATATAAAATGTGGTATGGAATGAATCCAATGTTGAAATACATTCGAATCATTTGGAGTAAGTGTTCCATACTCAAAAAGAAAATCACAGGATGTTTGAGTCACGAAGAGATGAGGGGATATTTCTTGGCTACACTGGAAAAAGAAAATCATATAAATGCTTCAACAAAATGTTGGGAAGAATTTTTGAGATCAATGATGTCACTATAGTTGAAAATGAATAGAATACTCAATGACCAAGTGAACAGTTTCAGGATGAAATTGATGATGATGTAAGCTACATAGGGGGAGTAGAAGTAGCAGAGGCTGACTTAGAATAAGATTCTGATGATGAAAAAGAAAGTGTCAAGTCTGTGTCTGCAAGGAATCCAAATAGTCAAGCAGAAATTGATAGGAAAAATATCATTCGTGATTAGACACCTCTAGTTTAGACACAATGAATGAAATCATTACAACAAACATCATTTTTATCTATGGTGGAGCCGAAATGTTTTTCGGATGAAGTTGTCGATGTGAAATGGGTTCAGGATATGAATGAAGAGCTTGATATAATTGAGAAGAACCAGAGATGAGATATTGTTTCGAGGCCAGCAGATAAGAATTTCATCAGGACTGAAAGGGTCTATCGCAACAATATGAATGATGATGGCATAGTGATTTGGAACAATGAACGAATTGTGTACAAAGGATAGTCCCAGATAGAGGGAAAAGATGTTGATGAGACATTTTAACCAGTTGCAATGATATAGTCAATAAGATTATTTTTGGCCATAGACGTGCAAATAATGTTCAAAGTGTTCCACATGGATGTCAAATATGCATTTCTAAATGGGGTTCTAGAAGAAGAGGTGTGCATTGAGCAGCTAGATATTTTTCTCATTCATGAGGATGAGAACAAAGATTTCAGGCTGATGAAGGCATTGTATGAGCTGAAAGAAGCACCAAGAGAATGATACTCAAGGCTTTATCAGTACTTGAAGAAGCATGCTTTCCAGCTTGGGGGAGTTTATTACAATCATTATTTTAGTAACGAAATTAATCAAAGGATGATGGTCTTGGTTTATGTTGATGACATAATATATGGAAAATCAGATGAATCTCTATGCAGAAAGTTTTCCAAATTCCTGAAAAATGAGTTTGAAATGTCAATGATTGGAATGATAACATTTTTCCTTGCTTTTCAGGTGACACAAGGAAGTAATGTCACTTTACTTTCTGAATCCAAATACACCAATGAGGTTCTAAGAAGGTTTGTAATAGAGAATTCGAAGGAGATGAAGACTCTGGTTGCTACCCTGTTGAAATTACCAATAGATGAGGATGGAAAGACAATTAATATCACAGAATATAGGCAAATTATTGGAAGTTTTCTATATTTGACCGCAACAAGTCCGGACATTGTTTTTTCCACATGCCAAGAAGTGAGATATCAGAGTAATCCCATGGAAAGCCACATGATTGTAGTGAAATTAATACTTAGGTATATCAAGGGAATGGTGGAATTTGGCTTGACATATAATGACAAAGATCATACCGAGTTATTGGGTTACATAGATGCAGATTAGGCCGGATCCGCAGATGACAAAAAATAATCGTCAGGAGGTGCGTTCTATTTTAGTTTATTGTGTATTTTTTGGCTATGAAAGAAGCAAGATTGCATTTGATTGAGCACCGCAGAGGCTGAGTATATTTCGGCCACTCAAAAATGCACACATTTATTGTAGAAAAAGCAATAGCTTGAAGATATGGGAGTTGAAGTGAAGTCTCTGATCAAAATCTAGTGCGATAACTCCAGTGATATCAACCTTAGAAAAAATCCTATACATCATTCAAGGACAAAGAACATTTAGATAAAGTATAATTTTATCAAGGTGAACATTGATTAGGGCATTGTGAAGTTGGAGTATGTGACTACAGAGCTACAGGTTGCATGAATTCTAACAAAGGCCTTACCCATGGAAGCTTTTTAGAAATGTCGACTGGCTCTCGGAGTTCAGTCAACTCCCTAAACTTGATAGAGTGTGGATGTGGAACCCCCCTCTCCCCGAGGTATGATTTTTTATTACCTAAATGTGCTGATATGTGTTATCTACTATATTACAGAATACAAAGGAGTGACCGTTGGGTTCTTTGACAAAGGGGGAGAAAATAGTGATTGTACAAGGGGTAAAAGTGAAACGATAATTTGATAAATCATGATAGATACAGGGAAAATCTAACAGGTGGAGCAGCCATATAGGGGGAGTTGAAGATGTGATGAAGAGGATTTGCAACTGACAAGAGTTAATGTTGTGGGCAGATAGGGGGAGCATTTTTAAATCTAACGATTCTAGAAGTGATCGATCAAAGAATAGATATCATGACATCTGAGGATTGTGATAAAAGCATAAGAGTGGTGTTGGAATGCGGTAAGAATTTTTCCAAAAATTGGTATTATTTTGGTGTTAATAGTTGGTGTCAGAGTTGAAGTGATTCATTGATGAACTTTTAATTTACTCTTGTTTCTCACACCGAGCATTGCTCATGTAGGCTTAGAGTATGTGTTGAGAAAATCCTTGACCGCTATCGGAATCACGATAGGAGAATAGTGGCTGAAGGTTTCATGATGTATCTTTTTATGGAAGAGTTTTCAACAATCCCAATGGGGGAGATTTTTGGGAAAAAATCCCTCAAGGTATCACTGAATAATTTTTGAGGTGATTGTGTTTGTTGACAAAGTGGACAACTGTGTTGTGATTGTTGACAAAGAAAACCATGACATGAAAATTAGATGAAAAAGGGGATTTCATGGTATAATTTTGAGTTCAAGAGCAGTGGTCAATGATCTATGTTTGATTCAATAACATCGAAAAAGTAATGGAAGATCTGGAGGCGGTATAAAAATAACAGATACATTGTGGTGCTATTTTCCAGTGTTTGCCAAATTTTTGGGTCTGAAAATCGAAAAATGATGAAAAATCGATTTTGGAATAGGGAATTTCACGCCGTGTACTTAAAAGATTGGAAACTAGCATTCCCTTTACTTTTCAAGATCAGAACATTTAAATATGGAAAAGGAAAGAGGGTCACGTTGGTATTGGTTTGGTCGCGCAAGTGACATGCGCACCGTGAAGAAACTGCCACGCTGATGACTTGGATTCTTGAGAACATTCACACACGTTGTTTTTCAAGATCAAAAGATCAAAATATGTCAAAGGAAAGAGGGTCATGGAAGTATTGGGTTGGTCGTGCAAGTGACTTATAGGGGAAGGGGCCTGTGCACCGAGACTTGCACGCCGATGGTAGACTTTCACACCGTCGCACAGAGTGTCCAAATGCCTATAAATACAGGACCACCCCTCCTCATTTCTCAGCTAGTTCAACAATTGGAAAAATCAGAGCTCATGTCGCACAGGTGTGGTGGTCGCGCAAGTGGTGTGTGGTCGCTCAAGTAGGACTTTCTTGCCAGGTGATGATTGTGCACCGAAGGATGTTTGGGCGAGGAAGGAAGAGAGTGGCACAAGTTTGGACTTGAAGAAGGTTGTGTCGTGCATGTGGTTGAAGGGGACATGTGCGCCAATTTTAACTTTCATGCTGAGACTTGCATGCCGAATTGAATAAGGGTGCCAAGTGTGGTTGATTTATGGAAGTGTTTCTATGCTACGTGGAAGCTGGAAGATTGTATGATACCTTCGGTGTAAAGAGAGATTCATCTAGGGGTGAAAGTTGTAATTCAATAGTGCATCTACATACAACAGAGGATTTATTAATTAATGATAATGAAGAGACTTATAGGTCTATAAACTGTGAGTGGATCCTTTCAGAGCAGTGAGCAATGGAAGAGGAAGAAGGTGATCCTCTCCACCGGCAGTGAGAAAGAGAGAGAGAAACAGGAAGTGACCCTTGGGAAACAAGTGAGATGACGCTAAACATTGTAAATGCAGTGATCCTGGGAATAGAAGTGATATATCCCGAGCCTTGTAAACAGTAGTGTGCTTATAGTGGATTTGGTACATCGGTACATTTCCGGTGTATGTTCCTTGGACGTAGCCGAGTTAGGGTGAACCAATTAAAAATTGTTGTGCCATGTTCATTCTTTACTATCTATTTATATTGTGAAACAAGAAAGAGAGAGAAGAGTGTTTTTCTTAACAGTGATACAAGATCAGAATCGGCTTTAATTTTTAAATTTTTCATTCCCTAATTCACCCCCCTCTCAGGGTATTCAGCCTTGTAGACCTAACACTAACATATCCATGGATGAAGTGTTATAAACTATTATATTTCACTATTTTTTATCAAGTTATTAATTTAAAATATAATCTAAAACAACAATAAAATTTATGAAAACATCACATATAAGCATTAGTTACATTTATTGTTTTAATGGAATAAATTAGGTTTAATTTCATGATTTAGTGATAAATATATTTTTAGAATTTCATTTAGAATTTCATTAAATTTCATATAAGTAGTTAAATAGGAATTTAATTCATATTGGAATTTTCAACCCACCTCAAAGTGTTTTTGATGAAAAATAAAGGCATGATCACTCAATATTCCATGCTTCATAAGCATAGTTTATTAATCTATCATCTGTGAAAAATAGGAAAGGAAAGAAGTTGTTACATTAAAGAAGGTAGGATACCATATGAAATCACCTTCAAGTGAAAAAATAAATAATTCCCAATATACCATATGTGGATAATTCCAGGATTCTTCATGATATCTCTAAATATATCATTAAGTAACCAAAAATCTACCACAAAGAACCCCATGATACTACTCCCTTCCACAAAAAAAATTCACATCATCTCTTTACAATAAATAATACAATTGAATCCTATCTTCCAACACACTATAATCACCCATGGAATCCATTGAGTGATCTCACCCCTCAACTATCGTCCACAATTGAACCATCCAATCATCCATTGCACCCATTCCACTATAATATCATCATGAACCTGGTCCAGACTCAATATATCAATGCATGACATGATCCATTATCCATGATGGACATTGAGATATATCATTTTAATCATGAACCATGATATCACAACATAGAATATAACCAAATTGTGGTCAAATGAGTCAAAACCTAAAATAGTAAACATAGAATCTGAGGATTCTGACATTGAATAAGATATATTATTATGAAAAACATATTTATTACATGATCGAGACAAAATAGATATTAAAATTTATTACATAAAATTTACATAATATAATTTTATCTTTATACTTTATAAAGGCATAGATTGTAAGAAAAAATAATATCACATGCATTCTGTTTGAAAATTATCTTCAACGATTCAATGATGTATATCTTCATCACATCTCAATCCATCCTTTCACCTAAATCCTAAAAACCTGAAGTAGTTCATATGACTCTTGTAGTATCACTTCAAATTCAAACACTCAATCTCAACCACACAACCTAATATATTCATTACTAATATGTATCTTATGAGACATCACCCAGACCCATCAATCAATCCCACATACACCCAATACAACCTATAGAAACCCTAACACGCTCCATAAAAAGTACCAAACTACTTTTTTCAAGATTATATAATAATATATTTTTTTAAAAAAATATTTTATTGAACTAATTATTTAATTTGGTTACATAATTAATGTAATAAGATAGTCGAGTATGTTTTATTAGATTTTTTTCAATACTCCACTATATATTCCTATGCCCTTATCTCACCGTCAAAGTTATATCCGGATCTAAATAAGTCATATTACATATCATGTCCAACATCTGGTGAATCCCACTTCAAGATACAGTAATATAACAGAACTAAAAAAATTATGTACCACTGATATTAAATTGCATAACTTATAGTACATGCATATTATTTTATATGGAAACCCACATGCATAACTCAACTCCCACTATAGTAGTGAAGCATGGAAAACAATATCTCTGATACTTCTCAAGAAGCTATGGACATCGATCAGGGGAAGATATGTGAAACACACAAGAGCCTCAGCCCAGTTGGTGAGGGCTCGACAAGTGCATCCAAGAGACCAGAGTTCAAAAATTGGTGTGAACATAATGTAGGGGTACTATAGAAGAACTATAGAAGTAACTATATCATACACTATTCAGTACTATAGCAGCCGAACTTTTCATCCGTTTGGGCTTTTGGGCCACCATTTGGGCTTTTGGGCCACCTCAAGCTCTTCGGGCCACCTCATGGCCTTCTGGCCACCTGAAATTTGGGCTTAATGATCATAAAAACTCTACAAGTAGAAGACTCTAGATGGGAATCAGAGCAGCCGCATTCACCAGATCATATTCTAAGATTATTGTTAGAAAAATTTGGTATGTCATTACCATCTTGACCATTTTATGATTGCATTGGGATCCTAGCCGAACATCAATGAGAATGGTGGAGAGTAGATATCACGATGAAGAATCTTGGGGGAGGAGTCCCAATTAATCAATGTATAATTTCTAAGGCCTACGGTTCATGTATTCTCTATGCATATGGGCCTTGTATAGGTTCACCCTATTCCCATAAAAGGGGGTAATCAAAAATCAATAAAAAAGAAGGCCTTCAGGCCATTCAGGGGGGGAGACATGTGAAATTATTTTTTAAATGATGTTATAGGGAAAAAATTTGGGTCTTATGTATAAAAATTGGAAGGAGCTGAGTACGAAATGTTTCACCCATTTATGAGACCCCATATCATTTCATCGAATATTTCATTCTTTCTGTTCATAGTGAAATTATATTCCATTCATTAATTAAATTTGGTTTTTACGGCCCCTGTCTTATTATTTTTTTTATACCTCATGTTAATGATTCTAGAATAGAAACCCAAGGATGGGGTACTGTGGGAGATCATATGCGCCTCTAGAATGACTATATTGAATTCTATAATTAAATTATTTTATCATTAATGAAATAATGAATGTGGGGTAATTTGATAGATGATCGTAATATATTATTTTATTTTACTATTTTATTATTTAATATATCACATCTTCTCCCTATCCCTTATTTTTATCTACACAATATAATATTGGAGTTATATAGTTTATGGTATAAAAACCATACGATTGGATCTAGCTGAATGGTGGTGAATAAAATATTGCCCTGGAATATTCATCATTTCACAAAATGGAGGATGTGAGATGGAAATTAATCGGGATGTCTCCTATGATTGATAAATCTAATAAATTATATTGATATTAAAAATTATTGATTGGTTATGATATAATTTTTGGGTATTAATAATTTTTATTATGAAAAGTACAACATGATTAAACCCACGACTATACATTTTCAACATATTTTTTTACAAAATTTATAATGTTTTTAATTTCATAAAATTAAAAAACCAAAAATATTATTTTCACCGATCTCATGACATAAAAAATTAAGAAAAATATTATTATTAATTGATCAAGATGGTGAAAATATTATATATGAATCATTAAGAACAACATAGGTTAGTCCCACTTGATTCAATAACATGACTTCTATCATTTATTTGTTGGGACCATGAAAACCTATCATTTTTCTAACAGAAACAATATTTATAACTATTAGAATGTAGTCTAGTGGGATTGACAATAATCGTTCTCAAGGAGTCATGGGTCCGCTATTCACTATATAGATCAGTTAAAAAAAATTATTTCATAAATTTGGAATAAAAGTGATAGGTAAATATGAAATAGATTTAGGATTTTTTTTGTTATGAAATTATGAATAAAATACATAATTTAAACAGAAAATGTTTGGGTGAAAGGGATTGGTCATGTGTTTGATCACAAGGGGGTTATTCATTATAAATTTATTTCTCAACTAACAATTATATCATAACCAATAACTAATTGAAAATATCTATATAAATTATGTTATTGAGAACACAAGGAGGATTTCCCTATGATTTTCTTGCTCAACTCCTCCACAGTATAAGATGATGAATATTCCCTAACCAGATATAATCCACCACTGTTAACCCATATCCAATAGTATGTTGTTCATACTCAAATCCACAGTACTCCAATTGAATAATTTGTAGATAAAGAGAACATGGTGTGGTGTAATATGATAATTTAGAGAATATATTAGAAATAAAGGATGTGGAGATGATGATAATATATCCAGTACCATCTCATTCACATCCTCATTAAGGATGAAAATTTCATATTAAAAATTTCAATAAAATTATTTCGAATTCCCATCTAATCTTCCATGGGGAAAAATTCTTTTCTTAGTCTTCCATAATCATGTAACTAATTGATAAAAATAATATTATGATTATTGTGGTAAAAAAGTAAGGAATATATTTTAATTTTACTAAATATGGAATGATCAAAATTTAGTATTTAATATAGTAATCCAATGAATAAGATATAATTTTATCTCTCACCTACATCACATTTTTAAACAAGAATCCCTTACCCTTTTCTATTTGACATAAGTTGAAATACAATTTCACCCATTTGGGAGACTCATCCCATCATTATTGTCCATAAATGTTTTAGAAAAATATTATAAGAAGTGTTTAAGTGAATTATGGATACATTAGAATTTGAGTTCCAGATGGGGGTTTGAACGAAGATGATGATACATGCATCAGATAGTGTAGTATTTAATGTCACTGGGCCAATATGTACATGGGTTTAATATAGCAACAATTATAAAATTCTGATTCAAAATATGTTTTAAATTATCTTTTACATGATTGATTTATATATGTGTATAACCTTGAATGTGTGATGGGAACTTAGGAAAACTTGATGGAGAGATGGATAGTGGTATTGACCCCATGATATATTGTATTCTTTATTTAATTATTTAAATAGTATCTACAATTAGTACAATAAAATTATTCTATAATGAAAAATATTATTTTAGATTATATTAGAAGGGTTGTTTTGGTGATTCATATGGGTCGAGGTTGGAAATCTAGGTGTTATATCAGGTGTATACTATTTTTATTGATGGATTTTAGTGATGCTTCATGAGATAATGCTTATCTATTAAAGGATATATCTACTATTGAATATGGATAGTCATTTATAGCTCTTTATTTTACCTTTTCATTATAATTTTGTGAAATGTTCTATGAAGTAAAATTTAGTTCATCTTTCTAAATTCTACATTTTATTTTTTGTTATCTACATCATGCCATACTATAATTTATTAAACAACTAGGTCAATGATTACTATCTCGAGGGATTCAATTCTCATGGGAGTTCTATAGTTTCCTGAATCTCAATTCTAATTTTTCATGTTGTTATTACATTTTGATGGTGTAGTGGAAGTTTTTTGGGATTGGAATGGTTATTTCCAACAATTCCTAGAATTAAACATTCTTCTTTAAATCCTAAAAAAATTATTTATCCATCCCTTCCCTGGGTCCACATTGTATTTAGTATGATTCTTTTTGATCGAGTTATAAAGAAAAAAAGATGGAGTTTGGTGGCATGTTTATGTTTAGTCCATATTCATCAGACGCCACTATGGAGGAGGTGTAATTCTATGTTCCTAGGTGAATCAAGAAATTTTTTAATATCTGGAGAATATATTAGATGTTTTTGATTCATGAATTTAATTGACTCTATTATCAATTGGATAGTTAAAAAATATTTTGACAATGATGGTTATTAGTTTATGTGTTTTGGATTCATCCTATTTACCAACAAATATCTATTTAGGATCTTTATCAACTTTCTTTTATACTCTTGAACACACACAAACAAAAACGCTCTTCAACATCAAATTTCATTAAATTTAAAACAAAAAAAATCAAAAATATTACAAGTTGTCGAGAGTGTGAAAAATCCTTTTCCCAACTCCTTGAGAGGGAAACCTATGGTCATATTTTTACATTATAGTGTATTTTAAAATTTTATTTGAATTCCTTCCTCAATGATGGCCTATAAATAAGTATCTCGCGAATATCATTTATTGAAATAGTGAAACCACCACCACTATTATTCAGGAAATATATATAATTATCTATGGTGGGATTCATATTCTTCATTTGGTAAATGTGACGTCTCACATGGACTTTAATTTTTATAATAACCTTGTATAGTAAGAAAATATTATTTTGGAATTTGATTTGATAATAATACCCAATAACTATTGTGTTCTCTACACAAGGTTGGTGTTATATATGATAGACAAAAGAACTTTGAAGGGGTGATCAAAAAAATTTAGATGAAGAATTTGATTCGTTCATCTACCATGATGATGTAAGACTAATATTTATGATCATGAAATTCCTTAACATGGTAGTCATTCAGAATGATAAATTAATGTCATTGTTTTATGGAATATGAGTACCAATGATGATTGATGAGTCCCCCAAGTGTTTTGTTGGGGGTAATCTAGATGATTAACTTAAGGGAGGTGTCCCTAATATGGTGGATGGGGAGTATTTATATGAATATTAAATAATAAAGAAGGTGGAATGAGATGGATTTTCTTCCAATATCCCTCGAATGATGTTTAACCATCTAGAGTCCAGATTAGGTACTCCATCATTTGAGATATAACTCTGATAATGGGTGAAGATATTGTTCAATAATATCATTTTTATTAAATAGATAAGTATATAGGATTCTACATGGTATACCTCCCTTTCATATGTATGTGAACACTGAGATTATTTAAAATGAAATTTATAACACCATTAAAATCAATGAAAACGTCTCGAGGATACTAACAAGGGGATCTCTAGTGAATCCCAAACTCCCTCTTCGTGGACAA
Organism: Viscum album; assembly: GCA_963277665.1. NCBI lineage: Eukaryota > Viridiplantae > Streptophyta > Magnoliopsida > Santalales > Viscaceae > Viscum > Viscum album. The sequence continues at coordinate 1,057,995,707 of OY728146.1, read as the reverse complement.
CCATATATATAATATACTGAAAGCTGAAAATTATTTTTTCAACCCATTCCCATTGATAGGGGAAAAGAATGTTCATGTGTGGTGAGAAAACGTGGTCATGGTGTTATGAAATACCTGTTGAACCCTTCTTTTATAAGAGGAATCATCCCAATATTAGATTCCATGGTATTAATGGAGGATATATTTTAATACATCAATTTCCCAACATCGTTGGATTCGGTATGTATGTTGAGTAAATAAGGTTTCATTATGAATTTTCCATTCCTCCATGATTGGAAAATCAAAAACCCATTTTCTTAATGAAAATTTTCATTTTCTAAAATGTTTTATCCTTACCTAGTATTTATAAGACATATTCTAATTCTTCTCAAAACCATGTCTAAATTTTATTATTATGTCAAAATATTGAATCGTTATCTAAAACCTTGGAATGTATAGTTCCTTGGTTATCAAGTATCTCTATTTTTGGACTCCAAATTCTCTAAAATTCAGAATTCTAATTACCTAAAATTAATACTAAATATTTTCTCAAATTCACACTCTGAATTCTCAGAAATTAAAACATTTAGTTCATCGATATTCATACTATGAATTCTCTAAAATTTAGACTCCAAATTCTCTAAAATTCGGACTCCAAATTCTTTGAAATTCAGAATCTGAATTTCTCATAATTCAAACACTAAATTCCCCAACATTCAGACTCCAAATACCTCAGCATTCAGACTCCTAAATCTATAGAATTAAAACATTGAATCCTTTGAAATAAAGAATCTGAATAATCATTTTATAAAATATGAGTATTCCTAATTTTAGATTCTAAATTCTAATTTTTTTTCATAGACATCGATTAATCAGTTTTTGTTAAACAGTATTATTTTCATTACATTTTATTTATTCTCATGTTTGATAAGGTTGCAATGTTTTTTACAATGGAAATGATGTCTTAAAATTTGTTTCTAACTAACCACTGGTTGAGTGAAATGTGTACAAGTCCCTCGAGGATTTAAGGAGAAATATGACCATTGGGAGAGGGAGATGACTGTTGATGTTTTGTTATAAAAAGGAGTTCATTTAAAAGAGATAAATACCAAAAGATGGTTCCATGATAATTAATATTACATGGTGTGAAGTGATTTTTAGATAGAAAAATACTCTATTGTGTTGTGTGTTTTTTTAACATCTTATTCAATTGTGAACTTCTTGTTCAGCTTGGTTTGCGTGACTCCAATTGTTTCTGAGTACAATCGATGGCTTCTGGGGATAAGAAGACAGATGTGCTGACTACATTAATTTTTGATGTATTGTGGGGATAAAAAGATGGACTATGATATTCTTATCTAGGACTTTCCCAGATGTGGGTACGAAAGACATTCTTGAAAGTATAAATCAAGGTACCTTTATCCACGGTTGTGGTATAACCTAATATTTTTCTTAATATATCTCATACTTGTTTACGTTATTATTTATTCATGTTTTATTTACACTATATTTTGATAAAGAAACAATGTATTAAGTTCTAACACATTCTTTTACTTTAACATACATTGATAAAAAATATTATACACACTTTAAGGTATAATTCTTCTCTAAGAATATTATTCAAAATTTTTTCCTCATCTATATTTATGGACTATAAGATAATTTTTTTCTTAGTTATGAAATAAATAGGGATAGTAAATACATATTTTTTTAACTTTATTAAAAATATATTTTCTTAAGGATAAAAGCGAAAGATTTTAAACATATAATTCTCCACTATTGATATAGAGAATCGACATACACTATTTCTATCCTACAATTGGTATCAAAGAAGGCCTATAAAATACATATAAATTACATATTATTTTTCTTTCTCAAGTTTCTTTTCTTGCTCTAAATTGTCTTCTTTATCTTTACTTGTTACTATTTTTATTAATGTTTTTTACAAACATTTACTACTAAAAATTCTTAGGGTAATTTATTTTCATATAGATTGGCATGTATGAATATTGGTTCTATAGACTTACATAATTCTAACAGACCACCAATCATTGATGGTAATGACTACAATTACTGGAGAGATATGATTATGTCAATTGTCATTAACACTGGAGTAGAAAAAATTTTCATGCTCGCTGTAGATTTCAAAATTCTAGATAAGGTTGTGAGAACTATTACTAACCAAGAGACACTAGAATATTAACTAAACTAAAAGGTACACATTTATTTATTGTATTCTATGACTAGCAATATATAAAGTTAGATATTTTCTTATGAATATACCAACAGGATTTGGATGAAACATGAAGTTACAATTTTTGGAACTTCCAAAGAGATAGAAAATAGAAGATCTAGGTTAAGAGATGAATATCATAGATTTTAAATTTTTTTATGGAGAACATGTTTGAAATGTACAAAAATGATTTATGACCATTTTCCATAGTATTCAATCTATGAGAGAGAAATGACTTTATGATTATGTTCTTGTGGACAAGAAAATTTCTATCATGCCTAATTAGTTGGAATATAAATGGAAAACTATTGATGAGAACAGAAAAGTATCTAATATTACTATTGTTGATTTATTTGGAACTCTTATTAATAATGAAACAAAGATGATACCGTATTTTGATTCAATAAAGAGGCTTATGTTCCCCAATATTTATATCAAAAAAATGAAACATGGATGGTAATAGAATATGCATTCAACAAAACAAATAATGGTAATGATAGTTTAGATTTTACTACTACATTTAATGCCATGACTATAGAAAGGCTAACTAGATCTAAAGCTAAGAACGATGTCATTATATCTGAATGATGTGATAGTGATCAGTATGATAATGAAATAGAAAATCTTCCTCAATGGATGAACATGATTTTGGAAAAGAATGATTTTCAGTTCAAATATATGAAGAAAGATTGAATGGATAATAATGAATCCGATGTAACCTATTCTGAATGAAAAATAGAAGGGCACATCATACCTGATTGTACTATGCTTAAGAGAAATGATATGAATGAAAAAAATTATGAAATAAACAACAATATGTATTACAAATCTATGGGTATGTATGTCTAGAATGAAAATGATACCTGGAGTGCCAATGGGGGTGACTCTTTAAATGAATCATCAGAATTTAAATCTTTTGGTAAGAAGAATATTAACCATGTAACCAAAGTTACTATTGAAAATCATATTCTTATAGATAAGGTACACCATGATGAATCCATATCAAATATTTATTTAAATTCAAATTCACCTAATTACTAATATTATGAATCATTAGATGATAAAACTTTTTCATTAGAAGATAATACCTTACCTTCATTTCAAGATGTCTCATGATTTTCTAAATTAATTCCGAATGAAAATTGTAAGATAAAAAAGAATTTAGAGAAAGAAAATTTTAGAAACACTATATTAAAAAAAGAGGTATAAGACCTTTCTAAGGATCTTGATCAAAAAACCTTTTATTTTTAAAGTGTTTCTAAAAACCAAAAAGATATTAATTTTGAAAAGGATAAACATTCTAAGGATCTAGAAAATTTTATTTATAATTAAATTAATTTAGATAATATCTCATGTTCCAAAACTAATTTCCTTGATAAAAATAATTTTTTCATCATACTAAAATCAGAATTTTTTTCATTACAGAAACTTTTATCATATTTTACTTCAGAAAGGATCGAATTTTATAAGATGTATTACAAAATTCATCTTCTAAATAATAGTACATTAATTGGTTATACTCATTCGAAAACTATTTTTAGTCACCATTGTTTTATTCCCCAAAGTTCTCTTTTTCTGGACCAAATATCAATGTGGTGGACAATGGGAGAATTATTTTTCTTTAAATACAATATAATCATTAGATTTTTTATATTGCATACTTTTCTATGAAAATGAAGATTCCTAATATTTTACATTCATAAATTTCCAGATCTAATAATTTTTGGATCCTAAAAATCTAAATCAATTATTTTCAGGAAAATAATGAATGTACCAAGAAAAATATTTCGTAAATGGATAGTTGATGTTCCTAGCACGTGACTGACAACAATAACTTCATCTAATAGATTATCAAGAAAAAAGTAGGAAATGTTACATTCAAAGATATTTCTTAGGGGGAAATTGTTGGTATATGTAACATTATTATTCTTGGAAAATCGTTGATTTCAAATGTTTTATTTGCTTTTGGTATTAAGAACAACCTTATTATCATAGGATCATTATGTGATAAAGGATACCTTGCAAATTTTTGGAATGATAAGTTCTTAGTACACAATTCTATGGAATAATTTATTCTATTAGTCCATATGCATGAAAATGTTTACACACATAAAATATAAGACCATAGGAGCCAATACCTACCTTTACTTAGTGAAATGGAAGATTGATATTGGTTATAGAATAGAAAACTAGAACATTGTAACCATTGGAACCTATTCAAACACTAAAGGTAAAGACTTGTTAAGGATATTCTGGAGCATAGATTTGATTCTTCAAAATATTGTGATCCTTGTAAATTGGGAAAGAAAAATAAATCATGTTTTAATTCAATTGGGGAAGTCTGAAATTCTGATGCATTATAGTTGGTGCATATGGATCTCTTTAGTCCAATACAAACTGGAAGTATTGGTTCCAAATATTATGTATTTGTTTTAGTTAATGATTACTCAAAGTTTATGTTGGTCTATTTTATAGAAAATTAATCTGAAAACATTTCTTATTTCAATACATTTAAGGCCCAATTAAAAAATGAGAAAAACTATCCATTGATTACTATTCATAGTGATCATGCAAGAGAATTTCAAAACTCAGAATTTGAAACCATTTGTATTAAGAAAGGTATTACTCTTTACTTTTCTGCCTAAAAAACTTCTCAACAAAATGGTGTTGCTTAAATAAGAAATTTAGTTGTTTTAGAGATAAAAAAACCCATGTTGAGTGAATATTATATAGGTAAACATTTCTGGTATGAAGATATTATTACTATTTTTTATATTATAAATGGTGTTTTAATCTGGAATTTTCTTAATGAAACTTTGAATGAATTTTGGACAGGTTGAAAAAATAGACTTTATTACTTTAATTTATTTGGTTGCCATGTATTTATTCTAAATAATTAAGATAACATGTATAAATTCACTCCCAAATCCGATGAAGGAAATTTCTTAAGCTATTCAACTACTTATAAGGCATATAGAATTTTTAACAAAAATACTTGTAATGTTGAATAAACATAGAATGCTAAATTGGATGAAACTCATCAATTTGTTTTTTAACAACCCCAACTTACATCCTCGAATGTGTTTTAAAAAAATAATTACAAACCACTGATTGAAGATTATTATAATATGAAAAATACTCAAGATTTTGTTTCGAAAGTATTTATCTTAGAAGATTTTCTACCATATGCTGATGAATAGATTTTACAAGACCTAAATCAGTTTTTTCTTAAAATCATCCCATTCATAATATCATTGGTGATGTAAATCAACTGGTAAGGACTAGAAGACTTTAATAAATTAAGTAGAACATCTATAATATATTCCTAATTATTACAAACAATAAATGAAAAAGTGTAATCGATGTGGAGGGAGTAGAAGAAAATGAAGAAGGAGGGAGATGAAATAATTAGGTTAGATCCTACTGAGGTAATGGCCTTGATAATCCAAATTAAAAAAAACATGAAATTCATGAAAAAAAGATGTATCTAAAGATGAAAATTTCAGAATAATAAATTATCGAAGCCTTACTCAAAGTTATAGAGAAGGCCTCTAAATAGATTCAGGTTTCAGAATCCTTTCCTCATGCGCCAGTACCAGTAGAAACTCTAGGAATGGAAATTCCAATTACAGAACTTTTTGTAGAAGCACTACTAAAAATTTGGGCTATAGCCACGGACCTATTGCCACGGTTTTATAGGTCAGTTGCTATTGCTTTTATATTTCCACGGTCAAATTCTCTCTCTGTGGCTAAATCAATAATACAATGTGAGCATCGTTTTTTTCAATCTGTATCGGGCTCCTCCTCCTCCCCCGATCCGCAGCCCTCCTCCTCCTCCCCTGATTCCCTCACCGTGGAGCCCTCTTCCCCGAAAATGTCTCCTCCTCCCTTCATCCCTCTTCTACTCCCCCAATTCTCAGCCCTATCACCACGCATCCCTCCTCCCCGACAGTGTCTCATCCTCCCCGCAGCCCTCCTCCTCCTCCCCCCAGTTTGCAGCCATATCACCGTGCATCCCTCCTCCCCGATGACGTATCCTCCTCCCGACGATCTCCCCGACGATCTCACCATGCAACCCTCTCTCACAACCACTCCCTCCTCCCTACGATATCCCTAACGATCTCCTCTCCCAGTTTGCAGCCATATTTCTGGATATATGGGATTGGGTAACAATTATCTCAGTTTTTTATTTTTCATGATGGTAATTGTCTTGGGTTTTTGTAGTCTATGCACCATGATTTATGTGTTGTTAATGTTTCAGGAAATCGATAATGGAATGAGAGAATTTAGATATGTTTTGGTGATCAAAGTAGGAATGTAGATGTGGATGGATAACCACTAGGAATTCTCAGGGATGATAAGTCTTATGGGGTGGAGTTTTTAATTCCATGCATCTATATGGGAGTTGGAATTTATGAGGATTACAAAATTTTGAAATAATGCATAGTCTATATTTTGAGATGGGAATTGGATAGGAATTATGAGGGTTTGATAACCCCAAATAAAACTTTTTAGACAAAAAATAAATGAAAAGAAGGTGGTATGGAGGGCTTGAGAAATATCAGTGGCATCTTAGGATGGTACGGTAGCAAGTTGGCTATAACGTATTTCCACTAGCTGGCCCTTGGTTAGTCACTAACTCAGTGGTGGCTTGGGTAGCAGCTTGGTTCCATTTTTTGGCTTAGCTACCAATCAATGACGTTTTTATAGGGTAAAATACAAAATTATTCACTCAGTTTTTTAAGGATAATCCCCCTCTGTTCCCCTCTATTTTCAGCACACAACCAGGGGATCTGAACCCATATACCTCCCCTAACACCCCCTTAATTTTAGGTGGTTTCAAATTCATTCTTCAGAGATTTGAGAAAAATACCCACATATCCTCTTATCCTTCCTCATCACTTAAATTGGTCTTTTTCTTTTAGGATTCTTGGTGCCAGTTCCACCAGAGCATGGTGGAATCATCCTTATATCATAAGGATTTGATTTTTCTTATATATGGGGAATTCTAAGATGACCTATTTTGGTTTTTTCATGTCATTTTTATAGATGTAAGTGGTGAAACCAATATTGTTACGCTTTTTCCTAAAATTGAAATTGGTTATTATTTTTCATGGAATCATTGGTTTGGTCTTTGGATAAAAATGTGGTCCAGAGTACACCATGGGTATTTTATAAGTATTTTTTTTGGTTTTAATATTGTGATAGATTCTGGTAGGTTTTTCATTTCTTGTTCATTTATAGAGAAATGTTTTAAATTAATTATAATTTAGTAAAATTAGATGGTTGAAATTTAATGGTTTAATATTGGTACCTGGTTGGTGATGAATGCCTCGAAGATACTAGGGGGAAACTGTTAACCAATTGAAAAAATTTGGGAAGTTTATTTAACGGTTAGTGGTCCTTTTAATTTAACACTTAGTTTTTTCTTCTTTTAGAGTGTGTTCATGATTCATTCTAGCTAACTTTATCATTGTTGATACAATTTAATTTAATTTTTTGAATTTAAGGTTTACCTATTTCAACGACCCATTAAATATTCCTTGGGAATTTTTGATGGGTAGTTTCAAATGGAATTCATAGTGGATTAATTACCTTTAAATAGAGCGATGTCATTAAATGTTGAAATTGTGTTTTAAATGGATTAATTGGAACATGGGTTGAATTGATGGTTGTGAAATGGAATTTCAAAATCATCGATTATTATAAATGGATAAACCATTGGGTAAAACCCAATATAATGGTGTGTAGGTTTCTAATAAAGTGTCCACTTTTTTAATGGAATGGTATTGATGAAATGGGTTGATAATCCCAAAAAATTTAAATGGACACGAAGTGGTTTTATGATAATTGAAGTTGTATAATTGCATGGTTGTCTTGAGAATCCCAAAACATTTAATTAGGGATTTTTTGATTTTTGGGTTCCTTATATTTTTGTTGTGTGTTTTGGATTTCATTGAGGTGGATCTGAGTCACCGTTGACGAAGGATTACATGTGTATGCATATGTAGGAATATTCATATATATGTTCTCTTTTATATATATTCACTCATGGAGGTAAGAATATATATATTGGGGCTACGTGTGCTTGTATATAAATATGAAAAATTCAAATTCATGTAAGTGAAAAGGGGTATATGCAAGTATAAACATATATCTAAGGACCCCCTTGTGCATATTTGGCTATACAAATATGTAGATATGGGATAGGTGTCCTTATATATATGTTAAGTTGCATATGCATGCAATCGAGAAAAGGAAGATTCGAGTTGTTATCGTCAAAAGAAAACACGCCTTGAGGTTGAGGTAGGGTCCCTATCCTAGCCTATTTAATTCAAGAATTTTTTAAATTGAATTTATTTTCCTTCTTAATTTTGCAAGTTTATGTTAAATTTCAATTCTTGAATAAGTGTTAGTTAAGATATTTGTTTAGTTTGATAAATAAGTCATGGTTTTGTAATATAACCCCTCCAACGGAGGTGCGCTGTCTGCAAAAACTCACAGTGGTATACCTTTCTTAACATTATAGCATTGATGTTTTCCTTATACTTGATGTCATTGTTAGTCATAAAGCACACATCGTACTAGACCATTTTTATATCCCTTTAGGGGGTTTCCCTCTTTTTATTAAAACAGGTGTTTGAACCAAGACACTCTTTCAGTGCCGTTAGATTTTTAAGATGGGTCCCATGTTGTGTGACCGTGTCACATGGCATGTGATAGTTAAATCCAACCAAAAGACCAGTTCCACAGCCCAAGGGTCCCATAGTACCCGTAATTTCAGATTACATGTTATGTAACATTTGATTTTCCTGATCTAATGGGATATTCCTCTAGGTATTCCTACACATTTCTAGATCTCTAAACCACACTGAATTAGGTATATAAGGGGTCATCCAATCCTCTAGTAATCAAATATTAGCATTAATTTCTTTAAAACATCTGAGAAAACATCCTCTTATTCCATCCATATGATCTTATTTGAATCTAAGTGGAAGATTCTTCCCCAAGGATGTCGCTGGACCGAGCCAACATGCTTTGGTCACGCCGCGGTCACTCCGCGATCACGCCGCGGTCACGCCGCAGCCGCTGTAATGCCACGATTTGGGCCTGCTCCAGCCACATACAGCCCACACCATCCCCCTTCAACCATCATTTCATCCCACTTCCACTGGCATTCCAGCCCGCAATAGCCCCCCTGACACCTTCGAATCAGCCCGTACAATCTCCCCAGCACCTGCAACCAGCCTCGTTCCCCCAGCATTCCATCCCCCTTCCACCTGCATTCTAGCCCTCACGGAATTATGTATATCAGGGGTCATCCAATCCTCTAGTCATCACGGATTAGCACTAATTTCTTTAAATATTCCGAGAAAACATCATCTCATGCCATACATATAATTTTATTTGAAACTACGTGGTAGATGCTGACCTGAGGATTTCACTAGACTGGGAAAACACACTGCAGTCACGCCGCGGTCACGTCGCGATCACGCCGCGGTCACGCTGCAGTCACGTCGCGGTCACGCCACGGCCACGCTGCAGTCACGCCACGGTCACACCATGATTTGGCCCTGCTCCAGAATGACACCATGCGTCAGTTCGCAGTGATAGTATTCCATGAGTCTTGTGATCAGTGTTGAGACTGACTAATCACAATTTCGGATGGTGGGGCGATGACTGGAATGTTGCCCCGCCTCCTCTCGTAACCTTCGATCATGGCCAGAAGATGTTTCCCCGCGGATGTCGCTGGACCGGGCCAACACCCCACGGTTACGCCGTGGTCATGCCGCGATCACGCCACTGTCACGCCGCGGTCACGCCACTGTCACGACGCGGTCACGCCGCGGTCACGCCGCAGTCACGCTGTGGTAATGCCGTGATTTGGCCATGCTCCAGCCACATCCAGCCCACACCAGCCCCGTTCCACCTACATTTCAGCCCCCCACCACCAGCATTTTGGCCCGCAATAGCCCCTTCCACCTTCGAATTAGCCCGCACCATCCCCCCAGCAACTGCAACCAGTCCCCTTCCACCACCATTCTAGGCCCCTTCCACCGACATTCGAGCCCGCACCAGCCCCCAGCTACCTGTAATCCAACCCGCAATATTTAGGTCATGCCCTTTGGATTGAATAATGATGACATTACATACCAACACTACACACATTATATCATTAATACATTCTTAGAAAGAATAGATGATTGATTTTGTTAATGACATGGTTATCAAATCTCAATAGATATGTGATTATTTCAAATATCTTTAAACAAAATTTAACAAGTTTCAGTAGCAGAACTTAAACATGAATATGCTAAAATGTGTTTTTAGGGTAACTCTAGGGAAATTCGATAGATTTGTGGTGTGGTACCATGAAATTGAGTTTGAATCTAAAAAATTAGTTCAGTTTTATCAATTTCACTCCCTGAGATTCATAAATAATCGAGGGGGATTTAGGGGTCCATTTCTATCATTTATAACTTCATAGCTAACCTGGATGACATCTCTCTACACTGTTGTGAGATGTTGTTTGGAAGGGGGAATAATAAAGGGGGGGGGGGGGGTATTGTTTTTTAAAAAACGGATCTGCTGTGCAGATACAGGGGAAACAGTCATCGGCCTCGCGGTGCGACCACGGGGAGTCCTTTCTGGTAATCGGTGGTATCTATCTGATAAACTTAAGAATTTGATGTCTGCGTGGTCAGACCGAAACTTCAATCAAACTAAGTGTTTTTAGGTCAGAATTGGTGTTAGATGTCTCACCATCGTGGACCACTGACGCATCGTACACGTCCATGTTTATGGAGATCATTCCGTTCCAGATAGCATCATGTGCACCATCAAATAGAGCCATGATCCTCAAATCCCACAAGGACACAATGATCTCCACAATAGCAGTAGTGAGGAGGTTTCCCAATTGATCACTGCAGTGCATATGCAGCAGACCAGGCATCAGATCCATAAGAAGATTTCCGGATTCCACCGCAAGCCCTAACAACATTTCCAGATAACTCTAGAGTTGTCGGGCCTCGCCGCACTCCATAAACACATGATGTGTGGTGTCTTATGCAGCCCAACATAAGGCACACCTGGAGGCCATCTGAAATCCAACTCATGTCAAATTTTCATAGTTAGGAAGTATATTTTCTAGATTATTCAAAGAATGAGAAACTGGGATGGGCGAATGAATGGATCCCTAAACATCATACGCCAGGTTGGGGCGTGGTCAGTACCGCCACATGCACTCATGTAAAACTCTTTGGGGTTAAAAATCCCAATCCTGCTATGAAGCCAGATCAGTTTTTCCCAATTCATAAATTCATAATTATTAACTTGAGACAACACATAGTCAGAAATATTCAAATCAAGTGAAATATGATATGAGAGAAAACCCAAGATGTACAATCAAGTAACTTCAGATGGGAAATTCATAGAATGCAAGGGATGATCCTTCCAGAAGGTGTTCCAACAACTATGAGTGGAGTATATACTGACCAACCATTTAGTATCATGCATTATCAATGCATAGGCCTGCTTAAGGGAACCCCATACTGAGGATTCACGGTAGTATTTTAATCCATTATATAGCCGATTTGTGAACCTTCTCGACAGAAATCCATCATCAACATCATTTGAGATCATCCTCCAAGTGAATTTTCCAATCAGACCATCAGTAATGGTGTTTCCGACGCTTTTGTCGGGGCGCGTGCATTCGTCTGCAGAAGACGCGCTGCTTGTTTCCCCGCATTCCCGCTTTCCAAAGGCGGGCGGAATTCATTCCTTGTTCAGGTACGTCTACTCCTTGATCGAAACAGGATGATGGGATGTCGGTTCTTCCTTCTGTGGATTCCTCCTCAGAACTCATCACCTAGTCCGGGTCTCCCTTATAGATTTAATACGTTGTTCGTGAATCTCATTCCCGGTGCCATATCTTCATGGATGCCGGTTAATTACACTACGTCCGTCAAGGCATTCCATGGGGTCTTGACATGGTAGCGACCTTCGGTCGGAGTAGACGAAAACATCAGGCATGTCAGGGCATCTCTGGGTGCATGGACATTGGGGAGCCTGCATTCTTCCTCATGAGAGGGCATCTCAAGGGTGCATAACCCGAGGCATGTATCTGAGGTTTTCCTTAGCTTCCCGTGTTTAAAACAGGGTATGCAGCATGTTTAACGTCTTGCGAAGACGGTTACGCCAAAGGCGTTCCATCCGAGGTTTTCCTCAGGCATCTCATGTTTATCACAAGGTAGGCCGTGAGTTTAACATCTTGCGGAGACGAAATAAGGGTGATCAAAACATCCCATATAGACGGATCGATGGTGGTGTGCCCCGTAGAGGGGAGATGTCACACCGTAATGGATGATCTGAAAACCACTGATGGAGAATCAGGGGAAGTGCACCCCAGGATGGGGTACATTACCATTGGTTGGGATTGAACCTCTTGGAGGTTTCCTACGTACCCTGTGTAGAGGACAGGGATCAAACCCCACATTGTTCGAAGGGGTGATGAATCGGGGTGTACACAGAGGACAACGATTCGAAGATATGATGGGGATTACATGTGGAAAGAGGCCCATGTGCTACTAGGAATTGTGAGGAGGTGGATGGCATGATCCCATCGGGATGTGGCGGCCCGGGTGAGAATCAGGATGGGTGATGGATGGATGAATGAAGTGGAGGGGGAATGAAATGGGACCATCGCAGGGGGCGATAGTGAAGTTGGGCTTGAGCCTTGAAGAGGCTTCCTACGTATCCCCATGGTAGGGAATCAAAGTCCGCGTAGTTCGGGATGGCTCCGGCGAACCGACGTGAAGGTGGACCTTGGTCCGATGGGCATTGTCAGCAAACCGACGTGAAGGCGGACCTTGGTCCGGTGAGAGATGGGTTTGAACTTCGAGGGGGATTCCTACGTACCATGCCTTGACATGGGTCAAAGACCTCGTAGTTCAAAGGGTTGATGGAATACAGTTTAACGTCATGCGGGACGATAATGAACCCTGACGTGAATAAACGACGAGCATTGGTTGTCGGAAAACCGATGTAAATGAGGGACCTTGGTCCGATGGGAGATGGGCTTGAACCTCTGGGAGGATTCCTACGTACCATGCCTTGACATGGATCAAAGTCCTCGTAGTTCGGGTTGTGGAACAAAGTTTAACGTCATGCGGGACGGGGGTGAACCGGCGTGAATGAGATCGGAACGACCAGATGGTGGGTGGGCTCGAACCTCATAGAGGCTTCCTACGTACCACGCCTTGACATGGATCAAAGACCTCATAGTTCAGGTGGGTCTTTGTTGGTTATCCGACGTGAAAGTGGACCTTGGTCCAATGAGTGGTGGGCTTGAACCTCTGTAAGGCTTCCTACGTACCATGCCTTGACATGGATCAAAGACCTCGTAGTTCAGGTGGGATTGGGTGTGTAGTTTAATGTCATGCAGGACAAAGGGAGGGGCATACAGTTTAACGTCATGCTGGACGAGGGCGAAACTCAACGTGAATGAACGACCGAGAAATGTGGCTTGAACCTCATGAAGGATTCCTACGTACCATGCCTTGACATGGATCAAAGTCCCCGTAGTTCAAATGGGATGAGTCACAACGGCTTTCCATTGGACCGGAATGCTGTTTAATGTCATGCTGGACGAAGGTGGGACCCGACGTGAAGAAACGACGGGTGGTCTTGAACCTTAAAGAGGCTTCCTATGTACCATGCCTTGACATGGATCAAAGACCTCGTAGTTCAGATGGGTTCGTTGGTGAACCGACGTGAAAGTAGACCCGGGGGTCCACTATTGGTGGGCTTGAACCTCCTGAAGGCTTCCTACGTACCATGCCTTGACATGGATCAAAGACCTCGTAGTTCGGGTGGGATTCGTCAGTGAACCGACGTGAAAGTAGACTCGGGGGTCCACTATTGGTGGGCTTGAGCCTTGTGAAGGCTTCTTACGTACCATGCCTTGACATGGATCAAAGTCCTCAAAGTTCAACTGGGTTTGTCGGTGAACCGACGTGAAAGTAGACCCGGGGGTCCACTATTGGTGGGCTCGAACCTCGTGAAGGCTTCCTACGTACCATGCCTTGACATGGATCAAAGACCTCATAGTTCGGGTGGAATGTGCAGTTTATCGTCATGCTGGACGGGAATGAGACCCGACGTGGAAGAATGACGGGTGGGATTGAACCTCATGGAGGCTTCCTACGTACCATGCCTTGACATGGATCAAAGACCTCGTAGTTCAAAAGATAGAGAGGTCAGGGTCGGTGCTCACTCTAAGCCCACGTGAGTCATGCTCGGTGTGAGAAACAAGAGGTTGAAAGGACCGGACGATCATGTCTCGAAGGGTGCGTCCGTGAGAAGCGAAAAGGGGCTTAGGCGTTAGGCGGCCCATGGTGTTGGGACTCACTCCAGGGTGGAGGCCCAGAGAAAAGGATGATGATGATTTCGGGCTTGAGCCTTGAAGAGGCTTCCTACGTACCATGCCTTGACATGGATCAAAGACAACGTAGTTTTTATGATGACGGCTTACCACCAATTGGTTGGTTTCGATGGCTTACCGCTGGATTGGGTGTGAACGGCTTACTGCTAAATTGGTTCGCAACGGCTTACTACTGGATAGGGTTGTCAACGCCTTACCGCTGCATAGGGATGTCAACGGCTTACCGCTGAAAAGGAGTGGCAACGGTGAATGGGGCTTACGCAAGGAAGCTGCCCGGGTGCCGCTATGGAGCGTCAATGGTGAATGGGGCTTACGCTAGGAAGCTGCCTGGGTGCCGCTATGGAACGACACTGGTGAATGGGGCTTACGCAAGGAAGCTTCCCGGGTGCCGCTATGGAGCGGCAATGGTGAATGGGGCTTACGCTAAGAAGCTGCCTGGGTGCCACAATGGAACGACACTGGTGAATGGGGCTTACGCAAGGAAGCTGCCCTGGTGCCACTATGGAGCGGCAATGGTGAATGGGGCTTATGCTAGGAAGCTACCCGGGTGCCACTATGGAGCGACAATAGTGAATGGGGCTTACTCTAGGAAGCTTCCCGTAATGTCTTCCTCATGTCTGGCCATGAGGCCATCCCAAATCAATGATGAATTGAGGCCATCACCTATGTACTGGTGCAGAAGAGGGATAATGCCAAGGGGGCGTTGGAATCATGCCACTGTAGTCATGGAATTGATCATCTGACGCTTGGAGCATAAGGCATCTCTTGCTTGGAGCAAGGGGCATCCTATCATTTGTTAGATAGGGAGAATACTATAGTTTAGAGTCATGTAGGTAGGACTATTATCATCTCATGATAGGAACATAAGGCATCTCTCGTATAGGGAAAAAGGAATCCTATGTTTGGAACATAGGGATGACTACAGTTTAGAGTCATGTAAGAAGGACTGTTGGCGTCTCATGCTAGGAACATAAGGCATCTCTCGTATAAGGAAATAGGCATCCTATGTTTGGAACATGGGGATTACTACAGTTTAGATTCATGTAAGAAGGACTGTTGGTGTCTCATGCTAGGAGCATAAGGCATCTCTTGTATAGGGCAAGAGTCATCCTATGTTTGGCACATAAGGATTACTACAGTTTAGAGTCAAATAGGTAGCACTGTTGGCATCTCATGCTTGAAGCATAAGGCATCTCTTGTATGGGGAAAATGCATCCCATTATTTGTTAGAAAGGGAGTACTACAGTTTAGAGTCATGTAGGTAGGACTAAAGACAAGAAGGTTCCTAGAAGTGGTTGGTGTTGGGACTTACGCAAGGGCGGCCCTTTCTGGTTCAACCTGGCATAGGAGCCAAGTGATTAGGTTTGGAGGAGTTACCTGAGGAATGGTTCGACTCAAGGTACCCGAGGAATTGATGATGAGAATCACAACTCACGACATGGAATGAAACCAAGAGGATATGTCAACTCAAGGTGTTTCATGGTGTGTGGAGGAGTATCTCAAATCAAGGTGTTCCATAGGTGGAAGTTGGGAGCGCATAAGGGCGCAATGGAAAATCGCGACATCCCAGCCCGAAAAGTTCGCGGTGTGACTGTCCATTTTTCATGGGGGTCTGTGATGGTAGCGAAGGGACCGGCCCAGAGGGTCGGGACCGCAGCCCGGCACTGACCCCGAGCGGGGGTGCGGGGGCGCAACCCCCTTGGTATGGACCGGTGGGCGCGAAGGTGGGATCCTCGCGAAGGATAGGTCTTCGTGAAGCAGCTTCACGGAGCACGGCCTCGCAAAGCAATAGTCACTCGCGGAGCAAAGGGGTCTCGCAGAGCTTGGTCTCGCGAAGCAGCTTCGCGGAGCATGGACTCACGGAGCAATGGTCTCTCGTAGAGCAAAGGGGTCTCGCGGAGCAAAGGTCTCGCGAAGTAGCTTTGCGGAGAAAAGGTCTCGCGAAGTAGCGTCGCGGAGCAAAGGTCTCGCGAAGGAGCTTCGCGGAGCAAAGGTGTCTCGCGGAGCTTGGTCTCGCGGAGCAGCATCGCGGAGCATGGGCTCACGGAGCAAAGTGATCTCGAGTAGCTTGGTCTCGCGGAGCAGCAACGTGAAGGAAGCTGCTCGCGTAGCATGGCTTCGCGGAGCCGCAATGCGGAGTTCTGCTCGGCCGCCCAAGGGGCGAAGTGGCCGTGGCCGTCCTCCTGGAGAAGGGGGTGATCTGGGTATTTATAGGCAGGGGCACCGCGAAGCAGAACTCTCGCGCCGCCTCAGGAGCTTCGTGGAGTGCCCGCGAACGTCAAATTCGTTCGCAGAGAGGTACCGCCTCCGGAGCTTCGCGGCGGGCTCGCGAAAGTCAAATGCGTTCGCGGAGAGTTACCGCCTCCGGAGCTTCGCAGGACCGCGCTGCACGGGTGCTTCGCATCGGTGCTTCGCATTAGTGCTTCGCGAGGGGTCTTCGCGAGAGGTCTTCGCGGCGCATCGCAAACGTCAAATGGGTTCGCGGAGCCTCTCGCCTCATTGCTTCACGGTGGCGCTCCGCGATCACGGAGGGGGCTTCGCGAATGGGCTTTGCGAACCAGATCTCCAACCCAACTTCAAACATCCATAACTCCTAATCCGTAACTCCGTTCAAGCCCTACGACCTACCAAATCGAAGGTTGCGAAATGGACTACGATCTTGGATCATGTATGGAAGCATTTCGAAAAATTTGGGGACGCGTTTTCCGGGGTCTACAAATGGTACACAGATTCATGACCCCAAATCCTCCAATTTCCATAGCTTTTATGCATTATTTCCACTTCACTGCGACCAACATCCTTTCAATGATTGATACTTTCCATATAATGTTTCTCACCAGGCATTGATGTTATTTAATAAGCCCTCACGACCATTTGTATCAAGTGAAAGGGCAAGGATCCCCTCTTTACCCCATGATATTGAAATGGAATGGATCCCCTCTTCACCCCTAGGTATCAGGTGATCCTGTTCTTTTTTCCAACAAGAATTCCA
Source organism: Viscum album (assembly GCA_963277665.1). Classification (NCBI taxonomy): domain Eukaryota; kingdom Viridiplantae; phylum Streptophyta; class Magnoliopsida; order Santalales; family Viscaceae; genus Viscum; species Viscum album. The sequence continues at coordinate 1,057,978,061 of OY728146.1, read as the reverse complement.
TTGCAAAAAACAATTGAAGATTTGTCCCACCTTATGTCATGTCCTGCCACATCTTTATAGTGGGTGAAAAGAGAATTTATATAGGATATGGTTCTCTTTGAAGCCTTCCCCAGCAATACAGTGTCATCATCATAATGAAGATGGGGTGGGGAATGATCATTTAAACCATCTCTAATCCTTTTATAAATACCCAGATGAGAATGCTCATTGATGCATAGGCTTATGTAATCCTCTGCAATTTCAAACAGTATACCCGATAAGGGTTCACCTTTTCGTACACCCCATGAGAAAGAGAAAAACCCTCTCGGTGCACCGTTCACAAGAATTGACATTCGTGAGGATCCAAGAATAGTGTTAACTAGGTTCAGAAATCTATTCAAGAACCCATGCCTATGAATTATCTCAATGAGAAAACTCTATTTATGCATATCAAAAGCCTTAGAGATGTCAATATTAAGAGAAAACATCCCTTCCTTTGACTTTCTTCGCATGAGGTTAAAACTATCAGAGGCCATGAAAAGGAATTGTTGTATATTCCTTCTCATATTTAGTAGGCATATTAATGTTATCTGAAGTTTGAGAAATACCAATAGTATGATTGACAAAAAGGGGAGGAGATGTACCTAAAATATTTGTAGCAAGGTTATCATGTGAAGTAACTGAATGTTTTTCCAACTTTTTTCTAGAACCTGGGGGAAGCAGGGGTGTGTCCACTAGGTTAGGTTTCTCTTGATAAGATGAAAATATACACCTCTAATTCTTGACTAATTCAATAGGAATATTTGGGTTGGCATCTTTCTAATCTTGCAAACCTGAGGAATTTTTTTTTTGGTTTGGGTAACTGTCCAGAGAAGTCTCTGAAACACCCTGAACTATAGGTGCCATGGCCATCTCATTGGGAGATGCACTGTCCTAGCCATGTGGGGGTTAAGAGGTATGTTCAGAGCTAAAGTTATCCTCCAAATAAGTGTTACTGCTCATGTGTAAACCCCAAAAGGGTTGCATTTGTTTTACTTAGACTCATTATTCAAAATCGGTTTGGTCTGGTCATCTTGTCTGTTAAGTAGTGTGACAACCTATTTTGATTCACAGCCCAAAGAAGAAGAAGGGTATCAAGGTTGACCATTGTAAATATTCATACCATTAACAAGATCATTATAAATGTGATGTGCTTTATTACCTTCAGAGGGGTCCAATAGAGTATCCCCTGCAGCTAAAACAGCCAAGGCAGGCTTTGTCGTAATATGCAAGTCTCCAGGCAGTGATGAACTTGTATGATCACATGCATTGAAAGCCGATTTAATATCCCTATCCAGACCCAAAGGAGTGTTTGAGTGGGCTTGCATGATGGGTGAATTGGTAAACATGAACTAAGAAAGGCGTAAGCGTAATGAAATCCACAAAAACAACCTAAAGCCACCGAGAAAACTAGTAAACCCATCATCTCCATCAACACTAAACCCCAACCTCCCAGCTTTCAATCAACAACAACCCCTAGTGGAATTGGAAATAGTAGTAGCCTGCTTGACAACAGAAGCAGTCCCCACCAAGCAGAAACCTACTGTAATCCAATAACAATAGCCAATAGCACATGTACTAGAGAAAAACCCAATAACAAGCATATTTTTAGCAGTAACCCACTCAACAGTAGTAGCACCAACACATATAAGCCAACAACAATTTTAATCCACTAGGAATGAACTCAAATATAAATCCAAAGCCACCAGCACCATCCCATGCCACTCCTAAAACACACCCCATCAAAGAGGCATCATGCACCACATAAAAAACCCAAGCAACAATCCATTTACCAACTCAAAGTCAATAATATCACCCAATATCTGTTAACAAACTAGTCCACAAAAGCGGAACCTCCAGCACCTCTAAGACAAAACTGGCCATAACTTTAGCCTCTACACCCATCCATCACCAACGTTCATCTTGATGTTCTTATCTAGAAGCTCACAGAACTACTCAACAACATCTCCCACTATCTGTAGCAGTAAAAATAATCACCCAATATTTTGGAAATCTCCCAGCAGCCACACCACCTCCTTTGATTTTGTATTTAATGATTCAAAATATTTTTTGTCTATTTCATTAGATGACTGGCCTCTATCAATAGTGGGATAGGATTGATCTCCAATTTTCTAAATAGAGGAAGAGAATGCAATCTCAAAAACCACATTAATATCAGTATGAATAAACATTTCCATGCCTATGTAATCATTTATGAAAAAAATTGATTGGATTTGGACTATCATTTTAGTGTCATAGTCTACTGGTTGATCTTGATTATTTATTTTATCATTGTCTTTAACATGTTCTTCAGTAAAAGACCATTGATTCTTATTTTCATCATGATTGATAATAAAATCCTCTTTCTATTCTATTTTCTATGGTTTATTAATTTCACTAGATACTGAAACAAATATGTTTTTTGCAAGAACTATAGTACCCTAAAATTTATGTTTGTTCCTCTAACTATGCCATATTACAAGGGCCTCAAACTATGTTTACCCCAAATTTTATTCTATAGATTGAGGTAATATATTTCAGGTTCTATATTAGAGATGTTGTGTCTAATTATTTTTCTCATTTCTTGAACTTGGAAATCTATTATGGATATTGAATTATCTTCTCCTTGAATATGTATTGAAGGTGAAAATCCTAAAATTCCTCACCCCTCCTATGAAATATGACCCAATCATTGTTGGTTTTGTTCACTATAAGTTAGTATTTTCAGAATCACATAATCCCTACAACAGACCACTCAACTAACCTACAATAATCAACATCAATCAAACCCACCTTCCTGTACTATTAAAAAACCACAAACCATCCACCTACCACCCAACCACAACACCACTCCCCTAAACACCAATAATTACAGTCATCCCACACAACACCAAAAAAAACCCAACCCTCCTAGCCACTCACACAAGAATAGCTACTAAAACCCAAAAGGCTGCTGGAATGAACCCATACAATAAAGAAAACCTTCCTCTAGGAACAAAAACACTAGTCCATACACAACTCGAACCATCTACTACTTCATGAACCTTTAATCCAAGGAAAAATTCTACAATATTATGTCATATGACCACCACATTTGACCACTCGAAGACTCAAGAAAACAATATCCTAACATCACCATATAAAAAAGACCAGCCACCAAAGGAATTCCCAACCAGTCAACCAAAAACTCAACCACAACCATCCACAACATATCCCCTACATTTATCTAAGTAGCAGGAAAACCACAACCCAAAAAGAAACCAATCAACCAAAAACTAGAAATCCCCACTTGAATCACCCACACCATGAACCATATCCTATACAACTGGACCTAGAATAATAATATGCGACTCTATTCTCACTACACTAGAATCCCCTCTAGAATCATACCAACACACTGAAATCAGGAATCCTCTACACAGGATCCTTTCACTATAAACATCCCACACCCACCCAACACCATAATAGAAACATGAACCCCCACAAGAATATCTCCTGCATGAACCACAGAAGATGAGAACCAGCCAAAAATCCACTCTATATTTCTATACCTTTCCAATGAATAAATTCATCAGAAAAAACCCACAATGGGCCCAAAGGCAGCACAACAGTATAGGGTTTTCAGGAGGGGTGGGGGCTGTTGTCCGGGAGGGGTGTTCCAAGGGGGTTTCCAGGCGGGAGGGGGGTTTCTAGAAGGGAGGGGGTGTCCAGCAGGGGGGGGGGTGTCCAGTAGGGGTGGTGTAAGAGGGCTGTGTGCAGGAGGGCTGGTGCATGAGGGCTGGTGCTAGAGGGATGTGGGTATTGTATACCAGCTAAACGTATGGGGGGTGGTGAAGGAGGGATATGTGCAAGAGGGATGATATGTTATGTCATCCTCTGAGTGTGTCTTGTCTCCTTTGAGGTAGGGCCCCTCTCTCAGGCAGGGGGGGTTCTCCAGGTAGGGGGTGTCCAGTAGGGGTGGTGCTGTCCAGGCAGGGGGGGAGGGGTGTCCAACAGTGGTGGTGCTGTCTAGACAGGGGGAGGGGTGTCCAGGTGGGAGGGGGGGGGGGTGCTGTCCAGGCAGGCAGGTGAGGTTTCCGGGAGGGAGGGAGGGTGGGGGGGGGGTGTCCAGTCGGGGGGGATATCCAGGTAGGGGGGAGGGGCGTCCAGCAGGGGTGGTGCTGTCCATGCAGGGGGGAGAGGTGTCCAGGAGGGAGGGAGGGGGTGCAGTCCAGGAAGGGGGGATGGATGTTCAGAAGGGGTGGTGATGTCCAGGATGGGGGAGGGGTGTCCGGGAGGGAGGGGGTGCTGTCCAGGAAGGGGATATGTGTCTAAAAGGGAGGGAGGGGGGGGGGTGTTGTCCCGGCCGGGGGGAGAGGTGTCCATGAAAGAGGAAGGGGGGTTTGTCCAGGCAGGGGGGGGGGGGGGGGGTGCTTTCCATGTAGGGGGGGATGGGATTCCAGCAGGGGAGAGAGGTGTCCAAGAGGTAGGGAGGGGGTTTTCGTCCATGCAGGGGGGAGGGGTGTCCAGCAGGGGGGTGATGTCCAAGCAGGGGGGGAGAGGTGTCCATCAGGGAGGGAGGACGGGTGATGTCTAGGAAGGAGGTTTCCAGGTGGGAGAGGAGTCCTGGAGGGGGGGGGGGGGCTACTATAGGGGGTGGGCTACCACATTAGATGATTTATTCATTCCACTCATAATATCTTATTAACTACACATATTTATTGTTGTAATGTCATCATATATCTCTTCATTCAACATCAATCAGTAGATAACAATTTTTGGGAACCATAGTTCTATTCAGCTCCACTGTAACTTAAATATCAATATGACTTGAACTTTATACAATTACTCATCAGCCTCCCATGTTGGCATAAGATGATTAAACTATTATTAAATGGGGGGGGGCTTTAGAGAGGGGGCTTTGCAGGGGAAGGATGGGTGCTGTCTAGGGGAGGCCTTGCATGGGGGAGGGATGTCCAGGGGAGGCCTTGCAGGGGGGAGGTCTATCCAGGGTAGGCTTTTCAGGGGGTAGGGGTACTGTCCAGGGGAGGCTTTGCAGGGGGTGGGGTTTTTAGGGGGGGTGGGATGTGCATGGGATAGGGTGGGGGCTATTTTTTTGGGGGAGGGGGGGATTTCCAGGAAGGGCTTTACAAGGGGGAGGGGGCTGTCCAGGGGGGCTTTGCAGGGGGAGGGGGCTGCAGGGGGGGTTGTCAACTGAAAGGGGCGTGGGGGGGGGGGGTTTCCATGGGGGATTTATAGGGGGTGGGGTGCTGCAGGGGGGAAGGGGGCTGCAAGGGGAGTGGGGGGGGGGGGTGGGGGGGCTATGCAGTGGGGTTTGTGGGGTGTTTTTTATGGATTTTCAGACCCTGTAGCCACGGTTTTAAAAAGTGGATATTGATGAATTGCCACGGTTTTTAACCGTGGATATAGGTCTAATGTCACGGTTTAAAACGATGGCAATAAAGTGTGTCTATCCTCTTGTAGAGCCATGGTTCAAAACCGTGGCTATAGTGATATTACCACGGTTTGAACCTTGTCTGTATACCTAGAGCTACAGTTCAAACTATGGCTATAGATCTAGAGCCACAGTTTGGAACCGTGGCTATAGGTATAGGTCTATAGCCACACCAAACATAGCCACGACTCCTCAAACCGTGGCTATTACCTATACCCACTGTTTGAGGACCTATATCTGCAGTTTAAAACTGTGGTTATAGACTTAATTTCCAGTAGTGAAGAAGGGAAAATTATGAAAGTTAAAGAGGAAGAATAATAGTAAGATGGTAAATGTATGAATTTTATTAAGTAGTTACAAGAATACAATGAGAAGGAAAGTCCCTCAGAAAAGCTATAAATCCAAACATCCCAGTTTGAGTCAACCAAAAGAATTTATCATGGTAAAGATGATGATGTATTATATGAGGTTGAAAAAAACAACTGGTGATGAGAGTAGAAACCATGATTTCATTCACACAAAATATTTTAAGGGAGATGATCAGAAACAATAGGTTTATGAAGATAAGATAATCCAAATCTCTGATAGTGATCATGAGTCTCTGAGGGTAGAGAAATTTATTTCAAAAGTTGATATATTAAAACAGGTTGATGTTAATATGCCTAAAAAGGTAGTGGTTGTAAAAGCTAAGAAGGATTTTGGTGGGTCATCTAAGTGGAATGATATAGAGAAAGACAAAGTATCCTTAACAGCTAGGGAATCAGCTTCTGAATCATTGCCTTCCTTTGGAAAATATTTGATTCTTCATTCCTTAAAGAAGTTAGTGAAAAATATAATTTTGATTCATATTATTGATTCAAGATATCAGATTCCTCAACATTCTGTCCATCAGATGTCAGAATCAATAAGTATTCTTATAGAAAAATTTATCAATATTACGGTATATTTCAAAAAAAATTCAAATTGGATATGATGCTCATAAGACATCATGTAAGGAAAAAACAAAATTTTCAAAGCAAATAATATCAGATATTTTGATTTTAGATGATTTCTATGAATCAGTAAATGATTATTTTGATCAATGTGATGATACTATGAAGAACCTAATTTCAAATAAATCTAGAAAGTTCAATTAAGAGCACAAAACTCAGATGCAAGAGGATAATTATTTGGATGGTAATATGAATTTAGTTTCTCTAAATTTAAAGAGAGAAAGGGAACTCATGATATAGTTCAAATAACAGTTCAAACAATAGGAAGATATAGTAAAACATCTTGTTGGAATTTGGATGTTTCAAGAAGAAAAATCCAAGGCTCTAGAAAAGAAGAATCAAGTTAAGAATCAATATCTCAGAAGGGTTGAAGATGATCAGAAAGACATTATGATGTTAATGGCCACCCTGAGAAAGACAATTCCAAATGAAAAGTATATTGAATTATTTTCATTTCAAATAGAACTTTTGTTTTATCTTCTACTTGTAACAATTTTTCCAATCATAATGAAATTTATTCTATCCATCAATTGTTTTTCTTGTATATCACTAACCATTCAGGTACAGTTTTTTTCAATCCCTCTCTTCCTTTTGAAAAATCATAAATGGGGATAAAATAATGAACAAAATAATATTTAAGCAAAAATAAGACAATTCTTAATGTAATACGGATATTATGTAAGGGGGAGTAGAATTAAATAATAATTTTACAAGAAAGAAAAATTAACATCTCTAAGAAATACTAGAATACGATACTTAGGGTTTTCAAAACCTAAACGAGAGCTAGTCATATTCAACATAAGTTATAAGTAAAAGAAGATAAGTATTTATTTTTATGTTCAAAAAAAATTCTTTATTCCATATATTTTTTTCCAAAGGTTGTTTGTTATTTCAAAAAAGAGGGAATATTCATTAATAAATAAAATTTTCATTAATTTTTTTAATACCTCTATGTTTTGGAAAAGGCAAACATTATTTCTTAAGGAAATTTTTATTTCTCTAAATAGTTTTTTCCTAACATTAATTTTTAATTTCATATTCAATGTCTTCTCAAAACCATCTATAACATTTTTTATTAAGTCAAAATTACGTAGCCTTCTCTAAATACATGGAATCATATAGATCGTTGGATATCACGTCTCCCTATTTTTAGACACAAAATTATTTAAAATTCAGAATCTAAATTCTCTAAAATTCAGACTCTTAATTCTCTGAAATCCTGACTCTGAATTCCCTAAAATTCAGACTCTAAATACTATAAAATTCCAACTCCAAATTATCTAAAATTCATACTCTGAATTCACTAAAATTTGATCATTGAATTCTCTGTTATTCAGAAATCTAATTCCTCATAATTTAGAATCTGAATTCATTATAATTAGGTCTTTAATTTCACATAATTGAATCTCTGAATAACTCAAAATTAATACATCAAATACCTCATAATATAGACTCTTAAATATCTATAATTAGGGCTCCAAATTCATTGAAAAATATAATCCAAATATTAATTTTTCTAGAATCTGAGTATTCATAATTTCATACATTAATTCTATTTTTCTCTTGGACACCGATTATTCAGTTTTGGTTAAGCTAATTTATTTTTCTTAAATTTTATTGATTCTCAGGCTTGATAAATTTTCCCATGATTTTGTTATAATGAAAAAAATGTCGTACAATTTGTTTCTAACTAACCGTTGGTTGAGTGGAACTTTTACAAGTCCCTCTGTGAGTTATGGTAATATATGAATGTTGGAGGAGAAATTCAAGAATTGATGTTTTTCCTATAAATAGAAGCTAATTTGAATGAGATCAATGTTTAATAATGGTTCCCTAATCCTTGATATTACCTGATGTGAAGTGATTTATGGAGAGAGAAATACTCTCATGAATTGTGCATTTTATGAACAAATTGTTCAACTGTAAACATCTTGTTCAGCTTGTATTGTGTGACTTGGGTTTTTGTGGATTATAATCGATAGCTTCCTGGGATATGAAGTCATAGATTCCAAATACCATAACTTTTGAGGTATTTTGGGGATAGAAAGGAAAACTCAGTTATTTTTATTAAGGACATACCCTACTATGGGTAAGGGTGATATTCTTGAAATTATAAATCAATGGACCATTGTCCAAGGATGTTGGATACAATACACTTTGGGTTAAAATATTTTATACATGTTTACTGGAATATTGTTCCAAGTCTTATTTTAAATTTATTTTGATAAAGAATGAAATTATAACTATATTATACATTCATATACTTTTAATGACCATGATAAATAAGATTCTATATTCATTATGGTAGAATATTTCTCTAAGAAAATTATATTTATATTTCTTTTCTAGATCCATATTTTCAGACCCTAGGAAGAAAAATTATTAGTTAAGAAATAAAGATGTTTTGTAAATCCATATTATTGATAAGATTTTATTAAGGTTAAAATAAAATGTTTTTAAACCTATAATTCACCCCTTTTGTAATTGATCCTCTTCATACACTATTTCGATTGTACATTGAATCCACCACATTGAGCTAAAATGGAGATGAGTATTTCCTTATTAATTATTTAATTGTCTACCACTCCATATTGAAGTTTTATTTAACATATTTAATTACATAGTTATAATACTAAGAATTTTAGCTAAACTAAATTTTCTATGAGAGACTGAGTCCATCACTACCATCAAGGTGTATATATTTCTGGTTAAGAATTCTGATAGTGTAGTCTCTTTTGAGGCACTGGGAAAACCACAAACTATGTATCATCAGGTTTCATTAATCAGGATGTCTATGCCTCCTAAGATGTCCATGGTTCCACATTTGTTGGAGTTAAAAAAATATTTACTAGGAAAACATATAATGATATAGAAATTTTCCTATTGTTCTCCATGAATAACTAGTATTGAATGCCTAGACGGTCAGCACTTTAGATAGTGGAGTTACCACTATGGAAGATAATGAATGCAAGTACATACTGGTGGTGGCTATAACCATGAATATTCAATCCCCATGAGTAGGTGATTTCTCATAACATCATTGATTTTTCATTAAGAAATTTTTTACTGATATTATCCATTCATTTGTCACCTACAGTAGTACCAAACCAATTAATACTTATCTTTGAAGAGGTACCTCTTGTTGTGCCTCAATCATTAGAACAAAAATTGATTTTATTGTTTTTATACCCATATGTTAAAATATCACCACGATTGTTAACCCATAAAGAGTAGTAGTTCTAGAGTCTATTTTTCCTTCCAATAGTGACTTGGAACCCAACAAGGATGCATTTAAATCATTACATGTCACCTAGTAGTATATATTGAACAATGTATAGAGGGTAATCTCAAAAATTATAATAAATAATTGATAATGAACTTCACAAGATTCCGCACATGTTTATTATGTTAGGAAATAATGTATTTGATTATCATTCGGTAAAATATACCTTGATGTAGATGATTCACATATGAGAACAGAAGCATTAATCAAAATAGCTCCTCTCAAGGATAAAATTAATAACATTATTTTTTTTTATTTAGGATAAATATTACCAAGAGGAGTCTCACGATATATTTTTGGTAGTAGAACAATGATTCTTATTTGAAAAAGAAAATACTCAGGTGGAACACCATCTGCGGTAACTGGACTCATCTAAAGGGGAGTTGGGTGATCACCATATACTGCTTAAAATTTCCAAAGTTTGTGAGAAAATTGAAATTTATAAGGTATTTTATAACCATTATATTAAATAATTAATGTATTAAAATCATTAATGTATTCAACACAATCATTATGATTCATGAAAATATTTTTTTAATCTACAAGCCTACGTGGAGAGTAGTTTTTAACATGTCACCAATGGAAAGAGAGACACTAACATATGCGTGATCCTCTTATTATTTCATAATATGGATTAAAATATATATATTCCAAGAGATTTTTAAATTTATTGTCCAATGAAACACTCTAATTATCACATATCGAAAACCTATAAAAATATGATGTGTAATATTAAGATAGCATGAATCAACCTAAACATTTATCTAGAAAGAATTAAGTTAACCATGTTTCCCAAGAACATCATTTAGTGATATTTCCTCCTAAACATCTTCTTATAAAAGAGTAATAGGATAAATTCCATCAACATGACATTGGATTTGGTCCATTAATACAAAACAACATTGTTTCCTTTTTACAATAGTTAATACAATCACTATAACAATATAGTTGTTCCATTCAAATGTTAGATGATTTTCTCCCTCGGTATGGGTCACATATGGGTATTGAAAAATTTTACATTATCATAAAGTGATATTTTGTATGTTCAGATGTGAAAATAGATGAATATTTTCAATTAGGATTATGATATACAAAATTTGGAATAGTTATTCCTTTCTTGAAGGTGGATCAAGATCCCTAAATTCCTACTTTTGTGAGATTTTCATGAATATAAAAACTGATATGCTTGGAGTGGGGGTGTGATTTGATTTTATCCTACTATGAGTGGACAACAAATCATGGATTAAATTATTATAATACCATGTGGTAGTACTCACATTAAATTATTTCTTTCATTCATAGAACATAATTATTCAATTTTTCATGCGGTGGAGACTTACTGGGTAGGTACATGGTTTATTTTTTCCATCATTTACGTGTTCTGAACCTACAATGATTTATAACTTTTCTATTTCCTTTAATTTTTCATTTGTTTCATGTTCATATAGGCTCCATGATTAGTTAGTGGAGAGAAGATATTTTTCCTTGTATTCCATTTATATGTTTTTTACATAATAAGTTTGAAGTCTATATCCATTGATAATTTTGGGTCTCACAAGATGGAAAAATGTTGTCGATGCTTCAGGTTAGACAACCTTAACCAAAATTAACGTTTTCTCCATAAAAAATATTAGTGAATAAAAATAAATTTGAATGAAGATACCAATGTCATGAATTAATAAATACATGAGTAATTGTGTACATAGTTTAATTCCATAGTTCTTGGACCAATGAGGGATATATATTAAGGCCTTGCATCATTGAGTAAAGGGTGAGGAAGGTTATCTGGTAATGTGGGAAATATAATATTAACATGATTATGAAATTACCAATACTAATAACCTAGGAAGCCTCATACATAGATGTATGTAATTTATTGTCATGTTGATCAAAGCATCATGCCAAGTGGTTTTTGATCAAAAAATAGGACTATAAAATGATTATGAATTGAATTTCACTTTCTTTCATGGATTCATGACATCAAGGGTATTCAAATAAAGTTTAATGGTTCTATTTTGAGTTACCGAAAATCATATCTAGAAAAATAAAAATTAGAATATGAGAAATGAAATAAGCACATAAGGTATGATTATTTATCACATTTTAATGACTAGATCCATTTAATGTTGACATGGAATAACCATATTAGAGGACCATTTCCTTATAATGTAGATTCCCCTAGTTTTATGGGGAAAATATGGTGTCACTAATTTTATATTAAAAAAATAGGTGTTCCGTGATATTGAATATACTCATTTCCAACAGGCAAGATATATTTTTCAATATTAAAACACTTGGGTAAAAAATTGTAATTTTGTATGTAAGGTCACTCAGTATGGGTTTGGGATCCTTGAATGTTCTTCCATCATGTAATGAACTCATATCTTTAGAAACTAGTTATAAAATTAATTTAATTTACCTATTTCCCAAACAAGTGGGACAAGAGAGAATATATTTTCTTTTTTTATGGCTATATAATGGACATCATAAACTATATGCATTATCTTATATTCACTCTCGAATTTTCCTATTCTATAAATGGGGTGACATAGCTAGTGGAGACATATCATTTTATCATGCCACCCTTTATTGGTTTTAGACCTGAAAAGTTTTTTCAACATTCATGATCATATATAGTTCATGGATCAATAAAATTGGACATTAATTGGGAAAAATTAAAGGTTAGAGAACACATAACAAAATTTTATTGGTTTTATTGTCATAACAATTTATCCCAAACTAAGATAGTCTATGTAATAATGATTAGGAAAAACAAAATATGAATATATATCATGATGATACTATACTCCATCTCAAGGGATGCATGCATTTTGTAGTCATGATTATTATATGAATAATTCTTAATGCTTACGGTCATGTAGCTTGAACAAATGAACCAATGAGGTAGTCTACTAGGTGATGAGGGATCGGTTGACCCCACATAAATGGATTACCCCATCTCTAATTTATATATCCACATGTTAGGTACATGTAATTATATTTCATGGTTTTCAGGCCATAATAAGGGTGATAAAGTTCATGTATCTATGGAAAAGAAGTACCTATTGATAATGAAGATTCCACTACATTGTATAATAATTACAAGGGGAATATGGAATTTAGGGACAAAATGCATGGATCATTATGTATAGTGTGTAATATGGTATCCTAGATAGGGATAATATATATGGAGTTATCTGAAACCATTGACTAATTAATGAAAATTATGACAATCATGACATAAAGTATTTGAATTGGAATTTCGAGATGATTAAATTATGATGATGGTGTACATTAAATAATATTAAATTGACAGGTTCCACTATAATACTGTCTAATTTTTATGGACATTGGATGAAATTTTTCATTGTATAATGGTTTCTTCGGTTGGTATGGTTGAATATGTAAACACTAATAATCATTACCAAAACAAAATTACCTTACAATCAGAAACGCTCGTTAATGTGAGTTACAAAAGATTTTTTTGTGGTTCAAACAAAAAATGATTGAAGTGTTACACACAAAATAAAAAATAAAAATATGTTTGGAATGTATAAATCCTGAACAAATAGTTATTAATTTTTTAATGATAATTAATGAGTAGAAATGGATGATATGTTAGAACTAAGATTAACATATATAATTCAAACATCAAAAGTTATCAGGAAATAGTATGAATCAATACACTCATTTTAATTATGATTTATTACCTCTACATCAATCAAGAACAAATGAAGTGGAGTAGAAGTTATTTATTTCATAACATGGGATAATAAATACAAGAAACCACGTGGATGTGTTTAAAAGAATTAAATAGTTTATAGAAAAATAAAAAATGTTGGTAGTTCAAGTACAATGAATTTGAAGGTAAAGTTTTCATTTTCACATATTATAGGGTCCCAAAATAGTAAAACCACATAGGGATAATGACATCATTTAAGAAAATATGGGTCATATGTAAAAAATTAGTCTATGTAGGTTACGGAAATCTAGAATGGACTATTCATCGCAAATTTTATCATCATCAAATAAGGATTTACACGTTTAATTATTGAATTTCATGTGCTAATGATTGAAGTGTTTTATAATATAAAATCATACAATCAGGTATGAGGTTCTTTGGTATTTAATGTTATAAAAATACAAATTAGTAGATCTATATTTAATTTTATAAGATTCTGAATGATGTGTTCTATAGAAAAATATATTACGATGAGGATTGTGGTGTTCTATATTTTAACATCATAGGTTGAAGATCTTGGTTTTCTTTAGTTATAATTGTGTTATGTGTACTGAGGTGTTCTATAGTTTAACATCATAGGATGTGGAATTTTACCATGAATTTTAATTCCATGTAGTCAATACATTTTTATATTTTTAAAGAGTTGATAAGAATATGAAGTGGGGGAATTGTTCTGGTAATAGATTAAATTAACCATTAAATATATATTGGAAAATGTATCCATATCAATATCATCTTTAGTGAATTATAGATTTTGTGTATGGTGTATATTTTAGGATAGGGTTATCTAAAATAAAACTCAATGTTGGAGCCGCATTTGTAAATATATTATTTAGTCAGGAGTGAGGGAATTTTTTACTATGGAATAATGGATAGGGGTCCATGTGTAGGTGAAGGCCTTTCAAAAATTTAGATCTCATATAAATAGATTAATCCTCACAAGGCATGACACTATAAGAAATTTATGTTCATGAAAAATGGGACAGATGTACTGTGATTTATCATCAAGTTACATATAATTCAACAATTTTTCGGTAATATTGTATTTGGAATATGTTTATAAATGAAAAAACAAACAAATGTGATATTAAATTGATATGTATTTTCTAAATAATAAATTTTTTCATATATAGATGTTAGTCATATTGGGGGATAATATGACATGGGAGGGAGAATCCTAATATCAAGATGATGAATGGATTTGATTAAGATTCTTGGATAGGAATAGTATAAGATATCTGATAATTAATAAATATCCCCAGGTATTGTAACGCTCCAACCCCAGTTACCCATAGTTGGTTCATTATTACATAACATTGGCATGATCACAAAAGATCAAGTCTCAAAATACCGATTGTTTAGTATCCTTGGAAGTACTAGATACATTTATAAGGATTACATTACATCATAAAATGGAAAACTACAACAACATTGTTTCCATAGAAAACAATGATATCCCATAGACTATCCCTATAGGTCAGTCAAAATATACTTTTTTGCATCATGGGAAAAATAAAACATAGAAAGGGGTGAGCTCAGATGATCAGTAAGGATAACAATATAGAGGAAGCTTTCATAAAAAAGAATAAACGTTTTAGGCAATGTATAAAACTAAAACAAAAGCCTTTTCAACATAAATTTAATCATGATATGGAAAATATAAATCAAAATATTTCCATTTACTTAATCACATGGATATTCATAATAGTCGAATAATCACATACAATATCAATAGCCACTTTCATAATGATGGAATGCATAATGCCAGACATTCATAACAAAATAGTCAATGCCTTGTCCGAAGACTAAAAATAATATTTTCTCAATACCCTATGCCAAGACACTATTTTGTCTCATGAGACCTACCGATGCACTGAGGAGCTATAGCAGGATCCACCTGCCACTTTATATGTCCAATGCATTCCTCATATGAAATGTTTAAAACATAAAATAAAAATTCGTACTAAAAATAGAATAAGAAATGTCAATACATTATCCATAAACCATAAATAGTGTAAAAATAAAACATCTATAGTCAAACATCTCAAAAAACCTTCAATACAATAAGTAAGTTTTTCATCATAATAAATGAACTTCAAATAAGCTTAAAATTCATCAAAGGATGTTGACATAGAGGAAATCAAAATCATTTTGCAGAAATATCTCTTTCTATTATGAAATCATTTAAAAGTCACGTAATTATAATAGAAATCGTTTATCTTTGAAAATATTCTTATCATCTTGTAAGGGAAGCTTTGACGATGTTATAATGGAGGAAAATAGCCGCACCAACCATATAAGTTAACAAAGAAAATCATACCTTAATTTTGACCAAAAGGACATAAGGTACCTTCTTTGGAAAATGATATAAATATTCCTTTCAAACCATTTTATAAAAGTAAAAAATGTGTATAAATGGATTTAATCCATAGATTATTAAATAGTAAAAATGCTTTTGGAATACATTTTAAATAAAAATTGATGTGGATGATAAAGAGGTCTCAGTAGATACTTACGTAAAAACACCCTCGGATAATAAAGAGATTGGGAAATTATCCCTTAACTTTTACTTTCCCTTGGTCAAGGTTAGGTTAAACTCCTTTATACTGGTGAATTATTTTTTTATCAAATTATACAAAAATCATATACATTAATATGATTTCATATATGAACTTTTAACATTGCTATGTTAATAATATCTTAGTATTATTGTCATTTAGGGAGTTAACGGATTCATTTTACATTATATTATCTGTTATGTGAGTCATATTTGTTTTGTATGGGATGTATCTTATTAATTTCCAGAATGATATCAAGTCTTTAAAAATTATTTTTAATCACAAAATGAAAATTAGTCTTGAATTGATATGAGGGGAATGAATCTGATCACATTCATGGAGATGGTAATCCGTACGTACGCACGAGCGACAATATCATTATTTTGATATTTAAATAATATATATTAGTATGATATATCATATATAATGAATAATTATCATGTTATATTTATTATTTAAATGAATTACGTATCATTATTAATCCCATCCAAATAATAATGTATTTAATAACAATTACACCACGACGTGGAGACGGTAAGCCGTACGTACACAAATATTGTTGACATGTCATTCAAAGGATGGTTAGATTAACAAATATGGATGTAATATATTTATAATAACATCACAGTATATTGAAGATACTATATTTATTATTTTAGAATGGAATCAATAAAGAAAGAAGATGTGGAAAACGAAAAGAACTTGAAAGAGGTGATGAAATATTTACCTCTTCTTCGGGTTCTTCATTTTGATTTGTTCAAAAGGGATCCATAGGTTGGCTTTATGACCAAATTAAGGTCACTATGATGAATGGAGGACAGTTGAGATGGTGTTTGGGAGGGGTTTGGTTGATCCAAATGGTTTTGATGGTGTTAATTAGAGAGAAGGGGGAGTGCCCTTTTATAAGAGGGGCGAGGGGAACCGTAGGAAAAGTTAGAAATATTATTTTATAATAAAATCATTTTCGGTTTGTAATGGATCCAAAATGGATTTTTAAAGTATATGGTGGTGATGGGTCTAAAACCACTCAACCAATAACTTTTAGATAGGTTTGGGTCACTATATTAACCATATCTTCTAGATTTAACTTTTAGTTAAATAGTTTGACATTTACCATGTCTCTTTGTATTTTTATATTATATGGTTAATAAATATACTATATACGTTCAAGAAAACCCCAAGTGGTTCATTAATGACACACCTATCATTATATAAGTCTTTTGGAATAACCATATATTTTTAGGAATAGAATATCAATTAATAATATAATATTTGTTTTAAAAACTATTTTATGTAAATTTTGACACTATTTGGTATTTTGTTTTTTCTAAATTTATACCAGCATTATTTCTTTGAAAAAAATTTATCTAACCAACCCTAATATGTCAAATTAATTTATTAAATTAGTGTAATTCATAAAACTTCACAAATTACATTTATTTGGATATTTATGATATCAATTATTTTAATATTTCATTAATACGAGAATTACTGCATCATCATCATGTCATAAATAAATTTAATTATTTAAACTCTAAAAATTATAAAAAAAATCCATTATATATAAAATTTTATTATCATTACAATTAATATTTATAGTTAAATTTATCTTATGTATAACCCTATATTAAAAATTATTTAGTTATTAAACTTTGATTTTAACTATATTAAATCATCTTAAATAAAATAATAATAAATGTCATAATCTAATCCATGTGCACCAAAGAAGTTCATTATTATTCCTAAGGTTCGTTTTGGTCAAATTATACTTATCCAATAGAATTAGGACATGTGTTAGGGTAATAATAATAACATTTTTTCCTCAATTACCCTATTTACTTTTAACCGTGGAAAATAAAAGTTAAAAGTCACTCTTCACCAAAAAATTATTTTCATCTTATTGAACCACATTTTCATAACTGATATCATCTATGTCTCTTGGAATTTTGAAATTCAATTCAAAGAAGTGGTAAATTTATGTTTTATGTAAATTTGTAAATACTGCTAGGAGATGGGTAAAAGTCGGTAAAAAGTTCAATAAAATTTTTATATATCTAAAATTATTATAAACTGACTCTAATGAATTAAATTTAACATAGATAGGTATTATGTATCTATTTTCACATAAAACAAATTTAAATAAAATAATGAATAATTTAAATAAAAATTCTTTTTTAAACTATAACTCAGTGTTTTTCATTATTCATAAAAAATTGAATGTTTTCAAAAAAATACCAAAAAATCACCCTAAAAATATTTTGATATTCCGAATTAAAAAATGAATTATATTTTACCAATTTCAAAACATATATGTTTCATAAATTAATTCATGTTTCCAAAACCAAAAGGCGTATTTTTATGATATAATAACTATCAAAAGATTGACACTTGTTTAAGTCTAATTTCAAAGTGAAATTACATACACTTACCATCAATTTGATTAAATGGTAAAAATATAAGATAATTATACATCCAAACCATTAAAATTTTTAATTCATCATGATAAATTAATTTTATTTAAAAGTTGTACTCAGTTCATATATATTATTTTTCACTATTCACCCAAATATGAATGTTATCAGAAAAACATAAAAAATTTAATGAAACTGAATTATTATGTCCCGATTCTAAAGAATATGTTTATTTTGTCAAATTGAATATATAAATGTTTCAAATATTGGATTTAAAAAGGGTTCTCCATTAAAAGTCGGTAAAATTGATTTTTCTTAAAATACTTCTTTTATCTGAAAAAATGAACTTTTTCCAACATTATGTATAAGAAACTCAAAATATGGATTCTAAAATTATAAGTATTATATAAAGTTCAAAATTCAGTTAATACTATTCATAACCGCTTTTGAACGACTAGTTTGGTATGTTGTGGTGCGCTTTAACTTAGTGTTGCGTGTAGTGAAAGTTATTAAATTACATTGAAGAAATAATGTACTATGAAATTTTGGGGTTTTAAATTATTCCCTCCATAAATAAATTGAATCCCCACAAATTTGAAATATTTCTTCTAAAATAAACGGTGTAAAATAGAAAATACCTTTGTGGGAAAACACACATTAGAAATTGGGTTAATAAAATTTAGTCATAACAAGTGGAAAAGGGGAATGAAAAAGTCACCACCAAATTATGATATCGGTTAGGATAACAATGGTGGAAATTAAGGACACTTAATTGGAGGAAAAATATAAATATTTATAGGGAGTGATTGAGGTCATCATTCACAATCAAAAATAAAATTAGGGCCTCAAACCCATCAATCTACGATGATTTAAAATATTATAGATTGAACAAAACATAAAGTATTAAGATAACACATTTTTAGTTTTAAAATCTCTTACCTAATGATTAAGATTTAATTTATTCATAAAATAAGATTAGAAGAAAATATGCTTGACAAGTATAGTTCCACCCTTTAACTAATTTCTACCACAAACTCATCTTTTACTCTAAAAGAAAACATAACTACATTTTTTTCTATTTATCCCATTCATATGTGGTTAAAAAAATTAAATTATAATTCATCTACCAGATCATTAAAAAAACTACATTATTCAATCATGGACATCACTTGGGCCAGTGGTATGTGATACACCCTTGTGGCCCTTCAGTTGCAGGTTCAAGTCTCGCGGCCCTGCCGGACGCGACGGGTTGTCGCCCGACCTCTACCTTTACCTTTTTATGGAAATTCAAAAATAATCTCAAACTAGAATTATCCAAAATAATTTTGTCCAAACTCAGAGTCCAAATTTTATAAATAAGGTAAACAAAATGAATATCCCTTTTTACACATAATAACATGTGAACACCTTCATCATGTATTATTTTGAAACACTACAACATCCAAAATTACCAAAAAAACCTTATTTATTACATTCATGATCCCTTATCCCTTATAGACTACTAGATATACTCCTTCTATCCAAAAATGTTGTAAACTCCAACAATGATAGAATATACAAATCATTAATCAGTTTCAAGGTAGTCAAGAATATCCAATAGAATTATCCAAATCAATCATGTATTACTCCAAAAATTACTTCCCCTTTATCAGATACATATTCTGGTTTATCATTCTCTCAACCATATATTTTCTAAAAATTTAACCTGCTATTGAGTCTCTTTTCTTGGTTCCACACAATCTCAAGTCCTTAATGAAATAGTAATGCAGTATAATCCTTATATACTATATAATTCTTATAACATGTACATCATTATTTCAATACTCAACTGACAAAATACTTTATTAAAAACGTAAGAAATATAATCATTCATATACATCTTCGGTAGTATCATAACTTTATTATTATACAATAGAATCATTTTGGGTATACTATGATGATTTGGATATTGATTCGCGTAGTGTACCAACTCCTTTGAGATGATGCATTGTACATTTGAAACATTTTTCTTACCATTGTAATCACGTACTTGGTGTCCTTTTTCTCCACACTTATAAAAAACATCAATTTCTTTTAAGCATTTACCAAGGTGATTCTTTCCACAGTTATCACATATTGGAAAATACATCTTTTCCCTGTTCCCTTTATCCATATTTCTCTATTCCAACATTTTCTTCTCTTCCTTCCCTTCAAAGCCATAGGACTCAGAAAATTCTTTACTTATCTTATTAACACATGATACTATTTCTTCATATGTTGAGAATAAATGAGAGACTATTTCCCTTATAAATGATGGATTAATACCGTGAATGATATGATCCTTCTTTATCTTTGGATCATATGTATTGCTAGAGTTCACATTCTTTATAATGAGCACCATTTCTATATAATGGCCTACACTAGGTCAGTTTCTTAATTTCAATGTATAATTTCAAACTAGTAAAATACCCCACGAACATTGAACATTTTATGGATATAATCCATAATAAAAAAAATCTTTTTATTAAGGAGGTATATACTCGTAAATCCTTAGTAATGATTTGTAATAAAAATTCTAATTATCCTAAGTATATCCCCTGGGAGTGTTGTAACCAAAAGTGCAGCAAAGCCTGTTGTCGGGCACCAGTTCCCATTCAGGTCTAGCTCAAAGTGGTTTTTTTGAGTTTTACCCCTAGGCACATCTGTGGCAGAGCCGCCTCTACCTGCTCGTATATATACAGCGATGTATTTCATTGAAAACTCACAAAATCACTACAATACAAAAATTAATGGAAGTTATTCTATATTAATCCTCAAAGTCTATCTTAGGGATATGTGCTCTAATCGGAGTTTATATAAATCTAGTTTCCAAGGTTTCTACTAAACATCCTCTGATACCAACTGTAATGCCCCGACCCTAGTTACCCATATTCGGTGCATTATTACATAACATTGGAATGATCACAAAATATCAAGTCTCGAAAGGCTGATATTTTAGTAGCCTTTGAAATACTAGATATATTCATAAAGTTTACATTACATCATAAAATGGAAAACTAAAACAAAATTATTTCCATAGAAAATATTGAGATCCTATAGACTATACCTGCATGTCAGTGATGATATAGTTTTTCACATCCTGGAAAAAATAAAACATAGAAATGGGTGAGCTCAGATGCTCAGTAAGGATTAAAATATAGCGGAAGCTTTAATAAATATACATAAACATTTAAGAAAAATGTATAAAACTAAAACAAAATCCTATTTAACATTAACTTAATCACAATATGGTAAATATAAATCAAAATAATTCCATTTAATTACTCACATGGAAATTATACTCATCCAATAATCAATTGAAATATCAATAGCCACTTTCATAATGATGGAATGCAGAATGGCAGACTTTCATATCCACATAGTGAAGGCCTTTTTCCAAGACTAAAAATAAGATTTTTTCAAGGCCTTGTGCCAAGAAACTAGTATGTATCATGAGACCTACTGATACATCGAGGAGCTATAGTGGCCTCCACTCGTTACTTACTAAGTCCAATACATTCATCATATGAAAAAGTTAAAATATAACATTAACATTTATATTAAAACTATCATACAAATTGTCAATACTTTATTCATAAACCATGAATGGTGTAAAAACAACACATCCAAATTCAAACATTTCACAAAACCTTCAATATAATATGGATGTTTTGAATAATTATAAATCAACTTTAATTAATCTTAAAATCTTTCAAAGGATGTTAACATAGATGAAATCAAAAACTTTTTAGGGAAATTTTTTCTTTCTCTTTTGAAATCATTTAAAAGTAACGTAATTATAAAAAAAATATTTCTGAAAATATTCTTATAAGAATGTAAGGGAAGCTTTGATGATGTTATAACGGCGGAAAATAGCTTCACCCGCAGCATAAGTTAAAAATACATTCTTACCTTAATTTTGTCGAAAAGGTCATAATGTACCTAGTTTTGAAAACGACAGAAATATTCCTTTCATACCATTTTATAAAATTCAAAAAAAAAGGTATAAATGGATTTAAAACATAGTATATTAAATAGTAAAAATATTTTGAAATACATTTTTAAGAATTAAGGATGTGGATGATAAAGATGTCCCATTAGGTACCTATGTAAAAACAATATCGGATAATAAAGAGATTGTGAAATTAACCCTTACCTAGTAATTTTCTTTGGTTGTGGGTAGATTAACCTCTTGTATAGTGGAAAAATAATTGTTATTAAATTATATAATAGTCATTAACATTAATATGATATCATATATGATCTTTTATCAATTCTATGGTAATAATATCTTAGTATTATTGTCATTTCAGGTGTTATCAGATTCATTTTCCATTATATTTGTTTTTATGTGAGCCATAATTGTTATTGATGGGATGTACCTTATTCATATCAAGAATGATATCGAGTCTTTAACCACTATTTTTAATCATCAAATGAAAATTTATCCTAAATGGATATGATGGGGAATGAATCTCATCACGTTCGTGGAGACGGTAATCTGTACGTATGCACGAGCGACAATATCATTCATTTGATATTAAAATAATATATAATTGGATGGTATATCATATATAAAGAATAATTATCATGATATATTTATTATTTAGATTAACTACCCATTATTATTATACGTATCCAAATAATAATTTATTGAATAACAATTACACCACGATGTGGAGACCGTAAGGCGTACGTACACCCGTATGGTGACATGTCATTCAAAATATGGTTAGAATAATGAATATGGTTGTAAAATATTTAAAAAACATAATAGTATATATAATATACTAGAGTTATTATTTGAGAATGAAAACAACAAAGAAATAGGAAGTGGAAGAAGAAAAGAACTTGAAAGAGGTGATGAAATATTTACCTCTTCTTCATGTTCTACATTTTGATTTGATCATAAGGGCTCCTTATGTGGGATTTATGACTAAATTAATGAATCTAAAATGATGGAAAGACAGTTGAGAGGGTATTTGGGCCGGGTTTTTCCAAGCCAAATGGATTTGATGGTGGGAATTAGAGAGAAGGGGTACTGTCCTTTTATAAGAGGGGAGAGGGGAACCTTAAGAAAATCTATATATATTATTTTATAATAAAATCATTTTCGGTTTATAATGGCTCTAAAATGGATTATATAAATTATAAGGTTGTTATGGGTTGAAAACCACTCAACCAATTGGTTTTAGATAGGTTGGGTTCACTATATTAACCTTATCTTTTATATTTCACTCTTAGTTAAATAGTCTGACATTTACCATGTCTTTTTGTATTTTTATATTATATTTTTAATAAACATACTATATAATTTCAATAGAACCCCTTGTGGTTAATTTATGATAAAAATATCATTATATAAGTCTTCTTTCCAAACCTTATATTTTTAGGAATATAATATCAATTAATAATATAATACTTGTTTTAAAAACACTTTTATGACAATTTTGACACTATTTGGTATTTTGTTTCTGATTAATTCATAATAGAATTATTACATCAAAAGAAATTCATCTAAACAACCCTAATATTTCATATTAACCTATCAAATTACTGGAATTAATAAAAAGTCTCAAATTACCTTTATTTGGATATTTATAATATCAATTATTTTAATATTTCATTAATATGGTAATCACTGCATCATCATTGTGTCAAAACTAAATTTAATAATTTAATGTATAAATATTATAAATAAAATACCATTATGTATAAAATCTTTTTATATTTCTAATTAATATTTATAGTATAATTTATCTTATGTATAACCCTATATTAGAAAGGTTTTAGTTATTAAATATTGATTTTAACTATTTTAACTCTTCTTTAAGTAAAATAATAATAAATGTCCTAATCCAATCCAAGTGGACCATAGAGGTTAATTTTCATTCCTAAGGTTGTTTTTGGTCTAATTATAATTATCTAATAGAATTAGTACATGTTTTAGGGTAATAATAATATCATTGTTAACCTTAATTACCCTATTTAATTTTAACCATGGTAAATAAAAGTTAAAAGTTACTATTCACCAGAAAAATTATTTTCACCTTATTGAACCACATTTTACTAACTGATATCATCCGTTCCTCTTGTTTTTTTGAAATTCAACTCAAAAAAGTCGTTAGATTATGTTTTATGTATATTTGCAAATACTCATAGGAGGTGGGTAAAAGACGGTAAAAAGTTCAATAAAATTTTTTATATCTAAATTTATTATAAACTTATTTCAATGAATTACATTGAAATTATATAGGTATTATGTATCTATTTTGACTTAAAATAAATTTAAATAGAATAAATAATTATTTAAATAAAAATTTAGTTTTAAACTATAACTTAGTGTTTTTCACTATTCATAAAAAATTGAATGAATTCAGAAAAATACAAAAAATTCACCCTAAGATAATTTTGATATTATGAATTAAAAAATGAATTATATTTTACAAAATTAAAAACATATAAGTTTCATTATTTAATATAAAATTAATTATTGTTTTCAAAACCAAAAGGCGCATTTTTAAGAAATAATAACTATCAAAAGATTTACACTTTTTTATGTCCAATTTCTATGTGAAATTACTTAAAATGACTATCATTGGATTAAATCGTAAAAATATAATCTAATTATACTTCAAAACCATTAAAATTTATAATTAAACACTATAAATTAATTTGTTTAAAAAGGTTGTTTTCAGTTAAAATATAGTATTTTTCATTATTCTCTTAAATATTAAAGTTATCATAAAAACACCAAAAATTTATTGAAACTAAATTATTAAGTCCGGATTATAAATAATAAGTTTATTATGTAAAATTGAATATATAAAAGTTTCAAATATTGGATTTAAAAATGGTTCTCCATTAAAATGCGGAAAATTGTATTTTCTGAAAAATACTTCTTTTATCTGAAATATTTTAATTTCTCCCTACATTATGTTTAAGAAACCCAAATATAGATTCTAAAATTATAAGGATAATATAAAGTTCAAAATTCCATAAATACTATTCATAAAAGCTTTTGAACAACTAGTTTGGTAAGTCGTGGTGCGCTTGAACTCAGTGTTACATGTAGTGCATGTTATTGAATTATTTCGAAAAAATAACATACTATGAAATCTTGGGGTGTTACAGGTATGAGAATAAATCAATATATAGTTTTGATATATATAAATTGTGTCATCTCATGTAAAAAAGTCGTGATATGAATGAGGAGACCATATGATGGGAGGAAACTGAATATTTCCTGTATTGAGGATGGACCCGGAATATAAATTTTAGGAATCATTTTGTATCCCAAAATGAGGGAATAAATCCACATGTTGTTTTTATGAAAAAATGATCACTTTTTTCTAAAATAAGGAAAAATCATGGACTTTAATATCTTACATAGATCTAGATCATATGTTATGGACATTAGGCTATGTAAAGTAGGTCACTCTAAGAATATTAAGTTCATTTCTATTGGAAAATATGCCATTTAGTTTAACATAATTTGATAAGGTCTAGGGTTCTATTTAGTTTATAGTCATATGGATTAGACTTAAATTTTCTTCCATTTAAAATAGGGTTACAGTGAAATATGATGCATATAAGAATACCCAGTCATAAGGAATGAAATTGGGAAAAAATTATCATAGTATAGATTCATGAATAGAGAACCCTATATTAGAGGGGGGCTTATTTCACACATTCAGATTGAATGTGGGAATGTGATGTTTCAATAAATAGGTTACTATAATTAGTTTATTTTCATTCATTGTGGACCATGGCATAGGATTTCACATTAATTTGACTTATGTGGAAAATTTTTAGGGCTTCACCCCTATACCGTATCGATGGAGGGAAGATAGATGTGTGTAAAAAGACACAATTTCTATGATGAAGAAGGGTATTCGATGATAATTTTTTGTTGGGCCCTATATATAAGATCTATGTACCACGATATATCCCAAAACATAAATAATCAAACCACCAATAGTTATGAGACTAAGGATCCGTAAATATAGGCCAATATTTTAAGTAGGAAATGTTTAGTGAAATGGGATCTATGAGGAGAGGAGGGATACAACTAAATGTGAATTAAAAAGGTTCTCATCTATTGGGAACAATCATTTTGCGTATAATCTATGGATATGCCTAGTATTGGAGTTCCAAATGTAAATATATATCCCAAGGTATGGAAATATAGAAAATATATATTTATAGTGATATGGGATAAATTAGGGCCACCGATCCTTGGTGTTGATGATATATAGGGAAACCAACATTAATATAGTGTTTTTTTAACCAAAAAATGAATGTTATAATTGTGATGGAACTTAGGGTGGGTTTGGTAGATTGGACGTCATTTTGAATCAATAAATAATAAAAATCAATCCACTCATAATTCTTGTAGAGTAAATTTTCATTAAATGATAGAAAATGTATGGTTGTATGGACCCAACACTAAAAAATAGTATATATATCTAGCTCTAATGTGATGGAAAAATATAACATACCCTTCCAAAAGGATTGATAGGTTGGGTATAGTGGACATTATGTTTCGTAGTCTCATATAATGTGACCCAGAGCATGTTTACCACCTCTTAACATTTTTCATCCCAATCATGATAACTAGATTAATATGATAGGTCATCTATGATAATGTGATTCATGGCCAATGTGATAAACAAGATGCAATTATAAAATTATCCATATCATACTAGAGTTTATGTCAGGTTTATTTCTAACACACATCGTGAATTTTTACATGATGAAACATGGATGTTTGTACTTTTCATTTTAACATCATGTATCTTGAACTTAGTTTCTTCAATTTAATTTATTATAGTGCGTTTATTTTCATATAGTTAAATATGATGTGACTATGATGTTGTGTTATTCATTTTTATATCATAGAACACTGATGAAAATGGTTATATACAATATATAGTTGACACAAGAACTATATGTATCAAAATAAAAATAATAAAAATATTTCTTTTAAAACATAAATTAATAGAGTGTGTGATATTCGATCAATCCATTGTGGTCATTGAATAGTATTTTTTATATTCAATATTTTTTTGGTGTAATCACTCTCCCATTACAGTTCCTGCTATATTGGATCCATTCTAGTTACAATTAGTTTCATCAAATCCATGAAAAATTCCCCTTAGAAAAAAAGGATGTGATAACAGTCTTATTTAATTATGATGAAATCTAGTTATAATGGATTTATATTCATTGTTGTGTGCACATTCTTTTCTCATTGATATATTCCAACTCATCTAGTTTCTTCATGGATTGATATTCTTCATAATATTGGTTAAAATTGTAACAAAGTGTGATGGGATGTTAATCCTTGATTGTTAGGACCACCTTTATCCCATATATAAGTGAATATGGGGTATTTTTGTAATAGTATGTGATATAGTGCTATAATACCACAAGGCATGCATGAGTTTTCTTGGAAATTACTTCATTTCATTATCAACCATCATCTGGTGGTTTTATAATAAAGTTTTCTTAAATTTATATATATATTAATTTTATAGTACACATTATTAGTATGAGTGGATGGACTAAGTATATTTTTTCTTATATTAAAATGTCAATTTGATAGAGTAGAAATTGGTGTTGTTGACCATACTTTTTTTTGAAGGATTCTTAATTTGCTAATGATGTTTGACTTCATGAGATTGATGATATCCTTCTTTTTGAATTACATGATGAATATGGACATGGTGATTTTAGAGAATAATTTTGTAGTACTGAATATATATTTTAACTTCTTGAAAATAGTTAGGGGATATGGCCCCATGTAATATATTACCTATAAAAAATATCCAAGAGTGTCTGGTGGTATAAAAAACTATGAGGGTTTATGGAACAAAATGGTATATATCTCGTTTAAATTGTATTTAGGTAAATTGCATGTAATAATGTTTCATTGGTGTCTAGATGTATCAATTTCTCTTGATTTTATTTTGAGAGCATGGTTATTGACGAATGAGAACCACAACATTCAACATTAACTTCCAGTATAACATAGCAGGTCTCTCCACCTTCAATACATCTAACTAGGAAACCAAAAAATCCTTAATTTTAGATGACTTTTTTGAATTTGATCCATAATAGAGAGGATAAATTTCAGTGCCAACCATTAAAATTTCTCCGGGTGGCGTTGATCTATTTTATTTACTCTATATCATTATTGTCGAATAGAGACAGTACCCTATATTGTGTGATGTGGTTGATTTTTTTTCCTGGTCTAGATTATATTGGGATATTATTTTAATGGTTATGATATTAATTTTTTTAATACTATTAATATACGGTGTTCTATATTTTAGGATCATAGAATAATTTTCCATCGACCCACGTATGCAATCAAGAAGTGAGGTAATAAATTATTATTTCAATTGATTGTTCACCATTTATTTTCTTGACCACCAAACCCAAATCACCCTTAATACTAAACCGGGTACCTGATAACAATAAATAAAACATTAAGACTATAGTGGTATCTTTTTATTCTATATCATTATTGTTATGTCCCTCTAATAATAGAAATAAATATTGAAAAACTACATATTCTGTGAAATATGGTAGATCACATGAATACTCTATTTTGTTGTTTACACTACATCCATCTCCTTATTGGACAATTGGCGGACCATAAAAATATATCCTCCAAATTTAGAGTGTAAATAATAGAGAATAATCAGTAATATTGATGTTATATATTAACTTTTTTGTTCTATAAGGTGTGATGTACATCCAGGATGTTATGTAATACCTTCACATTGGTCACCATCTATTTCATGAACTAGATGTCAAACTCCCACATGATGACTTCCCACTATGATATGTGTAAAATTAACATTGGGAAATTGGGGATTTATTTATGTGGGTAAATAAGAGAGAAATGATATAACACATGGTTCTACAGGTAATTTAATAGCTTCTCCAAAAAGGAAATTGATATTGTATAATTATTCTTGATGTTAGAGTCTCAAATCTATGTGTTATAAATTATTCTTATGAGATAATAAATGATGTTCTCCTTTCATTCATCATTTTTCTGAGCAAGTACCCAATGAAGAAATCATTATAAAGTTAACAAAAAAATTATGATAATATCCCCTTCTATTAATAGTATTAGCATGGGTGTGTGTAAGATATACTGCTTGAGATCATCAATGTTTTTTGAGAATCTTCCTCCCACCAGTTGGTGACTCCCTAATACATAATCCATGTTAATGATAATCTCTTTCTAATGAAATTGTTGATCAAAAATATGATATAGACAATATAACCGTAGAATACCATTAACTATTTAGATATTTTGAGGATAAGGAATTTCAAGGATTACCATGGAGATCTCAAGGATGACTTTGATATTGTGATAACATATCAAGAAGTTAAGAAACATTCTTTATGTTACAAAAAAATAATATTTGAAGTTATAAAATCTTCAACATATTATGATGCTATTTTACTTAATAGAGTCTTGAATATTTTGGTGCATGAAGAGTTGATAGGTAGCAATGACACTGTTCATGGGAAAAGAAAATAACATAAAGGAAATATACCCATTGACATGAACAAATTTTAGTAGACTATTATTCTCCAGGGGCCATCTAAATTTGGTTATATCTTGAACACTCTTCAATGAGGGAGAGTTATTGGAACCATATATTCTCATCAATCAATAAATGTTTTCAGTATAGGGATGTTATCATTTGGGTAGCGTTGTTTGAGATCCATGAAATCAATATAGAGTAAAATTTGGTTTTTATTTATTCTCATGGGGATGATATTTGAAATCCAATTTGGATATTGGTATTCCTGAAGGATGTTATATTTGATGAGATTTTAGACTTTAGCATCTACCAAATAATCTTGGGTGGGATGTATCCCTCTGAATGATTTCTTAAATCCATGATTCTAATAGAGAAAACCAAAATGGTTGGGAGCCACATTGGAATAATTCCTAGAAATTTATATATAGTTTAAGGAAAAATAATCTTAATTTTTCTTAAAAAAGAGATGTCTCTCACCTACTCTTTGGGTGACATGTTGACATGAATCAATGTGGGTCACATATCCTCCTCTATGCATATATTCACCAGATTAAGTTCCTTAATTTTTGTTAAGACACATTCCTCAAAAAATGGAGGGGTATCTTTAAGATCCCCTTCATATTCTTACTCCAACTTAATATCAATGGAAGTGGAATAGAAATGTATTTTTATGGCCTAACAGATTTCATGGGATATTTTTTTAATCTCTTGTAAATGATATGGTGGTGGATCTAGATTCATAGAATGGTGGTGTATGGGTAGTGTGTATTCCATCATACCAAGGTCTTAAGGTTGTAAATGGGGTAATATTAAATATTTAAGAAGTTAAAATTTATTGATTCATTAATAATTAATAATCATAATATTTTTATTAAAATTATTTCACAATTAAATGACCCATTTTTTCTGAATATATTTTTTTAAGTGTTATAAATTTTTATATAAAAAATATTTTGATCAATATTTAAAAATTATTTTAATTAAATATATTTAAAATTTATTAATACATAAGATATAAAATAGTTAGGAATAAAGATAGAATAATTTTAAGGTACTATAGTTACTTATCAGAAACGTTTTTTTGTAAAATTTGTTTTTAACTTACTAAATTAAAAAAAACACAATTAATGATTTTAATGAAATTTTTAGATTTTATATTCAATTATATATAAAAATTTTTATCTAATATTTTTTTCAAATAAATAAATAAATTTATTTTTATTTTTATAAATAAAAATTTATTTTTCTAAAACACAGTTTTCATTTTGATTTTCATGTGTATTATAAATTTAATTTATACAACTTAATGAAATTGAATTTTAGAAATAATATTTCAATTTTTCATTTAAAATGTCCATATACGCTAATTATTTCAATTTAATTATTGGTCATAATGGATAGTAAAAAAATAAAAACATCTTACCATACTAATGTTTTAAAGGGTTTTCCGAGGGGTTATACTACAAGATAAGGGTAAAATATTCCCATAAAAAAATTTAAATATTACTCATTAATGATATTTAAACATTATCTTGTCATATATTCAAATTCATGGTCATTTTTCCACATTAACATGAAATTGGCCTTCTGTTATTGATATAATTTAAGTAATTCAATGTTTTCCCTTCCTCACTCATGAAATGGAGCATATTTTCCCCAATTATTAAAAAAATAATATCATTATATATAAGGGAATTATTATAAAAAAATCATCTATATTCCATTTTTGTGCTTATGTTATTACCCTATGACCATCCTAAGAAGGATTAATGTGTAAGCCAAATGAGTTCTCTCAAGGAATAAGTAACCAGCTTAACCAAATCATTTAATGTTTATTTATTAATAAAATTCCAATAAATTTATTGCATCCATCCTAAATTGAAGAATAAAATATCAGAAATATAATTATTTGTTGTTAAAATTATGGGACAATCATTTTACACCTCCTATCCGTTGAATGGGAAATTCGAGTATCACTCATACGTATATGTGGATTACTAGCCTCTACATGGTGATATAATTCATTTTCCATCATCATATTTTATTGTTGGTTACTATCCTCCACATAGTGATATAATTCGTTTTCCTTGAATGTATTCCAACGTAATCAAATAAGGCACCAGATCTGAGTAATTGGGGTCGGGTCCTTACAGTATAAGAGTTTTTTGGTGTCTTTTTAGAAGAGTTTCATAATATTCATATGAATCAAAAAATTGATTTTTCAATATTACTTAAGTATAATTCTACACCTATTTCATATATTCAATATAGAATAACCACGATTGATTAGTAGGAAGTGAAGAAGTAACTCTGATAGAATCTTCATAATGGATTTATTCGGCCATGTGAATCACTATAAGATATACACGACCTTTTTGTTATGAATAAATATTGGTTAATGCTACTCTTCATTGATTATATATAAATTAATAGGATAGAAATTAATAATAATTACTTTTTACCACATATTAATTATTTTCCTAATTAACTATGGCATGATTTATACTTTTCCAAGATTGACAATTGTTTTGGATATTATCAAATAAGGTTTTAATGTGAATTAAAAATTAAGATATTATTATATAATAGGAATAAAAAATTGGGACTTATATTGACGCCATCTAGAATTTTTATTTCCCATTATATCTGCATAGATCTCGTGAATATATTCTTTAGATATTACCATAATCAATTTTTTTTTGTATTTATAGATTCAAGTCTTATATAAAAAAAGTTAATGTATGAGAATTAATATCACTTAAATATTTAATGTATACAATAAAGAAGGATAAGTTTTATGGAAAATGTACCAACAATGAATTTTGGCATCATAAAATTTAATTTTTGGGTTATACAATATCAAGAGAGGGAATATTAGTATATTATTATAAGGAGAGAGTCATTGGACATTTGAATAAACTATCCACAATGATATGGATCTATAGTTTTCATGTATTATCTATATATTATAAATTAATTATCCACAGTTTCTCAAAATTTTCTAATCCACTCACTGAGTTAACATTGTATGTTGTTAAGATATTTTAAATAAATAAATTAGATGAAAATATCAAGGATTTGAAGATAATTTTAGTTAGTTCATATGTAATCACACTACCCACTAGTGGATAACGTTTTATAAACTATAATTGTTCATATAATATGGTACTAGGATGTTTTCTTATTCATAATAATATGTTGATAGTATTGAATCATTCTAATTTAAGTTTTTTGAGTATAATTACCCAACCCATGACATAGACATAGATATGGAAGTTTTTCCATTGAGGATATGTAGGAATTATATTTATGGATATATGTGTTAGATATATACTAACCATGAATATTTAATGACTATGACTACTAAAAATATTTCCACCGTGATAAAGTGAGAATGTGGGTGATGTTTTGAGTCAAAAGTATCATGTTATCTTATCTTTTATAAGGATAAAAAAATATCTAATAATTATGGATTTAAAATGGATGAAGCATGATACCTTGATGGAAGTGGAGAAATATTAGATTTGTCAAATAATTGTTCAACAAACTATAAAACTATTTAGAAATATATATACATATGGAATATGTAGATATGAAAAATAATTTGAGGGATTTACCCTAATTTGACCTTGATTATTATATAATCAGAAGGTTTAGGAATAATGTATAGGTCACTATTATACCATAATTGAAGGATTTTTTCGATGATTCTCATGGATACTATTTATCAATTCATCATTGAAGTATAATGATGTTAAAAGTCATTAAAGGGGATTTGTTATGGTATAACATGAAAAGATATGTTTTATAGGATGTATATTGGTGTCTGGCATGCCATCATGTTAGGGAAATGTGGATGTAGTCTAAGGGGATGTTACAATAATTATCAGTATTAGTATTAAAATTAGAAAATAAACCATGGATTTCATCATAGGACCCTACAATATATATAAATAGAATAATACAATTTGATTTGTTGTCTACTTTCTTATGAATGTATCAAATTTTGTTTGTATCCAAGAATATTTCTTTTATGATCATTTATTCAAGATATACATTAAAAAATATGTATAGTTTTATATAGTACCATCATCTATTTTATATTATCATGATCCAAGTTTTACTATAACGGTCATGATAAATTTGTAGAAAACTCTAGATATAGAGTTTTGTTTTAGAACTACCTATCATCCAATGACATTTGGTTAGTATGATAGTTCCATAAAATCCCTAAAGGATATACTAAAATCCATTTATTTATATTTCATCTGTTTTTGGGAGAAAACAATTCTATTATTTAATTTTATTATAATAATGACATTAAATTGAGTATTATGATGTATCCTTATAAATGAATCGATGGAAAGAAGATAATTACTAAAACATGAAGGGATAAATTTGTATAATAAAAGATACGAAATTATGATCTTCTTTGGTAATTTTAAAATATCGTTAAATTCATTGAACAAAAGGAGAAGGAAGTCAAATTCGAAAGAATGTTTATGAAAACAATATTCAGTGATATCTAGATATTTATGTGGGTGAGAATGTACTATTATAAAAAATTCTATAGAATAATGTTATGAAATTAAAAATAATTGAAATCTCACCACTATATATATTAAAACCTATTTAGATTATTGGTTGAGTAGGGAAAATATATTATTTATTGGTAATTCCATTAAACCTCCTTTGTGTTTATGATGTGTCCCATTTATCACTTTTTAGGAAGTAAATAACTGACCCTTCACATGTTTTGAACTATATGTTTACACATTTAACAATTATATTACTTATGAGAGAATACCAATTGATTTTATGAATTGTTGAGATAAAGTACTATATAATAAGACCACTACCTTGGTCAATTTTTTTTGGGTGAACCCATAAATTTTAGGAAGAAACCTAGGAACCTAGTGATGTGATGATGAAAAATAATCCACATTTAATTGAAAAAATGTGATTTAATTTTGTGAGATAAAATCATTTTAATGGTAATTCAGTGTAACTCTCTAGGATTTTATATAAATTTCTTTAAAATATTTATTAAATTTATTTATAGGCATCATCATGTATAAATGAACCACACTATATTATGGACTTCAAAACCAACATATTATATTAAAATATATAAATATGAATAACCCCATTATAATATATATATATATATATATATATATTATTTTCTTAATTGAACATTAATTTTTATTCCAAAAAATTATCCATTATTGTTTTAATAAAATTATTTTAGGATTAAAAGACCTAGTTTTTGGAAATAATGTACTTTTATATTTGTTATGAATTTTTATATAAAAAATATACATGTAACTAATTTAAAATTAATTTAATTAATATTTTTTAATTTATGAAAAAAATCCATTAATTAGTTTTATATTGGTTAGTAATTAATATAAAATCATTAGAAGGTAAGAATAGTTACTTTCTAGAAACCAATTTTTATGCGCGCATTGTGATATTAAATTATTAATGTAAATAAAAAATTTTAAAATAATGATTATAATAAAATTTTTGGATTAAATATTTAATACAATATTTTTATGTTAATTTAATGTTTTTTATCATCCATGAAATGAATATAAACACAGTTTTAGGATTAAATTTTCTTTTTTAACAAATTTTATTTTCACGTTTTACAAGTTTATTTTAATATTAATTTATTAAAATTATATAAATTAAATTTGATGAAATTGATTTAACATTGTGTATCATAATTAAAAAAAATTTGTGAGTCCACTTTTCTTTTTTATCATATTAGATAGTAAAAAAGAGTAATGAATTGTTACAAAAGTAAATATTATAATAGTTTACTCGGTGAAGGGGTATTAAAGTAATAGATAATTTTAAATGTTCCAATTAATAATTTATAAATCATATGGGATAAAGATATGTATAAATTATGAAATATTAACAATGAATTCTTGTACTTTTCTTTAAATCACAAAATAAAGTGACATAATATTATTAAACTGTTTTAGGTAATTGCATATGTGTTCCTCACCTCACTTATAAAAGGAATCCACATAATCTCCATTATTAATATGATTTCAGGCTTTTGGATCATACAATACTAGGAAAAAACCTACCTATATTCCCTTCCTCTATTTTGAAATGATTTTTTTCCCTAATACTATCATAATTAGGATGAAGTTGTTATCCAAAGGTGTTCTCTCAAATTAGATGTAATCATTATACCCAACACTGTCAACATTAATTTATTCTTCTAATTCATCAATATATGTTGTATACATATTAAAATGTTGAATCAAATACAAGAAATATTTTTAAATGTTTATATATTAATGGGAAAACCAA
The DNA here is from genome assembly GCA_963277665.1 of Viscum album. Lineage (NCBI taxonomy): Eukaryota > Viridiplantae > Streptophyta > Magnoliopsida > Santalales > Viscaceae > Viscum > Viscum album. The sequence goes on along the minus strand of OY728146.1, from coordinate 1,057,941,702 downwards.
ATTCCCCAAATTTATTATCATATAGAAAATGGAAGAATCTGTGGTGCATACATGTGGGCTACTGCCTCCACGTAGTGATATGATTCATTTTCCATTAACCCCCATTAATTTTTAGTTATTATGATTAATTTAAGGTTTATATATTATAAATATTAAATAATTATTCTTACTAAAATATATTATCTAATCTAACATCTTACATTCCCATTAGTTGGAAGATGATAATGTTTATCGTGGGAATGTTTGAACTACCATTTTCCATAGAGCAATGTGATTAATTTTACATTAACAATATATTTTATTTAATATGAAAGTGAATTTAATTATTAAATATGATAAATATATCATGATTAATATTATTCATATGATAAAACTATTATCAAATTTTAAGGACCATAACTACCAATCTAAAACGAATGATAAAAATGAAGTAGTTGACACCCGACCTCAGGATAATAATGAATGTCGGTTAATAAACTAGTGATAATAATGTATAAGAAAATATTCAATGGTATTATAAGTGTTAATATAAATCTGGTATAAAATTATATTAAATTATATTTTATTATACATTAGTTTTTAGTTCTTACGAAGAAAGTCATACTTGAGGTCAGACTTTCTCATCTAATTTTTTTTTTCATCAGAAATATTTCATATTCAAAACATGTTTATTTTAGGTGGTGAATATAACACCGCCTTGATATATTATTTATTAAATGTATCTATATTAATTTTAATTAATAGTTCATTCATATTTATTTATTTTATGGGGTTTACTATTCAAATGATAAGAAAGTGGTAATGTGTTTTTGTTAAAATATCATAAACTACCGAGGTAGTGGGTGATTAACTTTATAGTTATCAAATTAAATGATTCATATATTAGAATATTTATTATTTTCTTATATTATCATTATTTATATAAATTATAAATTTTAAAATCATATTCCTCTATCTATGTACTCAAAATCTGAAAGAATGTTTGCAAGGAAAACCACCTTGGATTTTCTATTTGGCCAAGATTAAATTTTTATAGGTCTATATTTTCTTTAAAATGTTATCATGTTTTTTACTATTATCAAATGACTAAATAAACTCAAATTTACCCATTTTGAAAAAATTAAAAATAAATAAATTCAATATCCCCATCATTTTCTTAATGAGGTACCCTTCACTAAAGGTGTGAACTTTAATACCTAGAGAATTTATGAGATAAATTCTTTTTAATTTCTATGATGTCTTGTTTTGTACGCTACACCAAGATTAGTATGTGCTATATGAAACACCTATATAGCTTGAGGTATACACAACACTGTTTTTTTAGTGTTACAAAAAATTTCAATTTCATTTGACAGAAATATATTTCACCTAAGACTGAGTTTAATTGAATAACTACATTTTATAATGTAATCATTATAATGGTAGGTATGAATTTTATTATGTTTCTTCTAAAAAAATATTTAAATGAAAATAAGTGAATCTCTAAAATAATAAAATAATATTCGATCGGTTTTATATATAATATATTCAATATGTGGTTAAAAATTTATCTTATATGTTTATTAGACAAGATATAAGAACGAAATCAATATTTATAAAAGTAGTATTTTTAAAAAATAGAGTTTTCCACTTTTTGATGGAACACCCAATTTATTTATGTTTTTAGTCATTTTATATTAAATTTGAAAAAATAAATGTGTTATTTTAATGTGTAATATAAAAATTTACTTTGGTTGAATTTTTGATATGTTTCTGATAAGTTTCAATTATTGATGAATAATGAAAATAATAATTTTTAAAAAAACATAATTTTTCTTAAAAGCCATTTCGTAGAAACATTAGGTTTTGGTTTGGTTTTGAATTTGAATTATTTCATTTTTATTAAATTATGGTTTTTGATAATAATTTTATACCTGAATTTATTATAAAAAGAAATTCATTAAAAAATGGATATTTTCTCCCAAACAATATTTTGTTTGTGGCATTTTACCGATTTTATTTTCAATATAATTATTCATCCTCTATATTATGAATTTCAAAAAAAATGAATGCAAAATTTTGGTTTTGGAGGACAAAATTTAGTAATTATATCCCTTTTATTTTTTACCAATATGAATAATAACCATGGTAAATTTTGATACCACGGTAAAGGGTAATTTAGGGGTAAAATAATTTTAATGTCTATAAAATGACCAAAACAAATGAAAAGAAATGTTTTTATGGATTTAATTCTACCCCTAACAATTAATGATCAAACTAATATCTTTTAATGGAAACTTTTCCATGAAATCAACTGAAATAATATATAAATCAAAGAACGACACATGTGAAATTTTAAATGTCTTTAATATTTATTATGTGTCTTAATATAGAAAAAATGGGTCAAATCAACAAATATAAGACTGAATTTTTAAAATAATAAACACATATCGCTAATATAAATTTATTTTCTACATTTTGGTGTTATTTTTGAGATATTATAGTATTTATAATATTTTATTTAACAAATATATAAAGATGTCAAATTCTTGTTTTAAATAATAAATTTTTTTATACAAGGTTATGTCAAATATATATTCAACTATTAATATTTATTTGAAGGATACTTTTATTTATTTTTCATGGTAATTTATTAGTATTTTTTAATAACGTAATAATTACTATAAAGGATTATAAATTGATGATGTGGTAAATATTTAATTGATGAGAAATCAACAAAAGAAATATAATTAAATGATAATAAATAATAAAATACAACAAGACTTACCACAATATTATTTTTTAATTATATCTTGATTAAAATCATCCAATGGGTGATTTAGTGACCATTTGTATCCTTATTGAAGACATTACAACACTTATAATATTTTATTTAATGTGATGTTAATGTGTACACCTTCATAATTTAATAATTATATCTTTTTAAATGATATAATTTTCATAAAAAAAATTCAACTAATAATATTCTTCCTAAATCTATAAGGTTTATATTTATAATAGTGTTTTATTTTTTAATTTGTATTTAATAAATTATTATTTTAAATAATTTCACAAAACTCAAGTTATAATAATTTTATTTAGGGAAATATCAAATTAATGTTATTAAAAATATTAAAATCAATATAACATGGGATAATTAATTTATCAAATAAATTTTAAATATTACTGTGACCTCATGGGGATATGATAATTTTTATTGTATAACATCTTACCCTTATATTTTTACAAATCAATGAATTGAACAGTGTCAAAATTGACACTATTGTTTTTTTTATCAAAATAATGTATTAGTAAATTATTTAAAAATAATAAATCTCTTTCAAAAACAATATAATAATTATTATATGGTATAAAATGATCTAATGTATTTATTTATGATTTAATTTTAATCAAAAAACTAATTATTTTTCCCTTTTAATATTGAAATAATTGTTACCTTAGTTAGAATGAAATAGATTAACTATGTGTCAATTTAAAATGATATGTTTGAAGTGGATAGAAAAACATGTATATAATTTCTTTGTAGATGACATTAAAACCTTATATCATTTTATCTTCTAAACTGTAGCATTTCGGTTGATTTTGGATGCAGTTTTATTTTATTATTAATTAATATTTTTTGATATTCCAAATGTGCCCCTTTGATAATATTTCATAATTAATGGAATGATATCATTACTCGGGCGGATGTACTTCTTACCATCTTCACTATGTAATGTGATTCATTCTACATTTTATCAATTAAATAATGATTATATAAATTTATTGAAAAGTACATATTATACATATTATCATTATATAATTTTGGAATGATATAACTATGACCTACGAAGGGGAACCGAAACTTATTTGACAAAACATGCATGAGAGAATGAAGCAGTTAATACCAAAATAATGGCTAATGATGAAATATTATTACCAAAAAGATGATAACAGGATCATATATGATATCTTAAAAACAACAACGATTATAGAATAAGTCAATTACATTATTTAAATAATTATACATGAGGTTTGGATACATACAACATATAGCAGACCTAAGGTAAGAGATTATTTTATCTCACTTTTAGTTTTGTGGGGAATTTGACATATACCTCACCTATTTCTTTCATGGGGTGTTTATATTTCAAATAAATTAATTGTTAGAAATAATGTTATGATATTTAATTATAAATATAGTTTTCTTATATTATGAGACAAACAGTTCCATAGTTTATAAATTGGTAGGGGATAATTTTTCAGTCTCATTATTATTTGAGAATTTTTATACAAAATTATTTACTGGAGTATATTTATCAATAATATCCAAGTTTACAAAAAATATTTTCATAAAGTGTTTACTATTCTCCTGTTAAATTTTAAAGTCATTTTTACCCTTTTTTGACTTTATAATACATGGTTTGGAAGGAATAATTCTTTCATTTTCTATATGAGGTCATTTTTGAATTTTCTGAAAAATGTATGAGAATAATTTTTTTTAACATATATCAATTGAACAGATTTTTACACATTCATAACATCTTATTTCTATGAAAATTACATTACATGATTTCACGTTTTTTCAATTATATAATTATCTTTTAAAATTGCATTGGATATTGATAAAATAAAATGGTTTATTAGTAGAAATGATATTTTCACAAGAATTAATTTAAAGTGTTTTATCAAAATTATTTTCCATCAATAATTAAAGATATTTTGAAGTTAAATTATCCCTATTATTATTATGGTTGATTATATTTTTGATGGATTGAAATCCATTTGTTTTACATGGATTATGTTATTATGGAATGACATTTAAGAAACCCATTATATTCATTGGGTTGTTTAATGATAAATGATTTATGTTTTTGTGGCACACATATATAAGGTTTTTATTATGTTATGGGTGGGAACTATATCTCCCTCCAATGAATTCGTTAATGATTTATATCTAATGATATAGACATAAATGGAATGGCATGTAAACTCAGTTCATTAATACTAGGCTATAAATTTAGGTAAATCCAATTAATAATAATGGCTGAAATGACAAGTATACCCAGTTCAGTAGTGGAATTTTTCCTCTATGATGGTATTATCAATGATACATGGATAATATGGAAATAATGTGTTATGATTATGTGTTTTATAAAATTCCATGGTTTATATTAATGTTATTTTATCTTGGTTTTTTTCATTTATGATTTATTCCTTACGAAATGCCTTGTTCTATTTCATGACACACGATTTTGATAGTCAAATCTTATGTTCATGTTTTTAGATTATTATGTTTATGTTTTCGTTGATGTTTTTCATTTTTAACCGTACTGATCATTTGAGATCAGCATTTTTATGTTTTTACCTAGTATATAAATAAATGTTTTTTATAGGAAAACAAAAGAGGATTATATTTAAGGGAGATGTTAAAGATATTTCACCAGGTTAGAAGAATGTGTCTGAGTTTCCAATGAAAATAAATGAATTCAGTCTTTTGCAATTTATTTGTGTAATGTATTAATTTTTGCACAAAATTCATGTAATTTCCATGTACAGAAATCTTGGGTTGTTAGAGTTAGTATTAGGGTGTTGGTTTATTCAAGATATTGATTCTTTGATTCGAAAAATTAGTGAGATCCCTAGAGATATTTCTATAGATATATCTAGAGATTAACTAAGGATATGTCAGTTATAGGTTACAATACTATATTTTTTAGAATAATTACTAACATTGGAGTAAAAAAAACATATCCTAGATTAAAATATTAAAATTAATTTACCTTACTTATGTATTTCAAATCTCTAATATGTATTTTCCAGACTTATGTTTCTAGTCTTAGTCAATATCTATAACTAAATAGAAAATAGTTAACCACTGAATGTTTTAGATGTGGAAATTTTGGGAATTATGAATATTTATTTCCTATATAGAAATATTATGAAAAGAATAATGACGATGTTACAATTATGGGTGATAATGTTGTGGATAAAGTGATTTTAAACAATATGTTAAATGTATATGATGTTCATCAATTATTGTTTATAATAAATATAATAATCATGAGCTTTAGAAACCATAATACATGAAAAATATTTTAAGAAATATGACAATGATTGATCTTGATTAATTATTTAAGAACAATTTGGGATGATTGAGGTGTATATGATTCAGAAATCAAAGATTATGTTATACGAATCATAAAATATAGATGTGTATTCAGTATACATTTTTCATTAAGGATTGGAATGTATCTGTTGAGTAGTTATAAGTATCCAAAAATGTAATTTAAGGATATGGTGATATACTTAGTGAAAACAAGATTAAGTGAAGTATAACCATTAATATGTCCCTTATGTTTAGATATTGATGTTTATAAAAATGATATATTGAATTTGAATAATTAAATTTGATAATGTTATTTTCTTGAGAAACAATTATGGGTTTTTCAATTGGAGGGTTATTATATAGTGGAAAAAGTATACACCTTTTTTGGACTAATGGAATAATTCCAATATGATTTTTATGAATGTAACATGCATGTTTTTAAAAAGGATATCTGATAATTCATTTTGTTATCGTGATTCAAGAGAATACATGATGAAGGTATTCACACTTCTGGAATATGACCAACCAAAGATACATTATGATAAATGGGGGAGAAATGTTAAGCTGAGTTAGTGAATATTTTATAATTGTTTTGTTTTTTTTTCATTCAAAAGAGTTGTAAAGTTGTCAATTTTTTTAAAAATATTATATTAAAAATCAGAAAATTTTTGTTAGTATAATGTATTATATCAACATATATAGACTTGTGAATTTTTCATTTTTTTATATAACCATTTTATTATGAAGATGAAATATGGAATGACATGTCATTCTATTTATGGATTTCATGATCTTCAAACACTTCGGTGGTGAAAAATTCTACTTCATTACATGGAATAATAGATGAAGTGGTAATTGATCAGGGTACAACCAATGATGATATTTTATTGAACATAAGTTAGTATTTTTTAGAATTATTCAAATATATGGAAATGATATTAATCCAAAAAATGATACCATATTCCCATTATTTTTGTTGATTGAAATTTCCCATTAAATCATTACAGATTTATGGCTTTCTGATTGTTAACATGATACTAACATTGTTCCCAATCATTCTACATTAGATCTTGATGGTGATATTTTTTTCCTATATTCTTGTTTTCAATTATCACAAATGATCTCTTATTTGGAAACCTAGTGATGAGTTACTTTTGGTAACCATTCCATTTCAAACCTTTTTAAAACAATGTTTAAGTATTCCTTTTTATGATGTGGGTTTCTTTAAAAGAAGCATTCAAGTAGTAAAACTTTTATAACCCCGATGAATTTATAGGGAGAAATTAATTCTAACGGGGTAGAATATAACACCTTGATATTTTATGAGATATATTCTTTTTAATTTCATTGATTTCTTGGGTGGTATGCTATACCAAAATAATCTCGCGCTATACGCAACACTAGCTTAGCTTGTTGTATACACAACACTATGCATGAATTTTACTACACAATATTTCATGTTCTTTTGACAGAATTAATTTCATGTAATAATGAGTATAATTTAACAATTAAATATGATAACCTAGTCATTATAATGGAAGGTAAGAATAATATAAACTATCATCTCAAAAAATGATTTAAATGAAAACAAATGAATCTATAAAATAATAAAATCACTATTGATGGATTTTATAAATAATATATTTAACATAATCATTAAAATTCTTTTTATATATTCTATATACATGAAATAAGAACAAATTAATGATTTTGGATAAAAGAAGTATTTTTCAAAAAATGCAGTTTTTCTACATTTTGATGTTGCACCCATTTTCAATCAATTTCTTTCAAATTTTTTATCATTAATTTGACAAAATATACTTCTTATTTTAATTTATAATTTAAAAATATACTTTGTTTTAATTTATTAAATGTTGTTGACAAGATTACTTGTTTTGATAAATAGTGAAAATACAAATTTTTTATTGAACACATTTTTTTAACTTCATTACATAGTAAAATTATGTTTTGGTTTTGTTTTTAAATTTATTTTCTTTAATTTTTATATAATTTTTTTTTTCACAAAAAAATTTATACATGAATTTATTATAAAAATAATTTCCATTTAAAAGGGGTATTTTATCAGAAAACAATTTTTTTGTAACATTTTACCGGACATATTTTAAATTTAATTCTGAAAATTTTGTAGTTTGAATTTTTAAAAATTCATGTAAATTTTTGATTCTATAGGTTACAAATTTTTAAGTAGGTCCCTTTAATTTTCTACCAATTTAAATATTAAAAATAGAGAATATTTTTACCACGGTAATGTATAATTTAGTTAATTTAGGTTAAAAATAAAATTATAATGACAATAAAATGGCCAAAAGGAATGAAAAAATAGTATTTAATCAATGTAATTCCCCCATTAGCAATTAATGACTAAAATTATGTCATTTAATGGGCAGTTGTCCATGAAAACAAATTATATAATATCTAAATAAAAGAAATACACAAGTGTCATTTTCTTTGTCTTCAATATCTATTATGTGTCCATATATGAAATTATAGGTGGTATAAACGAATGTAAGTTGTAATGTTTAACTTCCTAAAAATATATCTATAATATAAAATTAATTTTTACGTTTTGGGGATATTTGGAAGATATTATAGTATTTATAATATTTTATTTAATTAAAATTTAAAGATGTCACATTCTAGTTTTAAATAATAAATCATTTTTAAATAAGGTTATTCAGAATCTATATCTAACAATATATTTTTATTTTAAATGTGATTTTTTTCTAATGGTAATTTAATTATTCTTTTTAGGAAATAAACAATTCCTATATATTCTTATAAATTAATGATGTATAAATTATCTAATTAATGGAAAATAAATAAAATAATATTATTAAAATGATAATAAATATTAAAACATCAAAAACCTGCCCCACTATTATTTTAAAACAATATATTAACCATAATCATCCATCTATCTTATTATATACCATTTTTAGCCTTATAGAAGATATTTTGACACTGCGATTATTTCATTTAAAGTGATGTTAAAGTTGTCACCTTCATAATTTGTAATGTATAACTTTTTAAAATATATGGTTTTCATTAGATAAATTAGAATAAAAATATTTTTCATAATATAGTAGATTTATATTCATCATTATATATATTTTTCATTTTTATTCAACAAATATCTGTTTTATATAATTACAAAAAAAACTGATGTCCTAATAATTTTATTACGAAAAATATTAAATTAATGTTAATAAAAATATTTAAATTAATATAAAATTGGATAATTAATATATAATATTAAATTTATAGATTATCATGACCCCATGGAGATAAAATTTAATATTGTTTCAAGGATAAAATCAAATATTTAAATATTTAAATATTATTGAATTCAATAGTATCAAACATCGCACTATAGTCTATTAATCAAATTAATGTTTTATTAAATTAATTGAAAATCCTTAAACATTATTAGAAAATTTATAATTATTGTTATATGGTATATAATGACCTAGAGGATATTTATTTTATTTAATTTACATCCAATAATAAAATATTTCATCCTCTAAATATTGAAATAATTGTTACCATAGTAAAAATGAAATACAATAACTAAGTGTTAAATTAAAATTATAATGTTTAAATAGCCATAAAAAGTTGTCTAAATTGTATTGGATGATTATATTACAACATTTTCTAATATAATCTTTAAAACTATGACATTTTCATGGTTTTAATATGATTTTATTTTATTATAAATCAATATTTTTAGAGATTCCAAATGTGTCTCTCTCCTCAATAATAAAAGGGCACATCCTCCCTCACAATTTCAGCTCACATTGAGCCTTAAAGATCTGAAATCCCCCAAAAATTTCTCGTATCAACTTCCTTATTCACATTGTAGTGGTTTTTGTCTTATTAAAATAACAACTTGAGTTCCTTTAATAGGATAACTAGCAGGAGCTCATCAAAGAAGAGGCAATCACTTGTACCGATTATTTCAAATTATTTCTTATTATACATCCACTTAAGGAGTTATTTCCAATATAAGTTAATGAAAATAGTATCAATTGTAAACTGATATATTATTTAGAATATGGAAGAACCATATTTTACCTTTTAAACATTCTACAATAAATGAAATCTACAAGCATGGGTACGTATGGTTTACAATCTCTACACAGTGGTGTAATATGTTTTTCACCACCACTTGACTTTGATGGGAATAATTATAAAATAATAAATATTTATATTTTTTATAATAATTAATTTATTATCAAATAATATAAATACCATCCTATTCGATACTGTTCCATAATTAAAGGATTGGTATAATCACTCGTGCATACGTACGACTTACCATCTCCACTAGGAAATGTGATCCATTCTACATGATAACTATTACATCATGATTATATAAATTTATATAAAAATAAATATTATATGTATTATTTTAATACCATTTTGGAATGATATAACTTTGAACAAAGAAGGATAACTAAAACTTATTCTATAAAACATGCAAGAGATAATAATGTAGTTAATGCCTGAATAACCGGTAATAATGAAATATTATTACCTAACAGTTGATAACATGATCATATATGATATCCTAAAAATAAATATGTTTCTATTGTAACTAAATGAAAATATGTAAATAATTATAAAAGAGGACTGAATACATACAACGGATAATAGACTTAAGGTAAATTACTATTTTGTCTCACTTTTATTTTAGTGGGACATATGCCTTATACACAACCTATTTTTTGTGTGTGGTGTTTATATTTCCAATGAAGGTTTTTTTAATTCTTATTATAAATATTGTGATATTTACTTATGAATATAATTTTCTTTATTTTATTAGGCATACGACACACCAGATTATAAATTGGTAAGGGATAATTTTTCAATCTCACTATTATATGAGATTTTTTAAATGAAATTATTTGTTGTGGTATATTTATGCACATTGTCCATGTTTTATAAATATGTTTTCATAAAATTCTTACTATTATCTTATGGATTTTTAATGTTATTTATACCCATTTTGACTTTTACTACAGGGTTTGAAAGGAATAATGTTTTCATTTTTCACATGAGGAACATTTTGAATATTCCGAAAAAAGCATGGGAAGAATGTTATTTATCATATACAGCATTAAAAGATTTTACACATTAATAACGCCTTATTTACATGAAGAATCATTTAAAATATTTTATTTTTATTTTAAAATAAATTATATTCAATGGTTATGTGTTTTCTACTATTTTATGTGTTATGTCATTGTTATTTCTTCATTGTTCGTGTTCATTTTTGATTTATGCTTTATGAACTGAAAAGATTTGTTTTATACTTCATAATTTTGATATTCAAAATTTATGTTCATGTTTTTACATTCATATGTTTATATTTTTTTCGTGTTATTCATGTTTCCCCTTAATGAGAATTTGAGATCATGTTTTTTATGTCTTTCACCATGATATAAAGAATGATTTTATGTATTAATACTAAATGGAAATATCTTTATCAATGATATTGATGATATTTCACCATGTTTTAATAATTTGATCTTATGTTCCATAGAAACTAAACTAATATTGTATTTAGGCATCTAATTGTGTAATGTATTATTTTTTCTACAAAGGAAATATAATTTCCATGTACGTCAAATGAATTAAATATTTGTTTTAACGTATACCACAAAACCACTTTCCCCATATTATGAATACTTTTTTCATTGAAGATTTCTTTAAAACTTTCTAGTGTTATTTTCAAAGAAAACGTTTTTTCAAATATTATTGAGAATTTTTTATTTTAAATATGATTTTTCAAATTAAAAAAAGGTATTTCCCACCATAAATGTGCCAATGATATTTTAATAATAATATTATTTATTAAAAAATTCATTGATGTTAATTATTTATCCCTGCGTATATGATCCAATTATGACATCATTATTATTTCACTGGATGGTTATTTGTTATAATGAATTAATCCTGGATAAACATTTTTTCTTTTACATATGTTAAACTAAAATGAAATTATATATGTTTTCATGATCATATGGAATTATTATAAATGGATTATGACTACTCAAGGGGAATGGATTTAATAACCCTCCAACGTATTTGGTAATGTTTGAGAATTATGTTCTGAAAGGGTACATGAGATGTCATCACATGCCTAAATGAGGGTACATGGTAGGTTATCACAAAACTGATATAGGTTACAAGAGAGGATAACTATAGACCAAAGATCATAGAGGGGTGGTTATATCTGGTTCGATATGTTATGAATTTCATAGTATATGGCCTTGAAAACTGTTTTATATTATCAGGATTATACAACACGTGTTATGTAGATCTCCATGAATTGTTATTTTACAAATTTTATATCCTCGGGGCTAATTATATTTTATTGTTTTATGATTTATGTAATATGAACTACTAATGAATTATATAATGATTATGATCAATACGTTTATGTGTATTATTTTTAAATAAAAATATAATATTATCCTACTCTTATGCTCATGTTATGATTACATATGACCATTGAATGATATCTCCCATATTTAACCTAAATGAGTCTCTAAGGTCACTCATTCATATGTTTCCCTTCTTAGGGGTATTAAGAATGGTTTTAAATAGGGTGTGAATAAGAATCATATAGTGGGAGATGAATTTTGAAAGAGATATTGAAGATATTTCATGAAATTAGATGAATAATTATAATGTATTCAAAGATAATAATCCATTACAATTTTATGGTGTGTATTATTTTGAGATGTATTTAATATTATACTACAGTGTTATAATATTTATTTATGTAATGATTGGGTCACATAATAGATTGTCTTTTTCCTATATTCCGGACCATTCTGCTGATCATTTTGGTAACATCCTCTGATGATAAAAATAAGGGGAAATTTTTATGGTGCACATATTTGGAAAAACATTCCTATATATAGAATTGTGTTGATTGAGAAAATGTACATATAAATTTAATTCCTCTATAATAATAATAATTAATAAAACCTTGTATGATTTAGGATTAGATTGATTCTCTTGATGTGTGCATTTGTACAACATCTATTTAGGCCCCCAAAGTGTATATAGTATTTGTAGAAAAAGATTCATAATGTTGTGGTGAATTTAATACTAATCTCCTATGACCTCTTCAACAATTATATATCAATACCCAAATTCTGAAATTATATATGAGGAATTAGAGTTCATAAAAATCCTCATCCTCACTAGTGGAGAGGTTTATTAAGTTGATGAAGTTGGAAAAACTGTATCGATATCCTTCATATAATGGGGATTATGTTTCTTGGGATGGTTATGATCTTCCCAATGATAGAGATATTTAGATCAGAAGGGGTAAAATCCACTTGGGAAATATTGATGAGTCATTACAATTTAACTATTTTCAATAAAGATGTCAACATTTATATTTAAAATAATATGATGACAATGATATTGTCACGAACCATCTTGGGTCGACCCTGAACCAGTCACACGAGCCGGTCCGCGAAAAGTCCCAAGGGGCATTCCCGATCCCCCCGGGATGGAAACTAGTGCCAGGCATCACATTTTAGTCATTGGGAACGATTTAGCCCAAACAGACCAGGATCTGTAAGAGAAAAACAAACAAACAAAACAGGAAACACTAAAAACCAAAACAAAACTACACAAGAACCATAACTCCACGTGACATCGCGGTCACCACCCAACTAAACACTAGCGTCGCTCCATAACTGAGTGACTCAAACCAGGAAAACCTGAACACATGGAACCTACAACTGAAATGGTAAAATATAGGTGTGAGCACAAAAGGTACTCAGTAGGTGATCCCAACAACAAATCCAAAAACACTGCCAGTCAATCAAGAATCTACAAATTCCAGGTTTGAACTACAATTTATAAAAGTAATCTTTCTTAATGTTTCACTTGAAAATAAAAACTTGAGACATTAACCTTATCCTTTTTCAAAAGATGAATTCCTTTCATTGGTGAAAAATTCATTCTAAAATAGAAAAAAGTGTTACATTTTTAAATTTTACCCAAAGAGAACAACACATTTTCAATGGAAAAACATTTTCACAAAGTATAATAGTATAAGCTATAAAGAAAAACTGAAAGTAAACAAGCAAGGAAAAATCTAGAAATCATTGTTGATCCTAAACATCCCTAGAAAAACCCTGGACGTACTCGAGTTCAGACTACCTGCTGGCATGGTACTCCACAGTCAATAACCAACTGGCTGCCCTAACAGCCAACCAGTGGAACGCCCCACAAGGCCTACCTACCATGGGGGGGCTAACCCGTCAAATCGGGGTTAGCCAGAAACCATAACTTGATTCTCTAAAAGACACCCAGGAACCCACAGTGGTTTTTAATAATACTGTGTAAGTGGGAGGCCCTCGAACGCATGACTCGTCTCACTGCACTTGCCTACCCCTTACACAGACACTGATACACGACAACCCTCAAAAGGAAGTCCCCCTGTAAATATGCCCCATAAGTCTTTATATATATGTATAATCACTTAAAATTTATTAATGTTCCAACCAGGAAACCATATCATTTAACACTTAAACCATTTAATACCAAAGCGTTTTCTAAAGACATAACACACGCCATTACATTGAAAACCAGAATCTCACATAGAAATTCATTTTAGAAACTAAAATCATCATGTTAAAACTGAAACACATTGGTATCACAAGTAAATACATTTTCAAATATCCAAACTCACCCTACTTTTATCAAGAGACAAACAGACCTTTAATCACTTTTTGAAAGGACACTATTTTTCAAATGAAATCCAAACTTTTATTTACGCATCAAAGCAAAAAAAAAAAAAATCAACAAGCGAGAACCACTCTATAAAAAATCAAGTTTAATGGCCAAATGGGCATTTCCTATAATCAATACATTTAGAAATATCACAGGGAAACACATAATTAAAACAAAACAAAAAAACACTCTCAGTGAAATGATAGAAATAATAGCTTTCATTTTCAGGAGATCACCACACTATAAATAGCTACTTAATACTACATTTAAATTTACTAAAAATCAATAAAATAACAAGTAATAAATAAATTCTAAATTTAACGTCTAATTCAGTGGGAAAACTACCTCAATGGTGCGTGCACACGACGCTGCTCGGTGGAGGGAAGAACCAAGCCTTGCCGTCAATATGCCCGCCCTAATCAACGAGGAAAACGCACAAGAAGACGATTTAAATATCAAGGAAATACCTCGCATAAGCGTTGTAGAAACCACAAAAAAAACACATAACCAATGATTTAAATAATCCAAACGAAGAAGCAGCACAAATCTCTTCTCGGCACCGAGGTGAAATAAACCTTGAAAGAGCGCCAAAGTGAGATTGCATGCCAAAATAATTATTCGAACTATAAGTAAAATACCAGGGATTCAAAACATAACAACGACATTAAATTAAATACATGCAAAAAAACGGTAGATTAAGAACATCACCTCAGATGGTGATGGTATCCTTCAAAACATGCAATATGTCCAAACACACATTAAATAAATACCATCAACTTAAATATTATAAAAAAATGATAACTAAAATTAAGCCATCAGGAAGAAATCGAAGAATTCATACCCAAAACCATGGAAAAACTCAACGCCTTCATCAATCGCGGTAGGGGAAATACTCAACGGGGATAATAAATCAGGCAAGGGATGGGGGCACATTCGTCAGAGAAGGTTGCTACCAGCAAGGGCGGCGACAGAAAAGGTAGATCGCCATGGAAGGGTTTAGGTCACCAGGAGTAGGGCGGAGGCACCGCTGGCTGGAGCAGGAAGAGGTGGCCGGTGAGCGGAAGGCAGCGGCCGAGTCAGATGAGGTCAGCGCGGCGGAAGGGGGGGTCCGAGATGCCAGGAGTCGGCGCCGCAGCACTAGGGTAGAAGAGGGGGGGGGGGGGGGTTCTGCTCGCATGGAGAGGGAAAAAGGGAAGGGGTGATTGGGTTTTTAATTTTTTTTTGTTTTCATTTAATTACTATACTAATAATAATAATAAGATTGAATAAGTAAATAATTAAAATTCGAATATTAATAATAATAATAAAACGTCATAGAAATAAAACTTTATAATAATAATAATAATATTTTTACCTATATAATACTAATAATTATATTAATGTCAACGTAAAAATATTTAATATTTAAAACATCGGGAGAACACACGGTCACCCGGGCCGAACGCACAGTCACCGCTAACGATGTGGTGAACGTGCACCCGCGAGAAACCCGTCAACACAATTAAACATTGAAAAAAATTATAACTGCTCCCAAAAAAAGAAGTAAAATAAGGTCATCTGTGGTTGGGGTGTGACAATTCTCCCCACCATAGACACTTTCTGCCCCCAGAAAGTCACCAAGCCAAAAGTCGGTCAAGATTCAAGTCCATGCCCAAACAAAACTAAAGGAACCGAAGAGAACTGAGATTCTTGGTATGACCTTAGTCTACACAGGTCACACCCGACCGATTCAAGAGAAAAATGAAGTCAGAGGCTGAGGGGAGAACACAAAGGGGTTCTCCCCACAACAAGAACTCAACTTGGGCAGAAAATTTAACACTCAACCATACCACCCAGGGAGGGGGGCTGACGCTGGAACTCCCAAATACCCCAAACTATCCTCCATAACATGAGAGAAATAGCTCCACCAAAACATGGAACTCTCATCCTAGACCAAAACCCCGAACTCCTGAGAAAACCCTCTGAAAAGAAACATAACCCATGAAGTAAACTCGAACATAACCACAATGTCGTTTCTCTCAAATACACTTACATATCCAAATGAACAAGGTCAAACTGAGATCAACTCACGCAAGATTCAAACA
Source organism: Viscum album (assembly GCA_963277665.1). Taxonomy (NCBI): domain Eukaryota; kingdom Viridiplantae; phylum Streptophyta; class Magnoliopsida; order Santalales; family Viscaceae; genus Viscum; species Viscum album. Next base: position 1,057,924,749 of record OY728146.1, on the reverse strand, counting down.
CACCTTTAAGAAAACGCACGATCTAGAACACCATAATTAGGAAAACTAGACTGTTTGGATTACAAAAGAACATAATCATCCTAACTTCACAACGACACATTGAACCTATGACAACACCAAAACTTTAACAGTGGAAGAACGAGAATGGAAGGACCTCTAATGCTTTGTTCCCAACACCGAACACAAAATCCAAACTGAGGCTTCACACCCCTGTGAACTTCTGACTGTGCGCGAGCTTCACCCCGAGACCTGTGGATGGGGCTCTGATGGATGAAGAATCTCCTGCCTCATAGTGAGGCACTGAATTTCTCCGATCACAGTGTCCTCTTTATGTGATGATTCTTACAAAACTTATCTAGATGATCCGGACACCTGCAATGATGGCACGTCTTCGGAGTGGTGTGACATGGTGACTTTGTATTCCCAAATGTTTGTACCGACGGTACCCCATTAGACGGTCCAACGAACTATAAGCTAGAGACACTACAAAGGACTCTTTCGAAACAGTTCCTTCTGACACACTCTGCTCGTCAAATTGGAGACCTTCATGAGCAACTGGATAAAGTGGATTTGCCAATTGTCTGCACTCCGGAGACCAACTCGGCTTAAAACACATCATGCACCAACTTCTCAGAAGATGGTCCCTAAAAGGGAGAACTCTCTCCTTGATCTCTGGACGAAGACACCCATTGAAGGGAGGAGTCTTCATTAGATCTTGCGATGCTGTCTCTGAAAAAGAGATACAAGATCCTTGAAATTATCAACACACGCTTTTACATCTGTTGGTCCTGTTGAACACACATGATCTCTTCCATCTTATTCATCTTCCCATTTTTAAGTATAAACCATCAGACGAATACAACTACAGAGAAACCCCAAGTCATCTTATGTTATCGTGATGGCGGGGTGAACCACTCTCACTAATCCAAATCTAGACCTTTGAACAGACTCAAAACATCATGCACTCAAATAGCGTCGTGATTCCCAATACCCTAAAGATGTGCTAATCCTCTTCAAATATCTCTACTGTCTCTAATAGTCCCTGATCACCGTGAAGGACAGTCAACGTCCAATAAGGACCAAAAACTAGGCATGACTCATCAAACCCTCTGGGGACCTTTCTGGGAAGCATTTTCTAAACAACATATAAAACACAGAGTCAATACCAACATCAAACTGAAGAAACATTAGTAAAAGAGCCTTCATCAAAATAGTCAGCACAAAGACCAAACAAATACAAACACAACCCAAAATAAAATCCAATTTTTAAAATTCCTTTTTCATTTTAAATTTCAAAACTTCTTTTTTCAAGACCAAAACCAATACACTTTCAAACCAAAAGTCACTTCCCAATCCAATTTTCCCTATTTAAGAACCAATTCAGAGGACATGGCCAAGCTTTTAATTTCAAATACACACCCAGGAATCTCATGAACCGTTGCACATGTCTTTATCCGCTTTCCATTCATACGCGTACCAACAAACACTTTTCATGCATTCGCATACATGTGCAAACTTTCACAAAGAGGACCTGAGGTTTCTCCCCAAACCATTCTCGACCAAATCCATGAAAACAATGGATTTCCAAATCAAAAGCTTCTAGTTTTTAAAACCCATTTCAAACATTTAAAATCATTTAATAGAAATCAGTCCCATTTTCAAAAACCATTTTTCATTTCCAACAACGTACTTAACCAACCAGAACGAAAACAACACTCAAATTGCATCAAACACCGGAGTGAGGGACTAATATTCACACCTAACCTAGAAACATGGTAGTGGGCCATGTCCCAAGTAAGCGTCCACCACAAAGAGGAATTCAAACCATGTACTCGGACTCCACATGGGTCACTAATCCATGTGAAATCATTATATAACATCAGCATGTCTCCTTTGTTATCCCTCGATCCAAATAAAACCATAAAAAGACAAATACATAATTCCCGGACTACCCCTGGAGACTCGAGGTGCGGAAAGGGTGAGGGTTCAGGACATCCTTACTGTACCTACCTCTCGAGTCCAGACAGTCCTAATATCAACCTACCAGACAACCCAAATAACAAAGGCCTGATCTGATACCATTTTGTCACAAACCAACACGGGTCGCCCCTAAACCGGTCACCCGAGCTGGTCCACGGAAAGTCCTGAGGGGCGTTCCTGATCCCCCCAGGATGGTATCTAGTGTCAGACATCACGTTTTAATCGGTGGGAATGATTTATCCCATGAAAACTAGGATCTATAATAGAAAAACAAACTATGAAAATAGACAACACTAACAACTGAAACAAAACTACACAACAACCATACATCCACGTGACCTCGTGGTCACCACCCAACTAAACACCAGTGTCTCTCCATCACTGAGTGACTCAAACAAGGAAAACCTGAACACAAGGAACCTACAACTGAAATGGTAAAATATATGTGTGAACACAAAAGGTACTCAGTAGGTGAGCCCAACAACAAATCCCAAAACACTGCCAGTAAATCAAGAATCTACAAATTCCAGGTTTGAACTAAAATGTATAAAAGTAAGATTTTTAATGATTCACTAGAAAAAAAAACATGAGACATTAACCTTATCCTTTTTCAAAAGATGAATTCCTTTCATTGGTTCCAAATTCATTCTAAAAGAGAAAGAAGTGTTACATTTTCAAATTTTACAAAAAGAGAACAATGCATTTTCATTTGAAAACCATTTTCACAATGTATAATAGTATAAGCTGTAAAGAACAACTGAATGTAAACAAGCAAGGAAAAATACAGTAACCATGGGTGATCCTAAACATCCCTAGAAAACCCCTGGATGTACTCGAGTTTGGACTACCTGACGGCATGGTACTCCACAGTCAATAACCAACTGGCCGCCCTAACAGCCAACCAGTGGAACGCCCCAAAATGCCAACCTACTAAGGGGGGACTAACCCATCTAATTGGGGATAGCGAGCAACCGTCACTCGATTCTCTAAAAGATGCCCATGAACCCACATTGTTTTTTAATAATACTGTGTAAGTGGGAGGCCCTCGCACACGTGACTCATCTCACCGCACTTGACAACCCCTTACACAGACACCACTACATGACAACCCTCAAAGGTAATTCCCCCTATAGAGATTCCCTATAAGTATGTATATATATGTATAATCACTTCAAATTTAATTAAGTGCCAACCGGACTGCCATATCATTTAACATTTAAACCATTTAGTACAAAAGTGTTTCCAAAAGACATAACACATTCCATCACATTGAAAACCAGAAACTCACTTCGAACATCATTTAAGAAACTCAAATCAGAATATTAAAAATGAAACACATTGGTATCACATGTAAAACCATTTTCCAATATCCCAACGCACCCCACTTTTATCAAGATCCAAACGGAACATTAATCACATTTTGAAAGGACACTATTTCTCAAATGAAATCCAATGTTTTATTCACGCATCAAAGCAAAACATTTTTCAATAAGAAAGAACCACACTTTTAAAAATAATGTTTAATGGCCAAACGAGCATTTCCTCTAATCAATCCATATAGAAATATCACTGAGAAAACATAAAATTAAAACAAAAAAAAACAATCTCAGTGAAATGCTAGAAATAACAGCTTTCATTTTCAGGAGATCACCACACTATAAAAAACTACTTAATACTACATTTAAATTTACTAAAAATTAATAAAATAACAAGGAATAAATAAATTCTAAATTTAATAGAAAACTCAGTGGGAAACTTACCTCAATGGTGCGTGCACGCGATGCTGGTCGACGAATGGAAGAACCAAGCATTGCGGTCATGATGCCCGCCCTAATCAATGAGAAAAACGCACAAGCAGACGATCCCAGTATCACGGAAATACCTCGCAAAAGCACTATAGAAACCACAAAAATAAAAAAACACATAACCATTGATTTAGAAAATCCAAACGAAGAAGCAGCACAAACCTCTTCTTGGCGCAGAGGTGCAATCAGCCTTGATAGCACGCCAAAGTGTGATCGCATGGCAAAATATTTATTCGCACTATAATTAAAATACCCGGGATTGAAAACATAATAACAACATTAAATTAAATGCATGAAAAAAACAGTAGATGAATAACATCACCACAGATGGTGATGGTATCCTTAAAAACAGGAAATAATTCCAAACACACATTAAATAAATACCATCAAAATAAATATTACAAAAAAAATGCTAACTTCAATTAAGAAACCAGGAAGAAATCGAAGAATTCTTACCCAAAACCATGGCAAAACTCAATTCCTTCATCAATCGTGGCAGGGGAAATACTCAACGGGGATAATAAAATCGGCAAGGGATGGGGGCACATATGTCGGAGAAGGTTTCTACCAGAAAGGGTGGCGACATAAAAGGGATATCGCCAAGGAGGGGTTCGGGTCACTGAGAGTAGGGTGGAGGAACCGCTGGCCAGAGCTGTAAAAGGTGTCCGGTGAGCGGAAGGTGGCGGCCGGGTCGGAGGAGGTCAGCGCGGCAGAAGGGGGGGGGGGTCTGGGATGCCGGGAGTCAGCGCAACGGCACTAGGGCAGAAGAGGGGGGGGGGGGGTTCTACTCGCATAGAGAGGGAAAAGGGAAGGGGGTGATAGGGTTTTTAAATTTTTTTCTATTTTCATTTATTATCATAATAAAAATATTAATAATATTAATAATAAGATTTAATAAGTAAATAAATAAAAATCAAATCTTAATAATAATAATAAACCGTCATAGAAATAAAACATTATAAAAATAATAATAATATTTATAACTATTCAACACTAATAATCATATTAATGTCAACCTAAAACTTTTTAATATTTAAAACGTCGGGCGAACACATGGTCACCCAGGCCGAACGCACCGGCGCAAAACTATAGTGTTTTCCTTGTTGACATATATAATCTATGGTATTATAGTGGGATATGGGTTCATAATTGGATGGTTTAGTTATATCATAACTATAGTGTTTTCCTTGTTGACTAATTTCCTAGCCATATATTCATCAAATTTTTTATATCTCGTGGTTTCTTTCCATACACCATTATCCATAGGTAATGTGGAAAAAATATGAGACACCTATTATTGGTAACTAAGTGGTCTGACTAATCCAAAATAATGTATATTTTGGACCATATCCCAAAAAACACAACATAATTTAATGTTATAGCCACAAATTTGGTGTTATGGGATATAATCATGTTGATTGTACCCAATTAATTTCTTGGTATTTTTGTCCTCTAGAAGTGTTAAATTTGTATTCATGGTATCAAAAATATACCTTTACAATTTCTCTTTATAGAAGGAATAACGTTTTTCACCTAATAAATGAAAAAATATATTTATTTTCTCTTTCCTTATTTTTTGGGGGTGTTGTTGTTGTTTGTTTCATTATGAGGGAGGTTCTATTAGATATTAGGTGGGATGGTTTCTAGATGAAGTATTGGTGCCTATATATTTATGATGGAAAGAACATCTTTTCTAGAAGGATTCTTATCTTATACTAATGATTTCATCAAATTCATAGCCTTAGATGGTCATATGACATCCTCTATGTATTTTTCCATAGTTATAAAATCATTAATGACACTAAGGTATTTCCATAGGATTTTTAGTGTTTATAATTCGAGAGTGACATTCTCTATACAAATATCTAGTTGATACCCCTATGGATGTAATACATTTAGGGATTAAGTTAATCCATTTAATCATTTTTTGATTTCTATGACCCTTCATTTTTCCAATTTTTTTAAATTTTATAGGTATATGATTTTCATTTTCTTTAGTGTTGAACTGTACTAATAGATTAAATATCATAACCGATCTTCCCATTTGGAAATAGACCCCACTTGATAATTTCTATTGAAAATAGAAGTGGTTCTTTCCAAAGATTATACCAATATTCATATCTGTTTTTCTTCTTATTTTCCTAATATACCTTTAAATGGGTTAAATTATTACACAAAGTGTGTTATGTGTTTCTATAGATCCACCATGTCAATAAAAATGGTGAATTTGGGTTCATAAAATTAAGTATTGGAGGTTTGAAATCCACCTAATAAGGGAATATCATTATTTTTTGTATGTATCGATTCATGTTATCTGTCAATAGATTACATTTAGTTAGTGAGAGAATCAATGAAGACAAGATGATCTTGTAAAGACATCACTATAGTGTAGGTCCTATTATGAGCGATGGTCAAAACCTTATATGGATAGATTTCCAATGATGACTATCAATATATTGTTTGACCCTTCTATAGTATCTTTCATTAAATAATAATATTTATCCCAATATATTAATATTTATTATTATTTATCCACTAGGATTAAATAAATTGATTTACTAGAACTATACTCATCTATGTAAATAAAACTAACTCATAAATGTGGATTGTTTTTTTAAATGTTATCATTTACTTTAGGATAAGAATTGGCCCTTACCTATTAATTATATTCTAATTAAATATGTCCTCTCAACAATTAATTATTATATCACAACATCTCACCTATATTGGATTTTTATTATTCAATCCTTTCATTAATGAAAAGAGGAATCACCTCCTTGGGTAGTGGAAAATTATTGGATATAGGCACACCTTTTTTCTTTCTCTTTAGTTGATGTATGTTGATTGAATAATAATGGTTATTCTGAATGAAATCCAATATTTTGAGCTTTACAATGATTATAAGTATTCATGACATATTCATTTATGTAGACCATACCTCAGGAGAGTTCCTCATCATTTCATCCTATAAAGTTTTTTTCATTCATAATGTTATTCACTATGCTAACACCAATTATGTTAAATCACACATAACAAAAAATAAAAATCATTTCATAATTCTATTCTGAGTAAAAAAGGGATTAAACACCCATATAATACACATAATGATGTGGATTATGATCATCCTTAAATTTTTTCTTCATAATGGATCTCTTTAGAAAACATACCCTCTGAGGCTTTAGAAAAAAAAATTGATGGATATAGACCCTGTGGGGATAATCATCTGCTTTAAACTAGTGGTCTTCAATTGAAGTAGACTAATCATGTAATGAGATTCATTAAAATGTTGTTTTCTCTTGGAGAACATTACCCATATTAGTGAAGCATGATATCGTTGATTAGTTAAAGAGAGGAAATGTAAATTCCCTCAGCTTTATAGGCTAGGGTAATATTATTTAATTCACTATCACATCCTATAGACTCTATGGATTTGATGACATGTGGTGTGTTGGTGGTTGTAAAAATCTTCCCAGATCTATTGGTTGGGGTCACTCCCATAATTTTGGAATGGAAGTATCTATTACATCCTTCTGGACATTTGAAGATATTACCATGGAATGGGATGGTTATAGTTTGGTTTCTAGTTGTAAACATCTCTCCATTGTGGATATATCTATTGTTTCTATTTTTATTTCCTCCAATGGGATTCATACATGACTTTCATTACTACTTAATGGAAAATCTTGTTAATGGATTTCTTCCATTGAGTAATCCATTTTTTAGATATTTGAAGTGGAAGTTAATCACTTGATATACTAACTAATATATTAAGATTCCAAGATTATAATATTGATAATATTGATGACATTATATATAGGAAGGAACACTAGAGTTGTTGATATATACTTTATGGGGGGAACCTCAATGGACATAACTTATTTTCATTATTAATAAGATATTGAATGGTTCTTGAGATACTAAAAAGAGATATTATAGGGCCCTTTCGATATTATTATTTTGTAGGGATTGAATTTGATATTGGTCTTATCATTTATTATTTTACCAATAATACCTTCTAGTTCATCAGGGAAGGAACTCAGATCATGGGAGTCACAGAGTTTTTTAAATAATCTTCTTTTGTAATAACCCACCTATGTGACCTCTTATATATCTTATGAATATTTTGATGAATATAATGAGAAACTGCATAATATGCCAGTGTGGTTCACAACTATGAGTAGGCATAAATAAAAGATACAATTTGAAATCACGATCTACTATTGGAACATGTCGATCATTCAATGTAGTGAGGACATGGATATGATCCCATTATGTAATGGGCGCCACCATAATAATCCATTGATTTATCTATTCATGAGAAAGAATATGATAATTACCCAATATCTTCACAACTACTTTCTATTGATCTCTTTTTGATAGAATATGAGTATAGTCCCCTTCCTAGGTGGATTTTGGAATATATTGTCAAGATCATGGGGAATTGTAATAGATATGATCCAACCCTAATTTAATTGCTAGTTACACCAATGAAATACACTTGGAATGAGAATATGTGCTCAATAATGATCTATACCCTTTATTGATATATGATTATAATACCCCTAAATATGGGCAGTAATAATTTAATGTTTCATATAATCCATGAGAATATGTCAAAAAGTTTCTTCATTATTGGTGGGAGTCAGATTATGAGCCCGACCCTATGTGGATTCTGAAATATATTGATGGTCATCTTCTATTTCTACTAACATATGTTAGTGAAATTATAATATGGGGGAATGGATATAAAACTACGATTACTTTTACACCATAATCTTCCCCAGACCTACACTCATGTGTCCAGTTCTAAAAAAATATTTATTTAAACACTAGCTCTGATAAAAGGGATGTATGAACCATGCTAACCAATTCTTTATTTTACATAATTTACAGATGTTAAACATTACATATCACTAATAAACATAAAATCAGAATAGTTGAAGGTTTCATTTCATTAAAAGTCATCTATATAAGAATCATATTTATATGATACATGGGATCATTTCTATATTTTTTAGCTATACTAGACTCCCTTATAGATTTAACATTAGTTTTACTCATAATTATAACATTGGGAATATAAACCTAAGAAAGGGGTGACCTCAAATGCTATATAAGGGGAAAATTATCAACATTTAATTAAGGTATAGATCATATGTATATTTGAAAACCTGATAATGTGATAAATATATTATGAAAATTAATATGGAATAACATGATTTGTCCATAAGTCACGGTATAAGGACATTTAATCTCAAATGAACAAAAATATTTCTTGAAAACGTATTGTGAAATAATGAAATAATAAAAATAATCCATGGAGAATAATAACAGGCATATGTCATGGAAATGTTACATTCCCTTGAATCATAGAATATTAGATAACATTGGAAAAATCATAAGCACATGGTATCATGACCTTCATGAGTAACTACTCATACACACACCTGACTAGAAAAAACATTTTACCCATGTATATATATCTGATTAGAAAAAAATCAAAAAAAAATTATGTTGGTTGTATTTAATTCACCAGAAACATATTAATGAATTTTCAGTCCCAACCCATCTCTGTATTTTATTGTACCTAAACCATATCAAGGATTTATCAGACCCAAACCATCTTAGGGATTATTCAGACCCAAGAAATATCAAGGATTTATCACACCCAAAAAATATAAATGATTTATCAAACCCAAACCATATCCTAATAAAAACTATATATGTTCTATAAGATCATAAAAATTTTATCAGTTCATCAGATCTATATTAAATCATGGAACTGAAATGGGTTTCATGAAAAAATCACTAATGAAACATCATTATCATCCGTCCAGAGAAATAAGGTGGATGGTATCATAAGAACATATCCCAAGTGTGATAAAAGGAACAATAAATGATGTTTTCATAGATTAAAAATCAATTTTAATAATATTTAATAAATCTATTTAAGTTACAATAAAAAATTCCATTTTTATTAATTTCATGAAAATTCCATAAATTTAGTTTTCTAAAATAAAATTTTATGAGATTGATAAAACATTTGAAAATTATATTTTATGTCCTAGAAGAATATTCTGAAAATTAATTTTGTAAATAAAATATGGTTTCAAAAAAATCTTTTTGAATAAATAAAATCGCCGAAGAGTTAATAAAAAACACAAGCCTCTAAAATCTATATATAAAACCGTGAATTTATTTGTCAAATAAAATGTTACCTTTGAAAAATATGAAAAAAACTATTTATTATTAAAATATATTGGGAATCAATTTTAAAATAATGGAATGTAATAATTGTTATGAAAATTTATCATAATTGTTAATGATACCAAAGGAGATTTTTTAGATGATGTTTTTACCATAGTCTTAAAATATTGACTTACACGTCAAATTCAATATTTATTTTAAAATTATTGGAGTAAATTTTTTTTAAATTTTTTTATTTGAAAAATTATTTTCAATAACTAATCCTTGAAATGTGTGTAATGGTTTTTAGAGAAATTTTTGAGTGTAAGATAAAACATGAAATCAGGAAAGGAAAAGACATTGTATATTTTAAAATAAAACTATTGAATTCCAACATCATAAAAATAAAAACAGACCTCATTTTTAATAGATGATAAAGCAAATATTATTGTCACATGAGATAATTTATAATTATATTTTTAAATATTATTGTAAACATTAGATGGAAAAGAAAATATAGACATGGAAAAAAATAATAGGTAAAGAGAATGAAAATTTTTCATAATTTTTTTTTGGGAAATAAATTCACTAAAGAAGATGATTTGAATCAAAAATTTCATTTTAACTGACTAACGAAATTTAAGTTAACACAAAAACCCTTACATCAGCATTATCTATTAAATTGAAAACCAATGAATTGTAGAACATGATATAGATTTTTTAAATCCCTTATATTGGATGAACATTTATTATGAAATAAATACATGTAATATATACACACCACAAAAATGGGAATAAGTGGTGAATAAACATTGTATGTCAATAAAGAAAAATTGAGATGAAAACACCCTTTCATTAATTATTGACATCCATAGATATAATTAAATGTCATGTATAATACATATTAATATTAAAAACTGTTTCATAGCCTTTATAATAGATATACACTTTTATAAAATTCCCTTATATTCATTTTTGAAAAATAAAAGAGTTAGTTAAAGTTTAATTTTACCATCAGATGTTATTTTTTTGGGTTTTTTTTCCTAACATCATAATTGAAGCATCAATTCGTGTATATTAATTCAAATATCATAATTATGATATCCTTAAAGGTATTATAATATTTTTTTATTATCTATAAATTTCTTATTCTTTACTATAATATTCTTAGTTATAACATGTAAAGGTGAGATTTACAATGAATGTCTTCTACTATTTTCATTAAAAATGGTTGTCTATTAATATAATGTTAAATATTAATATAACATTTTAGGAAACATATAAAAAAATTTACCAAATAATTAATATCTAATATTACCAATAGTTATGTTTCTATATACATTCTTGATAGAAATATATACCATTATTCATTTTGTTAGTTAAATCGAACTGAATTGTAACATGAGATAATCATGAGTATGGTTAATAAATTAATTATTTTGACATAATAACATTATTAGATTTTTAATAATTAATTCATTAATATATTATTAATATGTTTAATTATATTTTATTAGATTTAAATACATAATAAATGACTAGATAAAAATGAAATGTGTTACTTTCGTGGAGGTTGTAGCATGAATGTATGCACGGGTGGTATATTAATTTTTAATAACAACATAGTTGTAGTTAATGGAATATAATTTTATAATTTTATTATGTATTAATTATAATATTAATAAATTAAATACCCCCTTTTAATTATCCATTCATGGTGGTTCTGAAAAATAAAACATGTTGTTGATAGAGGAAGTTGTATGCATGAATATATGATGAAATTTTCATTTTAATAAGAAAATGGGAATGATGGTAAATTTTTATTCTATAATCATAATAAAAATTAAGTATATTATTAATTCATATTTTATTATAATATTATGGGTAAAATATAACATAAATCTATGAAAAAAGATATAAAATAATTGAAATAGATTGGGTGTAATCATCAATTCTACATTACTACATAAAAAACCATTAGAAAAAAATGATGAAGCCTTTTAAGGGTTGCTATTTTAGAATATAAGAAACACTACGGACTGTCTAGGATTAATGGAGAGCTATTTTGGTATATTTTCGTCAAATTCAAGAGGCTTCGGTGTGACGAGAAGCATGGGGTGATGTATTATTTTATAAAATAGAGGGGTAATATTTTTGTAATATATAAAAGGGAAAAAAATATTCGATTGTAAAATGGACACAATAACATAAATATGGAGTGTTGAAAATATAAAGTTTATAAATACTCAAACACACATTAGAAAAAAAATTATTTAATTCATTCACACATATATTTTACACTTTTACCTTTTTTGGTTTCTACTATGGTAACTAGTTTTTACCTTAGAAATTTAATTTCAATTCATAAAAATTAAATTGGTCTAAATTAATAATTTAGAAATAACTATTAAAAATATTAATTATATTTTAATAATTTAAATTTTTATTCAAATTTAATTTTTACATTAGCGCATGTAACCCACAAAATGCAGTCTTTATAAAATGTTTATTTTAAAGGGTAAATATTATATTTTTGGTAAAATAATCATTTTTTTCATTTACATGACCTTAATTTTTTTATTAATAAATGATTTATTTTTTTAAATCAATATAATTTAGAATTATATAGTTTTAGAACATACTTAGAATAATAGAAGAAAATTGAATTGTATATTAGAATAAATGAAAATTTAAGTTTCAAAATGTTAAAAATTGGTTTTATAAATTTAAAATAGTATTTCAAAATGAATAATTTTTCTCCACAAATAAAATTTTTATCATAATAATTGTTTTATATTTTTGATGTCTATTTTACTTATTGATATAGTTAAAATTCTCTAGTTTTAGTAAACACTGTATTCTTTCACTATTCACCTAAAACCCGATTCTTTTGTAAAAGTATAAAAAATTTATCCAAATAATATATTTATATGATAAATTAAAAAATAAATATTTTTTTATGGAACTGAATTTCTAAAATTTATAAAATTAAATTTTAAATAAAAATTAAATATTTAAAAAAACAATTTATTGAAAAAATAGTCTCTTATAACATCATGAATTCCTAATATTATTTCAAAAAAATTTATTATATAAATAATTTTAGTATAATAATTTATATACTGAATTTTTATAAATTATCATAATCATCATTTAAAAGTGGTCTATTTAATATAGTGATATATTAATAAATTTATTGGAGAATGAACAATATTAAATCATATTAAATATATATATTCTAAATGTAATCATTTTTAATTGATTAATATCATTTATTTTGTATAGTTTTTTTATTATTATAATTTTTTTATAATTTTAATCAAATATATCATGACTAATTTTTGTTTTTTGTTTCATGTGAAACAATTTATCAAAAAATTATATTCTATAAAAAAATTTATCTAAATATAGTTTTGTGTTACATGACATGATCTGTTGTAGGGATTATACTATAGGAAAATCAATATGAGATTGATCTTTTGTAAGAATGGGAATGTGTGTATATTCATATCATGTATTATACATAAGAATATGACAAATAGAGTCTTCTGTAGGGGAATGGATGTAATATTTCACACAGTTCTTATTAGAATGTGATGACATGATTATCCTATTTATGCTAGATTATATTGAAAGGCATGATTCATATGATTAGGAATATATATTTTTTATATTCAGTGGTGCATAAAATATATTCACTATCCAATTTTTTGTGAACATATATATGGGCCCTCTGCCTACATTAAATGTTCTGTTCTTAATAGTGGCCCTCCTCTTGGGTTCTCAAACCTGGGGGACTATTTTCAGGACAATTGTGGTAGTCTCATCCAACAATTATTTATGGTTAAGGCCACATGATGTTGATGAAAAAATGATTGATATGTGCCCTCCTAGGTGGCCTCTATACCATAGAAAGGTAACTATTATAAACTATATCTATTTACCATAGATATGGGAGATGTAAATTGTCATTATTTTGATACATTGCTCTAAATAAGTTTTATATGAAAATAAAAGCTCCGTTCTTTTCTATATCTCATGAATGATAGGTCAATTGGTGGATCATTTCGTGAGATACATCCAATATTGTTATGTATCCATTGAGATCATACTCTTACATTATATTATTTATTACTAGATATTGGAGATGTATAGTTTGTGACAATATACTACACATTTGTGAGGTCACACCCTTTTCAGTGACTGAGGAATATGTCCAATGCTTTGATGTAGCTGTTTATTTAGACGAAAGGGGGTTCTTGTAAGGGTTTTGAAATTGTGACCCAAGACATAAAAAATTTATATTCTGTTATTTTACACAAAAACATAATTAAATCATATAACATGACAATCAAATGATTGAGTGCCTTTGGGAAACTTATGAAAAACAAGAACCTTTAATGAATAAAAATCCTTGTATTTATCATCGAATAGAAAACATTGAATATACTAACAAGTTTATAAACCATAATCAGTATTTAACATCTATTATAAAATTTATAACCAAAATAATCTTTTAGAAATATCACACTTATTACATTCATTTGTTACATATGGAAATGGACACATCAAAAAGGTGTTAGGTAAAATGAACATTAAGGGTAGGTATAAGACATAAAAATAAAAGAACAGAAGTTGGATAATATGAATACATGGGTATAAGAATGTAAATAAGTAAAGTAAAAATACTATATATATTTCATACCTAATAATGAATTGATCATAATCCAGGATTCGTAGAATTATGTTTTTTCATAGAGAAACTGATATCAAAGGATCTTATCATCACGTGGTTGTGACAATAATATAATATATGAAATCCTTATCATACATCATGTTTCACCCCCAATCCCATCACCACATAGTAGAAAAGACCAATAGTGGATTGATCTCACTCCATAATACAATAAATAACATCTCATGAGATATAAATCCTTACACAATGCATTGGATAGATATATAATTATAGCTTCACTCATCACATTATATTATGTACATGTATTGGTGTTCAATAAAAAAACATGCATAATTTAATCAAATAATTATTAACCAAATAAAGATTTTTTTTTCATGATTATTTCCAAAACATATATCATAAAATATCCAATTAAATATCTCGGATGGTTACAAAATTACTTTTCTCTAGTTAAAAAAATAAACCTATAATGATGTTGACATAGATGTAAAAACACTCTTTTAAAAATAATGTTTTCCAGAGCACCACATATGATGGGATCAGGAATTTGTTTTTTCTAATACCATGAGTTAAATCCTAAAAATTATGATTATAAATAGTGTAAATTTTATTTAAAAATAATCATAATAATTAAAATTATTTTGAAAATGAAATTGAAAAAAGGAGAGAAATCAAATAATTTTTCTAGAAATAATTTTTAACAATGTTGTAAAAGAAAATATTATGGGTCAGTTTCAATAGTCCTTTCCAAAACATAAACTGAAAATCATTAAATATTTTAATTTTAATATAATATAAAATAATCTCGTATTAACAATCAATATAGGTATATAATTAATATGTGATCCAGAAGATAAAAATTTTATCATGTAATGGAAAACCTTATGATATTTTAAAAAATACAATGGTTGAAAACACAATTCATAAAAAGTTTTAATAAAACATAATTTACAGAAGTTTTAAAGTTAAATATGATGTCTAAAACCATTAACATATAATAATAATTCAAAATAAGATATGATAACATTTGGTGGGGAGATAAAAACATGGACACGGGTGATAAACCATCGTTTAAGTGGATGAGAATCATTAATTGCAAAATTTTAAATTTGGGAATAAAATAAATTTGTCCATAAATGTTATTTTAAAATAAATTGATTATAAATTATATAAACTGGGTATAAAATATGAAATATAATTATTAATATCGAGGAGAAGCACTATAAATTATCTAAGTCAACTGAGTAATGAAAAACACTTGTATTTTAGAGAAGATATCAGTAATGTACAAAAGAAATGAATATAGTGAATTTACATTATGTTTACAATATCAAAATAGTTTTGGATATTATAATTCAATGTAAATTTAAAACACTATACAAAATAATATTTGTTCATCATATTCTAACATGGTTCAATAATGCGTGGTAAAGGAAAAAATGATTACATTTTATCCTAATTTAATCGATCACACCCTAACCTATTATATAACCCAAAAAATATCAAAATAAATTATTAAATATCCTTATTTTCAACCACTGCAATTTTTTATCCTCAATTATAATCATTATTTATAATTATATGTATTTTTATAGTCTATTTTCAATTTTTGGGGTGAGTAATCTTGATCGTTTAGAACTAGGTTCATGATAGCATTGTTGGTATTCAATGTTATCCAAAGGTTTATCATTATAATATAATTTAAGGTACTTCAATTGGATGGTTTAGTTATATCATAACTATAGTGTGTTCCTTGTTGACTAATTTCCTAGCTATATTTATCAAATTTTTTATATCTCGTGGTTTCTTTCCATACACCATTATCCATAGGTAATGTGGAAAAAATATGAGACACCTATTATTGGTAACTAAGTGGTCTGACTAATCCAAAATAATGTATATTTTGGAGCATATCCCAAAAAACACAACATAATTTAATGTTATAGCCACAAATTTGGTGTTATGGGATATAATCATGTTGATTGTAACCAATTAATTTCTTGGTATTTTTGTCCTCTAGAAGTGTTAAATTTTTATTCATGGTATCAAAAATATACCTTTACAATTTCTCTTAATAGAAGTAATAACGTTTTTCACCTAATAAATGAAAAATATATTTATTTTCTCTTTCCTTATTTTTTGGGGGTGTTGTTGTTGTTTGTTTCATTATGAGGGAGGTTCTATTAGATATTAGGTGGGATGGTTTCTAGATGAAGTATTGGTGCCTATATATTTATGATGGAAACAACATCTTTTCTAGAAGGATTCTTATCTTATACATATGATTTCATCAAATTCATAGCCTTAGATGGTCATATGACATCCTCTATGTATTTTTCCATAGTTATAAAATCATTAATGACACTAAGGTATTTCCATAGGATTTGTAGTGTTTATAATTCGAGAGTGACATTCTCTATACAAATATCTAGTTGATACCCCTATGGATGTAATACATTTAGGGATTAAGTTAATCCATTTAATCATTTTTTGATTTCTATGACCCTTTATTTTTCCAATTTTTTTAAATTTTATAGGTATATGATTTTCATTTTCTTTAGTGTTGAACTGCACTAATAGAGTAAATATCATAACCGATCTTACCATTTAGAAATAGACCCCACTTGATAATTTCTATTGAAAATAGAAGTGGTTCTTTCCAAGGATTATACCAATATTCATATCTGTTTTTCTTCTTATTTTCCTAATATACCTTTAAATGGGTTAAATTATTACACAAAGTGTGTTATGTGTTTCTATAGATCCACCATGTCATTAAAAATGGTGAATTTGGGTTCATAAAATTAAGTATTGGAGGTTTGAAATCCACCTAATAAGGGAATATCATTATTTTTTGTATGTATCTATTCATGTTATCCGTCAATAGATTACATTTAGTTAGTGAGAGAATCAATGAAGACAAGATGATCTTGTAAAGACATCACTATAGTGTAGGTCCTATTATGAGCGATGGTCAAAACCTTATATGGATAGATTTCCTATGATGACTATCAATATATTGTTTGACCCTTCTATAGTATCTTTCATTAAATAATAATATTTATCCCGATATATTAATATTTATTATTATTTATCCACTAGGATTAAATAAATTGATTTACTAGAACTACACTCATCTATGTAAAGAAAACTAACTCATAAATGTGGATTGTTTTTTTAAATGTTATCATTTACTTTAGGATAAGAATTGGCCCTTACCTATTAATTATATTCTAATTAAATATGTCCTCTCAACAATTAATTATTATATCACAACATCTCACCTATATTGGATTTTTATTATTCAATCCTTTCATTAATGAAAAGAGGAATCACCTCCTTGGGTAGTGGAAAATTATTGGATATAGGCACACCTTTTTCCTTTCTCTTTAGTTGATGTATGTTGATTGAATAATAATGGTTATTCTGAATGAATTCCAATATTTTGAGCTTTACATTGATTATAATTATTCATGACCTATTCATTTATGTAGACCATACCTCAGGAGAGTTCCTCATCATTTCATCCTATAAAGTTTTTTTCATTCATAATGTTATTCACTATGCTAACACCAATGATGTTAAATCACACATAACACAAAATAAAAATCATTTCATAATTCTATTCTGAGTAAAAAAGGGATTAAACACCCATAGAATACACATAATGATGTGGATTATGATCATCCTTAAATTTTTTCTTCATAATGGATCTCTTTAGAAAACATAACCTCTGAGGCTTTAGAAAAAAAATTGATGGATATAGACCCTGTGGGGATAATCATCTGCTTTCACCTAGTGGTCTTCAATTGAAGTAGACTAATCATGTAATGAGATTCATTAAAATGTTGTTTTCTCTTGGAGAACATTACCCATATTAGTGAAGCATGATATCGTTGATAAGTTAAAGAGAGGAAATGTAAATTCCCTCAGCTTTATAGGCTAGGGTAATATTATTTAATTCACTATCACATCCTATAGACTCTATGGATTTGATGACATGAGGTGTGTTGGTGGTTGTAAAAATCTTCCCAGATCTATTGGTTGGGGTCACTCCCATAATTTTGGAATGGAAGTATCTATTACATCCTTCTGGACATTTGAAGATATTACCATGGAATGGGATGGTTATAGTTTGGTTTCTAGTTGTAAACATCTCTCCATTGTGGATATATCTATTGTTTCTATTTTTATTTCCTCCAATGGGATTCATACATGACTTTCATTCCTACTTAATGGAAAATCCTGTTAATGGATTTCTTCCATTGAGTAATCCATTTTTTAGATATTTGAAGTGGAAGTTAATCACTTGATATACTAACTAATATATTAAGATTCCAAGATTATAATATTGATAATATTGATGACATTATATATTATTAATCCCAGTGAACATGATTTCCTAGTGAGTGTGGTGAAATATAAGGATATATATTCATTATATTCTGTAATTTGAAAATGGGTAGACCATCCATTATTATTTTGAACATTTCGTTCATAATACTATGATAGGATAACAAAAGGTCTCTTTATTCCCTTCCTAAGATTTGATATCCTGACACTAAGAAGAAAAACACGTAAATTTTGATATAGATCTATCATACCACTTTAATATATTTATTGTAATAACTATAAGAAAAATAATTCTCTTTGAGATGATGGGGAGTAATCTGTTGGTTGATTCACTGATAATGTATTATTACAACCTTCAAAATATTTTTAATGTCAATATAATTAGAAAATATGGGATATAAAATCATTGATGTATCAAATTGTTATAAATATTGTAACATAACCATATTATTCTCCTAATCCTTATAGTGGGATTCAATGAAATGATTTGACAATATTTGTTTCTTCACTTTTTCTTTGTCAATGAAAAATAGGAAATCTAAATATTTTTACATTTAATTAATGAAGAATTATCCTAGAGGTGGGAAAGATTATGATGGCTACTTCATACTATACCATGGTTGGGATAAAATATCACCATCAATGATAATATGTGGTTGTAGTTGACCTTAAACTCTTTAGTGACTCTCAATTTGATATAACTCTCATTGTAATTAATATCAAAGGAGGACCTTATTGTACGGGTGAGAAAACAATGTGGAGAGGATATTCAAAGTGAATTATCAGAGGAAGACCTTAATTAAAATTTTCACATTTTGTATCACTAGAAGTATTTCCAATCTAGATTGATTTTCAAGTGCAGTAAGGATTATTGAAATATATGCCATGTAAAATATTTAGGGTGAATAATATGTTATATAAGAAGAGGAATATCATTGATAGTACTATAGGAAGGAACAATAGAGTTGTTGATATATACTTTATGGGGGGAACCTCAATGGACATAACTTATTTTCATTATTGATAAGATATTGAATGGTTCTTGAGATACTAAAAAGAGATATTATAGGGCCCTTTCGATATTATTATTTTGTAGGGAATGAATTTTATATTGGTCTTATCATTTATTTTTGTACCAATAATACCTTCTAGTTCATCAGGGAAGGAACTCGGATCATGGGAGTCACAGAGTTTTTTAAATAATCTCCTTTTGTAATAACCCACCTATGTGACCTCTTATATATCTTATGAATATTTTGATGAATATAATGAGAAACTGCATAATATGCCAGTGTGGTTCACAACTATGAGTAGGCATAAATAAAAGATACAATTTGAAATCACGGTCTACTATTGGAACATGTCTATCATTCAATGTAGTGAGGACATGGATATGATCCCATTATGTAATGGGCGCCACCATAATAATCCATTGATTTATCTATTCATGAGAAAGAATATGAGAATTACCCAATATCTTCACAACTACTTTCTATTGATCTCTTTTTGATAGAATATGAGTATAGTCCCCTTCCTAGGTGGATTTTGGAATATATTTTCAAGATCATGGGGAATTGTAATAGATATGATCCAACCCTAATTTAATTGCTAGTTACACCAATGAAATACACTTGGAATGAGAATATGTGCTCGATAATGATCTATACCCTTTATTGATATATGATTATAATACCCCTAAATATGGGCAGTAATAATTTAATGTTTCATATAATCCATGAGAATATGTCAAAAAGTTTCTTCATTATTGGTGGGAGTCAGATTATGAGCCCGACCCTATGTGGATTCTGAAATATATTGATGGTCATCTTCTATTTCTACTAACATATGTTAGTGAAATTATAATATGGGGGAATGGATATAAAACTACGATTACTTTTACACCATAATCTTCCCCAGACCTGCACTCATGTGTCCAGTTCTAAAAAATATTTATTTAAACACTAGCTCTGATAAAAGGGATGTATGACCCATGCTAATCAATTCTTTATTTTACATAATTTACAGATGTTAAACATTACATATCACTAATAAACATAAAATCAGAATAGTTGAAGGTTTCATTTCATTAAAAGTCATCTATATAAGAATCATATTTATATGATACATGGGATCATTTCTATATTTTTTAGCTATACTAGACTCCCTTATAGATTTAACATTAGTTTTACTCATAATTATAACATTGGGAATATAAACCTAAGAAAGGGGTGACCTCAAATGCTATATAAGGGGAAAATTATCAACATTTAATTAAGGTATAGATCATATGTATATTTGAAAACCTGATAATGTGATAAATATATTATGAAAATTAATATGGAATAACATGATTTGTCCATAAGTCATGGTATAAGGACATTTAATCTCAAATGAACAAAAATATTTCTTGAAAACGTATTGTGAAATAATGAAATAATAAAAATAATCCATGGAGAATAATAACAGGCATATGTCATGGAAATGTTACATTCCCTTGAATCATAGAATATTAGATAACATTGGAAAAATCATAAGCACATGGTATCATGACCTTCATGAGTAACTACTCATACACACACCTGACTAGAAAAAACATTTTACCCATGTATATATATCTGATTAGAAAAAAATCAAAAAAAAAATTATGTTGGTTGTATTTAATTCACCAGAACCATATTAATGAATTTTCAGTCCCAACCCATCTCTGTATTTTATTGTACCTAAACCATATCAAGGATTTATCAGACCCAAACCATCTTAGGGATTATTCAGACCCAAGAAATCTCAAGGATTTATCACACCCAAAAAATATAAATGATTTATCAAACCCAAACCATATCCTAATAAAAACTATATATGTTCTATAAGATCAGAAAAATTTTATCAGTTCATCATATCTATATTAAATCATGGAACTGAAATGGGTTTCATGAAAAAATCACTAATGAAACATCATTATCATCCGTCCAGAGAAATAAGGTGGATGGTATCATAAGAACATATCCCAAGTGTGATAAAAGGAACAATAAATGATGTTTTCATAGGTTAAAAATCTATTTTAATAATATTTAATAAATCTATTTAAATTACAATAAAAAATTCCATTTTTATTAATTTCATGAAAATTCCATAAATTTAGTTTTCTAAAATAAAATTTTATGAGATTGATAAAACATTTGAAAATTATATTTTATGTCCTAGAAGAATATTCTGAAAATTAATTTTGTAAATAAAATATGGTTTCAAAAAAATCTTTTTGAATAAATAAAATCGCCGAAGAGTTAATAAAAAACACAAGCCTCTAAAATCTATATATAAAATCGTGAATTTATTTGTCAAATAAAATGTTACCTTTGAAAAATATGAAAAAAACTATTTATTATTAAAATATATTGGGAATCAATTTTAAAATAATGGAATGTAATAATTGTTATGAAAATTTATCATAATAGTTAATGATACCAAAGGAGATTTTTTAGATGATGTTTTTACCATAGTCTTAAAATATTGACTTACACGTCAAATTCAATATTTATTTTAAAATTATTGGAGTAAATTTTTTTAAAATTTTTTTATTTGAAAATTTATTTTCAATAACTAATCCTTGAAATGTGTGTAATGGTTTTTAGAGAAATTTTTGAGTGTAAGATAAAACATGAAATCAGGAAAGGAAAACACTTTGTATATTTTAAAATAAAACTATTGAATTCCAACATCATAAAAATAAAAACAGACCTCATTTTGAATAGATGATAAAGGAAATATTATTGTCACATGAGATAATTTATAATTATATTTTTAAATATTATTGTAAACATTAGATGGAAAAGAAAATATAGACATGGAAAAAAATAATAGGTAAAGAGAATGAAAATTTTTCATAATTTTTTTATGGGAAATAAATTCACTAAAGAGGATGATTTGAATCAAAAATTTCATTTTAACTGACTAACGAAATTTAAGTTAACACAAAAACCCTTACATCAGCATTATCTATTAAATTGAAAACCAATGAATTGTAGAACATGATATAGATTTTTAAAATCCCTTATATTGGATGAACATTTATTATGAAATAAATACATGTAATATATACACACCACACAAATGGAAATAAGTGGTGAATAAACATTGTATGTCAATAAAGAAAAATTGAGATAAAAACAACCTTTCATTAATTATTGACTTTCATAGATATAATTAAATGTCATGTATAATACAAATTAATATTAAAAACTGTTTCATAGCCTTTATAATAGATATACACTTTTATAAAATTCCCTTATATTCATTTTTGAAAAATAAAAGAGTTAATTATAGTTTAATTTTACCATCAGATGTTATTTTTTTGGGTTTTTTTCCTAACATCATAATTGAAGCATCAATTCGTGTATATTAATTCAAATATCATAATTATGATATCCTTAAAGGTATTATAATATTTTTTTATTATCTATAAATTTCTTATTCTTTACTATAATATTCTTAGTTATAACATGTAAAGGTGAGATTTACAATGAATGTCTTCTACTATTTTCATTAAAAATGGTTGTCTATTAATATAATGTTAAATATTAATATAACATTTTAGGAAACATATACAAAAATTTACCAAATAATTAATATCTAATATTACCAATAGTTATGTTTCTATATACATTCTTGATAGAAATATATACCATTATTCATTTTGTTAGTTATATCGAACTGAATTGTAACATGAGATAATCATGAGTATGGTTAATAAATTAATTATTTTTACATAATAACATTATTATATTTTTAATAATTAATTCATTAATATATTATTAATATGTTTAATTATATTTTATTAGATTTAAATACATAATAAATGACTAGATAAAAATGAAATGTGTTACTTTCGTGGAGGTTGTAGCATGAATGTATGCACGGGTGGTATATTAATTTTTAATAACAACATGGTTGTAGTTAATGGAATATAATTTTATAATTTTATTATGTATTAATTATAATATTAATAAATTAAATACCCCCTTTTAATTATCCATTCATGGTGGTTCTGAAAAATAAAACATGTTGTTGATAGAGGAAGTTGTATGCATGAATATATGATGAAATTTTCATTTTAATAAGAAAATGGGAATGATGGTAAATTTTTATTCTATAATCATAATAAAAATTAGGTATATTATTAATTCATATTTTATTATAATATTATGGGTAAAATATAACATAAATCTATGAAAAAAGATATAAAATAATTGAAATAGAATGGGTGTAATCATCAATTCTACATTACTATATAAAAAACCATTAGAAAAAAATGATGAAGCCTTTTAAGGGTTGCTATTTTAGAATATAAGAAACACTACAGACTGTCTAGGATTAATGGAGAGCTATTTTGGTATATTTTCGTCAAATTCAAGAGGCTTCGGTGTGACGAGAAGCATGGGGTGATGTATTATTTTATAAAATAGAGGGGTAATATTTTTGTAATATATAAAAGGGAAAAAAATATTCGATTGTAAAATGGACACAATAACAGAAATATGGAGTGTCGAAAATTTAAAGTTTATAAATACTCAAACACACATTAGAAAAAAAATTATTTAATTCATTCACACATATATTTTACACTTTTACCTTTTTTTTGTTTTCTACTATGGTAACTAGTTTTTACCTTAGGAATTTAATTTCAATTCATAAAAATTAAATTGGTCTAAATTAATAATTTAGAAATAACTATTAAAAATATTAATTATATTTTAATAATTTAAATTTTTATTCAAATTTAATTTTTACATTAGCGCATGTAACCCACAAAATGCAGTCTTTATAAAATGTTTATTTTAAAGGGTAAATATTATATATTTGGTAAAATAATCATTTTTTTCATTTACATGACCTTAATTTTTTTATTAATAAATGATTTATTTTTTTAAATCAATATAATTTAGAATTATATAGTTTTAGAACATACTTAGAATAATAGAAGAAAATTGAATTGTATATTAGAATAAATGAAAATTTATGTTTCAAAATGTTAAACATTGGTTTTATAAATTTAAAATAGTATTTTAAAATGAATAATTTTTCTCCACAAATAAAATTTTTATCATAATAATTGTTTTATATTTTTGATGTCTATTTTACTTATTGATATAGTTAAAATTCTCTAGTTTTAGTAAACACTGTATTCTTTCACTATTCACCTAAAACCCGATTCTTTTGTAAAAGTATAAAAAATTTATCCAAATAATATATTTATATGATAAATTAAAAAATAAATTTTTTTATGGAACTGAATTTCTAAAATTTATAAAATTAAATTTTAAATAAAAATTAAATATTTAAAAAAACAATTTATTGAAAAAATAGTCTCTTATAACATCATGAATTCCTAATATTATTTCATAAAAATTTATTATATAAATAATTTTAGTATAATAATTTATATATTGAATTTTTATAAATTATCATAATCATCATTTAAAAGTGGTCTATTTAATATAGTGATATATTAAAAAATGTATTGGAGAATGAACAATATTAAATCATATTAAATATATATATTCTAAATGTAATCATTTTTAATTGATTAATATCATTTATTTTGTATAGTTTTTTTATTATTATAAATTTTTTATAATTTTAATCAAATATATCATGACTCATTTTTGTTTTTTGTTTCATGTGAAACAATTTATCAAAAAATTCTATTCTAAAAAAAAAATTATCTAAATATAGTTTTGTGTTACATGACATGATATGTTGTAGGGATTATACTATAGGAAAATCAATATGAGATTGATCTTTTGTAGGAATGGGAATGTGTGTATATTCATATCATGTATTTTACATAAGAATATGACAAATAGAGTCTTCTGTAGGGGAATGGATGTAATATTTCACACAGTTCTTATTAGAATGTGATGACATGATTATCCTATTTATGCTAGATTATATTGAAAGGCATGATTCATATGATTAGGAATATATATATTTTATATTCAGTGGTGCATAAAATATATTCACTATCCAATTTTTTGTGAACATATATATGGGCCCTCTGCCTACATTAAATGTTCTGTTCTCAATAGTGTCCCTCCTCTTGGGTTCTCAAACCTAGGGGACTATTTTCAGGACAATTGTGGTAGTCTCATCCAACAATTATTTATTGTTAAGGCCACATGATGTTGATGAAAAAATGATTGATATGTTCCCTCCTAGGTGGCCTCTATACCATAGAAAGGTAACTATTATAAACTATATCTATTTACCATAGATATGGGAGATGTAAATTGTCATTATTTTGATACATTGCTCTAAAGAAGTTTTATATGAAAATAAAATCTCCGTGCTTTTCTATATCTCATGAATGATAGGTCAATTGGTGGATCATTTCGTGAGATACATCCAATATTGTTATGTATCCATTGAGATCTTACTCTTACATTATATTATTTATTACTAGATATTGGAGATGTATAGTTTGTGACAATATACTACACATTTGTGAGGTCACACCATTTTCAGTGACTGAGGCATATGTCCAATGCTTTGATGTAGCTATTTATTTAGACGAAAGGGGGTTCTTGTAAGGGTTTTGAAATTGTGACCCAAGACATAAAAAAATTTATATTCTGTTATTTTACACAAAAACGTAATTAAATCATATAACATGAGAATCAAATGATTGAGTGCCTTTGGGAAAATTATGAAAAACAAGAACCTTTAATGAATAAAAATCCTTGTATTTATCATCGAATAGAAAACATTGAATATACTAACAAGTTTATAAACCATAATCAGTATTTAACATCTATTATAAAATTTATAACCAAAATAATATTTTAGAAATATCACACTTATTACATTCATTTGTTACATATGGAAATGGACAAATCAAAAAGGTGTTAGGTAAAATGAACATTAAGGGTAGGTATAAGACATAAAAATAAAAGAACAGAAGTTGGATAATATGAATACATGGGTATAAGAATGTAAATAAGTAAAGTAAAAATACTATATATATTTCATACCTAATAATGAATGGATCATAATCCAAGATTCGTAGAATTATGTTTTTTCATAGAGAAACTGATATCAATGGATCTTATCATCACGCGGTTGTGACAATAATATAATATATGAAATCCTTATCATACATCATGTTTCACCCCCAATCCCATCACCACATAGTAGAAAAGACCAATAGTGGATTGATCTCACTCCATAATACAATAAATAACATCTCATGAGATATAAATCCTTACACAATGCATTGGATAGATATATAATTATAGCTTCACTCATCACATTATATTATGTACATGTATTGGTGTTCAACAAAAAAACATGCATAATTTAATCAAAGAATTATTAACCAAATAAAGAATTTTTTTTCATGATTATTTCCAAAAAATATATCATAAAATATCCAATTAAATATCTGGGATGGTTACAAAATTACTTTTCTCTAGTTAAAAAAATAAACCTATAAAGATGTTGACATAGATGTAAAAACACTCTTTTAAAAATAATGTTTTCCAGAGCACCACATATGATGGGATCAGGAATTTGTTTTTTCTAATACCATGAGTTAAATCCAAAAAATTATGATTATAAATAGTGTAAATATTATTTAAAAATAATCCTAATAATTAATATTATTTTGAAAATGAAATTGAAAAAAGGAGAGAAATCAAATAATTTTTCTAGAAATAATTTTTAACAATGTTGTAAAAGACAATATTATGGGTCAGTTTCAATAGTCCTTTCCAAAACATAAACTGAAAATCATTAAATATTTTAATTTTAATATAATATAAAATAATCTCCTATTAACAATCAATATAGGTATATAATTAATATGTGATCCAGAAGATAAAAATTTTATCATGTAATGGAAAACCTTCTGATATTTTAAAAAATAAAATGGTTGAAAACACAATTCATAAAAAGTTTTAATAAAACATAATTTACAGAAGTTTTAAAGTTAAATATGATGCCTACAACCATTAACATATAATAAGAATTCAAAATAAGATATGATAACATTTGGTGGGGAGATAAAAACATGGACACGAGTGATAAACCATCGTTTAAGTGGATGAGAATCATTAATTGCAAAATTTTAAATTTGGGAATAAAAAAAAATTTGTCCATAAATGTTATTTTAAAATAAATTGATTATAAATTATATAAACTGGGTATAAAATATGAAATATAATTATTAATATCGAGGAGAAGCACTATAAATCATCTAAGTCAACTGAGTAATGAAAAACACTTGTATTTTAGAGAAGATATCAGTAATGTACAAAAGAAATGAATATAGTGAATTTAAATTATGTTTACAATATCAAAATAGTTTTGGATATTATAATTCAATGTAAATTTAAAACACTATACAAAATAATATTTGTTCATCATATTCTAACATGGTTCAATAATGCGTGGTAAAGGAAAAAATGATTACATTTTATCCTAATTTAATCGATCACACTCTAACCTATTATATAACCCAAAAAATATCAAAATAAATTATTAAATATCCTTATTTTCAACCACTACAATTTTTTATCCTCAATTATAATCATTATTTATAATTATATGTATTTTTATAGTCTATTTTCAATTTTTGGGGTGAGTAATCTTGATCGTTTAGAACTAGGTTCATGATAGCATTGTTGGTATTCAATGTTATCCAGAGGTTTATCATTATAATATAATTTAAGGTACTTCAATTTATTCTTTATAATTATTTATAAAACAATTATTTCATTAAATAGGATTTTTATTTACAATCCTCGAAAATTTACTTAGTGATGGGTATGTTTCAATGGTTTTTAACAAACGAGTGGATGTATCTTAGAGAATGAGTTCAATTTTAATATTAAAATTCCTAAGAAATATAATAACATTCTTTACATATTAATATAATATATTAATGGTAATCTAGTTCTCTTAGTCATCCATTATAATATTTTATATCATTTTTCAAGTATGTGGTTAGAACGTACCTAACATGAACATAACATCAATAATGGATAATTAGAAATATTAAAGTGGATTATTTTTTACATAATATCATTATTAGAAAATATATATGTTATTTTTAGGATTATTTTAAGGCGGTTAATAATATTATAATAGTATTTAATAAATAATAATAGATCTTAACGAAGACAGAAATATGTTAGTTCTTTGAAGAATTACTCTGCACAACATATGGTTAAAATTTTAATTCCTCAATGAATGAAAGGGAAAGAAGGTGTATTGTAATTTTTATATTCATAATCATCATAATATTATAAATTTCACTTTTATTCACTAATTTTATCATATAATTAATGAATATTAGGAGTAGTGAAAAATGAAAGCGGTCACTTCTTGATGGTGTAAGTCCTCAGAACGTACGAATGCCAGTTTTATTTTATCTTAAAATAAAATGGGAAATTTGGTAAATATTTATTCCCATTGAATAATCTCATTATATATGAAAATAAGTATGTAATTATATTGTAATCAAAAAAATAATAATCAATACTATAAGAAAGAAAAGAGTGGAAGTTAAAAAAAATACTCATATTGAGGACTTGATACTTCCTTTGGATTACTCCTTCGAAATGGATATCTTAAGACATTATATTTTAACCAAAGGATCATGAAAATGGAATAAAAATATAGGGTATTGAAAAATTTTAGAAAAGAAACCAAATTATTTGGGAGATCATGATGGAGTTGATAGAGGCCCCCTTACTAATTGTTTGGAATGACTTTTTTTGTAAATATAATCACATAATATAAAGGGACCACATGTTAAACATGTAATGTTGATCAAAAAATAAAAATGTATTGGATAGGGAATAATACATGGTCGATCAAACAATAAGCATTAATTGTTACACTTGTTTGAACATGTTTTTAATTCTTTTAGACCTTGATTTTTTACATTTACCATTTTTTGATTTAATGTGGTAACTAATTTTTACATATGTAATTTTCTTTTAATGCTAAAAAATAAAATTTACATTATTCATTATTTTGTAGATATTTTTTCTATATATACAATCCATTTTTTAGTATAAAATGACTATGTGTTTAAAAATAATTTATAACATTAGCACATGTTACACACAGAATCATTTTATTAGAAAAAGTGTATTTTTAATTTTAAAATTGATGTTTAAGGAAAAATTATTAATGTATTTATTGACATGATATAAAAAAATTATAATAAAAATAATATTTATACATCTTAAAAATACATAAAAATCCTAATTTTTACAATATAATATTTAATTAAAAGAAAGAACATAAATTATTTTATTTTATATAAAAAATTATTTCTTAAGTAGTCAAACATATGTTTTAAGAATTCATAATAGTATTTAAAAAATTATTAACAGAATAAATAATATATATATATAGTCATTTAAAATGTTTTACAATTTTTTGAGTTACGCATACTTCATTGTATATTCATGAAGAATAGTTTTTATAAATAAATATATTTATCACCATTCACCTAAATATTAATCATTTTATAAAATAATCAAAATCGATGAAATGACAATATTTTCATTCTAAATATGAAAATGAAAATACTTGAGTCCACAAAGGGTATTTTCTAAATTTTTTCATGGAATGAATAACAAGAAATGTTATTATTCTGTGAAGAAGAAACATATTTGATAAAAAAGGAACCTTTCATGCCATAAATTTATATTGGAAGATTATGTTTCAATATTTTATTAGTTCGGTTCATATTATATAAGATACATGAAAAATATTTATGGATGAAGAATATGATTTTAAGAGGAGATCATGAAAATAAATATTTATATATTTTCGTGAGGAAATATGAATTGTCCATGCACAATGATGAAATATATAAACAATTTTAAAAGTGTTTGATAAAAAATATGACCACCCCTACGTATGAAAATGGTCAGAATCAACCATACATTTGGGAAAACATATCACCTTATTGGAGCAGAACAATTTTTCCAACACAAGTAGGTATGGAGAGGGCCTCAATAAGCAGACTAGACTATGAACGCAATGCCCACAAGAAATGGTGGTTCCACAATGTGGGGTGGCATGGAAGCAAAGGTAGAGGAATCCCAGAGAGGACCTACTTACTCAAATAGAGAGTTTATTGTAATGGCATAAATTATTAAGATGTGTAAATTAGTAGGTAGAAATGATGTTGTACAAGCTCTCTTCCGGGGAAATGTCACTCCACTAAATGATACACATATAACCATCCCCAATCGATTGATTTAATCTATTCCATTCATTAAATCCTCAAAATTGTAGTTTACCTTTTGCAAATTTAGGGTTTTCTACTCACTGAAGTGATACTTTTAGTCCTTGAGATTTTATTAGGTGATACTCTTTAATGGTAAGAGGATATATTATTCGACTACCTGAGGTTTTTCCATGTGATGGTTGGAGGTGATATCGTTCAACAATAGGATATACTAACATATGAAGGTAGTAGGTATAAAAATATGAAAATAGGAGGTGATATTATTCAATACTAGAAGGTGATATTATGTGATGGTAGAATGTGTTACCGTGTGATAGTAATAGGTGATACCATGTAACAATATGAGTTGATACAATTCTTGTTCTACAATGAGGAACAACCATTGTTATGTGATTGGGAGGTTCTACTATTGATGTGATATTCTGAAGTGCTACCATGGGTGTGCAATTATTGGGGTTTTACCATGAAGTTCTAATGTTTGTATTCTACTAAGAGGAGACACTATGATCTTCACATGGTAGGAGTTCATACCGTGGTCCAAATTTACTGTGTATATGTGACAAGAACTGGTCATGTTTTTATCCACCATTTTCAATATTTTGTTCCACAGGAGTTGATGGATCATGAATAAAGTGGTGCTTCTATGTATCATTGTTTAATAATATAACTGAAGGAATGTAAATCCATGGGTTACTATGGAGCTCGTGTAGTATAATGAATTTGCATAAAAAATAAAATAAAGCATGTTAGAGCATTCATAGGCCTGATTAAGAACATGTTCGATTCAAATATACATATATACATAAAATTAATGTTCCTAATATAATATTGATGAATATAAAATTATTTTCTTATTACAATCCATCTTAAGAAACATAAAAAAGAATACATGAGTCACTAGGATATTTAAATGATGAGTTATGGACGAATAAATCATGATAATGTAGTTAGTCCTAGATTTAAATGAAAAATATCATGATATATGGATCATGATTTATGAAAAATTGATGAATAATAATTTTTGTATATTATATAATAACAAATATCATTAATTAATGTGATGTTAATTAAGATTAAATTATGGATGAATTGAAATAAATGGATATTTTTTTTACAGTTATGTGCAGTTATGAAGAATAAATCATGAAGGATGATTTTGAAGATAATATTATGTGAAGTATTAACTGATATTGTAGTTATTATTGTTGTTATAATATATATAAATTGCCTTTTTTCTATTAAATGTATTTAGAGTTGCTGGAGTTTTTGATATAAAATAGATTCTGAATAAAATATATTCTCATATCAGAGAATAATTGAAATTTTGGACTCTGGTTTTTCATATAAATCCTAAATATTTTAATCTTTTAAATGTGATATAGTTTAGGTGGTTCTTCACTAATGAGTAAATATATATGAATATATTAGAGAATACAGTATTGTGAATATTATTTTTCACATGAAGATGAAGGAGATGGAGAGGAATTAGTTGATTTCATCATGATATTCATAGAGAAATGAATAGGTTGATGCACTCTAATTTACATAGAATACGAAGATGAAAATAAGTATAGAAAGAAGTGTAATAGAAAGAAGTAACATATAAGTTTTCTACAGTGAAAAAATATAATAATAGGTTTTTTTTGTTGTGTTGTGCATAAAAATAATGTAATATAATTTCTAATGTGAAGGGAAATAAGAAGAATACCAATAAAATAATCAATAAGTCAACATTATATATTGGTTTTTGGAAAATATTTTGTGTGCCTAACATTTAATTGTGAAGGTACGAGATATACCTATGTGTATAATACACCAAATAAGTGTGTGGGATGTATACTTTACATGTTAGGGATACAATAATATAAATTTAACAAGGATTTACTAAATGGTTGTCTGAACATGGTTATTACAATATCAAATCAACAATTATCCTCCTCATAATGAACAGTGAACCTAGTAATAGAAAATTATTCCTTTTAAATATTTGAATATTATTTCATTGTATTGTAATAAAGTGAAGTTTTGGAAATATTTTTTATGTTTTAGATCAAAATTTATTTTCTACATGGACTTTGATAAAAAGGAAAAATAATGAAAAACGTAATTTTACTAATATTCCCCTTAAGTCAAAATATGATGGAGTTTCGATTCAACCACACAATAATGATGATGGATAAAAATTATTGGACATGAACAAATGGCTGTTTCAATATCCGTGGTTGGATCACATTTCTTCCTTAGTGGGATCAATGAATTCATGTGATCCTAGTTTAAGTGATGTTTATTTATTTCAACTATCCATAACAAGAAGAATCATGTGATATTGATCATATGAAAGTAGCATTATATTTTTATGCATTAAATGAAATGATAAAATATTAAACTAGTAATTTAGTTTCCAAGGTTTTTAGGATTATTGAAATGAAATAAGAATATATAATTCAAATGGGAGCTGATATTGATAACATGGGTGAATATTGAAGAGGACTGCGCCACAAGGGGCGCTGCGCTGCAGAGGACTGCGACCCGCGCTTCGCAGGCCACTTCGGTGGCGAACCAGCCGACTCGTCTGCAGGCCAGGTGAAGGAGCCATGGCACCCAAAGGTTCCGTGCCACAGGACCACGGCCCGCTCGAGCCGGATGGTTACGCCTAGATGGTTGGCTGGTTGGGAAGGCGGCCCCGCTCGGGGCCACCTGTTCGTGAAAGCGGGGGGGGGGGGGGGTGGACTCAGATCGCTTGGCCCAGCCAGCCGTGCCGCACCCTTCTGGGCCAAGCCGCGCTGAGCCGGGATGGGCCAGGACGCACCGGGCCGCACAATTCACTAGGCTGGTCTGACCATCTGTCTGGTCAGACACGCCAAAACCAGGTTGACTCGACCCGCCAGCCCACTGGGCTTAACGGACCAGGCCTGTTTTCACATAATGGTGAATAACTCGAAGACCGCGCATCTGATCGACACACCACCTACGACATTGATACCCTCGTGAAGTGGCGGTCCTTTTATGATACTCTATGTTTGTTTTGAAAAACGTTGGAAAATGGTCGGTTTTGGAATGAGTGTATTTCCAACCGGCCCCCCGGAGCAAAAATTCTAATAACTCTCAGACCGGGCATCCGATTGACACGCCGTCTGTCGCATTGGGTTCCTTTTGACGAGAAAAAACATCAGTATACAACATCCCTGGACATCGTGACAGTTGATGTATCGACCCCTTTGATCAAAGAGCGGACCCTCCTGGAATCGAGCGTGCTGTGTGCGGGAACCCCAGAGCTGGCTGCGACAACAACCACTACCGTACTGGAATCCATCATGGGTTCATCGACGACGACTACTATACTGGAATTATCTATGTGTTCGGTGACTATGACTACCCTACTATAATCTTCTGTTGGTTCGACGACGATGGTTAATTTTCTTATATCCGACGTGGGTCCGACAAAGTAGCTGCTCTAGTATCCTATGTGGTTCCGACATCATAGCTAGTCTAGTATCCTACGTGGGTCTGACAGCTTAGATAAATCATTCACTACATCTGATCATCTTTACCACTTTATGATAGATGTATACCTCTGTGAGATGAGTCTTGATTATCAATCATTATCATTGATGTGATTGACTTATTTCCTGTGTGGCTGGGTTGTACTTGGGCTCGAGAGTTGGAGCTAAACCGAGATTGATGTCTTAGGTATATGTATGAGCATATACCTATGTGGAGACGGTTGATACTTAGTGATTGTATCTTTTCATTGTGGTTTGTCCTTCATGGATTCTCGGAGACCTTCGGGGGTCTCGAGGACCCTACTGAGTATTGTTATACTCACCCCTGCATGGGAAATACCGGCACTACATTGTGTTGGATGCAGACGTCAGACATCACTAATCGTGGTAGAGACTTGTGGAGCTGCACAGTACCAGGAGGTGGACCACATGGCGGGACATACAGGGAGTGGATGAACAGACCTGAGGTGTCGATGAGACCATCTGTACCCACCCTTCAGGTGGGATTCCCGGAGGAAGACTCAGTGGTTGCTTCTTTACATTACTGTTGTGGTACGAGACTTTCAGTTGTACTGTACTTACTTTTGGGCTTGTATATCTACCATTCACATTCCAACACTTTCATTTTTATACAGTTTTACTTTGTGATTACTTCTGTTGCGTACTCTATTTTGTTTGTTTACATTATAAAGGCAATACGTTCCCTTTTATTGATATTTCTGCATTTGGTGCTAGTTGCCATCCCCTGGCCTATGGAAGGCGGGCTTGGGGTAGTCACAACACAAGCCCTGAGGACGGGTTGTGACAATATACACATGTATAAATGAGTACAAATAGAGAGAAATCCACCTTATGGTCCATGATGTATTGAATAATAATTTTTGAAATTTTTTCCCTAATAAATGTCTAACAAGTGATGAAGAATACCTAAATACCATATTAGCATTTCCTAGAAGTTCTAGAAAACATAGATGTAACACATGAAGATCAAGGTTAATGGTACATTGATAATTATACAATATGTTCAGAAATTATTTAATGGACTATTTGTATACCTTTAGCAATGTTTATTTATGAAAGAATCCTCTATCAAGGGGGATAACACCAGTGAAGATGAAAAAATAAATAACTAATTAAAAAAATTAAAAATTAAATGGATTTTATGCAATTAAATCTTTCTATGATAATGAAATATGTTGTCGACACAAAAACATTTTGGTACATCTTGACATTTATAAAAGGAGAATGAGAAGAAAATACAACATAATATTGGAAATTGAACCTCAGGTCAATTTCTAAAATAGTTTTCATATTACAATTCTTCAAAAACGTTCCGACTAGTAAGAATAGTTTTTACAAAAATCCGAATTCATGTCAAATTAATGAAATGTATAATAATGACAAGCTGAGTTCTGCATCCATAGTGAATGGTGCGAGGAATAACACTCATAAGTATGTAGAGAACCCAAAAAAATATTATGCATATTCAAGATGATTTACTATTCATTTTAAAAAAAAATATTTGGACCAATAAGTAAACTTATAAGAGGAACAAGGAAAGTCTGGTGAAAAGGAAATGAAAAAAATCAATATTAAAAATAAAAATTTCCATATAGGGTTTCAACAGTTAAAAAATACTTGTATTGAAAATGATTAATGTGTTAGGTGAAACATGGTTTGAAACATTTCTATAGATTTTTATATAATAATTATTTCATTTTAAGAGTTTTTTAATTATTATTAATTTATCACAAGGTGATACAAGTTCACTAAATTCTCATGAAACGAGAAGAATAAAACAAAATGAAATTAAAAAAGTAACAAGATTCTTGATTCCTAAAGATAAATTAGAACTAGATATCAGTTGTGAAAGAATGATGAATGTATGAAATAAAAAAACATGGTTGAGAAAATAATCTCAAACTTTCTACACTCATTGAGAAAAAATGAATATCCTTATTATTCCCTTATTAATTTTATGTTATGTAATTTTAGTTACAATGATGGTAATTGGCGATGAAGCATGAAATCAGCTAGATAACCATAGGAGTGTGTTCTTTTATAAACTAGATATCA
The DNA here is from genome assembly GCA_963277665.1 of Viscum album. Lineage (NCBI taxonomy): Eukaryota > Viridiplantae > Streptophyta > Magnoliopsida > Santalales > Viscaceae > Viscum > Viscum album. Next base: position 1,057,887,888 of record OY728146.1, on the reverse strand, counting down.
TGTTCAAATAATATAACATATTTGTTTGATCTTATATTTTGTATTCTGACGAGAAAGTATTGATGAAGTTCGTCCATGGTGAGATCGATGAGGTAGTCATATTTGTACATCCACAATTTTAAGAAACATTCTTTTTTATGTTAATTACATAAAAATTACAAGACATATCTAATGATGATATCCACCTATTTGAAGATATTTTTGAATGTATTCTATATTGGGAGACATGTGAAGGATTATGAATACGTTTCTAATATAATTTTCCACATATAAATATGAATATTGTTAAAGGTTATTACAAGAAAAGTTTATTGAATATGTACATATTCTTTAAAGTGTAACCTTAATAAAAAATTAGATACTAAAATAAAGTGGTAGCAATTTATATTTTGTCAATTAAATGAAAATATAATGACAGATATGTGTCAAGAATGTTGTAAAATCCTACAATTTATACATTAATGTTTTAAACCATATTGTTGGAGTGAATTTTTGAGTTTCATAATTTTATTTATGATAAAATTGTTTTCATTTGATATCAATAATCTATTTCATACTCGAATATAGTTGAAAAAACATCTAATACTATATTGTGAGTAATTATTCAATATTGTATCATTTTTTATAAGAAATTTTTTCTTGATTAAACCCTCATTTTTTCTACACATAACCTAAATACTGTAGAAATATATTAAAATAATTTATGGAAATTATCTAAGAATAATTTTATTACACATTCCCTCAACTAAATCTTATTTATATTCAATAAGGGGGTAGAAAATGATATGAATTTTTGATAACAATGTTAGATAGAATCATTACACATATTAACATGTGACTTTTATATGGGTAATGAGAAAAAAATACAACATGGGAGATTATTGAGTCCACTGAGTGTAATTTTAATTTGTTTTCAAGGAATTACAATAAATAAATTTCATTATTTTGTAAAATAGAATCATATTGAAGAATATGATAACATTTATAAATGTTATTTGTCATTGAAGATTATGATCAAAGATTTAATGAGTTCACTGTTTTTGTTTAAGATACATAAAAATATTCATTGAGGAAGAAGGAGATTTGAATATAATATCATGAAACAAATATTTATATTTTTTTATAAGAATATATGTGTTGGATATGCACAATGATGAAATATATTAACTCATTTCTAGGAGAATGATAAAAAAAATTCCCATCCATAGAAATCTAGTTGGTCATCACAACCTCATGTGTGTGGGGAGAGCTCACCACATGTGGTCTAGCTAACATGACCAACCTGATGTGGCCGGGAGAGTTCCTACATAGTCAGGCTAGAGCATTAACATATTTTTTAACATTATAGTATGGATCCAAAATGTGGTGAATTGGGATGGAAGAGATGGAGAAATACTAAATAGGACTCAATTACTCTCATCATGTTACTATAAGAATATGATCTTTTTTTAATTATTGGTGATCCACATGATGAAGAAATGTGGGATAACCTATCTTGAAGAGATAATAAAACTCTACTAAATTAAATTCATATCACCATTACTGCTCGATCGATATAATCTACACCTTCAAATTAATCCTAAATAACCATTTTTTACCTTTAGTACTTTTAGGCATTTTTTTATATTGATATTCTACCATGCAACCACACAATGCATATAAGGCCCCAGCCTTAACCATTACTTAATATTGAATTAAATGAATAATTCCCATTGAGGATCTTTTTAGGTTTAGAGTTTTAGAGAATTAGATCATAACTATTACATCTCAAAAGATTGCAAAGTAGACACTTCTATTAAGTTTCCATAAAATACTAACTCTTAAAAAGAAACATGTCTAGTTCCATGTTTTAGATAGAATAACTTTCCCTTGATCCCATCCTTGACCCTATTCCAAATTAAGTCCTATGAAAAACATTACAAAAAAACATGTGGTGAGCATAAAAATCTTTGTAAGGGATACACAAAGAATGAAAACTATTAGTTTATCAAAACAACAAGTAAACCATGTATACTTTATCAAAGTGATACTTTTCACCTTTATGAAGTAGTTAAAACTCTTCACTGAATAAAAGATCATTACTTACCGTTTTGTAACCAAAAGATTACCACAAAACCCATATAAAAATCACATAACATATAAAGGTAACTAGGGACATAAACAAACTTAAATGGAATGACCATACGGTTGACTTCCACACATATCACATAATGGAATAACCATACGACCGACATCCATGCCCAATGCATTGGAGGTTATAACGTAACCACCCATCCTGGTATTCACGGCACCACCCGTCATATGGTTTATCACACAACCACCCGTCAAATGTCCAAGTACCGTTATAAAATCATAAGACATAAAACAAATATAATGGAAAGAAAAAATTTCAACACATTGATCACAATATATCACATAAATATATTGACCAAAAAATTCCATTATAAAAACCATTTTCAATACCAAAATACATAAAACAGTATATGGTATTTATTTCATTTAAAAAAACATTACGGCTTGTTGAGGAAGCCAAATCCAAATAATTATCGCGGCGGCGGAAAAGGTCGTTGTCACCGCGTACATTAAAAGAAACATTCCTTTTTTGTCGTTTATTAAAACGCTTTGTAGATAAATATTCCTTTTGTATAAAATTAAAATTCAAAGGGGTTTATACATCGTATAAAAGAAAATTGTGTATAAAACGAAATATGCCTCAATGAAAGGAGATTGAGATGAAGTCCCTTACCTCGGGTCCGAATTGACTCGATCGTTTTTTAATCACCTGAATAATAAACTTGAGTTAATTTGTACATTCTTGCGAACCTTTTTCAAGTTCATTGTTCCTTTTATATCATTTATTACCATGTCATGAACACTATGTTATTATTTAAGTTAATAACAATCATTTTAACGATCATTGGTACTTGAGTCAAAAATAAACTCTTTATAATTACAAGTTGTTCATTTGGTAAAATATCCATTATATTCAGAATTGTATTCATGATGTGGGTATCATATATATCATATATATCTAGTACATACATGCATTTATAATATTACATAACATTTAGAGGTAAGAAATGAAATGCATTGTTAATGGAGACGGTAAGTCGTACGTACGCATGAACGCTACTTCCATTTATATTTCATTTTTAATGGAATTAAAACATAATGATACATAATAGTATTTTAAATCAAGTATGGTATCATATATAATATCATTAAATATATCCTTTATACATACCACATATGGTATTAACGAATCAAATCACTTTGAGGGGGCAGTAGTCCGCACTTCCTAAAATGAAGATATCGCGTAGACCCATAATAGAAGCCATAAAGGTATGCCATAAATGAAAAATACAGAAGCTTATGGAAAACATAAACATATTTTATATCATATATCAATATAGTGACATCTTAATGGACACCTTTGAAGGTGTTAGAAGAATATTGAACAATCATCATTTCGTGAGGCAGAAATTTGCCATCCACGGAAACAATATGTTATTTAACCAGTAAATGTAGGTGTGTGTAAGTGTATCTCGAATCCTTATTATAAAAAAATACTTCTATATTTAATATACTAGAGTTTTTACAAAATAAATTAATAAAAAAAGTTTAGGGGGTTGGAGAAGAAAAACAAAACAAAAGAACTCAAGTGAAGACATTACCTTAAAATCAGGTAACTCCCTTTGGTTTGAGCTCAAAGGCATCCTTGGGAAGACTTCTGCCCAAAGTGAGGCTTGTAAGAGTTAGAAAGGGATGTGGATAGACAAAATTGGTAGGGGTTGGCCGAGCCAAAGGCTTTGAAAGTGTGGGTAAGGTGGTAGAGGTGGGGGCCTTTTATAAGAGGAGAGGAGGGGCACTCTTGGAAAGTAAAGAAATGTTACTTTATTTTAAAATGAATTTCGGATTTAAATGGTCCCACATTGATATAATTCGAGAATAAGGTGATAAGGGTTCTAAATCCACCCATCCAATCGGTTTTGGACATGTGTAGGTCATAGATTTTACATTATCATTTCAATTTATTTAAATCCTTTATTAATGAGGTAATCGCTGCATCATTATGATGTCAAAAATAATTTTATTTATTTAAAGTCTAAAAATTATAAAAAAATACTATGATGTAGGAAATATTTTTATCTTTCCAATTACTATTTATAGTCAAACATCTGAATTGTATAACCCCATGTAAAAATTGTTTTAGTAAAATAACTCATGTTTGTGACATTTTTACTTTAACATTAAATAAAAAGATATTAATGTTATTTTTCTTCCAAAGTGGCTCCATGGGGTCCCCAAGTTGACCCGTGGATTGTATTGGTCGGACATGACATATCCAATAAGGGTACGACATGTGTCTAGGTCATTTCATATTATTAAAACATTATTTCTACCTTAAATTACACTAATTACCTCTAATCGCGATTAATAAACCTAAAAGTTACTATTCACCAAAAAAATTATTTTAATCCCATTGAACCACATTTTACTTCCTAATGACAAACATGTATGTTGGATTTTTGAAATTCAAAACACAGAGGTGGTAGAATATTATTTAAACGAAAAATCAGTTTTTATAAGTACCACGTAGTGGTTTCACTATTCATAAAAAATTGATGTTTTTCTGAAAAATACCAAAACTTCACCCTAAGAAATATTTGATATTCCGAATTCAAAAATGAAGTCCATTTTACAAAATTCAAAACATATAAGTTGCATTAATTAATTTAATAACTAATTCTTGCTGTTAGACCAAATTGCGTGTTTTTATGAAACAATAAGTATCAAAAGATTGACACTAGTTTAAGTTTGATTTCAAAGTGAAATTAATTCCAACCACCACTATTGGATTTAATGGTAAAAATATATTCTAATTTCACTTTAAAAATAATTCAAAAGATAATCTAATCATACAAATATATTTGATTAAAAGGAGGTTTTGAATTAAAATACAACATTTTACACTATTCATTAAAAAATTGAACTTTATTGGAAAAATACCAAGAATTTACACAAAGTAAATTTTGATGTCCTGATTCTAAAGAAGAGTTATATTTGGTCCAATAGAATGTATAAGAGTGATCAAAACTATATTTAATGACATTTAGCCATCAAAAGGAGATAAGTGAACCTTTAGTGAAAATTAGGGTATAAATGCCTAAAATTGAATTCTTTCCGTATTTTACGCCTTTAAATTTTATTGTAAATTTTTTTAAAAAAACATATATAATCATATTTTAGTTATTTCTATCCATTCCCGCCAATACAACTTCTAATTGTTAACTACCATTTAAAATAATATTATTATATTACTAGTGTGCAACGTAAGTTTTCAAAGAAACTCATCATTGCGTATCGAGTACGCTATCGAACATAGAAACCCCTTTAAAGTAAAAATAATATTTAATTAGAAAATATTAATAAATATGAAAATTTATTATTATTTATTTTCCTGGGATGTTACATCCTTCCCCCCTTTTGTGAATTGCGTCCTCAAAATTTTATTCACTTATCAAAATAAGTGGGGGTATTTATCCCTCATAACATTTTCAGATTACCACGTTGCCTCTTCAACCATATGGTTTTTCCATAAAACCATTACCTGGTGAATTACCTTATTTCGCAACACCTGCTCTCTTCGGTCAAGAATCTGTACTGGTTGTTCTTCATAAGAGAGATTCTCTTTCAAGTGAACTACCTCCGAGCTCAAAACATGAGATGGGTCTGGCATATACTTTCTCATCATAAAAACATGAAAAACATTGTGTACATGAGATAAACTCGGAGGTAATGCCACTCTGTATGCAACTGATCCAACTCTCTCTAGAATTTCATATGGCCCAATGAACCTTGGACTCGTCTTTCCTTTCTTACCAAATCGCATCACACTTTTCCACGGAGAAACCTTGAGAAAAACAAGATCACCTACCACGAAAGATAGATCCTTCCTCCGGTTATCCGCTTAACGTTTCTGTCTGCTCTGAGCTGTTCTCATGTGTTTCTGAATCAACTGAACTTTTTCAGCCATCTCTTCTACCAATTCTGGTCCCATCAGCTTCCTTTCACCCACTTCATCCCAAAAAGCTGAAGTTTGACACCGCTTCCCATATAATGCCTCAAATGGTGCCATCTGTATACTGGAATGAAAGATGTTATTTTAAGAAAACATAACCAAAGAATGATGTTGGGCCCAACTTCCCTGATAATCCATCGAACAAGCTCATAGCATATCCTCCAATGTCTGAATTGTTCGTTCTGACTGCCCATCTGATTGTGGATGGAATTTTGTACTAAAATTTAATTCAGTACGCAACGACTTCTGATGGCCTCTACAAAAGTTAGAAGTAAACCTGGGATCACGATCAGATACAATGGAGAGGGGAACTCCATGCAACCTGGCTATCTCTTTAAGATACATTCAAGAAAGTTGATCTAGAGAGAATGTATCTCAAATAGAAAGGAAATGAGTAGATTTTGTCAAGCGATCAACAATAACCCAGATTGCATTATTACCTCGAGATGTCCTCGGTAATCCCACAACAAAGTCCATGGACATGTTTTCCCATTTCCACTCTGGTACTAGTAAAGGCTGCAGTATCCCTTTCATTAACTACCACTCTGCTTTAACCAAATGACAAGTCAAACACTTCACAGTAAAATCAACAGTATCTCTTTTCATTCCATCCCACCAGTAATACTCCCACAGATCACTGTACATCTTAGTACTACCAGGATGAACTGAAAACAGAGATCTATGAGCTTCATATAACAACTCCCTCTTCAACTGTGAATCACCAGGAAGACACAATCACTTCCCAAATATGAAAACACAATCATTATCAATGTTGAATTTAGGAAACATACCCTTATGAACCAGCTCTACCTTTTTGTGCAACTCACTGTCTTGATTATGTGCTTTCTTAATTCTGTCTGACAGAGAAGATTTCACTGATACCTGAAACAAAACAGAAGGCCATCCTGCACCAACAAATTCTATGCCAAATTTCATCAAATCAAAAACCAAAGGATCTCATTCCAAACGTAGCATGGTTAATGAAGCTTTACTTTTTCGACTTAAAGCATCAGCAACTTTATTTGCTTTCGTTGGATGGTAATGAATTGTACAATCATAATCCTTGATTAATTCAAACTATATCCTATGTCTCATGTTCAATTCTTTCTAAGTGAATATATACTTTATGCTTTTGTGATTAGTATATATTTCACACTTTACTCCATACAAATTATGCCTCCATATTTTTAGAACAAAAACAACAATAGCTAATTCCAAATCATGTGTAGGGTAACTTACCTCATGAGTTTTCAACTGTCATGAAGCATAAGAAATTACCTGATCATTATTCATTAGGATGGAACCAATTCCTTTCAATGAAGCATCACTGTAGATAACAAACTCACAATTCCTGGAAGGAAGTTCCAAAACTGGAGCATTCACCAATCATCTTTTCAACTCGTGAAAACAATCATCACATTCTTTTGTCCAGATAAACTTAACACCCTTCCGAGTTAGATTAGTCACTGGACTAGATAATTGCGAAAAATTGCCAACAAACCTTCAATAGTAACCTGCCAAACCAAGGAAACTACGGATCTCAATTAAATGTCTGGGTCATAGACATTCTTCAACAACTTTTGTTTTAGCAGGATCAACAGTTATGCCATTTTTTGAAACAATGTGACCAAGGAAAGAAATTTTTTGTAACCAAAACTCACAATTGATGAATTCTCCATATAGTTTCTTTTCTTTTAATGTTTTCAAGATAACCCTTAAATGGCTTTCATGATCCTCTTTACTTTTAGAAAACACCAAAATATCATCGATGAAAACAACCACAAACTTATCCAAGAACTCATGGAAAATTTTATTCATAAGTTACATGAATATAGAAGGTGCATTGGTTAACCCAAAAGGCATAACTAAAAATTCATAATGGCCATATCTAGTACAGAACACAGTCTTCAGAACATCCTCTTCTTTTAATTTCAACTGATGGTACGACGACCTCAAGTCAATCTTCGAAAAATACTGAGCTCCCTGGAGCTGATACTACTTCATTCGAGGGCCCAACATCTGCTGAAGTAGTTGAAAAGGATTTCACCACCCCTTTATACTTGTAGTCTGGCTTCTTTTCCCCAGTTGAGTTCTTCGTTAGAAACTCATTTTCATAATGACCCATTTCATTACACTTAAAACATCTTACCGCTGGCTTTTCATTGCCTGCTTGATAATCTTCCTTACAGTTACGAGAAATATTACCAGACTTACCACACCGAAAGCACTTATCAGACTTGGATAAAAATTCTCCAGGATGCATTTTACCACACTTCCCACAGGATGGATATTTGGTTTTCTTACATCCTTACTTCTTTGATGAATTATTCCCCCTTGCCTTCCAACTGGTCCTCTTATTCTATTGTTTGTCAAAGAACACCTGATCATCGGAAAACTCCATTCCCCCCTTCTCCGCACATCGAGAAGTTTTTCATAACATCTGAACTCAAGAGAACCTAAATCCCTTCGATACTTTGTCTTTCACCCTGAGTAAAAATGGTTGATTTTTCTATCAAAATCTCGTATGAAGTTTGGAGCATACCTTGCCAGTCGAGTGAACTTTTCTTCATAAGCAGCCACTGAGTCATCCTCCTGCATCAATTCTAGGAACCGTTTTTCCATCCTAAGACGAACCACATTAGGAAAATATTTCTCAAGAAACATACCTTTGAATTCGTCCCAGTGAAGATCATAAATCTCATCACTATCCCGGGTGTTTTTCACCATCGACCACCACTGATCAGCTTATCCTTCAAAACAATTAACAGCAAGACTAACCTTTTGATGTTCTGAAATCCCCATGACATCAAAAATCTTCTCCAGTGATTTAATCCACCCATCAGCTAGCACGGGGTCAGATGATCCTATGAATGATGGTGGATATTGCCTCATGAAATGTTCCACCACTGACATGTTCCTCTGCGGTTGATTCAGCTGATCTCGTGCATGGATACCACCAACATTTATAGCCTGAGTCAACTGTTCCATCACTGCAAAAAACTGTTCAGTTCCAATTCTGACCATCTCAGGTTGCTGATTTGGAAGGTTGTCTTCCTACTGATGTCGTCCCAACATAGCTTCTTTGTTTCCTCTGGGGAAAACCATTCTGAACACAGAAATATCTTAGGCGAAGCAACATGGAAATCATTAAATTCTATATCATTTCAATCATACCATAAATTAACTTATAATTTAACACTTTTCTAACTACTAAAGTTGTCTAAACCGACCTATGATAACAACTATAAGGCCCCAACCTTAAACAATACTTAATATTGAATTAAATGAATAATTCCCATTGAGGATCTTTTTAGTTTTAGAGTTTTAGAGAATTATATCATAACTATTACATCTCAAAAGATTACAAAGTAGACACTTCTATTAAATTTCCATAAAATAAAAACTCATAAAAAGAAACATTTCTAGTTTCATGTTTTAGATAGAATGACTTTCCCTTGATCCCATCCTTGACCCAATTCCACATTATGTCCTGTGAAAAACATTTCAAAAAAACATGAGGTGAGAATAAAAATCTTAGTAAGGGATACACAAAGAATGAAAACTGATAGTTTATCAAAAAAACAAGTAAACCATGTATACTTTATCAAAGTAATAATTTTCACCATTATGAAGTAGTAAAAAATCTTCACTGAATAAAAGATCCTTACTTACCCTTTTGTAACCAAAATATTACCATAAAACCAATATAAAAATCACATAACATATAAAGGTAACTTGGTACATAAACATACTTAAATGGAATAACCATACAGTTGACTTCCACACATGTCACTTAATGGAATAGCCATACGACCGACTTCCATACCAAATGCATTGGAGGTTATAACGTAACCACCCGTCCTGGTATTCACGGCACCACCGGTCATATGGTTTATCACATAACCACCCTTCAAATGTCCAAGTACCATTATAAAATCATAAGATAGAAAAAAAATATAATGGAAATAAAACATTTCCACACTTTGACCCCAATATATCATTAAAATATATTGACAAAAGAAATCCATTATAAAAACCAATTTCAATACCAAAATACATAAAACAGTATATGGTATTTATTTCATTTAAAAAAACATTACGGCTTGTTGAGGAAGCCAAAGACCAAATAATTATCGCGGCGGCGGAAAAGGTCATTGTCACCGTGTACGTTAAAAGAAACATTCCTTTTTCTGGTTTAGTAAAACGCTTCGTAGAGAAAGATTCATTTTGTATAAAAGTAAAATTCAAAGGTGTTTATACACCGTATAAAACAAAATTGTGTATAAAACAAAATTTGCCTCAATGAAAGGAGATTGAGACGAAGTCCCTTACCTCAAGTCCGAATTGACTCGATCGTTCTTTAATCTCCTCAAAAAACAAACATGAGAGAATTTCTACTTGCTTAAGAACCTTTTTCAAGTTCATTATTCCTTTTATATCACTTATTACCATGTCATGAACACTATGTTATTTTTTAAGTTAATAACGGTTGTTTTAAAGATCATTGGTACATGAGTCAAAAATAAACTCTTTATAATTACAAGTTGTTCATGTGGTAAAATATCCATTATATCCAGAATTGTATTCATGATGTAGATATCATATATATCAAATATATCCAGTACATGCATGCATTTATAATATTACATAACATTTATTGGTAAGAAATGAAATGCACCGTTCATGGAGACGGTAAGCCATACGTACGCATGAACGCTACTTCAATTTATATTTCATATTTAATGGAATTAAAACATAATGATACATAATGGTATTTTAATTCCAGTATGGTATCATATATAATATCATTAAATATATCCTTTATATGTACCACATATGGTATTAACGAATCAAATCACTTTGAGGGGGCGATAGTCCGCACTTCCTAAAATGAAGATATCACGTACACCCATAATAGATTCCATAGAGGTATGACATAAATGAAAAATACATAAGCTTAAGGAAAACATAAACATATTATATATCATATATAAATATAGTGACATATTAATGTCCACCTTTGAAGGTGTTAGAATAATATTGAACAATCATCATTTCGTGAGACAGAAATTTGTCATCCACGGAAACAATATGTTCTGTAACCATTAGATGTAGGTGTGTGTAAGTGTATATATGATAATTATTATAACAACATACTAGTATATTGAAGATATTGGAGTTTTTACAAAAGAAATTAATAAAAAGAGTTTAGGGGGTTGGAGAAGAAAAATAAAACAAAAGGACTCAAGTGAAGACATTACCTTAAAATCGGGTAACTCCCTTTGGTTTGAGCTCAAAGGCTTCCTTGGGAAGACTTCTGCCCAAAGTGAGGGTTCTAAGAGTTATAGAGGGATGTGGAGAGACAAAATGGACAGGGTTTGGCCGATCCAATGGCTTTGTATGTGTGAGTAAGGTGGTAGAGGTGGGGGCCTTTTATAAGAGGAGAGGAGGGGCACTCTTGGAAAGTAAAGAAATGTTACTTTATTTTAAAATGAGTTTCGGATTTAAAAGGTCCCACAATGAAATAATTCAAGGATAAGGTGATAAGGTTTCGAAGTCCACCCATCCAATAGGTTTGGTACTTGTGTAGTTCATATATTTTACATTATCTTTTCATTTTATTTAAATCCTTTATTAATGAGGTAATCATTGCATCATTATGATGTCATAAATAATTTTATTTATTTAAGGTCTAAAAATTATAAAAAAAATACTTTGATGTAGGAAATATTTTTAGATTTCCAATTCCTATTTATATTCAAACATCTGACTTGTATAACCCCATGTAAAAATTGTTTTAGTAAAATAACTCATGTTTGTGACATTTTGACTTTAACAATAAATAAAAATATATTAATGTTATTTTACTTCCAAAGTGGCTCCATGGGGTCCTCAAGTAGACCCATGGATTTTCTTGGTCGGACATGAAATATCCAATAAGGGTAGGACATGTGTCTAGGTCATTTCATATTATTAAAACATTATTTTTACCTTAAATTACACTAATTACCTCTAATCGCGATTAATAAACCTAAAAGTTACTATTTACCAAAAAATTATTTTAAACCCATTGAACCACATTTTACTTCCTAATGACAACCATGTATGTTGGATTTTTGAAATTCAAAACACATAGGTGGTAAAATTTCATTTAAACGAAAAATAATTTTTTATATGTACCACTTAGTGGTTTCACTATTCATCAAAAATTGAAGTTTTTCAGAAAAATACCAAAACACCACCCTAAGCTATATTTGATATTCCACATTCAAAAATGAAGTCCATTTTACAAAATTCAAAACATATAAGTTTAATTAATTAATTTAATCATTAATTCCCGTTGCCAGAGCAAATAACGTGTTTTTATGAAACAATAAGTATCAAAAGATTGACACTAGTTTAAGTCCGATTTCAAAGTGAAATTAATTCCAACGACCACTATTGAATTTAATGGTAAAAATATATTCTAATTTTACTTTAAAAACAATTCAAATGATAATATAATAATATAAATAAATTATATTAAAAAGTGGTTTTGAATTAAAATACTACATTTTACACTATTCATTAAAAATTGAACTTTATCGGAAAAATACCAAAAATTTACACAAAGTAAATTTTGATGTCCCGATTCAAAAGAAGAGTTATATTTGGTCCAATAGAATGTATAAGAGTGATAAAAACTATATTTAATTATGGTTCTCCATCAAAAGGTGATAAGTGAACCTTTAGAGAAAATTAGGGTATAAATGCCTAAAATTGAATTCTTTCCATATTTTAAGCCTTTATCTTTTATTGTAAATTTTTTTTAAAAAAAATATATAATCATATTTTAGTTATTTATATCCATTCCCACCAATACAACAGATACATTTTAACTACCATTTAGAATAATATTATTATATTACTAGTGTGCAACGTAAGTTTTCAAAGAAACTCATCGTTATGTATCGAGTACGCTATCGAACATAGATACCCCTTTAAATTAAAATTAATATTTAATTAGAAAATGTTAATAAATATGAAAATTTATTATTCTTTATTTACCTGGGATGTTACAATGCAAGGAGAATCTAATATTGAATGGTAGGAGGTTGTACCATTTGATGGTAGGAGGTTCTATCATTTGATTGTTGGGGAAGATAAAATTTAATGGTAGGAGGTATGACCATGTGATATTATGATTTGATAGGAATTGAAAGTATATGTTTCTACCAATTAATGGTAAAATATGATATTTTGTAATGGTAGGAGGTGATCCCATGTGACATTGGGAGGTGATACCATTGGTGTTGTACCTTAAGCTGCAACTGCTGGTGTTCTACGATGGGTTTTCTACCATTAGGGTGATACATTGATGTTCCACCATTTATATGATTCAATGAGGTGATTTAGTGAGTATCACACAATAGGAGGACCTTCCATGATTTAGTTGTTATGTCTTGTTGAAACAAACCATGTTTGGGATGTCAACCAACATTTTAAATATTTTCATCCCCTATTGTTCTTCCATGATCAAATATTATCTTTTAGATTTATAGGCCCTCATATTTCCATTTCCACCAACTCTAAATAATACAATATAGATTGAAAATAAAACATTTTTATTCACATGGCTATATTGGGATGACGAATCATTCATGTGGTATTACTTGTTTACATGAAATATAAGTAAGATAAGAGAAGGTTGTTGTATCCATGGTTTACAGTGGAGCTGGAAATGAATAATTAAGGTGAGAAGAAATAAAATATAGGATGTGATATCTAACCATGGCCATGTTGAAGAGAATATATGATGCATGTAAACATATATATTTGGGATAATTGTATTTAATCGAAATTTAATTAATATGAAAATGATGTGGTTATTACAATCTGTGTAATGAAATAGAAGGAAGAATACCTGAGTCCTGGTGGAATTTAAATGATCAGTTATAGAAGAATTAATCTTTTGAATGAGATTATAAAAAAGTTTCATTTCGGATTATTACTATATCTATATCATGATTTATGCAGCATTGGTAAATAATAATTCAATAATATTATATAGAAAAGAGTATCCATAATTAATATGATGTTAACTAAGATTTCATTATGGATGATTTATGAAAAATAATTAATTGTTTTGTGGTTATTTATAGCTATAGAGAAGGAATTAAAGGGGGAAATAGAATAGATGATTGTGGGAATTAGTAATAAAAACTATAATTATTATTATTATTACTATTATTTTTATTATCACATTTAAACATTTCATGTTGTTGATGATATGTGTTAAGTGTGGTTGGATTTTTTATATGACACAAAATATAACGATAATAATTTCTCTTATCATAGAAGTATAGAGAGTCCCATATATGGTTATTAGTATAAATCCTAAAAAATCAAATTAGGATAATCAGATCTACTTATGTCTTTTATGAACTGAATAAGAATGATATAAAGAGAGAGAATATAAGAAATTATTGTCCATATATATTTTTACAGTAAGAATAATAATATGGAGAATAAATAACTAAATGGGATTTGAAATTCCCAGAGAGAGGAAATAATTTTTCTACTCATAATTACATATAAGAAGACTAATAGGGATAAGTGGAAGAAGAATTAGTAGAACATCTATTTTCTAAATATAAAGAGAAAGGAAGAGATTTTATAAAGTGGTGTGGATAAAAACAGAAGAAGATGCGTGATATTGTATAAGGTAAGATGAAGATAAATCAACACATCAACACTAAGACAATACTATACAATGGAGTTAGAATATATTATTATTTCCCATACATTTAAGTATAAATTTACATGATGTACCTAAGTATGGGATGCATGAAACAAGTGTGTGGGATGCACAATCTACACAATCAAAAGCCAATAGTTTAATGATCACATTGTTTTACTAATGGGTTGTGTGACCATGGGTTTTATTAGATCAAAATAAGGATTATACTTCCAATACTAAGAGGTGAAAATATTATATTATTTATCCCCATTTGTGTGTGTGTTTTTGGATATTCATTTGAGATTAACATGAGAGAGAAATAAAAAGTGAATCAACTCACCATACCCATTAAAAAAGGTTTATAGAAAATGGTATAAAATAATTATTATTTTAATAGTATCTAGACTAATTCACCACTCCATGGGTCAATAATATCCCTTCTTGGATCCAACAATGTTAATTTTTTCAATGTAAATTTCTAAAATTTTGGTATTTAAATTAAAAATACAAAATATCATAAAATTTATAAGAAATAAAAATAACATTTAAAAAAATTTAACATCCTCACCCTTATTTTACATAATTTATTAATTTCTGTTAATATGTTATTAGTATACACAATATATTTTATCCAGAATAAATTTAATTTCATAAAATAAATAATATTAAAAGGATCATATTTAGAAAGGTTAAATTTTATAGCACAACTCAGTCTTTTAGTTATTCAGCTACACTAATTGAATTTTTGTCAATTACATATTCTTAATAATTACCTATGTATTTATTTATATATATATATACACTAATTTTTTGGGTTAGAATTATTTATACATACAAATTCTATTGATATATTTTAATGGTAATATACTGTTTTATTATTCGTTTTGGTTTGGTGTTTCATTTGAATTAATAAATTTAAAACATTAGATTTTAAATAAAAATATATAATTTAAAATCAACAGGTGTTATATCAGATATCCATTAAAATGGAATTTAAAAATTAATCAATTAAAATGACCAATAACAATCATTTTTACAATATCACCTTTAAAATAAACATGCTAAATCTGTCAAATTCATGGTTTAATGGTTAAAAAATGTTCACAATTTTGTTTCTGATTGAAACACTGGTACACATTACATCCCAACTATTTTATTCCTTGTGTACATGATTTCCAAAGGTAGGTTTTCACTAAAATTTATTATAAAAACCATAGAAATCACATTGATCAAGGGGATGGGAGGTCACTAGTGTTTCATCATATTTGGGGGAATTATTTCTCACTCCATGAATCTATTATAGATTTAATATATGTTCCTAAATATTTCCTAAATCCCTATGTGGGGAAAGTTACCATTGTTATTTTGATTTAATTGAGATCATGTGTTAATGTTAATAGTGAAACAGGTTTTAGAGGATCCCTATATATATGTATTAGAGGATAACCATTTTATCATATTAATTAGGGATTTTATTTTTTAATATTATAAAAATGGGTTCTTGGATGTTTATCATAATTTAGGGAGGCAACTAGTTTTTTGGGTATCAAAATTTTGCACATGATAAATGAATTAAATATATACCTTTGATGGGAATCTGAATCCATGTAGTTTTGTGGTACTTAATGGGACACATTGTACCTTTTGAGTTCATATGAAAATACCATATAATTTCTTTTAATGTTTAGAAATTATGATAGGGTAATGTTAATTTTAAGGTTATATGTATGGGACCTATTTAATACTATGTGAATGATTAATAGTAATGGATGGTATTCAAATTACACATAAACGACATTTTCTAGATGGCCTTAAAGGGAATATTACTCTATATGGGAGGGTTTGTTTCATGAGGAATATAGCCCCATGAGATATGCGGTTAGTTTAGGTATTGAGGATATATCCCACTGAGAATAATGTGGCCTCATCAATACTATATCATAATTAGGGGGACATCCGGGCTCATTTGGGCAAAACCCAAAGTTGAAGGATGTATGTGAATTCTTGAAGAACCTAGATGCATTAATATTGGTTTATAGGTAATATTGACATAGTGAAGATGAATATGGGTTATCAAAGGGAATGTGGCCCAATGAGAAGGGATTTATGGGATCACAAGGAATATGAAATAGTGAGGAAGGATATAAGGTACATCAAGTGAAAAATGGAATCATGAAAATGGGTTTATAGAGAATATTATCCTTGTGATTTTAAACACATGGTATCAAACAGAAAATGGAAAACAGAGTATGGATGCCCAGGAACATTGAGAATATACACTGGTGAGGAAATAGAACTGTGATTATGATGTCAGGTCATACCCTTCATGGGTGAATACAACATATCCTACGAAAACATGAATAAAAATTGTGTTGTTTAATTCATATATTTAAATTCATGTGACTAGAATAATACATTTACTTAATAATCATGTGTCAAGGATGTTTTCATGTATTTTTATACCATGTTATAAGGACATTTTTTTAAAGAATTTGTTTACAATAGAGTATTAAGTAGGGATTAGACATGTTAATCTAGTTATATTTCAACCTGTATGTTGGTAACAAGATAGAAAAAAATTATAACTAGAGTTTACACTAACAGAGGAGGACCATGTGTCTTTTTTAATAACTCAGATAACATGATCATGGGATACACACGAATATGTTTTGAAGAGGTGTTATTTACCTCCTTCCAATTAATAGTTTTATAGAATGAAAACACAACACATGATGATTATGGACTCAAGATATTCATATTTAGGTTTACACATGGGTAATTATTTAATGGATGTACCTAGCTTAATGATGATTCATGGTTCCTAAACCGTTGATTTGAATTTTTTTTGGATAAAACCTTATGAGAAATCCTATAATCTCATGGAACACTGAATGGTTCAGGGTATCAACGATGTGGATTGGCAGATCAATTTTGGACTGGGGTCAGTGATTGTTATGTCGAATGAGTCAGTGGTTTCAATGGTATCCTTCAGATAGGAATACTCATTTTCATGTCACTAAATAACTGTGAGTACCCCATGGTCCCTACCAATTATGGAGGATTTGGTAAGATATTATTTTTATCAATTGAATACACGATCAATGGATTTAGAATGGTGCTATTTCTCTGATCCTATGTATCTAGTAGTTTTAGAGGGGGACTTAACAATTTGATGCCCATGTAGGATACCTAGGTGATGAGATTCTCAGCCATTGAAATTGGTGTGTTCATGGTTCCCTTTATTGTAAGAATACTAATTTTTCTTACCTTATTATAGGTAATAGAGAAGGATGTGCCCATGATGTGGGTCATGAATATAGATTCATCCTAGTTGGGTATATGTGAGGATCTTCTCTTGATTGACAGATATTCATGGTGATTCAACCAAATGAGGGATAAGAGAGGTGATTCACTAAAGTGGGAAAATGATGAGGCATTTCTACCTAGTTAGGGCTTGATAAGGAACTTATAATTTTAAATGGACATGAAATGATATTTTTTATAGATATATATAGAGAGGCTGTTCATCATATAAGTGCTAAGTGAATGGAATCAACCCTGTGAAGGCCTTGATAGATGCTTCACCATAGGGAGGTATAGGTGAGAGGATTTATCCATGTGAGTGCCAGTGGAGGGTATTTTTCTATTTAGGGTCGAGTGATGGGGATTTTTTCAGTGAGGGTTGAGTGAAGGATATCTCTATATTGAGAAGTTACACTATGTTTCAACAGATTATTTCCCTCCTAGTTTGGCATTCCTTTAGGTTTCAGGTGCATGGTGCTCTATTATCGATGATCATAGGGGTTCTTTTCCCTAGTTTATTTGAACAAGGTGTAAAGTGTTATTTTATAACGTTTTCATATATTGATAATTAAATCTAAATTAATTATATGCATTTATATTAGGATATAAAAAAAAATTCACAGGGCTTGATAATTATGTGGTATTGATAAATGTAATTTTACTAGTTCAACAGATCTAATTTAATAACCTATCACTATCAACTGAGATCCAGTGCATTATTTTATTACATTATAATTATTACATGGAATAAATCATGAAGGAACAATCAGTTTAGATGTTTTGGAAATCTAGATTTAATATATGATACTTATATTTCATTGGGAAATTGAAAATAAAACATGATACATAATAAATTTACATAAATTGATTCCATGAAATCATATTAAAATATTTCATCTTCATAACCCGAGGAAAGGAAACTGAATAAGGGTGAGATCAATTGATTAGTAAGCTTATGAAAAAAATAAAAATGAATCTACATGAATAAATTAACATGGAAATGTAAATAACTGATAATATATGAAATTTAAATAACTGGATATTCCATAATCAATATGGAATGGTAAATTACTAAAATACATCAATTTTATATATAAATTGATATACAATTGCATCGATATATTTTATCATAATAAAAATCTAATGGATAAAAATGATAACTGAAATTAATGAAATGTTTTATTATCAAATGTCATGTCTTGGGCACATGAAAAACTTTTTTTAAGATCTACCCTCAGGAAAATATAAAAAAAAATATAGAATTCCTTTTTAATTTGGCCAATTGATTTGTCTCGTGAGAAAATATCTATGCGTCAAGGGTCTATATAACGTTCAATCCCCACCTATGACTACTTTTACAAATTATTCCACTTATAGATTAATATATTTAATTAATAAAAATTAGTTCTTTTCAAATATTCGAATTGAATAAATAATATGGAGCAATCAATATTTTCCCATAGATTCATATAAATGTAAAAGAAAACACCATATGTAAAAATGGTATTTGTTTTATAAAATAATAATATCTAAAAATAATTAATGTGGATATTTATATAAATTTATATTATTAATTAATTACAATAAATTTATTAGTTCAAGAGAATTTTTACAATCGCGAAAGATAAATATATTAAAAAGATAACTTTTACCACTGGGTAATTATCAAGCTAAACGTATTGGGGGAGTTAATAAAATTTAAAATTGAAATAAAATAAATTATGAGTGAATAATGATATCAAAATAAAAAGAGTCATCATATACACAAAATTAATTTTAATTTGTTCATAACAACGAATAAGTCTCAATGGAATGTAAATTGTGATAAAAACCCTTACCTTGCTTCCAACTGCTCACATGCGACTTTATATTCTAAAATAATAAACATATGTTAATTATTTTATTTATTAATAAACCTTTTCATGTATATTATTTAATTTACATAACTTATTATATTTTTTTAAAGAACCACTAACATAATTATGTTTATGTTGGGTGTTTTGATAATATTTAGTTTTTATGTCAAAAATGACTTTAGTAGGTCAAATATGCTCAAAGGGGGAATTATATAATTCTATAATGAATAATAATAAAGAAATAATTATCATAATTATGTAAAAATTAATATTTTAAAAATAATAATAAAATATGTTTCTGAAAAATGAACCAATGTAATAATCATGGATGCAATATGGCGTACATACACATGAGTAACGTTCCCATTTTTCAATATTCGTTATGGAAATTAGGTAGGTAGTAATATATCCTTCCAGAAATATAATTCTATAATAAATATCATTTAATTTAATCATATATTATTATATATATAATTATTGTGATGTAAAATGAATCACATCACATCGAGGAGGTCGTAGTCCACACATCCATGAATGAATTAACACATTTGAGTGTGTGAAAATAGTAATAAGTAAAATGATATATTAAATTTACATAATGGTTATTATTTCATTAATTTCATATATAATTAATTTATGTCACATTTTATTAATTAATCTCATCTTTTATAAATTATATGTAATGTGTGAATGAATGACATTACTTTGAGGATGTGGTAGCCCTCAAGTCAACAAATGATGTTATTGTATATTCACCAAATGGAACACATAATGGTTTTCCTTATGTAAAAATTAAGCAATCATAAATTCATGGTAAATATAATATATATATTATAAAAACAAAATTTCAATCATAATTCCAAACCACGATAGGTGGTAATGGAAAACTGAATGATGTCATTTTGTAAGGGGGTTGTTCACCATAAATTGATGGTAAGTTCATTATCATTTCTCTGAAATATGGGTAGGTTTTGGTTTAAAAAATAAAAAAATAATTATATGTATGATACTTATTTAATTTTATAATAATTGTATAAATCCAAATGAATTGGTCAAGAAGTAAATAAAACATAAATTCAAATTGGAAAATAATAACTCTTTTTCAGGTAACAACTTTGGTTGGCATGAAAGGAATTACTTGTATTGATTTATTCCCAACGTGAGGATTATATATTGATGTACGGTATTTGGGGAGACAATTTTGGTAGATTTTTTATGAGACAATTTGGTAGAAGATGTGTGAAGGATGGTAATAGTGGATGCCTTTTAATAATGGAGGGGGAGTGGCATTATTTTAAATGCCAAAAGGTGTAAACTATTATAATGACTCCTTTTCCTCATGTGCCTCTAAATTTGAAAACATTTAAATTTTAGAGTAATTATATTTGATAAAGACCCTGAAAAAACTAAGTGCATTTTTTTATTTTTTCTTCAACATCTATGTTTCCCCAATTTTATCATTTTGGTTTTTATTAAAGTAAATTGATTTATAACCAATGTAATATCACCATTAATAATAAATTTAAGTGACATTTATTATATAAATATAGACCCCTTGAATTATAAAATTGATAAATAAATTACAATATAGATATTACATGTGTGTTGGAAAATAATTTATAAAAAGTGCACGTAATGTGCAAAAACAATGCTTTAATCTAGATCATGCTAACAATTCTTTTAGTATCTATGGGTCACTTTGTTAAATATAAAAGATCAATTTTTCTAGGAATTTATATATTTTAGATTTACTAAAAGATAAAAATAACTTGGAATAATTTATGATTTTTTTAAATTTTAAATCATTTAATTAAATATCATTTATTGTTAAATAAAATTAATGTAATTTTTTACATAACTTGTTTAATATTAATATTCAATTATCAAAAATTAGGAATTAAAATATATTTTTTACATCTGTGTAACATGATATATTTATATGAAAAAATGAAGTAACTCAATAATTCATTAAATATAAATTACTTTTAATTTTTTTGTCATCATTTAATTTATTGAATAATTAAGTAATAGGATATATGTTAGCATTTTTTAATTTTTTATTATAATTATTTATCAATAAATTTAATTTTAAATATTATTAATAAAAAAATAATTTAAATTTCAAAATAATGTATATAACTGAAACATTGTATCTTGTTTTATAGTCTAAAAATTTATAAATGTTATAGTTGATGAATGGAACATTTTTTATATTTTCCTTACATAACGTATTATATAGGTCACTATCATGAACATGTGTTCATCTAAATCATACATTTAGAACCAAGAGTGGATATGGTCAATATATTGACATAAAATGGTTTTTTAAAAGTTTACAGGTCATTTTAGTATTTACATTTATGATTTAGTCCCTTATTGTGTTTCATTTTACCTTGATTACAGTAATTAATTTTAATAACTTTCAATGAGGTTTTTTTCCAAATTTACATTGATCTTAATATAAAATAAATAAATTAATGATTTATCATTTTTATTTTTATATTTTTTCCAAATTCAATTCACAAAAGTTGAAAAGTAATTTTAATTCTAATCCTGCAGACGTGACAGGAAAGCAGGTTTTAAAAGTTAAAATCCTCTAATGTTCATTAAGTACATATATCTAAATTAAATATAAATATGATTAAAAATAATTATATTTTATTAATATATATATATATAATTTACCTATTTTTAATTTAAAAATAATTTAAAATATAATTTGACCTTAATAAATATTTAGGCAAAAATTATATTTTCATCTAAAACACAGATTGTTTCACTATTCCTCAAAAAATGATATTTCTCATAAAAATAATAAAAATCTCTCTAATATTATTTTTTCATTATGAATTAAAATAAGAAGTTTTTTTAAAAATAAATTTATATAAGTGTAAAAATTTATTTCTAAAATAGTGGTGTCATTAAAAAGCAGTAAAACTCGTTATTATGTGCAACACAAGACAATTAAGTGGAATGTTCCACGATATCATATCTTGTTGTTGTGTATAAATTATCTTTTCCACGAAATAAAAAATATTATTAATTTAAATTATATTAAATTATTGGGGTGTTAAATTCTCCCCAACATAATTGAATTTCTTCATCGCAATCTAAACGAGATCTTGGTAATTCAGGTTTTGATATTTTAATGTTCTATTACTGAAAAAACCCACATCATTAATTAGATAAAAATATATTTTAACAATAAGAGGAAAAATAAAGTGAAAGAAACATAAAAAAACTAGTTATGGTTATAGGATAAACCTATTAAAAACATATATATAGAAGAGAAACCATCCTATAATGTTGTGATGGAGAGTGATAGAGAAAATGTTCCACTAAAACATGAACACCACAAAGTCAAAAACAAGAGTTATGAAAAAGGTAAATGATATCAGAAAAAAAAATTATAATAGGAAATATTTTTTGTTTAAAAACTGTTTTTTGGTGTTAATAAATTATTTCACACTCTAAGAATATAAGTAAATTTAGGTTTATATAAACATAATCTTTTCCTTCTTTTATTCCTTGATTTATTTCCCCATCATCTCTTAGCATAAGATGATTCATGTAGTAAATTACTACATTAATATCTAATCACATATTCAAATATCAACCTAAACCATCCCATAAATGGTTATTTATTCTAAAATATTGTAATCCAACACCTGAAAAATGAGGTCACTGAATTTTAAAAATGAACATATGATTAGACTCAAATCAACATGAATCATCTCTAAATTTTCACATTCTAGAAATGTGAATTCATTCACCAAGTATTCTTTTTAAATATGTTAATAACATTAATTAATATTAATTATTATTGGAAAAATTCTTGATTCATTATTTCTTTAGTAAAACACATATAATTGGAAATATTAATTAAATATATACGTGTTGTAAATCCAATTAATGATGGAATAATTTTTTTTTTCAACGAAACATTAATCATTTCGATTGTAGTCTTTAATATCCAATATACTTTATCCATATCAATCATCTTTTAATTAAAACATGATTATCTCATAATATAAAACAAATTAAGGGTTATATTTCCCTTAACTATGCATTTTCTAAAAAAAATTACTTTCTATAAATAACTATTCATGGTCCATTCGACACACTCTTTTAAATCCATGATGAAAAGGTAAAAACTACTTATATATTTTTGAATTGTCATTGAAAATACCATACTGATAAAATAATCAAATGACATAAATCTTCAATCCAAAAAAATATTATTAATCATTCCACTTCATCCATGGTAGTATAAAATTATTAACCATGGTCCATTATCCACTTTTGTGTTATATTCTATTGGAACATGTGACATTGATTTAGGTATTATCCTACTTCAATATAGTTGAAGCATTATGCATTAGAAACCTATTTTTTTCCTTTTAAATCAAAATCATAGTTATGTTTATCTCCAAACTTCTATATAACTTCCATTCATTCTAAGAAAGTACCATGGTTATTATTTCCAAAATTATTACATATGGTAAAATACTTCTTTCCCTTATTCCCTTTATCTATATTTTTCCAGATATTTTTTAGTAATCATACATCCCTATGAATTCATAATATATATTGAATTATATCTCTATCTTGGTAAACATGATATTATGTCCTCATATGATGAGAAGGTTTGGGAGAATAATTTCCTCCAAATTATTTTCTTAAGACCATAAAATATTTGATCCTACATAGCATTTGGATCAAATGTAACAGGGAGGTTCACATTCCATAGGCTATATTCCATTTCTAAATGATTACATACAATAGTTTATATCATATCATTGTGAAAGATAATGTATAATACCAAAATTAAAAAAATCTGATCATAAATTGAAAACATTATGTTTATATAAACTCATATTTAAAAACATGAATTATTTGGGATGTTCTTATATTCATATCCGAAAAATTATACCATTGGGTAATGTTCTTTAATATATGTTTTACAGACCATATTACTAAAGTTGCTTCTAAAATTCAATTGATGCCAACTATAATGCCCCAAACCACATAAACATGAAGACTGTGTATTACTTAATTAAATCAGCATGATTAAAAAGAATGAAATATTGAAATGTTAGTCAATAATGAATTTTTGGAATAAAAAATTACATAAATAATAGCTACATTACATTGGTAAAAACATGGTACATAATAAAATAAAATAAATAACATCCTTGAAAAAATATTCTAAGAGTTCTTGTTCATAACTTGGGGAAACGAAACACAATATATGTGAGAAAAAATGCTAAGTAATGATAAGAAAAACATAAATAAAAATGAATCAATATGAATAAATCCACATGGAAAGTTAAATCATTGATAACACTTTCTATTTAAATAATTATATATGGAATAATCAAATGGATATGAAAATAATACAAAAACATGTCATTTAATCTCTAAATTGAGTTTAAAGTGAATCCATTTATTTTTTCATTGTAAAAATATCATGGTTAAAAAGGATAACTAAGATTTATAAAATGATTTATTATTTGATATCATGTCTCGTGTACATGAAAACATCTACCGTCAGGATCTCCCCTCTATAAATATTAATATTATAGGTTGAAACATATTGATTTTACAAAACTAATTTTCCTTATGAGAACCTATAAATGAATCAACGAGATATATAATGTTAAGGCCCCACCCATCACTAAATGTAAAAATAATTCCACATATCTATTAATCTATTTAATTAATAAAAAATATGTCTTTATCAAATATCATTATTAAATAAAGAATACTGATTTATCAATATTTCCTCATTATTTCAAAAAATTGAAAAATTATACATGATAAGTAATAATGGTGTATGTGTCTAGAAATAATAGTATCTAAAACCGAATAATTTGTATATTTAAAGAAATATCCAGTGAAATATTATAACAATAATGTGATTTTTTCAATACAATGTTTACAATCACAAAAGAAATATATTGCAAATATAACTTTTAACACATGGTAATTTTATAGACAAACTAATTGAGTGAGATTATTTTAATTCAGGCATAAATACGATTATTTATGATTGAATAATGAAATTAAAATAATAATTTTAATTATATAGACCAAATTAATTTTATTTGTTGTATGAAAAATAAGTCTTAATGGAATGTAAATTGAGACAAAGTCTCTCACCATGTGTAGGACTTTTCATGCATGTCATTATATTACTGAGTAAAAAACATATGTTAGTTATTTAAATTATTCTTAAAATTTCCATTTTTATTATTAATTTTACTTCACTTATTAAATTATTTTAAACAACTACTTAAACAATTAGGTTTACATCATTTGGTTTGACCTTATTCAGTTTATGTGTCAAAAATGACACTGTTAGGTTAGCTTTGGATAATAGGGTCATTATATAAACACCTTAAGAATAATAATAATGAACAAATAATCATATTTATATATCAATAATACATTTAAAAACTATCATGAAACATTTTTATTAAAAATGAACCACTTTCACAATCATGGAGATGGTGGAATATACATAGACTAGAGTAACATTCCCATTTATCATTATTTATTATGAAAATATGGTAAGTAATATTATATATTTATAGATTTAAAATTATATCATAACTACAATGGTATTTAATCATACATTGTCATATAAATAATTATTTTTATGGAAAAAGAATCACATCACGTTGAGGAGGCAGTAGTCTACACGTCCAAGAACGATGCCATCCCTTTTTAGTGTGTGAAAAGGATAATAAAGAGAATGATATAGTATATTTACATAAATTTAATTATTTCATTAATATCCTATATATATCATTTATTTAAATTTTTTTAATTAAATACATCCTTAATACATTATATGTAATGTGTGATTGTGTCATATAGCTTTTATGAGGCGGTAGTGCACACGTCCACAATTGATTTTATCATATTTACATGAAATGGAATGCATAAAGGTATGTGATATATAAAAAATTCAGATGTTTTAATTCATAATAAATAGAATATATATAATATAAAAAATATTCCATCATAATAGGCAACAATGAAAGGTGGAAAATGAAAAACAAATGACATCATTCCGTGAGGCGGAAGTTCGTTGTACATGAATTCTATAATCCTTAACCCTTTGATGGAAGTGTCTGTAAGTATTGGTTGAACCCATAACATAAACATATTTCATTATATTTTGGATATGAGTTTTATTATATATTAATTTAGTAATAAAAAATTACTAGTTTGAGAGGTAAATAATAAATAATTTCACATTGAAGAATGTCCCATATTTTTTTTTAAACTCCTTTTTATTTGAATCAAAGGGATTCTTTGGTTTTCTTTCTTACCAATGTAATGATTATATGTTTAGTGTAGGTATATTTGGATACTATTAGGGAATATTTTTTTAATAGAAAAAGTTTCCTAATATTTATGAGCAATTGGGAAAGTGAATACCTTTTTATAATTAATGGGGAGTGTCATTCTTATAAATACAAAAAGGTATAAACTATTGGGATGTCTCTATTACTTAATGAGCCTATAAAAACAAAAAAAATAATGAATTAAATTTAAATAATTATTTATAATAACCTCCATTACACATAAATATGTTTTTTTTAGTAATTTTTTTAACTTTAATGTTTCCACAATTTTATCATTTTGGTTTTTATTAACATAGCTATTTTTCTAAAAATATTAATTTAACAATTAAGAATAAATTAAATTGATATAAATTATAAAATATAAACCAACATAATTCTAAATATTTTCCCTAATTTAAAATATATAAATCTAATATGTGTTGTAAATTAAATTTAAAATAAGCTTATGTAACGTCCAAAAACACACCATTAACCCGGACCATGCTAACAATGTTTTTACTATCTATAAGTCAATACGTTAATTATAAAATAATAAGGATTATGCTTCCAATACTGAGAGGTGAAAATATTATATTATTTATCCCCATTTGTGTGTGTGTTTTTGGATATTCATTTGAGATTAACATGAGAGAGAAATAAAAAGTAAATCAACTCACCTTACCCACTAAAAGAGGTTTAAAGAAAATGGTATAAAATTATTATTATTTTTAACAGTAACTAGAATAATTCACCTCTCCATGGGTCAATAATATCCCTTCTTGGATCAAACAATGTTAATTTTTTCAATGTAAAATTATAAAATTTTGGTATTTAAATACAAAATACATAACATCATAAAATTTATTTGAAAGAAAAATAACATTTTAAAAAATTTGACATCATCATTCTTATTTTATATAATTTATTAATTTCGTTTAATATGTTATTAGAATATACAATATATTTTATCCAGAATATATTTAATTTCATAAAATAAATAATATTAAAAGGATCATATTTATAAAGGTTAAATTTTAAAGCTTAACTTAGTCTTTTAGTTATTTAGCTACACTAATTGAATTTTTGTCAATTACATATTATTAATAGTTACCTATGTATTTATTTATATATATATATACAAACACTAATTATTTGGTTTAGCATTATTTATACATACAAATTATATTTATATCTTTTAATGGTAATATAAAGTTTCATTATTCGTTTTGGTTTGGTGTTTCATTTGAATTAATAAATTTAAAACATATATATTAAATGAAAATATATAATTTAAAATCTGTATGTGTTATATCAGATATCCATTAATATGGAATTTAAAAAATCAATCAATAAACATGACCAATAACAATCATTTTTACAATATCAAATTTAAAATAAACATGCTAAATCTATCAAATTCATGGTTTAAAGGTTCAAAAAGTGTTAAAAATTTTGTTTCTGATTGAAACGCTGGTACACATTACATTCTAACTATTTTATTCCTTGTGTACATGACTTCCAAAGGTAGGTTGTCACTAAAATTTATTATACAAACCATAGAAATCACATTGATCAAGGGGATGGGAGGTCACTATTGTTTCGTCATATTTGGGAGAATTATTTCTCACTCCATGAATCTATTATAGATTTAATATATGTTCCTAAATATTTCCCAAATCCCTATGTGGGGCCAGTTACCATTGTTCTTTTGATTTAACTGAGATCATGTGTTAATGTTAATAGTGAAATAGGTTTTAGAGTATCCCTATTTATATGTATTAGAGGATAACCGTTTTATCATATTAATTAGGGATATTATTTTTTAATATTATAAAAATGGGTTCTCGGATGTTTATCATCATTTAGGGAGGAAACTAGTGTTTTGGGTATTAAAATTTTTCACATGATAAATGAATTCAATATATACCTTTGATGGAAATCTGAATCCATGCAGTTTGGTGGTACTTAATGGGAAACATTGTACCTTTTGAGTTCATATGAAAAATACCATATGATTTATTTTAATGTTTAGAAATTATGATAGGGTAATGTTACTTTAAAGGTTATATGTATGGGACCTATTGAATACTATGTGAATTATTAATAATAATGGATGGTATTCAAATTACACATAAACGACCCTTTCAAGATTTCCTTAAAGGGAATATGGCTCCATATGGGAGGGTTTGTTTCATGAGGAATATAGCCCCATGAGATATAGGGTTGGTTTAGGTAGTGAGGATATATCCCACTGAGAATAATGCAGCCTCATCAATACTATATCATAATTAGTGGGGCTTTAGGGCTCATTTGGGCATAAGCCAAAGTTGAAGGATGAATGTCAATTCTTGAGTAACATAGATGCATTAATATTGGTTTATAGGTAATACGGACATAGTGAAGCTGAATATGGGGTATCAAAGGGAATGTGGCCCAATGAGAAGGGATTTCTGGGATAACAAGTAATATGAAACAGTGAGGAAGGATATAAGGTACATCAAGAGAAAAATGGAATCATGAAATTGGGTTCATAGAGAATATTAACCTTGTGATTTTAAACACATGGTATCAAATGAAATATGGAAAACAGAGTTTGGATGCCCAGGAACATTGTGAATATACACTGATGAGGAAATAAATCTATGATTATGATGTCTGGTCATACCTTTCATGGGTGAATACAACATATCCTACAAAAACAGGAATAAAAATTGTGTTTTTTAATTCATATATTTAAATTCATGTGACTAGAATAATACATTTAGTTTATAATCATGTGTCAAGGATGTTTTCATGTATTTTTATTCCACGTTATAAGGGAATTTTTTTAAAGAATGTGTTTACAGTAGAGTATTAATTAGGGATTACACATATTAATCTAGTTATATTTCAACATGTATGTTGGTAACAAGATAGAAAAAATTATAACTAGAGTTTAGACTAACAGAGGAGGTCCACATGTCTTTTTTATGAACTGGGATAACATGATCATAGGATACACATGAATATGTTTAAAAGAGGTGTTTTTTACCTCCTTCCAATTGATAGTTTTATAGAATGAAAACAAGACACATGATGAATATAGACCCAAGATATACATATTTAGGTTTACACATGGGTAATAATTTAATGGATGTCCCTAGATTAATGATGATTCATGGTTCCTAAATAATTGATTTGAATTTTTTTTGGATAATACCTTATGAGAAATCCTATAATCTCATGGAACAATGAATGGTTCAGGGTATCAACCATGTGCCTTGGCAGATCAAGTTTGGGCTGGGTTCAGTGATTGTTATGTTGAAAGAGTTAGGGTTTTCAATGGTATCCTTTAGATAGGAATACTCATTTTAATGTCACTAAATAACTGTGAGTACCCCATGGTCCCTACCAATTATGGAGGATTTGGTAAGATATTATTTTTATCAATTGAATACATGATCAAATGATTTAGAATGGTTCAATTTCTATGATCATATGTATCTAGTAGTTTTAGAGGGGGACTTAACAATTTGATTCCCATGTAGGATACCTAGGTGTTGAGATTCTCAGCCATTGAAATTTGTGTGTTCATGGTTCCCTTTATTGTAAGAATACTAATTTTCCTTACCTTATTATAGGTAATATAGAAGGATGAACCCATGATGTGGGACATGAATATAGCTTCTTCCTATTTGGGTCTAGGTGAGGTGCTTCTCTTGATTTACAGATATTCATGGTGATTCTACCAAATTAGGGATAAGAGAGGTGATTCACCAAAGTGGGGAAATTATGAGGCATTTCTCCCTAGTGAGGGCTATATAAGGAACTTATAATTTTAAATGGACATGAAATGAGGTTTTTTATAGATATAGATAGAGAGGTTCTTCATCATATAAGTGTTAATTGATTGGAATCAACCATGTGAATGCCATGATAGGTGCTTCACCATGGTGAGGTATATGTGAGGGGCTTCATCCATGTGAGTGATAGTGGAGGGGATTTTCCTATTAAGGGTCGAGTGATGGGTATTTTTTTAGTGAGGGTTGAGTGAAGGATATCTCTATATTGAGAAGTTACACTATGTTTCAAAGGATTATTTCCCCCTAGTTTGGAGATCCTTTAGGTTTTCGGTGCATGACGCTCTATTATCTATGATCATAGGGGTTATTTTCCCTAGTTTATTTGAACAAGGTATAAAGTGGTTTTTATGACATTTTCATCTATTGATAATTAAATCTAAATTAATTATAGCTAGTTATATTAGGATTTAAAAAAAATCTCAAAGGGCTATATAATTATGTGGTATTGATAAATGTAATTTTACTAGTTCAACATATCTAATGTAATAACCTAACACTATCAACTGAGATCCAGTGAATTATTTTATTAAATTAGAATTATTACAAGGAATAAATCATGAAGGAACAATCAGTTTAGATGTTTTCGAAATCTAGATTTTATATATGATACTCATATTACATTGGGAAATTGAAAATAAAACATGATACATAATAAATATACAAAAATTGATTCCTTGAAATCATATTAAAATATTTCATCTTCATAACTAGAGGAAAGGAAAACGAATAATTGTGAGATCAATTGATTAGTAAGATTAAAAAAATAACAATGGATCTACATGAATAAATTAACATGTAAAAGTAAATAACTGATAACACAATCAATTTAAATAACTGGATATGCCATAATCAATATGGAATGGTAAATTACTATAATACATTCCATTTTATATATAAATTGATATACAATTGCATCGATATATTTTAACATAATGAAAATCTAATGGATAAAAATGATAAATGAAATGAATGAAATGTTTAATTATCAGATGTCATGTCTTGGGCACATGAAAACTCTTTTTTAAGATCTACCCTCAAGACAATATAAAACAACATGTAGAATTCCTTTTTAATTTGGCCAATTGATTTGTCTCATGAGAAATTATCTATGCGTCAAGGGTCTATATAACGTTCAATCCCCACATGTGACTACTTTTAAAAATTATTCCTCCTATATATTAATATATTTAATTATTAAAAATTATTTCTTATCAAATATTAGAATTGAATAAATAATATGGATTAATCAATATTTCCCCGTAGATTCATGTAAATGTAACAGAAAATACCATATGTAAAAATGGTATTTGTTTTATAAAATAATAATATATAACAATAATTAATGTGGATATTTATATAAATTTATATTATTAATTAAATATAATAAATTTATTAGTTCAGGAGAATGTTAACAATCCGGAAAGATAATTATATTAAAAAGATAACTTTTACCACTGGGTAATTATCAAGATAAACGTATTCGGAGATTTAATCAAATTTAAAATTAAAATAAAATAAATTATGAGTGAATAATGATTTCAAAATAAAAAGGGTCATCATATACACAAAATTAATTTTAATTTGTTCATAACAATTAATAAGTCTCAATGGAATGTAAATTGTGACAAAAACCATTACCTTGCTTCCAACTGGTCACATGCGACTTTATATTCCAAAATAATAAACATATGTCAATTATTGGATTTATTAAAAAAAATCATGTATATTATTAAATTTACATAACTTATTATATTTTTTTAAATAACCACTAACCTAATTATGTTTATGTTGGGTGTTTTGATAATATTTAGTTTTTATGTCTAAAATGACTTTAGTAGGTCAAATATGCTGAAAGGGGGAATTATATAATCCTATAATGAATAATAAATACGAAATAATTATTATAATTATGTACAAATTAATATTTTAAAAATAATAATAAAATATGTTTATGAAAAATGAACCAATGTAATAATCATGGATGCAATATGGCGTACGTACACATGAGTAACGTTCCCATTTTTCAATGTTTGTTATGAAAATTCGGTAGGTAATAATATATCCTTCTAGAAATATAATTATATAATAAATATCATTTAATTTAATCATATATTCTTATATATATAATTATTGTGATGTAAAATGAATCACATCACATCGAGGAGGTGGTAGTCCACACATCCATGAATGCGTTAACACATTTGAGTGTGTGGAAATAGTAATATGGAAAATGATATATAAAATTTACATAATGGTTATTTTTTAATTAATTTGATATATAATTAATTTATGTCACATTTTATAAATTAATCTCATATTTTATACATTATATGTAATGTGTGAATGAATGACATTACTTTGAGGATGCGGTAGGCCTCAAGTCCACAAATGATGTTATTGTATATTCACCAAATGGAACACATAAAGGTTTTGATTATGTAAAAATTAAGTAATCATAAATTCATGGTAAATATAATATATATATTATAAAAACAAAATTTCAATAATAATTCCAATCCAAAATAGGTGGTAAAGGAAAACTGAATGACGTCGTTTTGTGAGGCGGTTTTTCACCATAAAAGAATGGTATGTTCGTTATCATTTGTTTGAATTATGGGTAGGTTTTGGATTAAAAAATAACAAAAAAAATATATATGTATGATAATTAATTAATTTTATAATAATGAAATAAAACCAAATGAATTGGTCAAGAAGTAAATAAAACATAAATTCAAATTAGAGAATAATAACTCTTTTTTGGGTAACACCTTTGGTTGGCACAAAAGGGATTACTTGGATTGATTTTATTCCCAACGTGAGGATTATATATTGATGTATGGTTTTTGGGGAGACAATTTTGGTAGATTTTGGATGCGCCAATTTGGTAGAAGATGTGTGAAGGATGGTAAGAGTGGATGCATTTTAATAATGGGGGGAGGCGTGGAATTCTTTTAAATGCCAAAAGGTATACACTATTAGAATGAATACCTTCCCTCATGTGACTATAAATTTGAAAAAATTTATATTTTAGAGGAATTATATTCAATAAAGACCCTGAAAAAAAATAAGTGCATTTTTTTTATTTTTTCTTGAAGATCTATGTTTCCCCAATTTTATCATTTTGGTTTTTATTAAAGTAAATAGATTTATAACCAATGTAATATCACCATTAATAATAAATTAAAGTTACATTTATTATATAAATATAGACCCCATGAATTATAAAATTGATAAATAAATTACAATATAGATATTACATGTGTGTTGGAAATTAATTTATGAAAATTTCACGTAATGCGCAAAAACAATTCATTAATCTAGATCATGCTAACAATTATTTTAGTATGTATGGATCACTATGTTAAATATAAAAGATCAATTGTTCTAGGAATTTCTATATTTTAGATTTACTAAAAGATAAAAATAACTTGGAATAATTTATGCTTTTTATTAATTTTAAATCATTTAATTAAATATCATTCATTATTAAATAAAATTAATGTAAATTTTTAAATAACTTGTTTAATTTTAATATTCAATTATCATAAAATAGGAATTAAAATATATTTTTTTACATCTGTGTAACATGATATATTAATATGAAAAAATGAGGCAACTCAATAATTCATTAAATATAAATTACTTTTAATGTTTTTGTCATCATTTATTTTATTGAATTATTAAGTAATAAGATATATGTTAGCGTTATTTAATTTTTTATTTTAATTATATATCAATAAATTTAATTTTAAATTTTAATAATAAAAAAATCATTTAAATTTCAAAATAATGTATATAACAAAATCTTTGTAACTTCTATCATAGTCTAAAAATTTATAAATGTTATAGTTGATGAATGTAACATTTTTTATATTTTTCCTTACATAACGTATTATACAGGTCACTTTCATGAACATGTTTTCCACTAAATCATATATTTAGAACCAAGAGTGGATATGGTAAATATATAGTCAGAAAATGGATTTTTAAAAGTTTATAGGTCATTTTAGTATTTACATTTAGGATTTAGTCCCTTATTGAGTATCATTTTAACTTGATTACAGTAATTAATTTTAATAACTTTCATTGAGTTTTTTTTTCAAATTTACATTGATCTTAATATTAAATAAATAAAATAATGATTTATCCTTTTTATTTGTTTTTTCCAAATTCAAATCACAAAATTTGAAAAGTAATTTTAATTCTAATCCTGCAGACGTGACAGGAAAGCGGGGTTTAAAAGTTAAAATCCTCTAATGTTCATTAAGTACTTATATCAAAATTAAATATAAAGATGATTACAACGAATTATATTTGAATAATATACAGATATATATATAATTTACCTATTTTTAATTTAAAAATAATTTAAAATATAACTTAACATTAATAAATATTTAGGCAAAAAATAAATTTTCATCTAAAACACAGTTTGTTTCACTATTCCTCAAAAAATGAAATTTCTCATAAAAATAATTAAAAACTCCCTAATATAATTTTTTCTTTATGAATTCAAAAAAGTTTTTTTTTTAAAATAAATTTCTATAAGTGTCAAAATTTATTTCTAAAATATTGGCGTAATTAAAAAGTTGTAAAACTCGTTATTATGTGAAACACAAGCCAATTAAGTGGAATGTTCCACGATAGCATAATATGGTGTTGTGTATAAATTCACTTTTGCACGAAAAAAAAATATTAATAATTTAAATAATTATAAATTATTGGGGTGTTACATTCTCCCCAACTTGTTTGGATTTCTTCATCGCAATCTAAACAAGATCTTGGTAATCGAGGTTTTGATATTTTAATGTACTATTACTGGAAAAACCCACATCATAAATAAGGTAAAAAAATATTTTCACAATAAGAGGAAAAATAAAGTGAAACAGACTTCACAAAAATAGTTATGGTTATAGGATAAACATATTAAATACATATATATGGAAGAGTAACCATCATATAATGTTGTGTTGGAGATCCATAGAGAAAATGTTCCGCTGAAACATGAAGACCACAAAGTCAAAAACCAGACATCTGAAAAAGGTCAATGATATCATAAAAAATATTTATAATAGGAAAGAATTTTTGTTTCAAAACCGTTTTTTGGTGTTAATAAATTATTTCACACTCTAAGAATATAAGTAAATTTAGGTTTATATAAACATAATCTTTTCCTTCTATTATGCCTTGAATTATTTCCCCCTCATCTCTTAGCAGAAGATGCTTCATATAGTAATTTAATACATTAATATCTAATCCCATATTAAAATATCGACCTAAACCATTCCATAAATGGTTATGGGTTCTAAAATATTATAATCCAACACTTGAAAAATGAGGTCACTTAATTTTCAAAATGAACATATGATTAGACTCAAATCAACATGAATCATCTCTAAATTTTCACATTCTAGAAATGTGAATTCATTCACCATGTATTATCTTTAAATATGTTAATAACATTAATTAATATTAAATATTATTGGAAGAATTCTTGATTCAGTATTTCTTAAGTAAAACACATGTAATTTAAAGTATTAATTAAATCTATAAGTGTTGTAAATCCAATTAATGAGGGAATAATTTTTTTTCAACGAAACATTATTCATTTCGATTGTAGTCTTTAATATCCAATATAATTTATCCATATCAATAATCTCTTAATTCAAACATAATTATCTCATTATCTAAAACATATTAAGGGTTATATTTCCCTTAACTATGCATTTTCTAATAAAAATTACTTTCTATAAATAACTTTTCTTGGTACAATTCGACTCACTCTTTTAAATCCATGATGAAAAGGTAAAAAAATAATTATATATCTTAGAATTTTCATTGAAAATAACATAATAATAAAATAATCAAATGACATAAATCTTCAATCCAAACAAAATATTATTAATCAGTCTACATCATCCATGGTAGTATAAAATTATTGACCATGTTCCATTATCCACTTTTGTGGTATATTCTATTGGAACATGTGCCATTGATTTAGGTACTGTCCTACTTTAATATAGTTGAAGCATTATGAATTAGAAACCTATTTGTTCCCTTTAAATCATAAGAATAATGATGTTTATATCCAAACTTCTAGATAACTAGACTTCATTTTAAGGAAGTACCACGGTTATTATTTCCAAAATTATTACATCTAGTAAAATACTTCTTTTCCTTATTCCCTTTATCTATATTTTTTCAGATATTTTCTAGTTATCATAAATCCCTATGAATTCCTAATATATATTGAATTATATCTCTATCTTGGTACACATGATATTATTTCCTCATATGATGAAAAGGTTTGGGAGAATAATTTCTTCCAAATTATTTTCTTAAAACCATAAAATAGTTGATCCTACATACTATTTTGATCAAATGTAACAAGGAGGTTCACATTCCATATGCTATTTTAAATTTCTAAATGATGACATACAATAGGATATGTCGTATCATTGTGAAAGATAATGTATAATACCAAAATTAAAAAAAATCTCATCATAAATTGAAAACTTTATGTTTATATAAACTCATATTCAAAAACATGAATTATTTGGGATGTTCTTATATTCATATCCGGAAAATTATACAATTGGGTAATGTTCTTTAATATATTTTTTACAGACCATATTACCAATGTTGATTCTAAAATTCAATTGATGCCAACTATAATGCCCCAAACCCCATAAACATGAAGACTGTGTATTACTTAATTATATCAACATGATTAAAAAGAATCAAATAGTGAAATAATATTCAATAAAATTTTTTTGGAATAAAACATTACATAAATAATAGCTATATTAAATTTGTAAATAGAAAATTAAACATGGTACATAATAAAATAAATTAAATAACATCCTTGAAAAAATATTCAAAGAGTTCTTGTTCATAACTTGGGGAAAGAAAACACAATATATGTGAGAAAGAAAATGCTATGTAATGATAAGAAAAATAGAAATAAAAATGAATCAATATGAATAAATCCACATGGAATGTTACATCACGGATAAAACATACCATTTAAATAATTATATATGGAATAATCAAACGGATATGAAAATAATAGAAAAACATGTCATTTATTCTATAAATTTAGTTTAAAGTGAATCCATTTATTTTTTCATTGTAAAAATATCATGGTTAAAAATGATAACTAAAATTTATAAAATGATTTATTATTTGATATCATGTCTCATGTACATGAAAACATCTACCGTCAGAATCTCCCCTCTAGAAATATTAATATAACAGGTGGAAAAATATTGATTTTATAAAACTAATTTTCCTTGTGAGAACCAAAAAATTAATCAACGAGATATATAATGTTAAGGCCCCACACATCACCACATGTAAAAATAATTCCACATATTTATTAATCTATTTAATTAATAAAAAATATGTCTTTATCAAATATCATTATTAAATAAATAATACTGATTTATCAATATTTCCTCATTATTTAAAAAATTGTAAAAGTATACATGATATGTAATAATGGTGTATGTTTCTAGAAATAATAGTATCTAAAACCGAATAATTTGTATATTTAAATAAATATCCACTGAAATATTATAACAATAATGCGATTTTTTCAATACAATGATTACAATCACAAAATAATTATATTGCAAATATATATTTTAACACATGGTAATTTTATAGATAAACTAATTGAGTGAGATTATTTTAATTGAGGAATAAATAACATTATTCATGATTGAATAATGAAATTAAAATTAAAATTTTAATTATATAGACCACTTTAATTTTATTTGG
Organism: Viscum album; assembly: GCA_963277665.1. Lineage (NCBI taxonomy): Eukaryota > Viridiplantae > Streptophyta > Magnoliopsida > Santalales > Viscaceae > Viscum > Viscum album. The sequence continues at coordinate 1,057,848,949 of OY728146.1, read as the reverse complement.
TGCCTGATAAATAAGTCTCAATGGAATGTAAATTGAGACAAAGTCCCTCACCATGTGCTAGACTTTTCATGCATGTCATTATATTCCTGAGTAAAAAAATATGTTAGTTATTTACATTATTATACACTTTTTCATGTTTATTATTAATTTTACTTCACTTATTAAATTATTTTAAACAGCTACTTAAACAATTAGGTTTACATCATGTGTATTGACCTTATTCAGTTTATGTGTCAAAAATGACATTGTTAGGTTAGCTTTGGATAATAGGGTCATTATATAAACACTTTAAGAATAATAATAATGAACTAATAATAATATTTCTATATCAATAATACATTTAAAAACTATCATGAAACATTTTTATTAAAAATGAGCCACTGTTATAATCATGGAGATGGTAGAATGTACATAGACAAGAGTAATGTTCCCATCTTTCATTGTTTATTATGAAAATATGGTAAGTAACATTTTATATTTATAGAATTATAATTATATCATAACTACCATGATATTTAATCATACATTGTTATATAAATAATTATTATTATTGAAATGGAATCACATCACGTTGAGGAGGCCGTAGTCTACACGTCCAAGAATGATGCCAGCCCTTTTTAGTGTGTGAAAAGGATAATAAGGAGAATAATATAATATATTTCCATAAAGGAAATTATTTCATTAATATCCTATATATATCATTTATTTAATATTTTTTAATTGAATACATCCTTAATACATTATATGTAATGTTTGATTGTTTCATATAGCTTTTATGATGTTGTAGTGCACATGTACACAATTGATTTTATCATATTTAAATAAAATGGAATGCATAAAGGTATATGATATATAAAAAATTCATATGTTTGAATTCATAATAAATATATTTTATATAATATAAATAATATTCCACCATAATAGGCAACAATGAGAGGTGGAAAATAAAAAACAAATGACATTATTCCGTGAGGTGGTAGTTCGCTGTACATGAATTGTATGATCCTTACCCTTTTGATGGAAGTGTCTGTAAGTATTGGTTGAACCCATAAAATAAAAATATTTCATTTTATTTTGGATATGAGTTGAATTATATATTATTTTAGTAATAAAAAAATTTCTGGTTTGAGAGGAAAATGAAACATAATTTCACATTAAAGAATCTCCCATCTTTTTTGTTAACTCCTTCTGATTTGAATCAAAGAGATTCTTTGGTTTTCTTTCTAAACAATGTCATGATTATATGTTTAGGGGAGGTATATTTGGATACTATTAAGGAATATTTATTTAATAGACAATGTTTCCTAATATTAATGAGGAATGGGGAAAGTGAATACCTTTTTTTAATTAAGGGGGAGTGTCATTCTTATAAATACAAAAAGGTATAAACTATTGAGATGTCTCTATTACTTAATGAGCCTATAAAAACAAAAAATAATGAATTAAATTTAAATTTTTGTTTATAATAACCTCCATCACAAATAAATATATTCATTTTAATAATTTATTTTCTTAACTTTACTGTTTCCACAATTTTATCATTTTGGTTTTTATTAACGTAGCTAGTTTTCTGACAAAATTAATTTAACAATTAAGAAAAAATTAAATTGATATATATTATAAAATATAAACCAGCATAATTCTAAATATTTTTCCGAATTTAAAATATATATATCTAATATGTGTTGGAAATTAAAATTAAAATAATCTTATGTAACGTGCAAAAACACACCTTTAACCTGGACCAAGCTAGTAATGTTTTTACTATATATAGGTCAATACGTTAATTATAAAACAAAAATTGTTCCATGAATGGGATGTATTTTATATTTATTATTAATTAAAAATACCATGGAACATGTTATAATTTTAATTAATTCCAAATCATTTATTAAAATATCTATAATTTAAAAAAAAATTAATGTTAATTTTGACATTATCTATTTAATGTTATGATAAAAATACAAAACAAAAATTAGAAATAAATTATATTGTTTTAATATCTATGTAACATGATGTTTTCATCTAAAAATTAATGTATCATAATAATTGGATAAATTTATATTATATTTAATTATTTTAGCATCATTTATTTTATTGAAATATTAAATTATAACCCATTAGGTAGTGTTTTTAAGAGATTAATGTAATTATATCATCTCTAAAATATATAGTTAAATAATATTTATAAAAACACTCAATTATCAATAAAAATAAATTTTTTAACCAAAGATGTCTATATTCTTTCATACTCTAAAGCCATATAAATGTTATAGGAATGGATGTTTTTAATTTTTGTTTTCCCTTATATAACTTATAATATAGTTAACATTCATGAAAATGAGTCCCCATAATTAATAAATTTATAACCAAGAGATTATATGGTTGACATTTGGGAATCTATTTTTTTGGATAGTTTTCTAGGTCATTTCGGCCATTACGTTTAAGGTTTAATCCCTAGTTATTCATAATTTTACATTAACCACTATAACGAATTTCCATCTGTTTAACTAATTATTTTTTTTCAAAAACTACGATAATCTTATATATATATATATATATATTATATTGATTACAACTATCTATGTCCATTTATTCAAATTCAATTAACAAAATTGGTAAAATTATGTTTAAACCTAATCTCATAGTCACGGTGAGAAAGAGTGTTTTTAAATTAAAATTGTTAAAATTTTCATTAAGTATTTATATATAAATTAAATATAAAAATTATTCTATTAACCGCTATTGGATTAATATATATATATATATATAAAATATATATCATGAATATCATGAATTTGAAACAAATTTAAAATATTATTTATCATTGATAATTATTTATATGAAAACAAAGTTTTCATCTAAAATGTCGCATTTATCTCTATTAATCTAAAAATAAATCTTCTCATTAAATACCAAAAAATCACCAACAGAAAATCATGAAATTCCAAATTCAGTAATAATTTTTTTGAAAAATAATACTAATATAGGGGTCAAAATTTTGATTTACAATTGGTGTTCTATCAAAAGGAAGTAAAACTAATTCCTTTGTTTAACGCAAGATATCTTAGTATTGATTGTATATAAATATTATCATGGTGTTGTGTATAATGAAATATAGCTACAAAATAAAATTTATTCTCAAATGAAAATATGTTAAATCTTATGGTGTTACAGTCAAACCCAAGGGAGAAGATGATTACAGATACTAGCAAATTATGATTAAAAATTCATAAACATGTTTGGTAGTAATATAGTTAATATATAACTAAAGAAAAATCAATGTATGTAAATGAAGATATTGAAATTAAAAAATTTATTAATGTGTATTAATTTGATCAATTCTTTGAAAATTATAAATTTTGACATGAAAAATAAATTTAATATAAGAAAAAAATAAGAACACATTAATTTTTTAAAAGGTGAGGTTTGAGTATTAGGATAGTGAAAATAGGTTTTCAAAAACAATCCAATCTTATCCATTTTCAACAATGAATCAAAAATAATAATAAAACTAATTATATTATGTTTCATTAAAATTTTAATATCATTATGGTCACTATTCCTTTTTTGTAATCCTTAAATAAAATTCCATATTTTTGGAAATATCATTAGGCTAATAGAAGTGATTGGGTTGAGAGTTAAAAGTTTAATCTTAATGTGCAGTGAAGTCCGATTTTATAAAATAATATTCCCCTTAAATTAAATGAAACTAGATTTTTTAAAAAAAATTTAGAATCAACGAAAGTGGGAAGATTAGATTGTTGTGTGATTTAGGAGAATGAATCAACCATATCCCATACTAATTCAAAAAGTGGTCACTCAGGGATCACAAATATATTTCAATGTAACTACAATTATAATAAATTTAACTTTCATATCCTTATGATAGGGTACATGAACTATTATATTATTATTGGAACTATTTTAGACGAATACTTATTCATTCTTGAGATAGTGTGTTACAACAATGGACCAGTAATTTTATGAAGACCATTCATATCTTATACTTGGGTCATTATTGATTTTTCAAAGGTAAATTTTCCATTCATGCTTGAGAGGATTGAAAAGAGTTCCATGTTTTCATAGATTTCCATATTTTTTCAATAAGTATGTTAATTGATGTTGTTGATGATATTTTTAGATCTGCTATGAGTAAACAAAATGATCACCCTTTTATCACCCGATTAATGAATCTACCAAAGGAAACATAGAAGAATTTTTTTCAAATTTGAATGTATAAAAGAATTGGAATGGATACAGAATATTGGGAGCCAAATTAAAAATATATACTTTCCAAGACTATTATGTGTTCTATACTGAACCAATATATTAGGCTATCACTATTTATCTAATAGTTTGGCTCAATTATCATTCCTCTTTTGTACCCAACCCTAATGTTCTTTCTTATTTTTCGCAACCTATGAAATTTGGGTCTATCGTTAATACATCTTCACTTACAGGGGGTTGTCTCAAAAGTATGGTAATGTATGAGTTTTTTGCATTCCCTCATGATTTTTAAAGAAAACCATACCAATATAGTAAGATTGTTATAAATTATCTTATGAACATCGTAACAGATAGAGACAACTGGTCTATTCCAACGTCATTGAACTACATGGATGAGGATTTTCTAATCAAAGACTTTGAGTTGTTCTTAGATAATTTATATTTCTCTTAGTATCAACAAATAATGGTATGTCATTTTCTAAACATGTGAATTTATTAATCTTGGGAAAGAGTGATTATGACCGAGTGAAGAATTAGTCTAGTAATTATAATGTATGTTATGAACTATTCTCATGTTTTTACATATTTAAAGAAAATTTGGCTTTTGAATCTATAGGTTAATAAAGCCTTAGTCCTTGAATAATGGAATTTTTTATGGAATTTTTTGGACTTCTTAGTTAATTGAAGTTTTGAAAAAACATTCTAATATTTCAAAACTAAATATCTAGGTCATACTTAGTAATCATAAACTATAAATTAACATTGATAAAACAATTTAAAAGTAAATTATTGATAGAGGGAATAAATTTTGTGCATTATGAAAGGAATCCCATGATTTTATTGTTTTGACCGTTTAATTATTTCTTTAAAGAAATTCATTTCACAATATTATGAATATCACTGTATTCTAGAACCATATTTATGGGAATTTATACTAGAAACAATAACACATTCTTGGTTTATTTGTTTTAAGTAAATGGGTAAAATTATCGCACGACGATAGTTTTTTGAAAGGTGATGTTACCATGAGAAGTGGTCATGCCAGAGGTCTAGTCACCATGATATATAAACACAATTAGTTTTATGATCTTATTAATAGTGGTGGAACCATTTGGATCTTTAAATACATAAGGAGAAGTAGGTTGGATAAAATTGGATAAAATGGTCCTCAACACTAACTCGAGTTAATTTAAAATTATAGAAACTCATTGTGATATATTCATTTTTTATGGACTAGAACTTACCACCAAATAAATCATTCAATGATTATATGGGGAATACTTTTTTGGTAAAATAATAATAAAGGAGTCTACATTTCTAGAGAGTATTTTCTTTACATAATATTTTTAATGAATTTTAATCAATTTTAAATTATACTACTAGTTTCATATAATTCACCGTTTGAAATTTATTTATGATGTTATGTATTACATATTGAAATATATGTTTAATCCATGTTAGTCACTATCATTGTTCAAATACCCTTTTTTTCTGTTCAATTGAATGTTATGTTTTTTAGATTCTTTAAAATTTAGTTTTCAGACAACACAATGATTAAAACATAATGAAATTAATTTTATATTCTAATCCTTTTATTAAGTGGAAAGTATAGACATTTTTGGATTACTTTTTATTATCTGATTTTATATGGAATAATTGTTTTTTGATATTTAATAAATCCCTCTAAACTAAAATGTTCTTATTCTTCATTTCCAAATCAATTTTAAGACATACTAGTTTAATTGTTTCTCCTACAATGTATTCAACAATGGAGACATTTTTTGAGTTTTATATATTAGTGAGGGCTCAAAATTAAGCTAAATCACGACTCAATATTAACCCACTAAATCCCCTTAATGTTTTTGAAAATATGATAATTAGAGTATCACATTATCATTTTCACTATGTTAAATTTTTTCATAAAATTAAATATTATTATTCCATTTTATAGAGATTAATCTTTATTACCTCATGTATTTAATTTGATAAATCATTTTTCATTCCCTTTTGAAAAAATGGATTTCGGATAATTTTGGGAAAATTTTGAATAATAATCATTGACAAAGAAATTTTAAATTTTAATTCATCTCATAATATATCCATACAAATAGATTATGAAATTAAAATAATAATATAACACGAACTTGTTATTATTTAATTCTCTTCCATATTTATTCCTTACCTATTAGATCCTTTATTTATTCCAACAATAAAATTTCCACTCCACCACATTCAAAAATGTGTCTATTTATTACGAGTTTATAAATAATATGAGTCTATTATCATTGAGGTAACGAGAAGATAGGATCATTAGTTGGAAATAAATTTTGATTTTTTATATTCACAATAAAAATTTCAATTTAAAACATTTTATTAAAATAATAACTGATTTTGAACTGATAACATTCAATTTAAGAGAGTTATCACTTTTCAACTTCTGAAAATCCTTAAAGAAAGATCATTTTGAAAATCTATTCTTCATGTAATTTTAGTTTTTCAATTTTAAGATTAATTTTATACAATCAAATGTGAATAAAGGATATATTTTGGACAATAAAAGTGCTAAGTGTGGATGTATTTCATATTTCTTTCACTTTGAATTTATTATAAATCATCTATTTTAATTCATTGTGTTTAATTTTCAACATAATTTTTTATTTTAATAATTTATAATTTTTATTACATTATTATAATATTAATTAATATTTCAATATTATGTTAAAATTTTAATTTAATTGATTATTTGTTTCTTCTATTAAAATTAGAGTTAAATGAGTAAATTATCATATACCATTATAATTATAATTTTTTTATTTATATATTAATTTCCATCATTATTTTATTATAATATTGATTTAATGATTTCCATAAAATATTTTTTAATATAATTAACTTTGTTCTTATACTTAATATTTTTCTTTTTTTTTCTTTTTTGAAAATTAATATTTATTATTTTTATTTTTGATTATTTTTTGTTGTTTATGTTATTTGTAATTTATTTTTATGTTTCTATTTTATTTATTTTGAAGGTGGTGGGATGATGTGGTAACATAACAGAGAATTTAGCATTCTTCCCCTCCTCATTGGATTAGAAAAGAAGTGGGACTTTACTTGGACTTATATAATATTCCCAAGACACCAAAGGCAGTCAAAAAATGCCAAGGGCCTCAATACAATTGGGGGAAATTTTCCTTTCGAATATAAAACAATAATAACCATGTAAACTATAACCAATAACCAATATATGACGGATATGAACATTGTAACACAATTCAAGTAATATCCACTGACAAAAATTACAAAATAATATAAATCACCATATCATTGTACAATGTGGAAACCTAGAACTTCACATGAGTTTAAATCTGTGGAAAACACAAAAAACTCAAGGAATTCAAGGATAACAACTCCATTGTGCCCTACCTGATCCATGCTCCAACTCCATAATCCATTTTCAAAGTATCAACGTGTATCAGTAATGAAATTAGATACATTTTTTACCTATGCCCCCATATACAATATCTTCAAATACACCTAACTGACCAAGTGGAGGGTGACTTATGAAACTCGGTAGGTTTTACAGAAACTAATTCCCTACTCTGGCCACTAGGATAAAAAAATTATCACATTTATATAATTTTTTTTATAAAAACCCATTTAAAATTATTTCAATTTTTTTATAGATAATCGCATGAAATTACAAACCAAAATAGTTTTCTACACATAAATAGTTTCTATAAAACCCATGAAATAATTCATTAAAACCATTTCTCAATCCATTTTCATTCCCATTACATGATTTCACAATTCCACAAAACCATACATGAATTCCCATGTGAGAGTTCCATACTCATGAATGATATCTCATTGATCAACCATGTCATCACAAGGTAAATATATAAAACGTTCACCAATGGAACATATCCCTTCTAGAGGGTCACATTAATGAAAATAAATACACCACAACTATTTATGAAAATTCTATTCCAAATCAATCATATCAAGCCATTTCTATAAAAAAAATCATTTATTTTAAAATTTGTATCATATCATTTCCATGAATCAAAACCAATCCACATTTTAAATTTAATTTTAAATCATAACGAAATTTGTTTTCAAAAACACCGATTTCAAAAATATTCCAAACCATTACAAAATACGATTTCAAACAATCTTATTACATAAATTTAAACATAAATTAAATAAAATCAAATTAAATTGAAACCAATAAATCAAGTCTTAATATGATTAGTTAAGATTGAATCCACCTACCTGACAACATAGGTGAAATTAAAGAATGTAACATACATCATCAAAACTAGATTGAAACTCAAAATATCACCTTATATCTTGTTTCCAAGAATAATATATATATATATATATATAAATTATTAGCATTAATCACAATGTATCTATCCCAAAAGGATTAGATCCATGAATCAAATATTGGGAAGAAGAAGAAAACAAACAAAAACCAATATTGAATGAGAACTTACCATGGATTCTGGGCCTCCAACGCACATAGAATCACCAAAAGATCTCTCTTGGGTCAAGGGGAAAGGTATCCAAACCCCTTATATGATATGTAATCTTTTTAGGTTTTTTATAGGTGATAAAGAGAGGTTAAGGATGTAATTCAGTTTAGATAAAAAATATAAGGAGGGTCACGTGTATGTCATGCATTTTGGCCACACGGTATGGAAAAACATGCACTAATTGTGCTGGATGTATTTCCATAATAAAACCCCTTATACAGATGGGTAACAAGGTAAGATAAACCATGAAATATCTAATATAATCCCATCTATTCCACTTTTCATTATTACTTGAGAGTGTCCACATGATTTTCCAAAACCATGTGCCTAACTGTTCACCAACTCGGGGACCACTATTTCTATTTGAATGGTTTCTTGGAGGTGTTTCACAATATATAATAACCATGAATAAACAAAGAACCAATAGAAAAGCATTAGAAATATTCAAAAATATTCCAAACCTTCCCATGAAAAATCAAAAAATATTTTGTACAATAAATAAATAAATAAATGGTTAACTACTTGAAACTGGGGGCGGAAAATTCCCCACATCATTTCTCTTTAATTTCCCAAAAATTAGAAATCCATGGTTGGGAACAATGATTTTAGGAAATTCATTTACAATTACCTTTTCCTATCCCCGTGTTTCATCTTGAATATAACCATACTTCCATAAAACCTACATTAGACCACTATTTTCCCATGAAATAATTTTCTGTGCCTATACACAACCTATACTAGCATATGAACCTATATAGAATCCAACTCTAAATTATTGTGATACCATAAAATCATATCGAATTGATTAGTATGATACTTTTTTAGTTGTGATAAATGATGTACATTACACAATGATCTGAACCATGGTAGAAATTTTAATAGTTATTCCACCTCAACAACTCATTAATGTTTCTCAAAAGAGCCTATATATCTTAGAGATTACTTTAACTACTACCCAGAATGATGATTCACAAGCCTTGTATAGATTCTAAAGAACACCTGACTACTCACCTAGAACAATAGTGGTCATTTATAATGACCCAAAAATGATTAATGAAAACTATGACCCATATTTCTTCACATTCTGATCAACTAAATCTTCATTGTTCCCTCTTACACAAGGAATGGTCCAAGAAGTCAAGACTCAACTGTTTATACACAAAACATTAGATAATGAAAAGGATTTACATACAATTATTCAAATTTTTCTACCTGTATCAAGGACAGATAACTTTTATTGTAAGATAACTCCAATAATAGTATGTGATCCTCTGATGAGCCACCAAAATCCATCACACATTCCCTAAGCATGTATTCAAACATTTGTAATATTCATCATATTTTCCATCTTTCTGAAGTTGATTCATTATTCTCAATGTCAATTGTGTCCCCAGGGATCTCTATAAGTATTTTCAATAATAAGACATGAATCTTAGATATCGGTATAATAATATCGAAGTCTGTTTTTTAATGCCCTTATACCACTTCTCATATATAGATTTTGGAGAATTCCTACACATTATGAGTTTCAATGATCATGATAAAATTTGATGAAATGGTGAGTCAATCCATTATCACCAATATATAATTGTGTTTTCAAATCATCCTTTGAATTCTTTTCAATCCATATCCATCTGCTCCCATTTCCATACAAGAATATGTTAAGACTGAAACATACCCACTAACCATTGTTTCTCTTCCTTGACTTACTGAAAAGTGAGGCATCATAAAATAAGATCAACCAAATTTCTTTTCATGAAAACCCACCAAACAATTTCTTTCATTGCCTTATACATATTATATATTACAGGATGAATTCCCTATCTTGAATAGTGGTAATAATCATGAATTTGTTCTTGATAAGACAAAGGTTCCACCATCTTATCTTCAAAAAAAGAACACCCATCCAACTTACATAACACAATAGTCCACTGACCAATTTGTTTTCTCATCATATAAATAGTTAATTAATTTGATATATTTGCCAATTTAACCTTTTCCACTAAATTTGTAACCCATGAATCTAAAAAGAAATTAGAAACACTACCTCGATCTTCAAAATCCATGTTCATGTCATCTATCATTGACATCAGTTCCCACTAATTTAAGCCCTCTTTCTCCAATGTCCATAAAAATTCCCTCTTAATTCATATATAACTGAATTTCCATTAACCAATTTATAAATCAAGTCAAATTACAACATATAAAGACACTCAATCCATTTTCATTTTCTTAGTTTCAAATATCATTATGAGAAAATGTGTTTTAAGCTCTTATAATCCATAAACATCATTATTATCTTACAAAATATGTAATGATGACATTTCTTAAAGGAATATACAATAGAAGAAAATAAAAGTTGTGTCATGGGTAGTTCTTCTCATTAAAACATAAAGTCATGAGCCAAATACAATTATATTGTTTCCCTTCATGATAACGCAACCTAACCAAGATCTCAAATCATTAAAATATACCACACAAACCTATCATGATTCAATGAATATTTTGATCAATAAAATTGTATGAAGTATATTAAGATCATCAAAATTATTTTTACATTCATTATTCTATTGAAATGGAACATTTTTCCTCGTTAAGTCTATAACAGGTGAAAGTAGTCATGAAAAGTCATGAAAATGCTTCAGTAATGACCATCCAATATAATGAATATGTTAATCTTGATGATATTAGTTTTTAGTTTCCAAGGGATCATTGCCTATATATTTTCTATAAAAAATAAACTCTTATTTCATATATAACTGGCTAAGGAAACATACCAATTATATCATAAAACACATTATGAAAATTTGACATCGAAATGATGATCCTGAAAGAAACCCAATATTGTCACTAACTGTTTCCCTTGTCCATCCCTTGTCCTTGAATACAATAATATGTCATCCAAAAATACCATCACAACAAAATCTTGATATATATGATATATTGAATTCATCAATTTAAATATGATATTTTTTGGATTCATGAGACAGAAAGGTATAATCACATACTCATAATGTCCATATCTACATCTGAAAGCAATATTCAAAATATCATCCTTCTGAACTCACATTTATTGATATTCTTAACACAAGTCAAATTTTGATAACCACTGGTCTCCCCTAAATTGATCAAATATATTATCAATCACTGGTAGTGGATTCTGATTTTTAACATAACATGTTTTTTATTATGAAAATCCACACAAAGACATAGAGTTTTATCCACATTTTTAAAAATAAAAATCAGCACATCCCACCGAGACATGCCAGGCCAAGTGAACACTTTTACATAAAAATTACAAATAGACATTCAATTCCATTAACTATGATGGTTTTATTCAATTATATAGAGCTAATATAGGACTAGTCCTAATAAAGTGATCATTAAAAAATACACATATATTGTGGGTGGAAACCCTGAAAATTTCTCAGATAAAACATTCATAAAATTAAAAACAATTAATGAAAAAACATATTATCGATATCATCTAATGATTCCTTGTTCAACACTACAAACTTTTATTAGATCGTTCCAATTTATGGATCCCACAATACTAATACACGTGCCTTCATATTCTGGTATCCTCTAATGATATTACCGATTCCGTTATTATTCATAAAACAAATCCTTTAGTCATAACAATAAATATGAGTTTTAAATAATTTCAATCATTCCACACCAAATACTATGACATAGTCATCCATCTCATCGCTTGGTAAATACTTTCTCCACTCAACTCCATAAATGTTTTTGAATATTATTTCATATAAAGTCTTAACATTATCTTTAACCAAGATGGGTTTGAAGATTCAAAACCAAAGATATCATCACAAAATGTAAGAAAATATGATCAATAATCTGAGAAGCAATAAATGGATGGGATGAACTTATATCATAAAAAATTTTGTAAAATGATATAATTCAAGAGATTCTATCTCTTACTATCGATGGTCTAGATTAATCAAAAAATTCAATTTTTCATCACCATAATACTGTATACTTATTTCACTTTATTCTTTCTTTCCTAGTAGATATTTCCCTTTATGAGGAGTCATGGTATTCCAATAGTCACCATGGCTAGCTCAGTTATTATGATGAAAATTATTCAACTACACTCATACCATCATGTCATATGATGTCTGAAAAAAAACGACATGTATCTCAAACAACCAACCTTGGAGCACTAAAAAAATGGTACTAAATATTCCCCATTTTTTTCAATTATGACATGATCTAAGTGGTTTCATGTAATCTCTCTTGATGTGATCAGAATATTCACATTCCAATCATCATGGATGGATCTTGGGGCTTATAGAAATATTCAATGATCTACCAATTTGATTGTATGTCATTCCACTACTTTGGAAATAGTTTTCCCTCTTCCTAATTTTCCCAGAAATAGAGTTCCCGCCACTTATGATGGGTATTAACATGCTTCTGCAAACCGTAGTACATGAGATTTCCCATTTATCAGTCGAAACCCGATTTACCACTAAATATAATACATTATATAGAGTAGAAAAATATTCATGAAAATATCTATCTATATACCTGATTAAAAGTAGAGTGACTTTGAGGATACACTTGTAGAAACTTCTTGTAAAAATTGTACTAAATTCATAAATTATATTACATACTTGGTCACTCAGATATTCTCTTATTTCCATTTGAAAACAATCATAATTCTAGATATCCTAAACATTTGAAGATATAATAGTTTATTAAACTAATTTTCAAATTCATCTCAAAAAATACCTTGGTCTAATTTTTCATGAACTGAAAAATCCTAGAACGGGAATGAAATATCCTCAAGATTAAACCTTTCCATCCAGAATTTCAACTCACCTGGTGTTCATAAGAAATCAAACATTCGACTAATCCTATTCAATAACACCTCAATGATTATCTAGTTCTGAATCACCCAAAAATATTGCTGGATTTATTTTGTGGAACTGAACTAAATGATCCCTTTTCCTTGGTTCATCCAATCATTCCCCTCAATACATACCTTAATAACCTTGAAAAAAAATCCGAACTAGTTGTTGGTTCACTAATGGATAACGTGGGACCACATTCTAAACATCTTCTTCAAGATGATTTTTTATTCGAATCAGGTTCCATTTTATATATTCAAAACATTCAACTATAAGTATCACTCTTTAGCAACTGAAGGATTAGAAATTTCATTTTCCCTATATCACACATTTCATAATAACACTATCCAAATTCTATCATTTTCCATATTCAACCAATATTTTTAAATTTCATCATTTATTTTTAAAATAAAGACATTTTCAAAATTTCACCACCCTGGCATTTCAAAAGAACACATTTGAAAAAATTTCCACCATTTTTTAAAAAATAAACACTTTTAAAAACAAATAAAAAATCATTAATAAAAAATTAAATATTCCCTCTTACTGGGAATTCATTCCAATTAATGCATGTAATTTGATTATCATCATTAAAACCATGAAGATACAGTTGCAATGCCTATAGGTGTCTCAAAAAACTAATATAACAAGCTCTATATAAACACTAGATTTAGAATAAATACATTATCCACAACTTTTTGTGATTTACAATTTCCAAAAATTCATACTCCCTTCAACCATTTTCCCTGGTGGACTAAACCCGAATGAAATTTCAACTCCAACATCGAACGATACCATTTGTACCAAAATTAATGATGGTATACCCATGTATGATTCCAATTATAATTTCTCACCCTCCCCATTGGATTAGATTGGTTGTGGGTGATTACTTGGCCTTAGTGACATCCTCTAGTCACCAATAGCTAGAAATAAATTCCCATGGATTTAATTCAATCAGTGGATTATTTTCCCATTGAACAAAAACAAAAAAAACATAGTACACAATAACAAAAAACCACTATATAATGAACAAAATATATGTAATAAAATTCATGAAATACCCACTAAAAAAATACCAAACTAATACCAATCACCATGTCATAGTGAGATGGAACAAACAAGAACAATATAATAGTATAATCATAATAAAAAAACAAAACTCAGTGACACCAAGGGAAAAAACACCATAGACCCCATCATGATCTAAGATCAAACTCTAAAATACATTTTCAATGTATCAGGTATAATTACTAAAGAAATGATAAAATTTTCCTTTACATATGTCCTGATATACAATATCTAAAGATGCACCAATGAACCCATAATAGAGTGAGTAATGAAACTGAGTATGTTTTACCCAAATGAAATCCCAACTCATGAAAATAAGATATAAAAAGCTACCATATTGATATAAAAAATTATATAAAAAACATTAGAATAATTACAATATGTTAAACATATTGTAATCAAATTCCAAACCAAAATAGTTTTATAAACTAAAACAGTTTCCATGGAATCCAACGAAACAATTATTTAAAACCATTTCCCAATCCATTAGAATACCCATTACATGGTTCTAAAATTACACACAACAACACATGAATTCATTGGTGATAGTAACATTCTCATGGGAGATATCTCATCAATCTACCAATTCATAACAAGGTAACTAAATACCAAGATCCCAAATGGTACATTACAATTACATAGGTTCACATCAATAAAAATGTACACACAACAACCAAGTAATCCAAATTTCATGCCAAACAAATCATTTAAATACATTTTGATAAAAATTTATTTTGATTAGAACTTTTTATCAAACAATTTCCATGAATAAAAACCATCCCATATTCTGAATGTCACTTTAAATATCGAAACCACGCACTTTCTACAATAACCAAATTCAAAAAATTTCAAAACCAACACTAATGAATATTTCTACCAAGATTTTCACATCAATTTAACAATAAATATCTCAAAAATAAACAATTTCAAGTCGATACTTTAAATCCTAATAATAGGAGGAGAGGAAATATACATACATCACAACACAGTTGAAAATTAATAATAACCAAAACTTCAAAAAACATGACTAAAACTCAAAACCCACCATTGATCATGTTACCTAACAATAACACAACCATCTATTATCATGATTGGCATCAAAGAACATGGATATATCCCTAACTGATTAGATATATAAATCCAAAACTGAGAAGAGGATGAAAACTAAGGAAAACCAATAAGAATGAGATCTTATAATGAAATATGGACTCCAAAAAACCAATAATCACCAAAATATTTCTCCTGGATTAAGGTGAAGTGTCTCGACGTCCATTAGGATGGGAGGAAATCATGTTAGGGAATTTTTAAGTGAAAACTAGATGCTAAGGGCATAATATTGATTAAATACACACATTGTTGAAATCCACATTTATGCCTCATGTATTGTATACATGGTATGGAAAATTTTAATATAGCCATGTGAGTGCTACTACCTTAAGCTAGTCCTTCAAATGGTTTTCTTATATCTTTAGATGAGTCATGAAACAACCTTTCTAAACCCCTATATTCAAATATTGATATTTACTCTAATATGGCCACATGTTTTGGCCAAACATTGTGCCAAACCGTGTGCCTAACCATATCATAATGTGTCTCATTAAATGGTTTCCTAAAGGTATTTCATTCTTAATACTAACACATACCAAAAAATGAAACTCCATAAAAGGATAAAAACATTCAAAAAAACCACAAAACCATCCCACACATTGACTGAATAATTCATACATTTAAAGTACATAAATAAATGGTTAGTTTAATGGAATTGGGTTTTTAGAGACCATGACTATGAACTATGGAAATGGAATCATGTCACAAAGAGGTATTGGCCACCTGAAGAAAGTGTAGTCCCTTAAGAGATCACACCACAGAATTATCAAGTGATTTAATACCACAATCCACTATTATCCATGGGGAGTATATTTAATATGTGGAACTATTTCACGCAATCATGTTGGGACTCCTGAAACCATGTCCACATAAGTAAACATGCTAATGGTTAAAAAACTGCCATAGTTGTATCTTCATATGAAAACTCATTGATTTTCCAAGTTACTGAAAAGAGGGTGGAAATCTACCCTAATATTTCCAACAATGTTTTCAAAATATTCTTGAACAAATAAGGGAGTTTTGAATCTAATTAGGAAGAACATGTAATATTGAAGTTAATTCTTATCCAGTCCACACTGAATGAAGAAGACGATGAAAATAATATTTCATCATTAATAAAACAAATGAATTTTATTGAACAAATTGATGTATCTGATTTTTCAAAATCAATGATAACGTATCCCAAGACATGGGTTATTTTTTAAATTAATGTTTATGATGTTTAAAATAGTGTAGACGAATACATACCCAAATTAATAAAATGTTGGCTTTGGGAAAGGGATTTTGAATTGAGCATATAGATACATTGTTATAGTTGAGTCCATCAGGATGAGCGTTATTCTAGATCATAAATTAAAATAAATCTGAAGATGATTAAATAAATGGATGAGGTAGATAAACCTATTTCATGATGAGATTCACCGTATTGGACATCTAATTTTAAAGTGTTGATCCATATCAATTTTCCACTATTGGGAAAATCGGGATATTGAGTTTGTGCACCGGATCCATGTCGCTTCCAACTGATGAGTTTGATAACGATTTTATAGGATAGGTTGGATATTCGGGAAATAGAATTGGACACATCATTGATATTGAGCATGAGAGGTGGAACTGGTGAAGATAATTGGAGCACCGCTAAATAGCCCTGTATAATAATTATTTATATACTATATAAATTAATATCTGATTTAAGAATGGACCAAAAATAAAATATTTTTTTGTTTTTTATTCAGTTTTTATGTTTGTAGGAAGCATGGTTATCCCCAATTCACCAACTTCAAGATTGAAATTTTATGCCTTCCTGCTTCTCATGCATTTAATTCTACGAAACTTAGACGATGAGTTCTATATCAAATTTTCATTCAATATATCAATCATAGGTATAGAATTAAGATGGAACTAGTTTTGACTAATGATGATAAAACATTTCCTGACAATAATTATTTATATTAATGTCTAAATATATTGATCCTATGTTGAAAATGATCATCTATGGATTAAATTTATAAATGTAATTCTATTTCGACCACTTAAAATAGAGATATCTGAAGCGTGTGATATGGTGTAACGAGTAAAAAAGGAAACCCTTTATGTTTTATCCATGATTTGTTTCATTTAGGTTGATTGATAAATTGTTTCATTGATTTTGACACCATTGGGAGGTTTTTTTAAATGTTCCTTAAATCAAAAGTCATATATAATTAATGTTTTAAAGATAGGAAGATTCTAGATTATGAAATATTAGAATTCGATGGGTGTATATGGAGCTCAATAAAGAAGTAAGATTTTAGATATTTATTGATGTGTAGTGAAGGATGCTTTTTTAGTTGGATATTCCATTGAGAGAAATTTATATGGGTGTGTTTTAGAATTTAGAAGAGTGAAAATATTTTTATTCCCCAATCATAGGAGATTAAACTGAAGGAAAAACTATGGGTAACTATTTAGAAAATATTTCTATGGGAGAATTACAAAAAACAAGATTCTTGATTTCAAAATTATAGCATGAGGGAATATCAATAAATCCATAAATCAAATATACAGTATGATAAAATAATGGAGAGTAGAGGATAAGGATGAGATCAGGACCCAGACCGGGGAAATGAGTTTAATGAAGGTGTTCATCTCACAAGATTAAGTTCATATTATTTTTCATATATCTTTTGATCTATTTATGATAGTATATGTAATTAATTAATTTTTGGGAATTAAAATTATATGATTTTAAATTCATAATCTATTTTTCTGTTGTTTCTGCAATTTTGTTAGTGATCATTTTTAGTTCGGTGAATTCTTTTATGTTCTTGAGGAAAATCATTTTTAAACTATTTGAAGTACTAATGGTTGATAATATTGAATAAATCACTTTATGATAATTATTTAAAGTAATAAGAAATGGAAAAGATTAATTCACTCTTCTCCATTAAATAACTATACTAATCATGGGAGGTAATTTAACAATTATCTCTAGGAGTACACACCAAATTTTATTGACCAATTAAGGACATATGTCCTCAAACAAACATTTATCACATAGCATTGTCATATATTTGAATACATGAGGATATTATAAGAAATCATTTAAACCAATTAATGAAAAACCAATTTTCCAAATTTAACTATTTGTTTAAGAACCTCTTTTACTTCACGACTACTTCCACTTCCAAAAACGTTTCATCATATTTTTGTTGTTTTATTATCACTATATATTTCCTCTCACTACTCACAATCCCTACCACTGTACAATTTTTCACTGTTTTTCATTGGTTTTGTTTGACTTTGTTCAAACTCTTTTCCTGTGGATATGAATCACACTAATCACTGTATAAGTACTTTTAGTAGATTAAATAATTAATTAAATTAACTCAATTGTAGTAAATGATCTAGCACCGCATCAAATTTATGTAATTTAATTAAACCAAAAATGTATTCATGGTCCAATAATTCTAATACACCTCCCTACTAAATATGAATGTATACAAGGGTCCTTTTACTATGGTCCTCTAATTCTTATAATGTTATCGCAAATAAATCCACCCCACAATAACATATTGTATATTTCCTAAAATCGCTAGTAATGGTGCACTAAGACATATCTAATTCAATCAATTTGATTAACAACCCTAACTGGTTAAAGTACCATTGATTTACTATTAGTCTAAGCCTCATCAATAATAGGTCAAGGAATCAAGCAAGTACACTAAGTCCATAGTGTCCTATTGTAACATCCCAATTAAGTAATGAATAATAGATATTTTTATCTATGTCTATTAGTGATTTAGATAGTGTTTTAGAGGCTTAAAATGAAAATAAATCCAATCTTAAGCATGAAATACACTAATATTTTTAAAAGACTGTTTTACTGCCTTTTAATGGAAAACAATTTGGAATTATATATTTTCACAATTTTATAAGCTATGTTTGTCAATATAAACTTATTATTTATGATTGGGACATCAAAATTTACTTTGTGTAAATTTTTGGTATTTTTCTGATAAAGTTTATTTTTAATGAATAGTGAAAACTGTTGTATTTTAATTCAAAACCTCTTTTTAATGTAATTTATTTATATGATTATATTATCTTTTGAATTGGTTTTTATGTGAAATTAGAATATATTTTTACCATTTAATCCAATGGTGGAAATTGGAATCAATTTCACTTTGAAATTGGACATAAACTGGTGTCAATCTTTTGATACTTATTGTTTCATAAAAACACGCTATTTGTCATGACAGCGGGAATTAAT
The DNA here is from genome assembly GCA_963277665.1 of Viscum album. Taxonomy (NCBI): domain Eukaryota; kingdom Viridiplantae; phylum Streptophyta; class Magnoliopsida; order Santalales; family Viscaceae; genus Viscum; species Viscum album. Next base: position 1,057,828,883 of record OY728146.1, on the reverse strand, counting down.
TATTAAATTAATTAATGTAACTTATATGATTTGAATTTTTTAAAATAGACATCCTTTTTTAATTCAGAATATCAAATATAGCTTAGGGTGAAGTATTGGTATTTTTCTGAAAAACATCAATTTTTTATGAATAGTGAAACCACTAAGTGGTACTTAAAAAACAGATTTTTCGTTTAAATGAAATTTTACCACCTCTGTGTTTTGAATTTCAAAAAGTTGACATACATGGTTTTCATTAAGAAGTAAAATTTGGTTCAATGAGATTAAAATAATTTTTTGGTGAATAGTAACTTTTATGTTTTTTAATCGCGATTAGAGGTAATTAGTGCAATTTAAGGCAAAAATGATATTATAATAAAATAAAAATACCTAGACACATGTCCTACACTTATTGTATGTGTCATTTCCGACCATTAAAATCCATGGGTCAACTTGGGGACCCCATGGAGCCACTTTGGTTGGGAAATGACATAAATAACTTTTTATTTAATGTTAATGTAAAAATGACACAAACATAAGTTATTTTACTAAAAACAATTTACATGGGATTATAAAATTTATATTCTTGATTATAAATAGTCATTGGAAAGCTAAAAATATTTCCTACATCATAGTATTTTTTTATAATTTTTAGACTATAAATAAGTTAAATTATTTATGACATCACGATGATGCAGCGATTACCTCATTAATAAAGGATTTAAATAAAATAAAATGATAATGTAAAATCTACGACCTATACATGTCCAAAGCCTCACTTTGGGCAGAAGTCTTCCCAAGGAGGCCTATGAGCTCAAACCAAAGGGAGTTACCCTATTTTAAGGTAATGTCTTCACTTGAGTCCTTATGTTTTATTTTTATTCTACAACCCCCTAAACTATTTTTATTCATTTATTTTGTAACAAAAACAGTATCTTCCATATACTAGGATGTTGTTATAATAAGTATTCGAGATACAATTACACACACCTATATCTAATGGTTAAAGAACATACTGTTTCTGTGGATGGAGAATTTTTGCCTCCCGAAATGATGATTGTTCAACATTATTTTAACACCTTAAAAGGTGGCCATTAAGATGACACTATATTTATATATGATATATGATATGTTTATTTTTTCCTAAAGATTATTTATTTTTCATTTTGTTCATACCTTTATGGTTTCCATTATGGGTAAACGTGATATCTTCATTTAAGAAAGTGCGGACTACTGCCCCCTCAAAGTGATTTGATTCGTTAACACCATATGTGGGATGTATAAAGGATGGAGTTATGATATTATATATGATATTACACTGGAATTATAATATACCTTTATATCATTATGATTCTATTCTATAAAATACAAAATAGAAATGAAAGTAGCGTTCATGCGTAAGTACGGCTTACTGTCTCCATGAACGGTGCATTTCATTTCGTACATCTAAATGATTATGTAATATTATAAATGCATGAATGTACTGGATATATATGACATATATGATATCTACATCATGAATACCATTCTGGATATAATGGATACATGAACAACTTGTAATTATAAAGGGTTTATTTTTGACTCACGTACCATTGATCGTTAAAATGACCGTTATTAACTTAAATAATTACATAGTGTTCATGACATGGAAATAAGTGATATAAAAGGAATAATGAACTTGAAAAAGCTTCTTAAACAAGTAGAAATTAACTCATGTTTATTATTTAGGAGATTAAAGAACGACCGAGTCAAGTCGGACCCGAGGTAAGGGACTTCGTCTCAATCTCTTTTCATTGAGGCATATTTTTTTATACACAACCTTATTTTATACGGTGTATAAACCCATTTGACTTTTACGTTTATTCAAAAGGAATCATTTTTTATACGAAACGTTTACTAAACGATAAAAGGGAATGTTTTTGTCATACGTATGCGGCCACAACGACTTCTCCGCCGCCATGACCATTATTTGAGTTTCAGCTTCCTCTACATGCCATACATTTTTTTAAAAGAAAAATAAATACCATGTTTTACTTTTTTTTTATTTTGGTATTGAAAATGGTTTTCATAATATTTTTATATCAATTTTTTGTATTGATATCTTGTGATTGAAAGGTGGAAATGTTATGTTTCCATTATGCATGTTTTTTGTGATAAGATTATGTTGAGGTTCTTGAGAATTATTATGAAGACGGGTGGTTCCGTGATAGACTAAGGGCGGGTGAGCCCTATAAAGCTCTCCAATGCATTGGGTAACACGAAGGAGTGAAACGTTAAGGTTTCTCCGAAGAGATTTAGGGAATATACTGTGATGGGTATTCCAAACGTAACCAGGAGGGTTACTCCCTACATAAGAATGTTATGAATGCCTCAAGTTACCTTTATGTCTTATGATTTCTATGATTTAGTCATGATTTGATGAGGTATGTTAAAGTGATTATGTTTTATGGGTAAAGTATGATATCATTCTTATGTATATATGTACCCTTGTTTCCTTTCCATATTTTTATATCCCTTACTGAGATTTTTATGCTCATCCCAAGTTTTTTTGAAATGTTTTTCACAGGTCAAGGGAATGGTACATGATATGATGATAGTGTTAAGGAAGTGTCAAGAAAGAATCCATGTTTTATTTTAAATATGTTTCTATTGATGGGAAAGAAGAATACTATCATTATGTAACCACTTTTTTTATATGTGGAATATAATGCAAGTTTTATGATCTAATTCTCTAAAACTCTAAACCCGAAAATATCCTCAATGTGTAATATTGTAATAACTGAAGATTAAGTAAGGCTTATGGATGGGGCATTATAGTTGGTATCAGAGGTCGGTTTAGATAAATTTAGGAGTTATAATTCTATTAAATTATTATCCAAAAATATTTTTTTATGGACAATTTGAAGTGATATAGTATTTTAAGATTACCATGTTGCTTCATCTAAGGCATGTTTGTTCAGAATGGTTTTCCGCAGAGGAAACAGGGAAGCAGTGCTAGGAAGGCATACAGAAGGAAATAACCTTCTGAATCAGCATCTTGAGATGTTCGGAATTGGAACTGAACAATTTGTTGCAATAATGGCGCATTTTATTCAAGTGATAAATGGTGGTGGTATCCATGCACGAGATCAGCTAGATCAACCGCAGAGGAACATGTCAGTGGTGGAACATTTCATGAGGCAACATCCCCCATCATTCAGAGGATCATCTGACCCTGTGCTAGCTGAAGGGTGGATTAAAGCACTGGAGAAGATTTTCGATGTCATGGGGTGTTCGTACAATCAAAAGGTTAGTCTTGCTATTTACCATTTGGAGGGTGAAGTAGATCAGTGGTGGTCGATGGTTAAAAATATCAGGGACGCTGATGAGATTGATGCTCTCGACTGGGATGAATTCAAAGGTATGTTTCATGAGAAGTATTTTCCTAAGGTTGATCGACTTAGGATGGAAAAGCAATTCTTGGAATTGAGGCAAGAGGAAGACTTAGTGGCTGCCTATGAAGAAAGGTTCACTCGATTGGCAAGGTATGCTCCAAAATTTCTCCGAGACCTTGATAGTAAAATCAATTGTTTTTACTCAGGATTAAAACCAAAATATCGAAGGGCATTAGCTTCTCGTGAGTTTAAAAGTTATGAAAAGCTTGTTCTATGTGCTCAGAAGGTGGAAATGGAGTTTTCTGATGATCAAGTGTTCTATAACAACCAGCAGAAGAAGAGACCATGGTGGCAGGAGAAAGGGAAGAATTCTTCAAAAAAGTCTGGTGGTAAGAAATCTAAGTTTCCAGTTTGTGATAAATGTGGGAAAAGTCATGATGGGGAATGTCTTATGAATTCTGGGAAGTGCTATCGATGTGGTAAGATGGGACATAAGGCTCGTGATTGCACTGAAAAAGATCAAGGTGATGGTAAGTTCAAATTTTTTTTACAGTTAGTGAAATGTTTTAAGTGCAATGAGATGGGTCACTATGCAAATGAGTGTCCGAAAAAGAGCTTGAGTGATGGGAAGAAGTTAGACTACAAGCAGAAAGGGGTGGTGAAATCCTTTGCAACTACTTCAGCAGATGTCGGGCCATCAAATGAAGTTGTATCAGGTACATTGTTTGTTTTTTCAGATTATGCCAGTGTGTTGTTTGATTCGGGGACTACAGATTCTTTCATCTGTGAAATCTTTTCTAGTAAAATGGGAATACCATATTAAGAAATGACTCCTGAACATTTGGTAAAAACACCTGGGGGAAATTTTGAGTAAAAAAGAATTTATAATAATCTTCCTATCCTTATCTGTGGAAATAACCTACTTGCAAACCTTATTGTTCTACCTCTAGTAGAGTATGAAGTTATCTTGGGTATGGATTGGCTCTCTATTTACCATGCTAGGATTGACTGTAGAGCTAAAGAAGTTTCTTTTCAGAAAGACTTTCAGTTTGTGTACAAGAATGAACCCTTACTGTTGATAACATATCAAGAGGCCGAGAAATCTGTAAAAGATGGAAATGAATGTTACCTTGCACATATTGTTGAAAATAAAGGAACTGTTCAGATTAATGATGTGCCAATGGTAAATAAGTATCCTGATGTTTTTCCTGATGAGTTTTCTAGAATAATACCAGATCGGGAAGTTGAATTTACTGTTGACTTAGTTCCTGATGCTAAGCCAATTTCGAAACCCCCTTATCGAATGGCTCAAATTGAACTTTTAGAGTTGAAGGAGCAATTGCAAGATTAATTAGAGAAAGGTTTCATTCGACCTAGAACATCACCATGGGGTGCTCCAGTTTTATTTGTTAAAAAGAAAGATGGTTCTATGAGACTTTGCATTGATTATAGTGCCTTAAATAACATCACTGTTAAGAACAAATATCTATTTCCTCATATCGATGATTTGTTTGATCATCTCTAGGGAGCTCAGTATTTTTCAAAGATTGAGATGAAATCGGGGTACCATCAGCTAAAGGTAAAGGAAGCAGATGTTCCGAAGACCAAGATCCGTACAAGATATGGCCATTATAAATTTTTAGTAATGCCTTTTGGGCTAACCAATGTACCTTCTGTATTCATGGATTTAATGAATATAATTTTCCATGAGTTCTTGGATAAGTTTGTGGTGGTTTTCATTGATGATATTTTGGTGTTTTTTAAAAGTAAAGAGGAGCATGAAAGACATTTAAGGTTTATTTTGAAAACCTTAAAAGAAAAGAAATTGAATGGGAAATTCAGAAAGTGTGAGTTTTAGTTGCAATAAATTTCTTTCCTTGGTCATATTGTTTCTAAAGATGGGATAACAGATGATCCTACAAAAACAATGGTTTTTGAAGAATGGACAAGACCCACAAATGTAACAGAGATTCTTAGTTTCCTTGGTTTGGAAGGCTATTACCGAATATTTGTTAGAAATTTTTCATAGTTATCTAGTCCGATGACTAAGCTAACTCGGAAGGGTGTTAAGTTTATCTGGACAAAAGAATGTGATGATTGTTTTCAGGAGTTGAAAAGAAGATTGGTGAATGCTCCAGTTTTGGCCCTACCTTCCAGGAATGGTGAGTTTGTTATCTACAATGATGCTTCATTGAAAGGACTTGGTTGTGTCCTAATGCAGAATTATCAGGTAATTGCTTATGCTTCACGACAGTTGAAAACTCATGAGGTAAATTACCCTACACAGAATTTGGAATTAGCTGATATTGTTTTTGCTTTAAAAATTTGGAGGCATCATTTTTATGGAGTAATGTGTGGAATATATACCAATCACAAAAGATTAAGTTATATATTCACTCAAAAAGAGTTGAACATGAGACAAAAGAGATGGCTAGAATTAATTAAGGATTATGATTGTACAATTCATTACCATCCAGGAAAAGAAAATAAAGTGGCTAATTCTTTAAGTCAAAAAAGTAATTCTTCCTTAGCAATGTTGCATTTGGAATGTGATCTTTTGGTTAAGGATTTTATGAACTTTGGCATAGAAGTTGTTGGTGTAGGATGTTCTTCTGTTTTGTTTCAGGTATCAGGGAGATCATCGCTATCAGACAGAATCAAGAAAGCACAGAAGCAAGACAGTGAGTTGTAGAAAAAGGTAGAGCTGGTTTAGAAAGGTAAGTTGCCTGAATTCAACAATGATAATGATTGCATTTTGAGATTTGGGAAGAGATTGTGTGTGCCTTGTAATTCACAGTTGAAGAGAGAGTTGTTATGTGAAGCTCATAGTTCTCCGTTTTCAGTTCATCCTGGCAGTACTAAGATGTACAAAGATTTATGGGAGTATTACTGGTGGGATGGAATGAAAATAGATATTGCTGATTTTACTGTGAAGTGTTTGACATGTCAACAGGTTAAAGTAGAGCAGCAGTTACCGAAAGGGATGCTTCAGCCTTTACCAGTGCCAGAGTGGAAATGGGAGAATATATCCATGGACTTTGTTGTGGGATTACCAAAGACATCTCGAGGTAATAATGCAATCTAGGTTATTGCTGATCGCTTGACTAAATCTGCTCATTTCCTTGCTATACGAGATAATTTTTCCCTAGATCAACTTTCCTGTTTGTATCTTAAAGAGATAGTCAGGTTACATGGAGTTCCTCTCTCCATTGTATCTGATCGTGTTCCCAGGTTTACTTATAACTTTTGGAAAGGCCTTCAGTGTAACGCCCAGACCCTAGTTACCCAGAGTCGGTGCATTATTACATAACATCGGCATGATCACAAGAAAGATCAAATCTCGAAAGACCGATTGGTTTAGTAGCCTTGGAAACACTAGATATATTCATAAGTCTTACATTACATCATAAAATGAAAAACTACTACAACAACATATTGTCTCCATAATTTGCACTCATATCCCCACATAATATCCCTACAGGTCATTCATAATTTACTTCTTCACTTCGTGGGAAAAATGAAACACAGAAAAGGGGTGAGCTCAAATTCCTAGTAAGGAAATAAATATAGCGGAAACTTTCATAAATAAGAATAAACATTTAAGGCAATGTATAATAAAACAAAAGCCTTTCAAACATGAAATTTCAACATAGTATGGAATAAATAAAATGAAATAATTCCATTTACTTATTCTCATGGATATTCTACTAATCGAATAATCACATGCAAAAACAATAACCACTTTCATAATGATGGAATGCATAATGCCAGACTATCATAACCACATAGCCAAGGCCTCGTGCCAAGACTATAAATAAGATTTTGCCCACGCCTTGTGCCAAGACACTAGTTTTTCTCATGAGACCTACCAATGCATCGAGGAGCTATAGCAGGCTCCACCCGTCACATATTAAGTCCAATGCATTCCCATATGAAAAGGTTTAAACATAACATAAACATTCGTATTAAAACTAGCATACGAAATGTCAATAACTTCACCATAAACCCTGAATGGTATAAAAATAGAACATCCACAGTCAAACATATCACAAAACCTTCAATACAACATAGAAGTTTGTATCATAATAAATCAACTTCACATAAGCGTAAAATCCAATAAAGGATGTTGACATAGATGAAATCAAAAATCTTTTAGAGAAATATCTCTTTTTATTTTGAAATCATTCAAGAGCCATATAAAATAAAACATTTTATTTGAAAATATTCTTATATTCTTGTAAGTGAAGCTTTGAAGATTTTATAATGGCGGAAAATAGTTGCACCTGCTGTATAAGTTAAAAAAACATTCTTACCTTAATTCTGCCGAAAAGGTTAAAAAGGACCTTGTTTTGAAAATGACGGAAAGATTCCTTTATAAACAACTTATAAAAGTCAAAAAGGGTATAAATGACTTTAACTCATATTCTAGTAAATAGTAAAAATGTTTTGAAATACATTTTTAAGAAACATGGATGTGGATGATAAAGAGATCCCAGTAGATTATTAGGTATAAACAACCTTGGATAATGAAGAGATTGTGAAATAACCCATACCTTGTAGTTTTCCATGGTTGGGGTAGGTTAAACTCCTGTATAATGGTGAAATAATTGTTATTAAATTATACAAGAATCATATATATTAATATGATATCATATATGATCTTTTAACATTGATTTGTTAATAATATTTTTGAATTATCATCGTTTCGGGTGTTAACTTACTCGTTTTCTTTTATATGTTTTGTTACAAAAGCCATGTTTGTCATGTATAGGTTGTATATTTTTCATATAAATAATGATATAAAGTACTTAAACATCATTTTTAAATAATCAAATGATAATTATACTTTAATGGATATGATGGAGATTGAATCTCATCGCGTTCGTGGAGACGGTAGTCCGTACGTACGCACGAGCGACAATATCATTCTTTTGATATTAAAATAATATATAAATGGATGGTATATCATATATACAGAATCATTAACATGTTATATTTATTATTTACATGAGTTACACGTCATTATTATACCCATCCAAATAATATTATATTGAATAACAATTACACCACGACGTGGAGACGGTAAGCCGTACGTAGGCACGTACGGTGACAGGTTATTCAAAGGGTGGATAGAATACTGAATATGATTGTACCATATTTATAATAACATCAAAATATATATATGATAATGGATTTATTATTTTATAATGGTAACAACAAAGGAAGAATAAGTGGAAGAAGAAAGGAACTTGGAAAAGGGTGGTGAAATCATTACCTCTTCTTCGGTTTCTTCCTTTTGATTTGATGAAAAGGGCTCCTTAGGTTGGATTTCTAATCAAAATAAGGCCTCTAGGTTGTAGTGAGAGAATTTGGGAGAGTATTTGGGAAGATTTTGGTCGATCCAAATGGCTTTGAAGGTGTGAAGAAATGAGAAGGAGGAATGCCCTTTTATAAGAGGGGTGAGGGGCACCTTTGGAAAAGCTAGAAATATTAATTTATAATAAATTCATTTTCGGTTTCTAATGGCTCCAAAGTTGATTATTTAAATTTTAAGGTGGGTATGGGTCTAAAAAAACTCAACCAATATAATTTAGTCAGGTTTGGGTACTTATATTAACCTTATCTTTAAGTATTAACTCTAAGTTAATTAGTTTCACTTTTACAATGTCTCTTTGTATTTTTATATAATATGGTTAATAAACTTACTATATAAATCCAAGAGACCCCCAAGTGGTCCCTTAATGATGAACCTATCATGATATAATCCTCTTGGCCTAACCGTAGATTTTTAGGAATTTAATATCAATTAATAATATAATATTTCTTTTAAGAACTATTTATTGTCAATTTTGACACTATTCAATAGTTGATTTTTGTGAAACTCATAACAGATTGATTACTTCTAAAAACGTCAATTAAATCAATAATAATATATCATGTTATCCTATAAAATTAGTTTAATTCATTAAAAGTTTCATATAATATTTATTTGGGTATTTATAATATCAATTATTTTAATTTTTCACTATTATTGTAATTACTTCATCATCATTGTGTCATAAATAAATTAAATTATTTAATGTCTAAAAATTATAAATAAAATATAATTACGTATAAAATCTTTTTATCTTTATAATGAATATTTATAATCTAAAATAAAACATATATAACACTCTGTAAAAATGGTTTTTCTAAAAGATATATGCTTGTGTCATTTTTGTATTCATTTTAACTTAATTAAAATAAAATGTCCCTATCACCTACAAGTGGCACCATGGGGTCCCAAAATCGACCCAAAGATGCCTATGGTCGAAAATTTATCAACCAATAAGTTTAGGACACGTTTTAGGGTAATTTAGTGTTATTATAATATTATTTTTTAACCCTTATTTACCAGATTTACCCTTAACCATGGTAAATAAAATATTTACCGCAGTAATTATTCAAAATGTCTAAAAATAAAAGTTACCTATTTACAAAATTTGAACATTATGATTCCAAATATAGAATCCATTTTTCCAAATTCAAAACACAGAAGTGGCAGAAATTAATTTAAAATTAATTTCCGTTGTCAAAACAAAAAGCGTGTTTTTAAGAGATAATAACTATCAAAAGATTGACACTTATTTATGTTCGGGTTAATTGTAAAATTATGTCCAATGACCAAAATTATATTAAATGGTAAAATTTTATTCTAAATATAATTTAAAACCACTCAAATTCAAAATTTATCACTATTAATTATTTTGACTAAAAAGTTTTTAATTAAAATTTAGTAATTTTCACTATTCATCAAAATATTAAAGTTATCTGAACAGTACCAAAATTTCACCTTAGGCTAAATTCGATATTCCGAATCCAAAAATGAAGTCCATTTTGAAATATAATATATATATAATTTCAAAAATTATTTATTACTATTCATAACGGCTAGTTTGATTGGTTATGGTGTGTTAGAACTCGGTGTTGCGTACAACACACGCTATCACATTATTCAAAGAGAAGCGTACTGTAGAAGCTTGGGGTGTTACATTCTCCCCTCATTCAAATAATTTTGTCCTCGAAATTTCTAGAATACTTATCAAATGAAAAGACTCGGGTGGTTCTTCATCATAAGTTCCTCGGGTTCCCACGTTGCTTCTTCCATCTTATGGTCTCTCCACAAAACTTTTACCAGACGCGTCGTCCGGTTTCTCAGTACTTGTTCTCTAGTATCAAGAATCCTGATGGGCTCTTCACAATAAGAAAGACCGGGTTTCAGTTCTAATTCCTCATAGGTGAGTACATGCGTTGGGTCAGACATGTATTTCCTCAACAGAGATACGTGGAACACATCGTGAACTTTGGAGAGAGTTGGAGGCATTGCCAATCGGTAAGCCACAGCCCCAATTCGTTTTAGAATTTCGAAAGGTCCGATGTACCTGGGACTCAATTTACCTTTCTTACCAAAACGTATGACTCCCTTCCATGGAGATACCTTCAGAAAAACATGATCACCGACTTGAAATTCCAAATCCTTCCTTCGATTATTGGCATAGCTCTTCTGCCTACTTTGAGCTGCTTTGATGTGATTTTGGATTACCTTCACCTTTTCCATCGTTTCCTCCACCAGTTCTGGACCTACAAGTTTTATTTCACCGACGTCATCCCAACAGGTTGGTGTACAACATCTCTTTCCATATAATGCTTCATATGGTGCCATCTGAATACTCGAATGGAAGCTATTATTATAGGAAAATTCTACTAGAGGTAAATATTGATCCCACATACCCTGAAAGTCAAGTGAGCAAGATCTCAACATGTCTTCTAAGGTCTGAATAGTCCGTTCTGATTGTCCGTCTGTCTGAGGGTGGTAAGCAGTACTCAAATGAAGTTCAGTATGAAGGGATTTCTGAAGACTTTTCCAAAATCTTGAAATACAACGGGGATCACGATCAGAAAAAATCGATAGGGGTACTCCATGAAGTCCCACAACTTCATTAATATATAGTCTTGCTAGACGTTCCAGGGGTAGATAATCTCTTATATCAAGAAAATGTGCTGACTTGGTAAGACGATCAACAATAACCCATATTGCATCGTTCCTTCTAGGAGTCTTTGGTAGCCCCATGACAAAGTCTATCGTAATATTGTCCCATTTCCACTCTAGTATGTGAAGAGGATGCATGACTCCTCTAGGCTATTGCCTTCCAGCTTTCACTTGTTGACAAACCATACATCTTGACACAAAATCAGCAATCTCCCTCTTCATTTTGTCCCACCAAAAATGTTCCTTCAAATCTCTATACATTTTGGTGCTCCTAGGGTATATAGAGAAATTGGAACTATGAGCATTATCCAACAATTTTGTTTTTAGATCAGGTAAATCGGGAACACAAAGTCTCTTCCAGAATTTCAAAATCCCATCTTCATACACAAAGTCACTCAATCTCCCATCATTCACAGCTTTAATGTTCTTTTTAAATTCTTCATCATCGGTCTGAGAACTCATAATCATTTCTAGTAAAGATGGTTTGGCAAACCTTTTGAAAAAGAATTGATGTTTCTCCTTCCCTGGTTATTCCCATGTCCATCTTCACTAGATCCATGAAAATTGGATCCCTTTCAATTCTCATATTGTTCAAAACTCCATGGTCTTTTCTACTCAAAGCAGCTGCCACTTTGTTTGCTTTCCCCGGGTGGTAGTGTATTGTACAATAATAATCCTTGAGTAATTCAAGCCATCTCCTTTGCCTCATGTTGAGTTATTTTTGTGAGAAAATATACTTCAAACTCTTGTGGTCAGTATAATTTTCACATTTTTCACCATAGAGGTAGTGCCTCTATATCTTCAAAGAAAATATCACAGATGCTAACTTGAGATCATGAGTAGGATAGTTTTGTTCATGAATTTTCAACTGTCGTGATGCATAGGCAATAACTCTATCATTCTGCATAAGGACACAACCAAGTCCTTTCTTTGATGCATCACTATAAATAACGAACCCATCATTCCCCGATGGCAGAGTCAATATAGGAGCATTGAATAATCTTCTCTTAAGTTCTTTGAAACATTCTTCACACTGTTATGTCCAAACAAATTTAACCCCTTTACGTGTGAGCTTCGTTAATGGGTTAGCCAATCGGGAAAAATTCTGGACGAAACGTCGATAATAACCTTCCAAACCAATAAAACTGCGTACCTCAGTTATACTCGTAGGTGCTGGCCATTCTTGGATTGCCTTGGTCATAGAAGGATCAACAGAGATTCCATATTTAGAGACAATATGGCCAAGAAAAAAAAATCTCATGAATCCAGAATTCACACTTGCTAAACTTTCCATATAATTCATGCCTCCTTAGAGTCTTCAAGATAATGCGCAAGTTATTTTCTTGATCTTCGTAGGTTTTGGAGTATACCAAGATATCATCAATAAATACCACACAAAATCATCGAGATACTTCTTGAAAATTCTATTCATCAGATCCATGAATACAGAGGGTGCATTAGTCACTTCAAATGGCATTACAGTAAACTCGTAATGCCCATACCTGGTTCGAAATGCTGTCTTCGGAATGTCTTCCTTCTTCACACAGAACTGATGGTATCCAGATCGAAGGTCAATCTTTGAAAAGTATTGAGCTCCATGCAGTTGGTCAAATAAATCATCAATACGAGGTAGGGGATACTTGTTCTTTATCGTTATAGCATTGATCTCCTTGTAGTCGATACATAACCTCATAGATCCATCTTTCTTTTTAACAAAAATAACAGGATCTCCCCATGGAGAAACACTAGGACGAATAAATCCTTTATTACTCAACTCCTATAGTTGTTTCTTTAGTTCAACTAACTCTACAGTGGCCATTCTATAAGGGGTCATCGATATAGGCCTTGATCCAGGAATTAACTCAATGGAAAACTCAACTTCTCGTTCTGGAGGATGTCCAGGTAAATCTTCCGGAAATACATCTACAAATTCTTTCACAACAGGTACATCCTCTATTTGAACATTCCTTTTCTCACCCACAGTCATTTCATTCTCTTCCTCCCCAATAATTGAATTAAGTTGAGCTACTAGGGGTGGATCTAAATAAGAATTAGGTGGTAACGATTCTTCTCTAAAGATAAGGTGTTCCTTATCATTATCATCAAGAATCGTAACCTCTTTCTTCTTACAATAAATCTTCGCATCATAGTCCAAAAACCAGTCCATACCGAGGATTATATCAAACACAATCATAGGTATGACGATGAGATCAGCAGATAAAGAACATTTATGTGCTCTAATGGGGACTGATTCACAAAACATTGTTGAAATGATACTTCCCTTAGGGGTTTTAACTGACAACTCCCTTATTAAATCAAATTGGAAATATCTAATTTTCTTAGCAACCTGGGAAGATATGAAACAATGCGATGATCCAGAATCAAATAATTAATTTGCTAAACTTGAGGAAACCATTAAATTACCTACCACCACATCTTTCGGAGCTTCTACCTCAGTAGTAGTGATAGCAAAAGCCTGGCCTTGATCCCTTGGCCTTTTCTGAGGTATGTTCTCCCGACGCTTAGGACATTCATTTTCATAATGACCCATCTCCCTGCAATTGTAGCACTGAACGTTGTTAGCTTCCTTCTTCCCCTTACAATCACAAGCTTGGTGGCCTTTTTCACTACACTTGTAACAGACTCTCATTCCCTTCAAGAAAGTACCAGGATGTTTCATCCCGCATTTACCACAGGATGGATATTCAACCTTTCCATTCTTCCCCTTATTTCCTTTCCCAGATTGATCAGCAGGTCTCTTATTCTCTTGCTTTGCTTTAAAGTCATAAGACTTAGAGAATTCCTTTTTGGTCTTGATAGCACATGAGACAATGTCTTCGTATGAAGAAAAGGATTGTGAGACTAATTCTCGACGAAGAAATGGTTTTAACCCATCAAAGAAACGATCAATCTTACTTCTTGGGATGTGTATATAATCTCCATCATACCTTTCTAACCTTGTAAAATTAGCCTCATACTTTGCGACATTCCCATCCTCCTTCTGTCTCAGACTCATAAATTGCCTTTCCATATCTGCTCGATGGTCACGAGGAAAGTATTTTTCTAAAAAAAAATCTTTGAACTCCCTCCATTCCATATTTGATACTTCATCAACTTCCATAATGTTTTGAATCAATGACCACCATTGATCAACATCTCCAGTGAGGCGGTAAACTGCCATGATAACTTTTTCCCTTTCACTGCTCCCCAAAGCCTGAAATATTTTCTCTAGGGAATTTTTCCATTGCTCAGCTACTAAGGGATTTTTACTCCCATTGAACGTTGGTGGTTGTTGCCTCATGAATCGATCTAACATTGATCCTCCACGCTGTGGATCAGGGTGCTCCATACGGGTAAGGTTATTATTCATAACCTGAGTAAGTTGTCCCAGTATGGTGATTAGTTGATCGGCACCAGTTGCATCACCAGCTCCACTATAATTATCTTGAGCAGGAGGGAAATCCTTATATAGAGTGTGTGCATTGATACGGTTTCCATTTCTTCCACTAGGCGCCATTTCTAAACAATGGCATAAACTAGATCAGTTTATGAATCAAAATACATAATCTCATACTTATAAAACAATTAACATAAATTTAACTATTTATAGATATAATCCATAATCATAAAAATGTTTTCTTTGAGGAAGTATATACTCATAAACCCTACATAATGATTTTTAATGAAAATGAGAGTTATCTTATGCATATACCCCGGGAGTATCGTAACCAAGAGTGCAGCAAGGCCTGTTGTCGTGAACCAGTTCCCGTTCGAGTCTAGCTCAAAGCGGTGTTTTCAGGTTTTACCCCTAGGTACATCTGTCCCAGAGCCGCCTCTACCTGATCGTATCCAGATAGGGATTTATTGCTCGGAAAGCTCACAAAATCTTTACAATAACAAAATTCTAGGAAGTTCTTCTATACTAATCCTCAAAGTTCATCTTAGGTCTACGTGCTCTAATTAGAGTTTATCTAAATCTAGATTCCAAGGTTTGTACTAAACTTTCTATGGTACCAAATGTAATGCCCCGACCCTAGTTACCCAGAGTCTGTTCATTATTACATAATATTGGAATGATCACAAGAAAGATCAAATCTCGAAAGACCGATTGGTTTAGTAGCCTTGGAAACACTAGATATATTCATAAGTCTTACATTACATCATAAAATGAAAAACTAATACAACAACATATTGTCTCCATAACCCACACTCATATCCCCACATAATATCCCTGCAGGTCATTCATAATTTACTTCTTTACATCCTGGGAAAAATGAAACATAGAAAAGGGGTGAGCTCAAATGCCCAGTAAGGATAACAATATAGCAGAAACTTTCATAAATAAGAATAAACATTTAAGGCAATATATACTAATACAAAATCCATTCAAACTTGAACATTCGACATAGTATGGCATAAATAAAATGAAATAATTCTATTTACTTATTCACATGGATATTCTACTAATCGAATAATCACATGCAAAAACAATAACCACTTTCATAATGATGGAATGCATAATGCCAGACTATCATAACCACATAGCCAAGGCCTCGTGCCAAGACTATAAATAAGATTTTTCCAACGCCTTGTGCCAAGACACTAGTTTGTCTCATGAGACCTACCGATGCATCGAGGAGCTATAGCGGGCTCCACCCGTCACATATTAAGTCCAATGCATTCCAATATGAAAATATTTAAACATAACATAAACATTCGTATTAAAACTAGCATACGAAATGTCAATACTTTCACCATAAACCATGAATGGCATAAAAATAGAACATCCACAGTCAAATATATCACAAAACCTTCAATACAACATAGAAGTTTGTATCATAATAAATCAACTTCACATAATCGTAAAATCCATCAAAGGATGTTGACATAGATGAAATCAAAACTCTTTTAGATAAATATCGCTTTTTATTTTGAAATCATTTAAGAGCCATATAAAATAAAACATTTTCTTTGAAAATATTCTTATATGCTTGTAAGGGAAGCTTCAAAGATTTTATAACGGTTGAAAATAGCCGCACCTGCCGTATAAGTTAAAAAAAACATTCTTACCTTAATTCTGCCGAAAAGGTTAAAAAGGACCTTGTTTTGAAAACGACAGAAATATTCCTTTATAAACCACTTATAAAAGTCAAAAAGGGTATAAATGACTTTAACTCATATTCTAGTAAATAGTAAAAATGTTTTGAAATACATTTTTAAGAAACATGGATGTGGATGATAAAGAGATCCCAGTAGATTATTATGTATAAACAACCTCGGATAATGAAGAGATTGTGAAATAACCCTTACCTTGTACTTTTCCTTGGTTGGGGTAGTTTAATCTCCTGTATAATGGTTAAATAATTGTTATTAAATTATACAAGAATCATATATATTAATATGATATCATATATGATCTTTTAGTATTGATTTATTAATAATATCTTTGAATTATCGTCGTTTCGGGTGTTAACTTACTCATTTTCTTTTATATGTTTTGTTACATAAGCCATGTTTTTCATGGATAGGTTGTATATTTTTCATATAAATAATGATATCAAGTCCTTAAACATCATTTTTAAATCATCAAATGATAATTATACTTTAATGGATACGATGGAGAATGAATCTCATCGCGTTCGTGGAGATGGTAGTCCGTACGTACGCACGAGCGACAATATCATTCTTTTGATATTAAAATAATATATAAATGGATGGTATATCATATATAAAGAATCATTAACATGTTATATTTATTATTTACATGAGTTAGACATCATTATTATACCCATCCATATAATATTATATTGAATAACAATTACACCACGACGTGGAGACGGTAAGCCGTACGTACGCACGTATGGTGACATGTTATTCAACGGGTGGATAGAATAATGAATATGGTTGTAACATATTTATAATAACATCACAGTATATATATGATACTGGAGTTATAATTTTATAATGGTAACAACAATGGAAGAAGAAGTGGAAGAAGAAAGGAACTTGGAAAAGGGTGGTGAAATCATTACCTCTTCTTCGGTTTCTTTCTTTTGATTTGATCAAAAGGGCTCCTTAGGTTGGCTTTATGATCAAACTAAGGCCTCTAGGTTGTAGTGAGAGAAGTTGGGAGAGTATTTGGGCAGAGTTTGGCCGAACCAAAAGGCTTTGAAGGTGTGAAGAAATGAGAAGGAGGAGTGCCCTTTTATAAGAGGGGTGAGGGGCACCTTTGGAAAAGCTAGAAATATTAATTTATAATAAATTCATATTCGGTTTCTAATGGTTCCAAAGTTGATTATTTAAATGTTAAGGTGGGTATGGGTCGAAAAAAACTCAACCAATAGAATTTAGTCATGTTTTGTTACTTATATTAGCCTTATCTTTTAGTATTAACTCTAAGTTAAATAGTTTCACTTTTACAATGTCTCTTTGTATTTTTATATAATATGGTTAATAAACATACTATATACATCCAAGAGACCCCCCAAGTGGTCCATTAATGATGAACCTATCATGATATAAGTCTCTTGGCCGAACCATAGATTTTTAGGAATTTAATATCAATTAATAATATAATATTTGTTTTAAGAACTCTTTTATGTCAATTTTGACACTATTCAATAGTTGATTTTTGCGAAACTCATAACAGATTGATTAGTTAGAAAAATTTCAATTAAATCAATACTAATATATCATATTATCTTATAAAATTAGTTTAATTCATTAAAAGTTTCATATTATATTTATTTGGGTATTTATAATATCAATTATTTTAATTTTTCACTATTATAGTAATTACTTCATCATCATTGTGTCATAAATAAATTAAATTATTTAATGTCTAAAAATTATAAATAAAATATCATTATGTATAAAATCTTTTTATATTTCTAATTAATAATTATAATCTAAAATCAAACATATATAACCTTATGTAAAAATTGTTTTGCTAAAATATATATGCTTGTGTCATTTTTGTATTCATTTTAACTTAATTAAAATAAAATGTTCCTATCACCTACAAGTGGCACCATGGGGTCCCAAAATCGACCCAAAGATTCCTATGGTCGAAAAGGTATCAACCAATAATTCTAGGACACGTTTTAGGGTAATTTAGTATTATTATAATATTATATTTTAACACTTATTTACCGGATTTACCCTTAACCATGGTAAATAAAATATTTACCGCATTAATTATTCAAAATGTCTAAAAATAAAAGTTACCTATTTACACAATTTGAACATCCTAATTCCAAATATGGAATCCATTTTTCAAAATTCAAAACACAGAAGTGGAAGAAATTAATTTAAAATTAATTCCCGCTGTCAAAACAAAAAGCGTGTTTTTAAGAGATAATAACTATCAAAAGATTGACACTTGTTTATGTTCGGTTTAATTGTAAAATTATGTCCAATGACCAAAATTATATTAAATGGTAAAAATATATTATAAATATACTTTAAAACCACTCAAATTCAAAATTTATCACTATTAATTATTTTGATTAAAAAAGTTGTTTTTAATTAAAATTTAGTAATTTTCACTATTCATCAAAATATTAAAGTTATCCGAAAAGTACCAAAATTTCACCTTAGGCTAAATTCGATATTCCGAGTCCAAAAATGAAGTCCATTTTGAAATATAAAATATATATAATTTCAAAAATTAGGTATTACTATTCATAACGGCTAGTTTGATTGGTTATGGTGTGTTAGAACTCGGTGTTGCGTACAACACACGCTATCACATTATTCAAAGAGAAGAGTATCGTAGATGATTGGGGTGTTACATTCAGAAGTCATTGGGTACAGAATTAAATTTTAGTACAGCTTTTCATCCTCAATCAGATGGACAGTCAGAACGAACAATTCACAACTTGGAGGATATGCTACGAGCTAGTTCGATGGATTATCAGGGAAGTTGGGACCAACATCTTTCGTTGGTTGAATTTTCATATAATAACAGTTTTCATTCTAGTATACAGATGACACCATTTCAGGTGTTATATGGGAAGCGGTGTTGAACTCCAGCTATTTTGGATGAAGTGGGTGAAAGAAAGCTGATGGGACCAGAATTGGTAGAAGAGTTGGCAGAAAAAGTTCAGCTGATACACAAACACATGAGAACAGCTCAGAGCAGGCAGAAGAGTTATGTGGACAATAGGAGGAAGGATCTATCTTTTGAGGTAGGTGATCATGTTTTTCTAAAAGTATCACCATGGAAAAGTGTGATGCGATTTGGTAAGAAAGGAAATCTGAGCCCAAGGTTCATTGGACCATATGAAATTCTGGAGATAGTTGGATCAGTTGCATACCGGGTGGCTTTACCTCCGAGTTTATCTCATGTACACAATGTTTTTCATGTTTCGATGCTGAGAAAGTATATGCCAGATCCATCTCATGTTTTGAGTCCAGAGGTAGTTCAGTGGGAAGAGAACCTATCTTATGAGGAAAAACCGGTCCAGATTCTTGACCATAGGGATCAAGTGTTATAGAATGAGATGACTAATCAGGTAAAGGTTTTTTTGAAAAACCACATGATGGAAGAGGCAACATGGGAATCTGAAAATGCAATGAGGGATATGTACCCCCATTTATTCGATAAGTAAATAAATTGTGGGAACACATTTTTCTAAAGGGGGGAAGGATGTAACATCCCAAGTAAGTAATTAATAATAGATATTTTTATCTATGTCTATTAGTGAATTAGATAGTGTTTTAGAGGCTTAAAATGAAAATAAATTCAATCTTAAGCATGGAATACACTAATATTTTTAAAAGATTGTTTTACTGCATTTTAATGGAAAACCATTTTGAAATCTATATTTTGAAAATTTTCTAATATATTTTTGTCAAAATAAACTTATTATTTATGATTGGGACATCAAAATTTACATTGTGTGAATTTTTGGTATTTTTCTGATAATGTTCATTTTTTAATGAATAGTGAAAAATGTTGTATTTTAATTCAAAACCTATTTTTAATCTAATTTATTTATATGATTAGATTATCTTTTGAATAGGTTTTTAAGTGACATTAGAATATATTTTTACCATTTAATCCAATGGTGGTCATTGGAATCAATTTTAATTTGAAATTGGACTTAAACTGGTGTCAATCTTTTGATACTTATTGTTTCATAAAAACACGCTATTTGTCATGACAGCGGGAATTAGTTATTAAATTAATTAATGTAACTTATATGATTTGAATTTTGTAAAATAGATATCATTTTTTAATTCAGAATATCAAATATATCTTAGGGTGATGTTTTGGTATTTTTCTGAAAAACTTCAATTTTTGATGAATAGTGAAACCACTAAGTGGTACTTAAAAAGCTGATATTTCGTTTAAATGAGATTTTACCACCTCTGTGTTTTGAATTTCAAAAATCCGACATACATGGTTGTCATTAAGAAGTAAAATTTGGTTCAATGGGATTAAAATAATTTTTTGGTGAATAGTAACTTTTAAGTTTTTTAATCGCGATTAGAGGTAATTAGTGCAATTTAAGGAAAAAATGATATTGTAATAAAATGAAAATACCTAGACACATTTACTACCCTTATTGTATGTGTCATTTCCGACCAATAAAATCCATGGGTAAACTTGGGGACCCCATGGAGCCACTTTGGTTGGGAAATGACATAAATAACTTTTTATTTAATGTTAAATTAAAAATGACACAAACATAAGTTATTTTACTAGAACAATTTTTACATGGGATTATAAAATTCAGATTCTTGATTATAAATAGTCATTGTAAAGCTAAAAATATTTCCTACATAATAGTAATTTTTTTATAATTTTTAGACTTTAAATAAATTAAATTATTTATGACATCATGATGATGCACCGATTACCTCATTAATAAAGGATTTAAATAAAATGAAATGATAATGTAAAATCTATGACCTACACATGTCCAAAACCTATTGGATGGTTTGATTTCTAACCATTATCACCTTAACCTCTAATTATATTAATGTGGGTCCTTTTGTATCCGAAACTCATTTTAAAATAATGTATCATTTCTTTACTTTCCAAGAGTGCCCCTCCTCTCCTCTTATAAAAGGCCCCCACCTCTACCTCCTTACCCACACTTCCAAAGCCTTTGGATCGGCCAAACCCTGTCCATTTTGAATCTAAACTTCCCTCTCTTACTCCTTGAATCTTCAATTTGGGCAGAAGTCTTCCCAAGGAAGCCTTTGAGCTCAAACCAAAGGGTGTTACCTGATTTTAAGGTAATGTCTTCACTTGAGTCCTTTTGTTTTATTTTGTTTCTCCAACCCCCTAAACTATTTTTATTCAATTATTTTGTAACAACACCAGTATCTTCCATATACTAGGATGTTGTTATAAGAAGTATTATAGATACACATACACACACCTACATCTAATGGTTAAAGAACATACTGTTTCCGTGGATGGTGAATTTATGCCTCCCGAAACAATGATTGTTCAACATTCTTTTGACACCTTCAAAGGTGGCCATTAATATGAAACTATATTTATATATGATATATAATATGTTTATGTTTTCCTTAAGATTCTGTATTTTTCATTTTGGGCATACCTTTATGGTTTCCATTATGGGTAAATGTGATATCTTAATTTAAGGAAGTGCGGACTACCGCCCCCTCAAAGTGATTTCATTCGTTAACACCATATGTGGGATGTATAAAAGATAGAGTTATGATATT
Source organism: Viscum album (assembly GCA_963277665.1). Taxonomy (NCBI): domain Eukaryota; kingdom Viridiplantae; phylum Streptophyta; class Magnoliopsida; order Santalales; family Viscaceae; genus Viscum; species Viscum album. The sequence continues at coordinate 1,057,806,794 of OY728146.1, read as the reverse complement.
ATATATGATATTACACTGGAATTATAATATACCTTTATATGATTATGATTCCATTCTATAAAATACAAAATAGAAATGAAAGTAGCGTTCATGCGTATGTACGACTTACCGTCTCCATGAATGGTGCATTTCATTTCTTACCTCTAAATGATTATGTAATATTATAAATGCATGCATGTACTGGATATATATGACATATATTATATCTACATAATTAATACCATTCTGGATATAATGGATACATGAACAACTTGTAATTATAAAGGGTTTATTTTTGACTCAAGTACCAATGATCGTTAAAACGACCGTTATTAACTTAAATAATTACATAGTGTTCATGACATGGCAACAAGTGATATAAAAGGAATAATGAACTTGAAAAAGCTTCTTAAACAAGTAGAAATTAACTCATGTTTATTATTCAGGAGATTAAAGAATGACCGAGTCAAGTCGGACCCGAGGTATGGGACTTCATCTCAATCTCCTTTCATTGAGGCATATTTTGTTTTATACACAACCTTATTTTATACGGTGTATAAACCCCTTTGAATTTTATGTTTATTCAAAAGTAATCTTTTTTTATACGAAGCATTTACTAAATAACCAAAGGGAATGTTTTTGTCGTATGTATGCGGCGACAACGACTTCTCCACCTCCATGACCATTATTTGAGTTTTGGCTTCCTCTACAAGCCATACCGTTTTTTTAAAAGAAAAATAAATACCATTTTTTACTTTTCTTTTATTTTGGTATTGAAAATGGTTTTCATAATATTTTCATATCAATGTGTTGTATTGATTTCTTTTGATTTAAAGGTGGAAATGTTATGTTTCCTTTATGCATGTTTTATATGATACGATTATGTTGAGGTTCTGGGGCATTATTATGAAGACGGGTGGTTCCGTGATAGACTAAGGTCGGGTGAGCACGATATAGCTCTCCAATGCATTGGGTAACTCGAAGTAGTGAAACGTTAAGTTTTCTCCGAAGAGATTTAGGTAATATACTGTGATGGGTATTCCAAACGTTACCCAGAGGGTTACTCCCTACGTAAGAATGTTATGAATGCCTCAAGTTACCTTTATGTCTTATGATTTATATGATTTATTCATGATTTGATGAGGTATGTTAAAGTGATTATGTTTTATGGATAAAGTATGATTTCATTATTATGTATATATGTACCCATGTTTCCTTTCCATATTTTTATATCCCTTAATGAGCTTTTTATGCCCATCCCATTTTTTTTTGAAATGTTTTTGATATGTCATGGGAAAGGTACATGATATGATGATAGTGTCAAGGAAGTGTCAAGAAATAATCCATGTTTTATTTTAAATATGTTTCAATTTATAGGAAAGAAGAATACTATCTTTATGTAACCACTTTTTTTATATGTGGAATGTAATGCATGTTTTATGATCTAATTCTCTAAAACTCTAAACTCGAAAAGATCCTCAATGTGTAATCTTGTAATAAATCAATATTAATTAAGGTTTAAGGCTGGGGCCTCATACCTATGCACTTAATTCATTTATTTACTAGGTTCTCATGCAGGAATAACAATTTAATATAATTATTTATATATAAATCAAAATAAAATATTCATTTAATTAAATTTTATTTCGGTTTAGGGGTGATATCTAATGTGGGTATACATATAATATCATGAAAAAATATATAGGTCCAGTAACAAGATAAGTAACATCATTTTAAAGTCAAATACAGTTTTAAAGTATCAGTCTGAATGATCCTCATAGTCTCACCCTGTCTTATTCTATCCCTATTGATCTCATCCACAAAAATTTTACTACCACCAACTCAAACGAGGAAATAACACAAAGTTAAAAATCCATAAAATTTATTTAAAACATTTATAATAAATCGATAAATTGAATTTAAACTGAAAATATTTTCCAAAAAATCACTAGAACGAAATTTCTTGTTAGGACGAGGACCAATAATCCCTAGAAGGTCTATAGTTGACCACCAATGTCATCATGTGATTATACCTATATTGAATTACTATTTTCATAATAATTTAAATTTTTTACTTTAAATAAAAACCTATGAAAATATAATATATGATTTACAATTTGAAAAAAGATGAATGATGAAAAGTAGATGTCATTACAATATGTCCCCTATAAGGCTGGGAAAAAAATATTTTAAATTAAATTATTAAATAATTTAATAGTGGAGTAATATCAAAAACCTAAAATAAAATAAAAAATTTAGAGGAAGTGGGAAGAGAAGATCTAATGAGGACACTAGAGTTGAGACCATACCTCAAATCATCAAAAAAACTCCATATATCATTATTATTGAAGGGTCTTAATCATAAGAACCATATAGATAAGTCCCCATTCCATACGATCTCAAATGAGGGGAAGGAGAGGGAAGCACCCTGTCAATCAAGGGAAATAATTCATTTCCCCCAAAAAAATTCCACTATATTGCAAGTGGTTTGTTGCATTTTTGGTCATAGTGTCAACCACCGCCTCTATCGTGTCTCCTTTGAGCCCCAACGACTCCACCTGAAGATCAATCCTTATCTAAAAACATGAAATTGAGATATCCTAACTCTCGTTATTTTATTTCAAATCCAGGTTCTCAAGATGACCCATTAACTAAACTAAAAAATCAAATTCCCATTGGAATTTGGATGCCCATATAGGCATAGGTTATTACAGTGTGGCTGTGATAATTGAATGTGCATGTTTTCAATTTAAACGTATTATTTTAGATCAAAACTAAAAATTTGGAAAATATAGTCTAATGTTTTTAAATGATTATTCAAAGGATCGATGAATATATTTTGACCCACATGAATGGACCACGTATCATTTTGAATTTCAGTGTGACTGTAATAACTGAATGTGAGTGTTTTCACATTAAATGTTAGATATTAGTTTTAAATATCTGTCAAATGATATATTCTAAGAAAATTATCTTGGATTTATTTGAATATATAGAATATGTTTTGATGACACATTATGAACAATAATAAAGAACACAAAATCATCTTAACATGTGGTGCAATCAGTATTATTCAAATTTGCATGTTTTCAATTTATTAGAAAAAAACTATTTTGAAATGCATGTTCCATGCTAAAAAGAAGATAAAATGTATTTAATTATCATGAATTTTTTTAATAATTCCTAAAAAAACCATTTGTGACATCTATAACCAAAACAATCATCATTATGACATGATATGTGATCCAGGTGACTGAAAGCGTGTTTTTTCAATTTTAAACGTAAATATTAGGTAAAAAATTACACCTAGTGAAAACTAAAAAATGATCTTATATTGATTTGAAATTATAGGAGATTTTCTGTTGAATTATTTTTGACCATTAATAAAAAAACACATATCATTCTGACACACAGCGTAATCAGTATAACTGTATGTTCATGTTATAAATTTATATGTAATATTGGAGTTCTTTACCTGAATCAATGATCAAATATTATAAAAAATTATTATATTGATATAATTTTATAGTAATTAAATTAATGATTCATTTTTGACCTATAGGAATAAATCATTAATCATTCTAACAATTTATATGACCAATTTTTCAAAAAAATATATGTTTTAAATTCTTAAGATAGATTTTAATTCAAAACATGCATCATATGATCTAAATAGATAAAATTCACTAATATTTTTAATCAAAATATAGTAAAATTATTTTTTATTCATTTGTATGATATATTAATAATCCAAAAACACATAGATACCTGGTGTCATTAGGATATATGAAACAACATTGTTTTTTTAAAAGTCATGTCTTAGATTAAAAGATTTATTAGATGTAATAAAGCAATTTTTTAATGTCTAATGAATCATTTATGGGTTATTATAATGAAACTCACATCATTACGATGTATATAGTGATTGGTATAACAGAAGGTACATGAATTCATTTTTAAATTCATATGTTAATTAAAAAATCAGAATTAAGAAAATGTGACTTTTATGGTGAGAAAATATAAAACAATGATTGATAAATAATTGTCGATATTTTTATATGAACCTTACATAATTTGATTGAAATTTGTAGTTGATATAAATTAGGTTGGGTGTTTTAAAATTAATATTGATATTTTAGTTCGAAACATGTTTTACATGTTCAAAACCTAATTAAACCATACGAGATTGATGTTAAACTCTAGGAAGACCACTATTATATCATTTTGCATATATTAATATAAACCATACTTAACTCCAATATGCAGTATGGTCATTATGACTAAAATAATATTTTCCCAATTTATATGTAATATTTAATTTTAATATGCTTATCGAATTCAAAGAAAAAGAAAATAAGATTGGATGATTGTGAAAATATAAAATATTGAAGGTTAATTAATTGGTGTAACGAAGGAATGAACTAAAATTCACTCAAACTTACAGTGTTTTTAGGGATGAAATTTTGTGTCTTTTTTCATTTTTATTTAGTTTTAAATTTATTAACTATTACTATAATAGGTAACACATTTTTTAATATTATTTTATATTATATACTTCAATTATAATGGTTTAATAATTTCCAAAGTATTTTTATTCTTTAATTAACTATTCTAAACATGTTGTTTCTATGAAAGTATAATATTTATAAATTTAGTAATAATAAATCAATATACAAATATATTTTAAAACAATGATATTGGTTTATTATTTTCAATACATAAATTTTCATATACATCCTATTTTACCTCCTTGTAATATATATATATATATATATATATATATATATATATATATATATATATATTTGTGAGTTTTTGTGGGCTGATGCATCACCTAAAATTGGTTGTAGAAGTCAATGGGGGCCTTTCATAGTGCTAAATGGTGTGGATAAAAGGTGATTTCATTATTGATACAAATTCATTAATGAATAAATTATTTTTCAGTGTTAAAAAGAAATTGAGAATGATATCTATTCTTAGTTCCCTTTAATCACATAAATTTGTACTCACTACTTTCATTACATTCTCTTTATAAAATCTTGTAAAGACCTAATAATGTCATTTATTTAGCATTATTAAAATGGAATTATGTAGTGGTGATTCCTCTATACATTTTAGAAATTTAATTCCAAATTTTTTATTGTTAATTAATTTATATTAGCTTATCAATAGAGTATTTAATTATGATTACAATATGATATATTTTACTTAAAAATTGTTAGAAAAAAATTTCATGGAAAAAATTAATTGGATTTTTGAACAAATAATTTTCTCTCATAAAAAAAATCGTCCATTGAAAATTTTTACGAAAAATTTTCATTTTAATTATGCACAAAACATTTTCAACAAAACTATCTAGTGGACATTTTTTATAGAAATACAATATAATACATTTGAATTTGGCCATATTATATTTTAGAAGAGATAAATTTATGAATAAAAATTTTTATTACACATACACACTTCAAAAATTACTTCATAATTTTATAATTTTAATTTTAATTGGTAGATTATCTATCTATTGTAAAATCATATTGAAAACATTGAGTGAAAATTTTCAATGGAACATTCATAAAATAATTTACACAAGTTTTTTAATGTTAATATCTTTATATAATATAATACATGATTTTTTTAATTATGTGTGGAATTAAATTGATTGTAGTTTAATGAGGTGTGAGAGTGACCATATATCAAAATTAAATAATACTTAGAAATATTCTTGTAAAGGGGTGGCATGTTAGATTCATATAAAATTTACACCATTATGGGAACCTAGTGTCCAAAATATTACAGAGGAACCTAATATTATAGTTTTTTGTTAGTTAAATGATTTAAACACATGAATTTTATGTTTCTTATGGTGGTATGTCTGGATTCTTTTCTCCAAATTTTTTTTAAACATATAATTTAATATATGAAATATTATTTTCAATTTATATATTTTTCATATTTATGTATATGGTATAGTATAAAACACATGAAAAAAATGGATAAAATAGACCCTAATTTTATTAAATAATATATAATAATGATCATAGACGATAAATAAAATGAACAAATTTAAAAATAATATAATGAAACAGAAGAAAAATAAAAAAAAATTAAATTCTATTTGTCTATCATCGCCTAGAATTATCACACTTGTGAATTGATGGTTTTAATGGAAAACTAAGTGTTAGATAGAGATGAAAATTCTATTTCTGTCAAAATCAATGAATAAACCTAAGGATCTATTTGAAAAAACCTACAACGACATAGAAAATGTCATTTAAATTCTATTTATAAATAATTTTAATAAATAATTACTTCATTTTTGGTATTATTCTAGGTCAAAGTTTCTTCACCATTAGTTTTTTGTTTCCATTGTGATGGAGGATCCAATCTAGGATTCCACTATAAATATCCACACATGCTCAATAAATCATCAATTTATATTTGTAATATATTTGGTTCCATTGTGGATGATTCAAGTGACTTTCACAATATATTTATTTCAAAAATATTATCATATTTCCTCCCTCTAGATTCTTGATATATATAATTGTGAAGAATTATCACTATAGTTTGAGAGAATCATAGATGATGTATCATTCTGTTTAAATTACCATTCATGAAAAATGATAAATTTTAGACATTGTAGATATGTAAATTTGATAACCTTTTACAATGTCCCATATGAATTTATTTTACCTAATTTATACACCAAAAAATAGTAGTAATAATAATAATATTGTATCTTATGACTTTCCTTAAATCCAATATCATTTTTGAATTAATAAATTAATATTTACTCAAATGAATTTAAATAAAATATATCATTCCCATGTGATGATTAAGATGACCCATATTCTCTCATATAACTTGTTGAACATTGAATAAAAAAACATATTCATCAGATAATATAAAATAAAACTTGTATTCCCTAAACCAATGAATAAATCTTTTGTTAATAATCACATAACTTGAATCAATATTTATTTTACTATATTCACTAAAATAATTTATAATTAAATATTTTATTCATTACCATGTGAATAATTAAACAGAATATTAAATTTTACTCACATATTCTAGATCAAATATCTTGTTATTTAATTTCTACAACCCACTATTAATTGAGAAAACATTATTCTGCTAACTTGCGATTAAATTTATTCATAAACCAAAATTAAATATAATTTATTGAGATTATGTATAAACATAGTGTGGGACACTCTAGGCCCCCTTATATATATAAATATGTAGAAATAACCTAAAATCCAATATTAGCACTTAACAACCCATCAAATGCGCCCATAGAGAATGAAGATAGTGTAGAATCTTGAACAACCTTCCTATGAATTGTTCTATTTAATCTAACCCTTTTTTGAAAAGACATATCATCAATATGGTTACATAATTGGTTCATTCCCCTATATTCTATAAATATATTTCTTTGAATTTCAAGAATTAATTATTCTATAAACTGTCCTGTGCATCACTTTTTTTCAGAAAATTAATGTTAAATCAATAATTTATAGACATCTTCTTCTACAGATATGTAAGGGACGAAACATTTCATGACCATTCATCTAATTCCATATCACTTATGAAAAAATTGATATATTATACCTCACCAAAATTATATATCCTCATTATTTTCATCCATACATTAGTTAACATTATTCAAGTTACACTTTAATTGTGATCTCACGTTGGAGGCCCAATTTGATAGAGTTATGGATGAATTCTATACATATACATGATATATGTATGAAAATATTTTATTATTCTTTATTAATATATTATATTGCAATAATTATAGAAACTGATTCATGTTGTATTTCTTTTTTTGAGAATTTTTCGAATATGATATGTTGATATGTAAGATACGGACTTCCTGGAGATTAATCATTGTTATTTTTAGATATTCAGTTAACCTTGTATTGATCATACATTAGTTGGGTTTACTTCAGGTTGTCAAGCATCCATCCTACCACAATAATGTTGGAGAAAACACCCCCTAGGGTACAGAAACCATGAGGTGTTAGTTTCACTAACTGATGGGGTGGATTAGCATACCGAAACACAAAAAGAACATAATATACTATTTCTCAAAACCACATTGGGGGCATAATCTAGAATTATAAATAACTAGAGGTAACATCTCTCGGACTCCTGTCTTCCACTCCAAATACTAGGTATCCAATAATCACACAACCATTTAAATTGATACATTATATTAATTTGTCTGTTTTTATCAGTTTCACATTACATTAATTAATTATTTAACAATTAATTAATCATTAATAATTCCACAATACATTTCATTAGTATCATACCCAATTTTTAATTCCCTCAAGGGATAACCAAACTCAGTCCACAGCTTCTGATAAATATTACCATTGAATTGCATCCTTGAATGATCCATCCTCGTGGGTTATCATCATTTATTCAATCATTTATTAACAGAATTATTAATTTCTCATATTCCCAAGTAATCTACAAAAATCATTCTAAGGAAGTAAACACAAGGGGATCAACACGGTAGGTAGAGGAGCTACATATCAATTCATTTCCACCAATAGCAGGATCGTAGACCCATACTCCCTCAAGAAGCTAAACACAGAAAGAATGTGGCCTACAATATGAGTCTTATCACCTTTTTCATGAAGGTTATGAAAGACTAGCTTCTTTAATCAGTGGGGAATGTAATGCAGATAAACAACAAACAACAATTAGAAAGCATCCAACATTCATATCCAACCACTTTAATTATCTCAATTGTCCTCCACAACACCCACATAGATAAAATGATGCATATCTCCACTCTTGGTGTCAGCTTCTACCACCACCAAAGGGCCTCCCTTCCCCCACATATCAAAACATCCATTCAGGGTCACATCACAACACAAGCTACAGGAAAACAAGCATCCCATCAACTCGGCTCTCATCCCTTAAAACAAGTGATTTAACCTTCACACCCAACGAGAACACAAACCTCAAATAATATGGATCTATGCCATTAAAAGTAAGATGGATACTCATAAACCTTCTAGGAATTATCTTTTATCAACCAACAATTATTTAATCCATCTTGAATTAGTCAGCTTATTTAATTAAGAATTACTACATCCATTCGATAATAAATAGTCTACCACATCAACCACCATATTTAAAACATGCATATTTATAATTATTAATTGTTTTAAAATTAATCCCATTTTATTTTCGTTAACATTTGTTATCATGAAAAATATGATAAACAAGGAAAGAATAGATATCGCACTACCTAGCAAAACAAAATGCCATAACATCTTATGGATATGAATTTATTTATCCAATTACAAATATTTATTATGACAATTCCATTGGGATCTAATTTCCAAATAATTTTAACTCTATCATTTCAATTAAATAATTACAAAATAATTATATCACCAACCTCAAATGGTTTCTAATGATATTTTCAAGATAACAGTCTTAAAAAATGTATCACGGTAACCTCTCTTGGAGGACAGCATCCTCTCGAAGATGCAGACACACCACCACACCATATAACATCCTATAAAACTCTATTATAAAAATGGACATGACATTCCATAACAATGGAATATAGGAATATAAAGAGAGATACCTAAAAGGATAGTTTTATAACATACCTTATATCGAATATGGATCTAAAATTCATGATTTCACTGAAACTACTGGTTCGTATGTAGCCGGAAGAACATCAAGGGGGAACTAATCAAATAAGGGATGTTTCATCACACAACTCCTATAGGAAAGAGGTAAATGTTCGAGCATCTCGTACTAGGAAAAAATTTTGAATGAACAAGGGAGGAAGATATCTCATCTCTTAAGATGATTTAATGGAGTATCGATTTAAGATACGTTGTATTTTCCCTTATGATAAAATTTTACACTCACCCTTAGATGTCTCACCGTTATCGAATCACTATTGAGTCACTGTTTTGGAAACACTATAGACTCGCCATTCTGTAAACACTGTGGAGTCACAATTGTAGAAAAACTATAGACTCACCATTCGATGTCTCACTATTCTAGAAACACTATAGGATCATAATTTGGGAAACACAGTAGATTCACCATTCTAGAAACACAGTAGACTCACCATTTGGGAAACAATATAGACTCACCGTTACTTGTCTTGCCATTATGGAATAACTATAGACTCGCTATTATGGAGACAGTTTAGACACACCATTCTCGAAACACTATAGACTAACTATTTTGGAAGCACTATAGGCTCACTGTTTTAGAAACAGTATTCATCGAACTTGAAATTTGGAAAAGTGTTGGGGATGAGTCACATTGAGCACCCAGAACATGTCATACACCATATTTCAATAATGAAATATACCAGATAAGTCTAGGACATTACATCTGATACGTCTCTAATCATTCTCATTAACTGAGAATCCAGAACCAACACGAATAGGAAGGGGACAGAATAACCAACCATCGAGATAACTGTCAAAGAAAGAAATCCATAAAAAATAAAATAAATGCATCTCATAAAACTGAAAGGATCTATAACCAATGATCGATCATTCTTATAAAAAATATTTAAAACTAAAACAAAATGGGGTATTGAGTGTGTATCTACGACTCAAATTACCATGTAATCGCTTCCATTCCAATGTGTTGCTACAAGACACAAACCTAGGAAATAACATGCCAGTACCACACCTTATCCTTGTGGAAATGGATCTTTACACGCCACTCCTTGAAGGTCCCATCATATTCAATTTTTATCTATCATTAATTGATGATGTGAAAGTCTTCATGAAGATAATGACAGAGCTGTGACTCATGAAAAACATAGTCTATCTATCTCATCTACCGGGGAAGTTCTAATCGATACCCCACAACTCCAAAACAAGATAACTTCTCAAAAGGCCCAAAAAATAGGGATAATGCTTACTCCCATGACTTAACCTTCACATTACATGAAGGGGAGACATATTCAGAAACACATGATCCAAAATATAAATGTCAAAAGGAATCCTCCATCAATTGATATATGATTTCTGATGATCCTGCACTGCCTCCATCATCTCATGAATCACCTGAACCATCTCTGTCATATTCTACAATAGTTTAGGTCCGAGAATTGCTGACTCTCCAAACCCAGACCAACACAAAGGATAAGTATATGTTCATCCATAAAAAGATTAAAACAACGCCTAACTAATTATGGAGTGAAAAATATTGTTGTAATTGATCTCCACCAAGGGTAAGTTACTCATCCAAGAACCTCCAAAATCTAGGACATAAGAGAAAAAAATGACTTTAGACGTTTGGATGGTCTGCTTTTTCAGACTCTCCATCTATGGATGAAAAGTAGGGATATGGAAAATCTGAGTACCAAAATCATTCTAGATACCACTCCACACCCTAGACGTAAACCAAGGATCCCGATCAGAAATGATCATCCATTGGACTCCATAGAGTCTTACTACCTCCTCATACACTACCTCGATAAAACCTCTACCAAGGTCGATTCTTTGATTTCTATAATGTTGGATGATCTCATAAAATGATCCACTACAACCAATAGAGCATCATGGCCTCCCAGATCTCAAGGTAAACCGGTAACAAAGTCCATTGAGATGTCCTCCCACATCCACAGAGTAACATTTAATGACAGGACAATACCATCGGGGACACGGTTCTAGGCATTAAACTTCTATCAGAAAAAACTTCAAGACACAAACTCCACAACTGAACGCTTCATCCCATACTACGAAAAATGACTACTCAAGGCTTGGTAGATTTTTTTCATGCCAGGATGCACCACTCGAGGTGAACTATGGATGTCTCTCAGAACTTTCCCATGCATCACCAAATGAATGAAAAGCCTTCCATAATACTACACTCAGGGTGGCTCATCCTCAGACCAAACATCAGGGGCCACACCACAAACAACAAAGTCTCTCTAGACCACCACCTATAGATCCCCCAACTGCAACTCTTCCACCAACTACACCATAGATGACTACACCTTCATCTGAAAAATACAAACTCTTCCTCCAACTTCTCCCATATCCATATTCAATGTGGAATGTTATTCTATCACACTCTAGGAATCACCAAATTCATGCAATGCATAACTACTTGACATCCTACTTCATGTATCAAATACAAAATTCCCCTTTCCTATTTCATACTAAACATCGAAGCCCTATGCTTGTAATAAACCAATCCACTAACACTACCACAAGTCCATGTCATGCGGGGGAAACATACCTCAGGCTCTTACGATCGTTGAAAACCAAAAAGCACTCATCAATGAGGTAATTTCTCCAGAAAATCAGTGAAAACACCATATTCGCTAAATCGAGATCATTGGTGCCATAGTTACATTCATGGGGACACAAATCCCATGATCTATAAAGAACAACTGATCTCAACTGCATCAGAACAAATCTTAACCCAGATGCAAAGAATCGTAGAAAACATAAAATTAAACAACCTATATTGGAAGACAAATAATCGTAGCACATACCAACATCCCTGTAGATCTAAAAAGCTTCCTGAAAATGATCAGTCTACATGAATGCATGATCCTTCCTAGTCAATTCTGTCAAATGAGTCGCAACCCGATATAAATTTTCTTTGAACCATCTGTGTTATCCTGCAAGACCAAAGAAACATCACACCTATTCCACTTTATTGGAGCTGCCCAAGACACAACTGATTATTTCATTGATGATTCATAGCTTCAATCTAATGGGATACGACATTCCCTAAGAAATAGAATTCTCGATCCCAAAACTCACACTTTGAAAACATCCCATAGTGTTGATGTTGATGAAGATCTCCCAAAATAACATTCAGATTCTCTTTATGATCCTCCTCAGACATGAAGTACACAAGATTTTCATCATGGAAAACACCAAGAACTAATCCATGAACTCCTGGAACATAGATTTCATATCACCCATAAACATAGCTGGAGCATTCGTCACATAGAACGACATTACAATGAACTCTTAAAGATAATTACGACAATAGAAAGAAGTCTTCCAGATATCTTCATTTATTACACACATTTAATGATATCCTGGATGTGATTCAATAATCAAGAACCACCGTGGATTCTTTAGTTGATTTAATAGATTTTCAATCTGTTGAAGAGGATATCTATTCTTCATTGTAAAGTTGTCTAAGGGATGATAATTGATAAACAACTGCAAACTGTTGTCAACCTCCTTCATGAAAAATAATGGTGCACCCCATGGTGTCACACTCATCCATACAAAACTTCAATATAATAAACTATCGAGTTGTATATGCAGCTCCTTTAATTCACAATGGGACATCCTATATGGATACATAAGGATAAGAGATTCTCTTGGATGTATCTCGATCCCAAACATGATCTATCATCTAGGGGTAATGATTTAACCTCTTCTAGAATGAAATCAGTGAACTCTTTTATGACCCAATGCGACACAAACAATTAAACATCTAAAGAACATAGCATCTGCTCATCCATCAAGGATGATAAGGATGAAACATGCCTTCGACCCATCTGAGGGTCTCACTCGCCAACAAACACCCTCGACTCTCTATCATCATCAATAAAAACCACCTACCTCCGGAATAAATTGATGATAGACTTCACCGAATACAACCAATCTATTCCAAGGAAAACATCATATGGTTGTATCCATAAAAAATGGAAATATCCCCAAGAGCAGTGATACCCTTGCACTTTCTCATAGTCTCTACATACTTCAAACAAGTCATTTAGATCTCCAACTAGCTTATTAAACGGCAATGGCACTGGAAGCCTCTCTAACTCAATTACCAAAGCATAGACAAGGGTTGGTGATATGAAGGAGTGGGTCTCTATTAAATCAAAAAAAGGCAAACATCCGAGTACAAAACAATAAAAGGTACCTCAAATGATGTCTAGATTTCATGGTGCTGGAAACTCTAAAGCATGAAGCTGACCACAAACTCCTCCAGATTCTCTCTAAAAATGATGAATACCACCCCACATTCTTTCTCTACTCTCTAAGGATAGGGAGAATAGTGGGGTTTTCCTCTTCCTAACCCATTTGCCTACTTTTGATCCAATTTTGGTGAAACCTGCTACAACTACCTTGGGTGGAAGAACCTAAACGGAGGAACCTGGAGTGGAACACCAAGTTCCCACTGACCGCTCTGAAATGTTGGAAACACTCGCTACTGATGACCTCAAACGCCACCAAAAAAAGTTCTTGATATTTTGTCATAGGCTTAAGAGCATCCACAACTAGAGAAATGAGGTGTTGAGGAATGTGACCAACACCCCACATAATGGAAACTCTTCTTCCCTGAAAACTGTGAACCCCTGACCAAAGCATGGCTTCATGAGGAATATTTATGACTCCCCTATCATGATGATCTGGTTATGGATAATGTCTTCTTGATGTCCTCTTAACTTTCTAGTAGCACATGATATGTTTTCAGTATAAACTGGGTGTCCGGGTACTGGATCTCTGGATGTCAAGTCTCCTTGACATGCCTCGCCTTGGCCTCCCTCTATGGAACCAGGTATGAAGAATTTCTTAAGAGGTTCATGGAATAGAATCCAAACTCTTTCTCTCTACTTCTCCCATATCTATGGGTAAACCTCTCAAGGTTACTAGAAACCATCGTGGTCGTTGAAATAAATTTGGATCTGATATTATCTTGAAACTCCTCCCATGAGACCACCGACTCCTCACAGTCCCCTTGGAACAAGAACCACCGCTGCATCGCTTCCCCACACAGCATCATCACAACCAAAGACCCCCAGTGCTCCTTCTGAACATAGATTGAATTAATGTATATCTCAAACCCTTCTAACCAGCCTTCCACTACTTCATTTGAACAAATATCCCTCATAATTCAACAGAAATTGGTACTGAAATTCATAGAGTGTCATACTCCAAGTGTTGTCATCGAAAACCACTACACTACAGTGATCTGCTTGTGCAGCCTATTGATCATATTCAGTGCAAACATAATGATGACGTCAACCTAGAGACATACCTGTACAATAACAACCACTTAGAACTCCTGAACATGGAATATGTATGACTCAATATTAATTAATTAGTTTTTTTATTTTATTAATTTTGGGTTAACCTATCCCAAGGTATACACATTCAAACATAGACACACTAAATAATGATGCATGATCCTTTCCATGGTCTCTATACTTCAACTAGTATCACCTCATTTAGTAGCCAATGTAAACATAAATGTCTATTCATCAGATCATCGGGTGTCCTAAATGCCAATTTCTCAGCCGTTATCTAGTGCTTACATCACTTACAAAACATAACTGACACCATTGCCCTACCAATCATGAAACGACACCTGTTCTAATATTCATACTCCATCCTACACCTCAACCAGACCTCTAATACCACTATATCATGACCCTCTTCCCACAAGGAGTACCCTTCCGGGGGCCAGTGAGGTTATAAGGGAGATAGTGACCCCCTGATTCCCAACTCCAGTATGCCATGGGTTACTGACTAGCACGAACAGTATAGTAATCACACAAATGAGAGGCATTCCCCTCTAAGAGAACACATTCAAAAGAGGGAGATAAGACAAACACCATCCAAATCCAACTCAAACTACAATATAAAACAAATCCCAAATACACATCTGTAATGTCATGAAAAACTACTACAGCTGGAAAGGAAAACTGCATGTACCAAAGGAAAGTAAAAAACGCAGCAATCACGAAGCCTGAACAGCTCCTACCACCCCAAGCTAGTAGTAACCAGCCTGATCTCCAACTTTCTCCATGTGACCTAAAAACTATCTTATATATACGTAGGGTTAGTATAATAGTATACTCAATAGGATCCCCCCCATTTCCTCTCGGGAAAAAGTAAAGAAGTCATGTTAAAGCACAGTGAACAACAGGTGAAACTATCTCGTCACCAAAATATGTATACAATGTTCCCAGCCTCTCCATTGATACTATCACCATGTATCACATAGAAGAGTATATAACATAATAATTAATATAAATGGTACACACCTACTAATTTCCCACAATGTTTTCAATTTTCCCCAATGTTTCATGTCCAACGCATCTCCCTCCAAAAAGGCATTCCCACAGACACTTTAGTTAAGCACCACAACATGAAACTCGTGCAATATAACCACCTCATCCATGTAACCATGGTAACCAAGTATTTTTTGGGAGCTATCATAGCTTTTATAACATGTACCATATTTCAGGCATTAAACCTCAAGCCATTCTAGCCCATACACTGAGTAAGGATCCTGAAGCCATCATAGTCGATACACGTTAAACCTATAGATGTCTATAGGAATCTATATCCAAAGTATATGCGTGTGAATAACAATAATCCATTAAATCCTTCTACACAAATATATTTTCAAAACTAACCATTGTTCCTACAAGCACAAGTAACTACCGAGAGAAGAGAGATTTTCCAAATGGGGTAGTCAGCCATCCATTCTCCCACCAGAATGTTGGGGGAAAACATCCTTCTAGGGAATAAAATCACATGGGTGTCGGTTTTCATAATTAGAAGGGAGGAGTATAAAATAGATACAAAAAAATTACATAATATACTCTAGCTCAAAACCACACAATGTGTATAACCTTGTCTTATAATAAATTGCATCTAACATCTCTCGGACTCCTGACAACCACTGTTAATACAAGGTTTCCTATAAGAACACAACCATTTAAAGAAAAATGTTATATTATATTATCCCGTTTTAATCATTTTCACATTATGATAATTAATTCTTTAACCATTAATTAACTTTTTGTAATTCCACAATACATTTCATTAACACCATGCCCTATGTTTCATATCATCCAAGAATAACCAAACCCAATCCACAGCTTTTCATAAATATTACCCCATATTTTCATCCAATCAATCTCTAAACCAAATAGTTAACATGTTTTATTCAATCAACTATTTAAAAAAAAATTATTTTCCCATATTCCCAGGAATTATAGGAAAACATTCTATGCAACTAAACACAAGGGGCTCAACACGGTAAGAAGATGACCTACCCATCAAATTGTTTTCACCAATAGTAGGATCATAAACCCATCCTCCCTTGAGAAGCAAAACAAGGAAAGCACATGGAATACCCCATGCATATTATACCATTTTGGAAGGTGGGTATGAAAGAAAAACTGTATTAATATGTCGGTGATGTAAAAAATTTAAACAATAAACATGATTTAGAATGTCTCCAATATTCACATCCACCTTGTTTCATCATCTATGATGTCCTCCATGACACCCACATACAGTAAGTGATGCACATCACCAATCTAGGCATCAACTACTGCCACCGCCAATGGGCATCCCTACCCCCACATATCACCATTTCCATCGAGTCTGACTTCACAATACAAGAAGCAGAAAAACAAAAATCCTATTAACTGGGTTCTTTTCCCCTAAAACAAGGCATCTAATAGTCACACACAATGAGAACTCACGACTCCAAGAATAATGATCATGGCCTTTACAAGCAACAGGGTACCTCATAACCCTTCTATGAATTATCTTTTATCATCAAAAAAGTTATTTAATCCATCTTGAATTAGTCGGTTCATTAAAATACACATAACTACATCTATTCAATTATCAATAGACTACCACATCAATAACCAGATTTAAAACATGCCACTTTATCATTATCCAATTAAGTTACAAATAATTCATGTTTATGCACTTTACCAATTTCTTTCATGAATGATATAATAAACATCGAAACCATAGATATAACACTATCTAGACAAACAAAAGGCAACAACATCTAATCGATACCAATTTATTTATCTACTTCTAAATATTTTTTTTGCTAATTACATTGTGACCTTGTGGTTAAATCACGTTAACTATACTATTTCACTTAAATAATTATAATATAAATGAATCCCATACCTCAAATGGTTTATAATGTTTTTTATGAGAATATCCCAACAAAACGGGTCACGATCACCAATCCTAGAGGACTACATCCACCCGAGGATGCATAGACACCACCACACCAGCCAACGCCAAAGAAAAATTTAGTAGAATCATGGAGATAACATGACTTAACATGGAAAGGACGAATATAAGAAAAGGGTCCCATAAGAATGGTTGTAGAACATACCTTATATTTAATATGAATAAAAAATTATTGATTGCATCGAAACATGGGGTGTGCATGCAACATGATGAACTTCATGGGGGGACCAATCCAAGGAGGAATGTATTAAACACATGATTGCAACGAGAATGAAGGAAAGGATCGAGAATATTTCACCACGAAACAATATAGAAGAACATGGGAGTAAAATCTCTCGTCCCTCAAGAATACTTAATGGAGCAGTGGTTTTACATACACTTTATTTTACATTAAGATTAGATCTATCAAAAATCATGCATTTTGATGGAGTTTAGGCTTCTCAACCATTATTAAAATAAAGATAATATTTTTGGGCATTGAATTAGAATTTAGTTCTTCAAGCAATGATTTGAATGCATTTTATGTCAATGGAGATTTCAAATGGATGAAACTATTGGAAATATTGAAATTTTGAAATGAAAAATGGATCACTATTCTAGAAACACTGTCGACTCATTATTTTTTTTACACTATAGACTCACCATTCTGGAAACACTAGAGACTAACCATTCTTGATGCACTGTAGACTCAACAATCTAGAAACATTGTAGTATCACCATTAGATTTCTCACAATTCTAGAAAAATTGTAGACTTGCCATTTTGGAAACACTATAGACTCACCATTCTAGAAACACTATAGACTCACCATTCTGGAATCACTATATACTCATAATTCTGGTTACAATATTCCAAGAACTAGAAATTTGGGAAAGTGTAGGGGATGAGTAACCATCACCTCCTAGATCACCTTAAAAACATGATTCCAATAATGTAATGGACCTAGTAAGTCTGGTTCATTTCTGTTATTTTTCATTCTATATTAATTAAGAGTTAATAAATACTTAGCTAGTGGTCTTAAATCCCTGACATATCTTTTTATTCTCAAAATCATGTACAAAATGATGAAATGTTTTTTCATATTAAATATTTTAAAAATGATAAGCGTATTATTATATGTTTTAAAATACATCATAGGATGCCATAGGCTAAGATAAGCCTGTTTCATATGATAATTGATATCATATGTGATGAATCAGTCATATTTCATTGGTTTTTTATATATCGAATATTATGGTATGGGAAAATGTATGTTATAACATTATTTCTCTATATTTGAGAAATATATTATCATACTGTTAACATAATATAGCGTATATCATAAATTATGATTCCAAGGAAACGAAGGGATATGTCATAGAAAAATATTATCAAACATAAAATTTGATAGATAATTATGGAATGTAATGTATTATTATATAAGGATAACATAATATAAAATATCATTATAAAATAAATTTTATACTTTTTCAATGTTTAGTTGAACAAAAAAATATTAA
Source organism: Viscum album (assembly GCA_963277665.1). Taxonomy (NCBI): domain Eukaryota; kingdom Viridiplantae; phylum Streptophyta; class Magnoliopsida; order Santalales; family Viscaceae; genus Viscum; species Viscum album. The sequence continues at coordinate 1,057,787,303 of OY728146.1, read as the reverse complement.
TTTGATTATATGTCATATAAAAAATGTATTTTAGGATATTTAGTTAATTTATAATATTTTTTTAATTACATAATTAAATAATTTATAGAATTAATTAATTTTATGTATATGAAAAATTTATTCAATAAATATACATGATATAAAATGTTAATATTGAATACCTTTTTAAATTACCTGATGTTAGGACCTAGGAGACACATTCTAGGGACCCAAGAACTTTTGTTACATAACCTCAAGTGTGTCTCCATTTAGTCCAGAGGAATCCACCTAACTACTAGGATATAATATGTAACATGGGGAGACTATACACTCTTTATCAAATAATCATAATAGTGTAAGTCAATAAAAAATATAAAAATGATAATTAAAACCCAAGATAATTCCATAATTAATAATCATCTCATATCACATGATGAATGAAAAATAGAAAAGGAAAACCTAAACCAAAGTAGTTGATATGTCATGTCATATAAGTGTCAAGTATTAAATGAAACCCCAAAATAATGACACTCTAAATACTCCCAAATGGGTACCGACATCATTTTTGTTTCCCTCATCCATTCTCCACCCCGAATCTCAACTCATCCTTCTAACATGCAGTACATTACCTTCTAATTCCGACAAAAATGATGTCTATTCAGGTACTGATAAAGTAGGCCAAGTAGGGTGAGAGTATAACTCTGTAGGCCACCACCAATGGCATATAAATTAATAAAAATCTATAATAATATATTAATATGTATAAATAATTTAAAAAAGACAATGTAAACCATTTTATTGTTTAAAATTATTTAATTAACCCCATATTTCATCATGTTAATGGTGACACCGGAACCAATCATACCTAATTTGGCCCAAGCTGTAGTATGAACCAAACACCATATGAATTTCACATTCATTATTTTGTTGAAAATCACTATTAATTTAATTTAAATTTCAAATTCATACATTGGGGGGATAGAACCGAATTTTGGAACCCCATTGGAATTTGGAGCAGTAGTCACTATCCCACAGCATAGTGGTCACGTGAATACACACACACACACATAGATATATATATTTACAGGATTGAGGATTAGTCACATACACGATAGGAATTTTGATAATAATTCCTTGACCTATAACTCCTTTTACATATCATTCATAAAAACCATATATCATATTTCCACAATAATAAAAAATTTATCAATAACATTCATTTCCCATTATTTAACCAATTTCATAATCCCTTTTATTAACCATATTCAGAATCATATTTGTCAACCATATTAATAATCAAATTTGTCAACCATTAATAAAGTATTTAATTCAATTCCATACACCCATTATTTTCCATTTCACATTTCCTTATTTTTATTCGATGATATTTTGAACATCCAATGGGTTGTTGCCGAGAAGGTCTCATTATCTTTAATATTTTCAACCGGATTTGTGAAGGGTATCATCATAACAAGTAATAATAAAAATTTAATTAAAATTAAAATTAAAATTTCCCAATATTGAAATGTAATTGTGTATCACAAACACATGAATCGAAATTATTAATATGGGAAAATAGAAATTAGAACACCTACCTCAATAACATTGATTGATTCCTTCTAAACTATAACCCTAAATATTATGTGGAATAGTTGAATTAATAATGGTTTAGGTGATCTACGATCAAAACCAAATGAGAATGGATCCTTACACTATATTTTATACATGTAATGGAATATATTAAAGGAGCCTATAAATCCCATCAAGACCCTCCAAAATCGAAGGAAAACATATTTTTTAATTCTAGTGTTATTAGATGTAAAAAAATAGGGGGTTTAGGAATACATTACAATAATTTTAGGGATTAAATTTCCACATTACTGGATTCTTGGGCCAGGATGCATGGTATTCCAAATAGTGCACCCTGACTATGATCCCCTACTATCTAGGGTGCATGGTTTATACTTAATGGGAAGACATTTCGATAAACTATGTGCCAGACATGAAAATAATCTCTATCTAAGGTTGACTAGTTTATTTGGGGAAAGAACATGGTTTGGGAAAATTGTACACTATAAAAAAACACCAAAATCATCAGAAACCCACAGGAACTCAGTTGGGATAATCATAGACCAAAATATTATAAAAAATGGATAAATGTATCCTAAAACAAGTATTATTAATTTTTAGTAATTTTGGTGTTCTATAATATACCAAGTTTATAATAGATCATCCTCGAGCTACACACTCATGATTCAATAATCCTCCATGGTAAAAAGATTGTGCCATCATCCCCACATATCTACATGCCTATCTTATTTTTACTCTTTAACACAATTATTCTTCCATAGTACTTATACTATCATTATGGCCTTTCCCCATAACACCTTCTCACTATAATCCAAAACACAAATTAAATGAATTTCAAAGGTTGCATCAACCACAAGATCAATATCATCAACATCAGTTACATGAGAAGATTCATGGTGATACTGTTGAAGAAATGACACATGAAAAACCTTAGGCATAATAATATACCTATATGGAAGATCTAATTAATATTCCACCAGTTTGATTATCTCTATAAGCTCAGATGTTCCAATAAACCTGACTACCAACATTTCCAGTATTCAAATATTATGATGATCTATAAATTGAAACACTTGTAGGAACACACGACCACCCACATAAAACTCAATAGATCATTTTCAGTTATCATTATATGAATTATTTGTACTCTGAACAGTATCGAAACATTTCAAAATCAATTGAACCTGCTCAGAAACGTCCAGCACCAAAGGATACAATTTTTATCTTATCTAGACATTATGAACATAAATATGCATCTCATCTAGCATGTTCATCATATTAAACTCCATGCTCGACTCATATACTGACTAAGTGTATGTCTTTCATCTCAAAGTATCAAAAATCATATTTTCCTTTCTTGGTGTACAGGAAAGTCAAAATCATAAGAATTAATAAACTCAACCCACATCCACTGATGAATATTTAAATATCAGTGTGAAAATATGTATTTAAAACTATTATGGTCAGTATACACATTAATACATTTACCCAACAAGTAAATTTTACAATAATTTAAGAAGAATGCACTACACTTAACTCGAGGTCATAAGCATACAACATTACTTGATCTCCCTGCAACAGTAGCACTGCAATTATGACTCTAAATGCATAAAAACATGATATAATACCCATATAGATTGGATCGTATAAGAATAGGTGTAGTATCCATATCTATCTTCAACTCCAAGAAATGGTTCCCACATACTCCATACCAGTTAATCATGACCCCCTTCTTGGTAAATCCCCAAAGTGGTGCTTCTAAATTTGAAAAGTGCTAGATGAACCTCTGATAAAAACCCAAAAACCTCATAAATAATCAAATATCAAAACAATTATTGGGATTATTCTATGAAACCATAATATAGACATATTTTGGGTCTACTAAAACACCTTCCTCAAATTTTATGTGACCCAATATATGTATGAAGTTGATTCATAATTGACACATAGATAAAATGGAATATAGATGATGTTGTCTCAGTTTAATCAAGATGATGTCAAGATGATGGTCATGGTTGTCATGAGTATTGAGTACACCATGATGTAATCCATATAAAAAAATGTAGAATAATCTAGGTATGGAATAATGATTTGGTTAATCAAGGCCATAAATATAGGCGAAGCACTTGTTATCCTGAATTTTATCATGAATAACTAATATAGAATATAGCTACTTATGAAAATGGTTTGTGGTATATCATAACATATAACTCTAAACTAATGATAAACCGGCCTCATGTCAATATTGGTGAATATATAGGATACTATTAGCCAGTCAAATGGATCATTACTACATAGAAGAGGATATTGTTTCATCATAATCATTTGGTTCAACTTTCAGTAACCAAAACCCAATAAAAAAAATCCCCCATAGCCTTTTTAGAAAAAAATTGGACAACATGAATTCCGAGTACTCATATGAATAAATATATTATCCAAAAATTCTTCTAGTATAATTCTATGTTCGTGAAGCTCAATGGGTTCCATCTTGTATGGTGGAATAGAAACAAGTTTAACTGTAGGCATGCAATCAATTGTATACTCAACATCCGTCTAATGTTTCAAACCTGGGAAGTCCGTAATATGTAAATCTAGAAACCAGTCCACTATGGGTAGAAAGACATTAACCATCACACCCCAACATAGAAAAAAAGTCATGAAACCTATGCAATGATGTCCCCTAGTTTATAATGAACATGCCCATCACAACCTTATCAAATATCCAAGACATCCTTGTGAACACAACTGTTACCCTGAAGAGACATAAATGTCACTCTATTGGGGTAAAAATAATTTTGGTATCAATATTAACCCATCAAGTCCATGCAAAAAAAAAAACAATTCAAACACAAATATATCAATATGTTTAAGATTCTAAAGGAACTTATACTCACCAAACTAAAGAAAAAACCCCTTACATTAACAAATTTCAATCTATTGTACTGTTAACAGTTTGTTGAATTTCATAGCCCTACTCAAAAACTCATCCATTATACTCGAACACTTCATATGTTGAGAATTTATAAACAATGTGAGGATCATATATCATATAAACTGCTATAATATGTATCAGAAAAAATAATAGAAAATATGACTTTCAATGGACCATCATCCCTATCAAAAAATGTAAGCTGCCTTAAATTAAAATTTCATACCCCATTACCTTGAGATACTCTCTACATTCCTTGTACTACACTATTCTGTTGATATTGGGGATCTATCCTTGATGTATCATGTCTACTAAATTGAATTCCAAATCTATAATAACTCTAACTTCCTGACCGAAAATGGTTAGAAGACCTCCATCCATTAATCTAATTCGATCTACATCTTCTGTCATAACCTATCAATCTAGGATTTATACAATACCTTTATAAGTGAATTATCCTTCAATAGGCATGGCATTATTCTTTTTTTCATGGAATGTGGCCACAATTGTGACCTAATATACCAAACTGGTAGATGTATATTTATTTACAACTAAGAGTAATTGAACCATCAATATGGTCACTATCTTTTCCATTTCCTTAGTTAGAATTATCATATAGATTGTTTCTAATATCAACTGATTTATCTACTAGTTTTTCGAAAAATACCCTTCAATATTCCAATAGAATCCCATTTCAGATTCCCCTAAAAAATGAGAAACTATTTCCCCACCCCAATAAACTTTTAAATTTAGAATATATTAACCTAGGACTTAATCTCACATTTTTTCCCATCTAGAAATTTTTTATCTTTTATCCCCTCATATCATGCCAAATCGAGGACAATGTATTCAAATCGGTGAAGTGACCAGCATTGTCTATCTTGGAAAAACTCCCTTAGTTTAACCACAATAACACAACTACCATATCCATCTAGAGAATTTCTGTGTAAAAATGTTATAGTAACTTTTAGAATCATGTTTTTTAACTCGGTGATTTTTATGAGGATTATTGGACTTTTGACAATTACTAAATGATCCGAATTTAAAACTGATCATCAGAGAATATTCTATTCTTAGAGATCCATACCACTATGATATGTTTCTTATTTTAATGAAATTAAATTAATCATATTAATGTAAAATTTGAAAATAAGTTAAATTTATATTAAATTCAAAAATAATAATAATTTTTTTAATGATAAAAATAATTTTCCAATATTATTATTATTATCATTATATTTTTTGTTATTATTATTATTAATTAGTTTGTTTTTTAGATACCCCCAAGGAGGATCTACATCTCCATAACCCCCTTAGAATCCATTTGTAGCTTGCACCAACCCATACAGTGCACTCCTCTTCTGATCTCGCTCTCGTCGAACTGGTGCTCCACCCAGGCTCCCTCCTTATAAGATCCCTTGGTTCATCCCCCTAAAGCAAGCCCCTTGGCAGAACACCCTGAGGCATGATGGATCCCCTAGGTCGAAACCCTGCATCACACATCTACCTTTTCATATCCCCTCCTTACATGACCAATTTCTTCCAGTTCTTTTTTGTATGTTGTATGATTCTTCAATGTAAGGACTCCTCCATTATTCTGCTAAATCGTGTTGGAAAATTTTGGCATATCTGTCACCCTAGGAATCTTGTCTGAAACCCTAGGTCATGGTTTAATCCATTTTTTAGTGTTCATCGATTCTGTAATTGTGAAAAGGGCCTCTCAGGACACTTTAGTCCATGTTCTTGTCACTATCATTGATGGAGAGGTAGTTAGGGTGGATTTGATCCATCATCATTGATTATAGGTAAGGTTTTATACCACTAAATTGTTTCTCACGATGTATTTAGGTTCTACTAGTGATTATGTGACCTGGGGGAATTGTTGTAGGTTGTTGTGATTGATTCCAATGTTTCACTCTCATATTCCTAGGTATGAATATGTATATATATATATCATTGAAATTTAGTTTACCTCAATGTGTGGGGAACACGTGCATCCATTTATATATATATATATATATATTAATGTACGCGTATTTAATTCGGTTTCAAATGAGTTAGAAACCGCTAAAATCTAAGCATTGGCTTTGTCTGCATGAGGAAGGGCCCTTAACCATGATGTTAATTTGAAATTGAATATGTTTTTTATTTATGTACATTGATAAATTGAACAAAAAATCTGGAATGAACTACCTTTTTCTTATAAATTATTTTTTAGAGTTCAAAATCATGTTTTCATAATAATACCACTCCATTAGAGGTGCGATACCTTGAAGCTAAAAATGTAGTGAGTAGACTATTTATGTTTTCTTATCTTGATGTTTTGTAGTTATCAAAGCATTCAAAGTTAGAGGAATATTTCTTAATTAAATGAATACTGGTTGGTTATCTTGTAGACATACCGACTCCTTTTCATGATGACACACTGTAATTAAATTATTATAATGAACTACCATTTGATTCATGGGTGAGTAAACCCATGTGAAATGAATAATAGTGTGGAGAAATAAATGATTGGGTATGCCCATGAGATAGTAATTATTATTAACAGTAATGATGAGTGGGTAGGTTTTTTGGTTGCATGGGTTCTGAATGGGTAAATTCGTTATTATATTTGAATTCATTTTGATGAAAGTGGTGGATAATGAGTGGGTATATTCATTATATGCCTTATAAGGAAAATGGGTAAATGAGACTCCTATGGTGTATTTAATTAAGAAATTTCCACAAGAGAAGGTATACTCATCTAGAATGGAATGGTTTATATGACTGGATATATTCATATGGTTTTATTTTTTATAAGGCTTTGATGAAATGGTTAAACTTGAAATGGAACATCTTTGGATGGTAAGATGACACATTGGGTTACTGTAATAGGAATTATTTATTATATATGAAATGTATTTATTGAAGTTGAAAAATCTTGTATGGTTTAGTAAATACCTATTCTTAATGATCATAAATTACCTTATATCAATTGAAATGATTTAATTAAATTGGAAATGGAATGTGATATGCATGAGAGGTCGTGCCTCATGCTTTGAACCGAATATGTGACCATGCGAATGTAATGTTAATTGGGAATCCATAAGTTGTTTCCTAATGATAAATTTTTATATTTTTCATATATATATATATATATACACATATGATTGATAAATGGGTTGCGAGATGGGGAATGATTCTCCAAATACTCTTGGGGTGCAAGAATAAATTTTCTAAAACCATGATATATATATTTATATATGATTGATAAACAGGTTGTGAGATAGGGACCAATGCTCCATATACTTATAGGGTACTAGACATGATGTTCTACACTGATTATATATATTTATATAAATAGTTATTATTGATAAACACATTTTTAGATGGGGACGGATGCCCCAAATACTAACAGGGTTCTAGACATGATATTCTATACCCATGATTTTCACACACACACACAGATATATATATATATATATATATTATTTATAAATGGGTTTTGATACATGGAATGATGCACTAAATACTCATGGGTACTATACATAGTGCTCTACACTAATTTATTGACATTGGACAATGGGTCCATTTGGTTGGATATGAATTGAATTAAAAGGATAATGAAAGTTGATGTGATATATTGATTGTGAATTGAGTATTGGAAATGTTTTAGACTCCAGCACAGTTTGAGGTTTGTATTGAGATACGAGCATCCATGGGCACCCATGGGTGTATGTAGTAAAATATGGGATAATTTAATTAATGTAAAACTATATACTTTATTGCCTTTGTTTTATTCGTTATACAACCACAAAAACTATTACTATTTATATATATTCATAATTGAAATAACATGAATTTTATTCTAGTAATGAGCCGATGATGCTGTCACCATCAGGTGTCCCCTTGGAATCTAGGTAGGTTATTATTTATTTATTCAATTTTCTTATTACTTCCCTATACATGTAAACTTTTTTATTATTATTCACTGCCTAGTTTGGGGTTAGACACCAGTGGTTTCCAACATACTGATATTTTATCTCACACCATAACCTTATTTTTTCAAGACCTAGGTTGATTTTTGTGTTTGTTATACATTAAGAAAGGAGAAAATGACCGAGCTGGAGCTTGGGATGCTTAAGGAGATCGCATGGGGAGATTTACTATCTTATTCATATTTTAATAATGTATTGTGAAGCATGCTTAATTTTATACTGCTTTCAATTATATATCATCACCATGAAATGAATTCATCTATTATATAAACTGGTTCTGGTCAATTTTAGTAAATTGTTAATTATTGTATTCTACTACTTTGTCAACTAGTTATTTAATGATTATACTATTGTATTTTACTTATACTCTATTATACCACTGTTAAACTCTAATAATAGGGTATAGTCTCACATATATCACCTCTCAAGGCCATCGCTGCTAGTTAGTAACCTCTAGCATTCAGGGAGATGTGCCTTAGGTCATATGACCCACTAGTCCGGCCATCGTTGTAGAAGTGAGCCATGATAGGATGTTACAAAGTGGTATAATAGCATGAATTTTTCTTTTGTATTACTATTTTTTTTAGTAGACATGAAACTATGAATGTGTTAGTGATTGGTTAAAATCCATGCTTGGGAATGATCACCCCAGGTACGAGAAATGGGCAAGTGGCTAGGGCTGGGAATTAATATTAATTCTTATTTCTAATAATGTTGGAATGATTTTAGATATATTGATTGATGTACCTTCTACTACATATTATTTATTGTATTTTGGGTAATTTTAAAATTTTCCCGATATTTCAATGATGTTTTATTGCATATGTCATCATAGGAACATATAAAATTCAAATTCCATGCATATTCCATGAAATATAGTGGCATATGTAGGTTTCATGTTGATTTGGAATTTTTTCTTGGAGTGTTATTCCATGTTTGGTGTTTTAATAACATGGTTCTATTTTTACTGACATCGATAAATTTTATGCATGGTTTTTTATTATTATGACATTATTAGATTATTATTCTGTTTTTTTCTTCAATAACATGCTTTTTTAGATAGCATGTTTCAATGATATATTTAATATGCTCAGGTTATAATATTTAATTCATCATATTTTTCTTATGTGGAATGCACCTATGATGTATCATGATTATATGTTTTTTATGATATAATGCATTAATTTGTTATATATATGGGTTTTGAGTGAATGAAAACCAATTTTTTATTATAAGGTGTATTTTAACCATACAATTGGCATAGGGTAACCTGTATATTGAATCCATTTGAGCATAATATAAAAACATTTTATGGGTATTTATAAAATTTTTATGATTCTAACATTTAGATGAAAAGAAAAATTGGATTTGACTAAAGGGATCCAAATTACAAACTATAATGTGTATAAGTTATTTACATCTTGGTCGAGGGACACCCATTTGGCTAGGACCTTATTATGTGGATGTTAGATTATGAAATATTTATTTGCTTATGTGGGAGTCAATTTTCAATCCATGAAGTGTATGGGGTGTTTCATGAACTTGGAATTGGAATCCTATATTAAATTTAATGATATTTTGTGCTTTTAGATGTTAATAAAGTTGAAAGAAATTAGTTTTAACTAAAAATGAATTAATCAAATGATTAAATGTGGAACCAGAACCATGTGGGTTGTACGAGTCATGTTCCTTAAGATATGACATGGTATGGGTATTTGAGACATTTATATTTTTGGGAAACTACTATTGGTTTCATTCTAGAGAACCAAAATTGACTCGGTGGGACCTTTGTAGGTCTCTTGAATGTTTTTTTTTCTTGGTAATTGGAAACTCGTTATGTCGTTATCCAAGTTAATGGTATTATGAGGTGTTGTTCCATTGGATTTTGTGAACTCAGGGTAGTATGTTTTGACCTACATGGGGTCATTGGGTTTTTAGATATTTAACGAATAGGTTGATTTTTTTTGTGCTCATTTATATTGTGAGGTTGAGGATGTTCTTAGGTTAACTCCATAGTAGAGTGATAGGGGCATTAAGGTATGTTTTTCCCACATCTTGGGTGGAGTTTTTGGGACACGAGTGTTTTTCCATGCCGGGTAGTTTAATTCTTGGCACTAAATCAAGATGTTTTGGTGTGGTGATCATGGTTTGTAGAACACCACATGTCCATTTATGGTTTTTATGACCTAATAAACTTTTGATTGGATGTTAATTTCTTATGACAACATGGAAACTCCAATTGTGGGTAGTGTCACATCTTTTCTGGTGTTCATATCGATTCATTTTTAGAAGAATGACTTCGACAAGGTTTCTGGTATGATAAACCCATTATAAACATCATTAGTTTTGAAAGAGAATTAGTGGTAATGTTTGAATGACCACAAATGACATTGGTTGTATAGGCATTGGTGTTTGGTTGGTGATACACTGACTAGTGAATCTGATATTTTATAAATAGTTGACCAATAGTCATTCAAATAATCTTCTTAGTAAACATGGTGTACTCTTAGTGTACTATTATAAATGATATAAGAATATACCCTATCTTATCCTCATCTTGGAGTCACTTAGAAAATGTCATTGTTACTCTGTTCTAATGTTTTAAAAGCCACAAGGATTGATAAGTTGTAATTATCTGGGTTCTAGACATGATGTGGGGTTATCGAGGTTACACCTTTAATAGTGTTGATGCATGATAGTTATAAAATTCCATTATAATGGTTTAATCTAGAAAGGTCATTAGAATTCTGATAAGGACATGGGAAGAAAGGAATTTCGGTTCTGTTTAGGATGTGATGACCTATAAGTCAGACATCATCGATAATGGTTAGCTATATGGGGATTAGATTGTTCTTATATTACCTCATTGTATGCAGTTTGAAATGAAATTGTATTAAATACATGTCTCTTGTTTGTGGGTGACTGTAGGTTTTCGTTCAGTGATTCTTTTTGAGGAAAGCATGCACAACCAGTTTTAGTTTGTCATTTCAGATTCGACTGTTTCCTTCGATGATGTTTGGTAATGGCCTTAGATGTAAGCATGTACTCTTAGTTGAAAACAATTACAATAGAAGATTCTATAAACATCATAGGATACATTCTTTTAGTCAATTCAAAAGGTATAAGAGTGGAAGTAAGAAATGACAATTAAATGTTGATACCCTTAGAGGAAAACTCCAATGGGAGAATTGTTAACGATACAACGTTTAGATCATATCTTTATATGTGTGGGATCGATTAAATGATGTTTCGATGTTTTGGTCATAAATTCAGATTTGGATAATTTTTTAATGACTTAAGAATTTTAGGATTATGAAATTATTAATGTTGTGTTTGGAATGTGAAACAACACACATCCATTCAAATTCATTTTTCAGATCCGCTATAGGTTGGGTGATGTTTATGGATTTTCTGAAGCCCTCTAAGTGATTATATGTTTAACTTGGTTAGATTTTAGAAACTTGTGTTTTGGACTGGGTGATTTTAACGAGGGTTTTTGAACATTTGACAATTACTGAATGGGAAAAAATTGTAACCGATCATCCAAGAATATTTTTTTGAGAGTCGAAACACTACAATATGTGTCTTAATTAAATGACAGTAAATTAATTAAATTAATTTTAAAAGTGATAATAAATTAAATGTAAATTAAATGGTAAAATAATTATATGTGTTTTAATGATAATAATAATTTATCCATTATTATTATTATGTTTATTATTGGTATTATTATTATTATTTATTAGTCTCCTTTTTTAGAAACTCAAAAGGGTTCTCTCCTTTACCATCACATCCCCCATATGAACCCATATGTACTAAACACCACCCCCTGTATCTCTCCCCTTGGCCGAACCCTCTCCCTTTTTGACTCGAGCAACACCTTGGATCTCTATTTCAAAGCTTCCTCAGTCATACCCCAACATCGAGTCCCATGGACAAACTTCCTATATCATGTCGATTCCCCTGGTCAAAACCCTACAGTGCGCTCTTCCCTTTTCTCGACCCCTCCATTAAACGATCAATTTCTTCTAGTTCATTCATGTGCGTAATCTAATTCATCAATGTAAGGCCTCTTTCCTCATTCTAAAACAATGCTATGGAAAATTTTGGCCTATCATTCCCCCTAGGGCACTCATATGAAACCATAAGTTACATTTCAATCTTGATTTTTAGAGTTCTTCAATTCTAGGGTTGGGTGAAGGGACTCTTGGTTGTGTTCTGGAAACTGCCACTTCTAGAAAGGAGGTTCGGGTCGATTTGGTATGTCTCCATTAATTTAACTTACAGTTTGATAACAATGAATTTTTTATAACCATATATTTAGTGTCAAGTAGTGTTTATAAGACCCGTTGAATTGTTGGAGGGTGTTGCAATCGATTTCCTGGGGGCACACACATATTCCCAGGTATGAATATATATATATATGCATATATATTTATATGTATATATATATATGCATATATATTTATATGTATATATATATTTCATTTTTGGGATACCTCATGGTGTAGGGAACACGTGAATCGGTTCACATACATAAAAATATATAGGGATGTGAGTGTGTGTGACAGGGTTGTTGCATTAGTTAGAAAGCTTTGAATGGTAAGATTTGGCTTAGTCTGTTTGAGGTTCGGTATTAAAACTTTAAATTAATTTAATAATATAGTAGTTTTTTTTACTGCCAATGATAATTTGAACAGTAATTCGGGAATGAAGTGCCTTTTTTCTAAATTATTTGTTAGATTACATAATCATGTTTTGGTAATAAAACCCCTCCATCAGAGGTACACTGCCTTCAAGAAAAAAACGAAGTGAGTAGACAATGTATGATTTCTAAACTTGATGATTTTTGGTTTCGTATGATTTTCTTGTAATAAGATTATTTTTAAATTAAAGGAATACAGTTTGGTTAGCTAGGAGACATGCCACCACCTTTATATGTTGATTCACATGAATTAAATGGTTCTAATGAACTATAATTGGATTTCTGGGTGATTAAACTAACATGAAAGTAATAAGAGTGAGTGGAAATAAATGGGTGTGTATGCCCATATGAGAGGAATGAATGTGAACTGTAACAATGGGTTGGTATACACTTTAGTCCCATGGTTTGTGAATGGGGATTAATGAAGGCGTAAATTCATTATAAAAGTTGAATTCATTTTGATGAAAGTGATGGATAATGAGTGGGTATACTTGTAATGACCCAATGTTTAATCAATGGAAATTACCTTCTTACAATTATTCCAGAAAATCATATTAATATGAAATACTAAGTACTATGTGGCCTTTAAACAAAATATTTTCACTTCTGCAATTTCAATTTCAAACATCTGCCATACACAGTCATGATCAGTAAGTAATTTTGAGTCTGATAAGAACAACTTATTTTTTTGATGATATGTAACTTACCCTTATGAAAAATAATGTTCCCAAATGAATAGTAAATAATCCTAATAAAAATTAACCTCACTCATGAATGTATAAATAAAATTTTTGCATTTTATATGTGACAATATGATCATAGTATAAGTGTTGATTTGTTGAAGTCATAAATAAATAATTATATTATTTGATTATTTAAATAATTTAATTGAAAAAAATATTTTAAAAAATAAATATAATGATAAATTTTTATCTTATTATATTATTGTTATAATATAATTTTATGTGACATAAATTAAATTTTAAAAGTGTTTGAAAATTTGATTTAATTTTTAAATTGTATTTTCATGTAAATTATGATATTAAAAAAATAAAAAATATCTCATATGAAAAAAAATTATATTTGAAAAATGGAGTTAAGTTTTGGTTTCTACATGTTGAAAAATGTTTAGACTGAATTTTTGGTATTTTTAAATAATTCTTGAATTTTTAATGAATAGTGAAATTTGGTAATTTACGAAAATGGTAAATAAATGAATGTTTGAAAAATTCTTGAGTCATGGATTATTTAAATGTACTTTTTTTAGAAATCACATGCACTTATTACTATTTTTGGTCACAATAATCAATATTATTCATAGTCTTGAGAAAAATATTAAAATAATTATTAAAATAATGGGACACCCCTCCTCTCCTCCACTATAAAAGCCACCCTCACCCCCCACTTCTCTTTACTTATCTCATGACAATATCCTTTTATAAATTCTATTATAATATATTTTCAGGACTCTATCCCAAGTATATAATCCCATGGCCTCTTAAAAATACATAATCCTCTCCCCAAAATTGGTTTTCAAGAAGAAATATTTAAGAGGAAAATTCCAATTTTCATTTATTTTTATTTTTTTCCAAGTTCCATCATTTTGTTTCCTTTACACACGTCCTTTCATTAAAATGTTTTGATAAACCAAGTACCTTACATATACTATTGTGTTGTTATGATAATTGAATAATTCATCATCATCTATCATTTCCCTTCCGTTTATACTAGAAATGAAAACACTATCCAAGATGTGTTAATTTCTAGCATTCAAGGACGAAAACTTTTCAATTCAAAAATAATATTCAATTTTAGTCCTGAAAACATTTTTATGGTTGAAAAAGACTATAATATATGTTTTATGTCTAATTTAATGTTCTAGAATCTTTTTTTTACACATTTTAATAATTTATAATACAAAACGTGTTTGTTGTGATTAAAACTCGCCAATTTATCAAGACATTTATCATTTATGTTTTATATAATGATTCTTCCTCACTCCAAATAACCTAATAACGTTTTTAAACATGTAATCTTGTGGATGTTAGCTACTAAAATATAACTCCAATTATGGAAACAATTCTCATCTTACATGTTTATCCTAATAGGTATATAAGTAAACCAATGAAGAAAACCAAGGAAACAAATTCTCCCAAACAATGAAATCGAACCTCTTAACCCATCAAAAGGGTCCTGACTGAACATAATAAGGTTATAATTAATAAATTAAATAAAGAAAATAATTTTTAAATTCTATTTAATGAATTTATGTTTTATATATAGGCAATTAATATCTTGTGAATGACACCATAGGACATAAGGTAAAGAATTCTACTTGAACCAACATTATTCCTTGGGGTTGATCTATCATTCTACCAACCCAAATAATGGTATATTTTCTTTTTATGTACATATTAAGAATTTTGTATACATTATTCACACACATGTACCGAGATCCATTCATTATTCTCTTTAAGTGATATACATGTTTTTAAATGATTCCATCTACAAACTTCTCAATAAGAAATCATATTTTAAGGGATCTTCTTGAATTATTACCCAAATTAAATTGCACTCTATCATATGTTTTAAGTTACCATTGTTTTAATAAAATCATAATTTTTATTATGAATTTTTTTATTCAATTCAGGATTTATATAAAATATTATTCCCTTTTCTATTTTAAATCATAGTTAGTATATTCCATAATACCACAATAAAATTTTTTAATGATAAAATTTCTTAAATTCATTTCTTCTATGTTGTCCATTTTGTTTGATATCACATATAATGAAATATTCCACTTATAACATGTTATTTTCCATGATTATGTAATTCCCTTCCTTCATTGACATTTTTATGATACTTCTAATTGTTATGCATTATGACATGATTAAGAAACAAAATTCTAAACATGGGTAACCCTTATGGTTATGTATGATTGATTATGTATGATTAAATATGTGGAAAACATATCGATGAACATGCAATGATGGGTGAGACCAGATTTCAATCTAATTCATTGGGAAAATTTGAGTCCCAAGAGACATTATGTGCGATGGTTTTGGCGGTTTTCCTTGACTTAGCCTACCATGTGCAACCACTACGGGAAAAACAGGTATTTGCGACGGGTTATTTGCGACAGGATTTATTCCCGTCTCAAATAGCCTTGTAAAAAACTTATTTGTGATGGGGGTATTTGCCCGTCGCAAATAAGTAGCCTTTTGCGACGGGATAGCTTTCCCCATCGCAAAAGGACTGGCGCGCTTTGCGCGCCAAATCGCGGGAAACATATTTGCGACGGGGGAATATTCCAGTCGCAAATATCCGGTGGCGGTAAAAGGTATTTGCGACGGGAGTATTCCCCCGTCGCAAATAGTATGTCGGCAGGTGGTTATTTGCGATGGGACCCATCGCAAATAACTATGTAACCATTGACCGTAATAAATGATGGCTAAGGTATTTGCGACGGGTATCCCGTCGCAAATAATCTAACCTATAAATACTCCCATCCGTTTTTTTCATATCATTCTCAAACTCCATCTTCTTCTTCTCTCAAAATTTTATTTCTAAAGTTCAGTTTTTCTAAAGTTTAATTTTTTTCTCCGGAGTTGATATTGAAGTTTTGAAGAACGATCATAGATCAACCTCAGATCAATTTTCAAGGTATTTATATTCATTTTAATTTAATATTTATTTTTAATTTTTTATTAGTTTCAATTATTCTTAATTAGTTGTAATTTAATTATGTTTACATTGTTTTATTACTTAATAAATTTAAATTATTAGTATTGTTCATAGTTGATGGTAATTAGGAATAATTAGTAATTTTTTTTAATAATTAAGAATAAATATTAATAATTAGTAATAAATACCAATAATTAGGAATAATAACATTATTACATTATTAGTATATTTTATTATTAATATTAAAATAATATAATTTTTTATATATATACAATTCTCTTTTCAACTATGTGTTTGCTGTCTCCACATGTATTATTTGTATGTGGAGATCGAAAACACACAGATGAAAGGAGAATTGTATATAAATTAGAAAATGATATTATTTTAATATTAATAATAAAATATACTAATAATGTTATTATTCCTAATTATTTGTAATTATTCCTAATTATTGGTAATTATTCATTTAATTACTAATAATTAGGAATAATTACCAATAATTACCAATAATTAGGAATAATTATTAATAATTAGTAATAATTACCAATAATTAGTAATAATTACCAATAATTAGTAATAATTACCAATAATTAGTAATACTTACCAATAATTAGTAATACTTACAAATAATTAGTAATAATTACCAATAATTAGTAATAATTATTAATAATTATCAATAATTAGTAATAATTAGTAATAATTACTAATAATTACCACTAATTAGTAATAATTAGGAATAATTACCAATAATTACCAATAATTACCAATAATTAGGAATAATTAGAAATAATTAGTAATAATTAGTTATAATTAGTAATAATTAGTAATAATTAGTAATAATTAGTAATAATTAGTAATAATTAGTAATAATTAGTAATAATTAGTAATAATTAGTAATAATTAATAATAATTAGTAATAATTAACAATAATTAGTAATAATTACCAATAATTAGTAATAATTACCAATAATTACCAATAATTACCAGTAAATAGTAATAATTAGTAATAATTATTAATAATTACCAATAATTAGTAATAATTACCAATAATTAGTAATAATTACCAATAATTAGTAATAATTAGTAATAATTAATAATAATTACCAATAATTAGTAATAATTACCAATAATTAGTAATGATTACCAATAATTACCAATAATTAGTATTAATTACCAATAATTAGTAATAATTACCAATAATTACCAATAATTAGTAATAATTAGTAATAATTAGTAATAATTACCAATAATTAGTAATAATTATTAATAATTAGTAATAATTAACAATAATTACCGATAATTAGTAATAATTACCAATAATTAGTAATAATTAGTAATAATTAATAATAATTACCAATAATTAGTAATAATTAGTAATAATTAGGAATAATTAGGAATAATTACAAATAATTACCCATAATTACCAATAATTACCCATAATTACCAATAATTACCAATAATTAGGAATAATTAGTAATAATTAGTAATAATTAGGAATAATTAGGAACAATTGCCAATAATTAGTAATAATTAGTAATAATTAGTAATAATTAGTAATAATTACCAATAATTAGTAATAATTATTAATAATTAGTAATAATTACCAATAATTAGTAATACTTAACAATAATTAGTAATAATTACCAATAATTAGGAATAATTATCAATAATTACCAATAATTACTGGTAAATAGTAATAATTAGTAATAATTCGAAATAATTACCAATAATTAGTAATAATTAGTTATAATTACCAATAATTAGTAATAATTAGTAATAATTAGTAATAATTACCAATAATTAGTAATAATTACCAATAATTACCAATAATTAGAAATAATTAGTAATAATTAATAATAATTACCAATAATTAGTAATAATTACCAATAATTATTAATAATTACCAATAATTACCAATAATTAGTAATAATTACCAATAATTACCAATAATTAGTAATAATTAGTAATAATTAGTAATAATTACCAATAATTAGTAATAATTAGTAATAATTACCAATAATTAGTAATAATTACCAATAATTAGTAATAATTAGTAATAATTAATAATAATTACCAATAATTAGTAATAATTACCAATAATTAGTAATTATTACCAATAATTACCAATAATTAGTATTAATTAGTAATAATTAGTAATAATTACCAATAATTACCAATAATTAGTAATAATTAGTAATAATTAGTAATAATTAGGAATAATTTGTAATAATTACCAATAATTAGTAATAATTACCAATAATTAGTAATAATTACCAATAATTAGTAATAATTGCCAATAATTAGTAATAATTACCAATAATTAGTAATAATTACCGATAATTACCAATAATTACTAATAATTACCAATAACTAGTAATAATTACCAATATTTAGTATTAATTAGTAATAATTACCAATAATTGGTAATAATTAGTAATAATTATCAATAATTAGTAATAATTAGTAATAATTAGTAACAATTACCAATAATTAGTAATAATTACAAATAATTAGTAATAATTAGTAATAATTATTAATAATTAGTAATAGTTAGTAATAATTCGTAATAATTAGTAATAATTAGTACTAATTAGTATTAATTAATAATAAATAGGAATAATTACCAATAATATTAGTACTATGAAAATAATAAAAAATTTATATAATATTAAAATTATCAATATTTGTAACATGTTTTGCTTTATTCTCAACATATTTAATTCTTAAAGAGTCAATTTTTAGGTCTATCCCAATAAAAAGCTTGCGTTAGTCTTGTATGATCTAAACTCTATAATTATCCTAGCTTGAGTGTTTTTTCTAACAAATTATTCAAAACCAGTAATGCTTTAATATTTTATAGAGAAATATGGAACAATGAGGTCATCAACAATCATTATTAGGTGACCGCATATGGATAAATCAATATAGAAATCCAAACGGGTCTGGTTTAAATCTAGTATATGTAGAGGGTGTGGAGACTTTTTTATCATTTGCGGCATCAAATCCAGAATTTGTTTCATAAGGAAAAATAAAATGCCCTTGCAGAAAATGTGCATTGAGAATGTTTGACACGTTTGACAAAGTGGGAGAACATCTCTTGCGTTTTGGTTTTCAACCAGATTATGTTTTTTGGTATCAACATGGTGAACGCAGTTCCAGAGCAGGTGATACCAACTTGATTCTGGATCCATCCCAGTTTCAAGATTTAGTACATTATGTTGCAGGTTCGTCCGTTCAACATATAGAAACTCTGGCTGATATAGCTTCAAATCCTGAGTTGGCACCGTCTGAATTTTATGAGTTGTTGAAGTCTGCTGGGAATGCATTATATCCTGGCTGCAAGATGAGCAAATTAGAAGCAGTTGCAAAATTTATGGCTATCAAATCAGATAACGGAATGTCAAACACCTATTTTGACCAGATATTTTCATTGCTTAAAACACTGTTACCCGAAGGTAATGTTTTACCTGTAAATTACTATGAGAGTAAGAGGCTGGTTCGAAATTTGGGACTTACTTGTCAGAAGATTCATGCATTTTCAAATGACTGTATTTTATATTCTGGGGAAATTGAGTCGTTGGATAGTTGTCCCACATGTGGACAACTAAGATATAAAGAAGGAAAACATGGGAAGTCTGGTTTGATTCTTGTAAAACAGTTGAGATATTTTCTGCCTACATCCAAACTTCAGCGTTTATTCATGTATAAGAATACAGCCACAATGATGTCATGGCATAAAGAGTATATTTCAACCGATAAAAGCTTGAATCATCCAGCCGATGGTGATTCATGGAAACATTTTGATAGAGTGCATCCATCCTTTGCTTTAGAAGCTAGAATTGTTCTACTGGGCCTTTCTATTGATGGTTTCTGTCCGTTTGGATCTTATGGTAGTCAATATTCATGTTGGCCTGTTTTTTTTTACTCCGTACAATTTACCTCCATGGATGTTGATGAAGGAGCCATATAACTTTTTGACTTTACAAATTCTAGGACATCCGAAGAAAAATATTGATGTTTATTTGAAACCATTGATTGATGAATTAAATTTATTGTGGAGTACTGGTGTCAATACATATAATGTTGCAAAGAAACAGAATTTCATAATGAGAGTAGCATTGATGTGGAAAATAAGTGACTTCCCGGCTTATGGGATGTTATCTGGATGGAGTACACATGGTCAGAAATCATGTCCTTACTATATGGGAGAAAACAAAGCATTTATGATCATTCATGGAAAGAAACCTTGTTATTTTGACTGTCATCGCAGATTTCTTCCAGCTGATCACCCTTTTCGCAGAAACAGATCTCATTTCAGAAAAGGAATAATTTAAAGTGATGGACCTCCAAAAATGATATCAGGTTCGGAGTTAAAATCAGTTGTATTTTCATTACCTCCCATCACTTTTGGTCCCACAATAAACCAACAGAAAATTTCTAGTTTTGGGAAAGAACAAAATTGGATTAAACGTAGCATATTTTGGGATTTGCCATATTGGTATGATTTGTTAGTCCGACACATGTTAGATGTCATGCTTATTGAGAAGAAGTGTTTTGATAATTTGTTTCATATAGTTTTGGATACGCCAGGAAAGAGAAAATACAATGTAAATTCACGTTTAGATCTTGCCCAAATTTGCAGGCGTCCAGAATTGGAACTGTTTGAGAATGTCAGAAAAAAAAGGTTACTGAAACCAAAAGTAGCTTATACACTGTCTAAATAAAACTGTTTATTATTTTGTCAGTGGATTGCAGATTTGAGACTTCCAGATGGCTGTGCTTCCAATTTGGGTAGATGTGTAAAGAATGGTCATATTACTGGATTAAAAAGTCATGATTGTCATGTTATAATGGAAAGACTTCTACCCATTGGATTAAGAGGTCTGTCGAATTTTGTGATTTGGGATTCCATAACAGACATGTATCATTTTTTTTGGGAAATTTGTGCGGCTACAGCAGATTATGATGCTCTAGGCAAACTTGAAAAAGATGTTGTTGTAATTATATGTAAACTAGAAAAAATATTTCTACCGTCTTTCTTCGACTCAATGGAACATTTTATGTTACATTTGCCATATGAAGCCAAATGTGGAGGTCCAGTATAGTTTCGATGGATGTACCCATTTGAATGATGCATGCAAAAATTGAAAAGAAAAGTACATAACAAAGCATCTGTTGAAGGATCTATTGAAGAAGCTTATTTTCAAGAGGAAATTTCTTTTTTCTACTCCCATTATTTTGAATTTGAGTATCCTTCAAAACACAACCGAATGGGATGGAACGAGAGGAATATTGATGAAATCGACAATCAATTATCTGTTTTCAACCAGTCAGAGCTTGGTTTCGTTGGAGTTTATGAACGATGGCTTTCAGATAATCAACATCACAGAGCTCATACGTATGTTCTGCTCAACTGTGAAGAGATGACATCAGTTGTACTATAAGTGTTTATATCACTTATTCTATCATTTATATTATAGTAAATAAATTTGGTTTTTATAGGTTGTATGATAATCATACCAAGAAACAAATTCCACAAATTACAGCAGCTGCTCTCGAAGAACGTCGACTGAAAAATTTCTCTCAGTGGTTTCAAAAACTGGTAACATAAATTCTTTATCTTTTAGCAACTCATTCAATGTATAGATTACTATATTGATAATTATTTCACAAATTTTCAGGTGTCTCGACATGCTGATAAAATTGACAAACGGCTGTGTGTATTGAGTAACCCACCTTCCAAACTTGTTAAAACTTATAATGAATATATGGTGAATGGATTTTGATTCCACACACATGCATATGGGGAATCGAAAAAAACACTGAACAGTGGAGTTAGCTTGAGAGGATCTCATCATCGAGAAAATGAAGTTGATTTTTATGGCATACTTGATGAAATCATTGAACTCTATTATCTTGGACAACATTACATAACCATGTTCAAATGTCGGTGGTTGGTTACAGAGAGAGGCGTGCGTGTTCATCCGACTCATGGAATCATCGATATTAAATGTAAAAGTGTTCTCGCAGTAAATGAACCATTCTTATTGGATCAACAGGCATATCAAGTTTATTAGGCAAAGTACTGTGCTACATCAAGAGACTTGACTGATTGGTGGAGTGTAATAAAAATCGAAATTCGACACAATCAGTTTATTCAAATTGAATGTGCTTTCACTGATGTGCAAAGAATTGAAGTTTTTCAAGAGAGTACTCAAAATCAATCTTTTTTTACAAAGAGACATGAGTATCGATGACGACACCCACATTTAAGAGTTGGTGATGACGATGATGTTAATGATGTCACATATGAATTTGAAATGGTAAGAGATGAAACAACTGTAACTCGAATGGATATCGATGATGTTGAGGAGGAATATGAAGATGACATTGACATATATGATGATGATGATGAAGATGAACACTGATATAATTCCATGGTATTTATATACAATCATAATATGTATATATGTATATATAATAGTAATTATAAATTATTTTCTAACAACATTAACATATTCTGTTTCAGATGGAGCACGCCACATTTCGTGAGTTGACAGATGTTGACCTGACTTTCGATGCAGATGAGTTGCTGACAGATGACCCTCAGCCTGCAAGCGCTCCAGGGAGTACACGGAGGGGGCGCGGTCTTGCACGATTGATGATTCCTGTCCCCGTCCCCGAGCGACGTCCACATCTTGGGTTTGATCCACGCACACGGAGGTGTGATAACCTGTGGATTTGACTAAGATTTCATTAATCTATTCACATAATAAATGTTTATTATTTTTACAGTTTTCCGCATATAGAAGTCGGACAGGGCAGTACTATTTTTTGCAACTATTTCTCTCAGTCGTGGACCACATGGGAGCAGATTCCCATTGAAGTGCAGTAGGCCATGTTCGGCCATTGGTTGGTACGTACGTAAGTAAATATTTTTTATTTTGAAAATTATTTCATTTCTAACGTGATATTTTGATTTATTTGTAGGGTTTATGGTATCCGATCGAGGATACCATGCGTGACGCCATCCAAGAGGCATGTGAGGTGGCCATGCATGATCGCCTTTGGCATTTTTTTCACAATTTAAGAAAAGCTGCGATGAAGAAAGCAGGAGTGTCAGATTTTGACGAGTCATGTAGAGCACACCGACCAGAGTACATTTCATCCCATGTATGGGATGGATTATGTGCGCACTGGTTGAGTGGTGCCTTTCATAGGAGATCATCGGTGGGGATGCAGAATCGGGGGAGACAGGAGGTGACTCATCGAGCTGGGAGTCGTTCTTTCAGTACTCATAGACAACATCTAGTACGTACATTATTTATAAATATTTTATATACCTATAAATATTAACAGTTTATTTTTTATTCTTATAGGCTATCGAGCACCCCGATATTATGGAGTACGACGTATATCGGAGGATGTATAGTGATCCTGCTACTGGGGAGCTCAGAGGTGATCGTCAGCATCACATCGTGGTAAGTATTATTTGTTTTCAAGTTTAAAAATTAACTGCATATAATATATTCACAATTTTAATTTTAAATTGCAACTACAGGAGTCATATGAGGCCGCAGCGTCACAGGCCCAGCCTGAGAGTCAGGCCGAGTCATCAGATCAGACCACTGGCCGTCAGTTTGATGAGGCTTCATGGATGCAGGCCACCCAGTATGCCTTGGAGAAGGGCCGGGTAGTCGGTATTGGCTCTCGAATGACTCCCAGATATTATTATGGTAGTGCTGCGATGTCGGTGTCCAGCTCGAGAGGAGCTCGTGCATCTTCTTCTGCTACACAGTATGAGGATCAGTTGCGACATCAGACAGCACTGATAGAGAATCTCTGACAGGAGAAGGAGCAGATGCGTCAGCAGAATGAGGAGGAGCGTCGACGCCAGCAACAGCTCTACGAGGAGCAGACGAGTCGGTGGCAGCAGTAGCATCAGGAGAAGATGGAGTACATGCGCCGACTCACTCATGCTTTAGGGATGGAGTTTCCTCCACCACCATCTGCAGATCCCCCCCTCCCCCCCTCCTTCAGATTAGAATTTGTTTTTATGTTATAAAATTTGTGAAATCAAAATACGATTTTTTTTTCTATTCGTAGTTTCTGTCTCATTAAAAAATATTAATAATATTATATTTTTAAATAACAATATTAATATGAATAATAATATTATTTATATTTTATAATATTAAATTATATATATATATATTAAAATTTTATAATATTATAATTTAATTATATTTTTTTGTAATACATGAATTATTTTAATATTTGAATGTAAAATAATTCTATTATTTTTATATTAATTAAAATAACTTATTAATATTTTTTTTATTTATGAATTATAATTCTAACATTATTATATTAATTAAATCATTTATTAATATTCTATTATTTTTTATTTTTGAATTAT
Source organism: Viscum album (assembly GCA_963277665.1). NCBI lineage: Eukaryota > Viridiplantae > Streptophyta > Magnoliopsida > Santalales > Viscaceae > Viscum > Viscum album. The sequence continues at coordinate 1,057,762,014 of OY728146.1, read as the reverse complement.
AATTCTATTATTATTATATTAATTAAAATAATTTATTATTTTTATTTGTTAATTATAATTATATTATTATATTAATTGAAATCATTTATTAATATTTTATTATTTTTTATTTTTGAATTATAATTGGATTATTATTATATTAATTAAAATAATTTATTAATAATTTATTTTTTTATTTTTTTTATAGTATTTGCGACGGGTCCCATCGCAACAACTATTTGCGGTGGGCCCGTCGCAATAGGTATTAGAGACGGGGCCCGTCACAAATAGCTTTTTACAAATATTCGAAGTACTAGTTGCGACGGGGATTCTCCCCGTCGCGGAAAAAGGCTTTAGTGATGGGCCCATCGCAAAAAATTGTTGTTGCGACACCGTTTTCAGCAACGTGTCATTTGCGACGGGCCCCCGTCACAAAAGGCCATTTGCGACGGGATCCCGTCGCAAATGACCCGTCGCAAATACGTTTTTTTCTAGTAGTGAACCGTCTTGGTGGTTGACCTTGACTTGTGCTCCTTTTTGTGCAATGGGACATGACTTGTGCTAAAGTCATTTTTTATGTTTCTACAACATTATTACGACTCCATGATTATATGATCCCATGTTTATATGTTAATATTCCATATGTTTCATGTTTTTATACCATTATTTATTACTATATAACCCATGTGCTAAAAATTTATTATAATGATTATTAACTTAATTGGATTTTAGATAATACCATAGTTCATGTTCACCAGAATATGTCCTATGAGGTTGTATTGTCATAATTTATGTCATGAGGTCCTTATGAATATTGAATAAAGAAATGTTTTATTTAGTCTAATGATTTTCAATTTTATATAACTAGTCTTCCAAGACAATATACATTATAATAATTGGCTTGTAAAATTATTCTTTATTATACTTAAAATCATGTATTGATATTTATAAAAGGCTAGGGTTTCAATTGTTGGTACCAAGTTATGGTCTAATTATTTTTGGATATTAGGAATATAACAATATAGTAAGAAACCTAGGAATGAGGCCAAGTATAAGAAAACATCCCTAAATTTTTGTAAGTATAGGGTAAGTGTTTTATCAACAAAATACATCCATGTCTCAATACAAACAAGTGGATTTAGATCTGGCATTGATGTATCTAGGGGTAAAACCTGAAAAACCCACATTGAGCTAGACTAGAACAGTAACTACTGAACAACAATGGTCATTGTTTCACTTTTTGGTTGACAATCCTAAGGGATATTCTTTTATAAATTGATATGATTAGTATGAAAAATTATTAATCGAATGAAAGAAAAAAAAATAACCCATAAGAATATAATATAAGAAATAGATCATGGAAAACCCTAGATTTGATCATAGGGAATCACAAGTTATGATATAATTTTTCATTAAGAGTTTATACTTATATATTTTATTTTATTTATTATTAACTATGTAATTATTCCCTCTAATGATACATTATTTTTCATATTTAATGGTGGGAAGATAAGATCACATGAAAAAAATTAATGTGATAGGGAATATTGTTATTTCTCTAATGATATACCAAATATGATGGGTATAAATTCTAAAAACCTCCAGATAGTACATTATTCTTCGGATCAAGATATGAATAATAACATGAATCATGTTGAACAATATGCTCCTCCAAGTAAAAAATAAATTTTCTATTGAATTCGTCATACAGAAAAGGATCCCATGTTTAGTGGATCCTCTTTTCCCCTCAACACATAACATTGAATTAACTCCATTACAAAGATAACATCTTTCCTTGAGTTCTTAGAAAAAGAAAAATTCACGTAAGTGTTCTATCAGTTTGATGGGGAAACTGATTAGTGTCGGAAACCAATCAAGAATATGAATTCCCCGGAAGAATTTATTCCATGGATTATATGGAATTCAAGGAAATGTTTTTCCAAAAATATTTTCCTCAAACCCTCTGTCTCAAGATAGATATATAGTTTCTTATACATAAGAAAAATAATGATGAGTCCATCAATGAATATGAAGAAAATATCCCAAGGATTGAATGATACGCCTCTATAATTGTCCGTAACATCAAAATAAAGGTGGATTTCTTCTTTAGCATACTAAAACTAAGTATTAGAAAATTATTGTTGCTTCATGACTTGGATAATTATGATGAGATTGTCCATTGTTCCCTCAAGGATGAAATGGAGATCAGACACTATCAATTATCTCATGGGCCTAGTGAAAATAATAGGAAAACATAGTATAATATGGGTGGTTTGGAATATAAATCCCATGATGGAAAGAGGATAAAAAATCCCACATGTCCAATTTGTGGGAATAATAATACTGGAGACTGTCTATAACGAACTAGGAATTGCATAAAATGTAGAAGAATGAGACATCTTGCTATCAACTAGCAGAGGGATCTGAACAATGCCACTAATTTGGATGATGAAATGGAGGTTCATATCAATGCTAGGACTATAGTGTAGTGTTAAAACTACAAATATCATCAGAATTATGATAACTATTTCTCTAATATAAGGATTGTCTGAGAAAATAAACAACAACATCCAACGAAACATGGAAGGGCTTATGAAATCACTACTACTAAGGTGGGGGCAGACAATGATGTGGTGATAGGTATTTTAGATATTCATTCAGGAATAACGAATTTACAATTACATTTGGGTTGTATCTATACTTTCATATCTTCCACGTTTAGTTGAACTATTCAAACACCACATATAAATTCAAGGGAATATTTATCTGGGATAACAAAGAACGGTAAAATAATTGAATCCAAAGTATATAACTCCTCCCTAGTTAACATTTTTTGATTAAACCTCCAAAAAAATCTCTCATTACATCATTTAGATGAGTTCAATGTTATTTTGGGCATGGATTCTCTATGTTTATACAAATCCAACATTAACTGTCAGGAAAGGGAGATCACTCTTCACAACCTGAAGTATCCTCCAATTCTATACAAGTGTAAGTAGGAAGATGAATCTTCTTTAGAAACATTTCCACAGTGGTGGATATTACTACCTTATGAGAAATCATGTCAAGGAAAAATCATTTAGACACTGGAGTGAATCATGGTTGAAAACATGCCCATTTAAAGGGACTATACTAACATATTTTCTGAAGAATTACATATTTTTCCTCCTCTAAATGAGGATGAGTTATCAATTGTTCTTATTTCTATATCTCTAACTATATCAATTACACCTTATTGAATGATCACCTTTGAGATGAAAGAGCTAAAGAAGCTGTTATAGTAGAATCTAGAGAGGGGTTTTATATGCATGAGTCTTCACCATTGGGGGCACCAGTCCTCTTTGTTACAAATGAGGATGGATCAATGCACCTCTCTCTTGATTATCATAAGCTCAATAAAATCAAAATACGAAGAAAGTATCCCATACCTCGGATCAATTACTAGTTCGATCAGCTACACATGGATATTTATTTCTATATGGTAGAGATTTAGTCAGAAAATCACTAATTAATGGTGAGGGAGGAAGATATTCCCAAAGCTACCTTTTGAAAAAGGTATGGAGACTATGAGTTCATAGTGATTAATTTTGGACTCACTAATTATCTAATAGTATTCATGGATTTAATGAATAGAGGATTTGTATATTATCTCCAAAAATTTGTGGTAGTCTTTATCGATGATATTCTGATATAATTTAAGAGTAAGGAGGAACATGAGGAGTGTTTGAATCATGTACTGAAGACATTGTGATGGGAGAAGAAAAATGAATATTACAGATAGTGTGGGTTTTGGATGGAGTAAGTATTATTCTTGGTCCATGATATCTCCAACAAAAGGATATCTATAAACCCTTCTAAGACAATGGAAATTGAAGAGTGGCACATACAAATATATGTAACGGAGATCCATAGATTTATTAGTATAACAAGTTATTATCAATTATTTTTAATAACTTTTCACAATTTTCAAACCTAATTAACAATATAATATAGAAGGGAGTATGGTTTTTCTATACTCAATAATGTGAAGACTATTTTAAAGAGTTGAAAAATATGCTTATCATTGCGCCAGAACTCACACTGCCAACAAGTGGTGAAATCTTTATGCTGTACAATGATTCTTTAAAAAAGGGGTTTGGTTGTGTGCTGATGTAAAATGATAAAGTGATTGGTTACGCTTAAAGGCAGATTAATATCCATGATAAATACTATCCTATGCATGATAATGGGTTGGCAGCTGTGATATTTCCGTTAAAAATAAGGTAGCATTATCTCTATGGAGAGAAGTGTGAGATATATTCTGATCAAAAGAGTCTCAACTATATATTCACATAGAATGAGAATAATATGCACCGAGGAAGATGGTTAGAGCTCATCAATGATTGTGACTGCTCAATCCACAACAATCCCAGTAAGGCAAATATGGTTGCAGATTCTCAATGTGGAAAGGATATGACATCTTTATCAATTATGAGAATTGAAAAGTATACAATATTGTTTTATTTATAGTGGATGGATATGATAATAGTACAGGGTTGAAAATCATCATTCCTTTCGTAAATGATTTCTCAACCATCCCTCATGTTGAAAACAATGATGCAAAAAAAAATTCATGGAAATTCTGAATAGGCTGAAATCTATCAGAAATATGATATCCTATGAGTACAAGATTGACGGGGAAGGAGTTGTAAGATTTGGGTCATGGTTATGTTTACCATCCAATCCAGAGATAAAAAATTAGATTTGGAATGATGCACATACCTTAACCTTATATATTCACACTGGGAGAAAATTGATGTATCAATATCTCTGAGAGAATATTTGGGGGGGGGGGGAATATGATGAAGAAGATTGTTGATTATTCATCAATGTGCATTTTATGTCAACAGGTGAAGGTTGAAAGAAAAAATTAAAATGGGATGATGCAACCACTACCCATACCAACATGGAATTGGGAGAACATCTCCATGGACCATGTTGATGGACTTACAAGGACATCCAAAGGAAACAATGCTATATGGGTGATTTTGGATTGTCTTACAAAGATATATCACTTTAACACAATTCAAGAGGAATTCATATAAGATCAACATAAATTGAAATATATCAATGATGTGATAAAAATTCATGTATATCACTATCAATTATATCTGGAAGAGATGCAAGACTCACTACTATGGTTTGGAAAATTATCCAACATGATCTAAGAACTGAACTATACTTTATTACAACCTTTCATACTCAAATTGATGGCCGATTTGAGAAAACTATTCAGACAGGTGAAGATATGTTGAGAGAATTTTCTAAGGTCATTAAAAGAGGATGGGACAAATATATTTACTAGTCGAATTTTCCTTCAATAAATGTTTCCACACCTGTATTTGAATACAACATATGAATCCCTTGACAGTAAAAGGGGTAAAACCCTAGTGTGTTGTGATGAATTATGTGAGAGTGAGCTATTAGGAAAATAAATGGTCAAAGAAATGGTGGTGAATGATAAAACTATTAATTGGAACATTAAGGCAGCCCAAATTCTATGAAGAGTTTTGCAGACAATCGTTGACAGGACCTAGAGTTCAAATTTAGAGACTTGGTATTCCTCCATATGTACAAATGGAATTGGGTCATGAGATTTGGAAATAAAGGAATTTTATCTTCATGTTACATCATACTCTTAGAGATTATTAATCATGTTCGTTATTTGTCCTATAACCAAGAACATACACCTACAATGTACAATGTACATGATCTATTCCATGTATCACTCTTAAGGAAGTACATTCCTATCCCATCACACATACTCCTTTTATTGGTGGTAATGTTGGATAATGTTATTTATTTTGAGTAGTAGCTAGTAATGGTCTTGGATCGTCGAAATAAAGTTTTACGCAACAAGAATACTCACCTGGTAAATGTATTATAGAGTAAGACTATGTACGAAGAGACAACATGGGAATTAGAGGACGCAATGACAAAAAAGTCCCCACACCTATTTACAACATAGAATGTAAAAAAAAATCAAGGGAGACATTTCATAAGGGGTGGGATTATGTAAGGATCCAATGTTTAATAGATGGAAATTTACATCTAATAATTATGTATTTAAATAACAACACAATGAACTAATAAGTACTATGTGACCATTAAACATAATATTTCCACATCTGTTATTTGAATATAAAAAATATAACATAAACATTTGTGATTTTTTTTTGTAATTTGGATTATAATAGAATCAAATTTTTATGTGAATAGTAACATACCCTTAGGAATAGTAATGTACCTTTATGAATAGTAATTTTTTTAATGAATTGTAACCTCATCCATGAATGTATAAATAAAATTTAAGCATTTTTACTTTCAATATGATCATAGTATATGTGTAGTTTTTTTAAGTCATAATTATTTAATTACAATTTATTGATTAATTAAATAATTTAAATTAAAACATATTTTGAAAGAAAATATAATCATAAATTATTATTTTATTGTATTATGGTTGTATGATAATTTTATATTACATTAATTAATTTTACAAATTGTTTGAATTGATGTTTTAATTTTAAAAAAGTATTTTTCAAGCAAATTATTATTTTAATTAAAATGTAATTTTATTATATAAATTTTTTTCGAAACAATGGAGTTCATTTTTTGTATTCTACATGTTATAGATGGTTGGTTCATTTTTTTTGAATTTTCATAAATACTGGAATTTTTGGTGAATTGTGATATTCCATAATTTATGAAAAATGCTAAATAATTGAATTTATGCATCATGAGTAAGTTAGGGATGATTTAAATGGCCATTTTAATGAAATAAAATGAAATTATTACTATTTTTATTAAAATAATCATGATTATTTATAGACTTCAAGAGAAAAATTATCAAATTATTTAAATAAATGGAAACCCCTCTTCTCCTCCACTTTAAAAACACCCTCACCCCCTATTCTCTTCACTCTTCTTAAGACTTGTTCATTTTATAAATTCTTCTCAAATATCTTACTAATCCCCTATAAAACACCCTTCACACTATGGACTCATAAATCACCCATCCTATCCCATAATTTTGTTTATAATTGAAGATATATTCAAGAGGTAAATTCCATTTTTCATTTTTTATTTTCATCCATGTTCCATTCTGCCTTTTTTATTTCCACATCTATGTTCATAAAAATGTTATGGTAACTCCAATAACCTACATGTACTTGAATTTTTGTATGATAATTTAAATATTAATCATCATCTCTCATTTCCCCATTTTTATAACAAAAATAAAAACACCATCCGAGATGTGTTAATTTCTCACATTCAAGGGCGGCGAGTTTTCAATTTCTATTACAATATTCAATTCTTTTCACGAAACCATTTTCTCTGATTAAAAAAAAAGTAAATATTTCTTTTATGTATAATTTATGATTATAGTATCATTTTTAACCATGTAAATACTTTATAATTAAAAATGTGTTCATTGTGAATTAAAACCACCAATTAACCAAGTCAATTATCATCATTGTTTTATATAATGACTCATCATCACTCCAAATGAACATATGAGTTTTATTACCATGTAATCATATTCATGTTCACTAATATCATATAACTCTATTTTTTTCAACCATTATCATCTTACATGTTTATCCTTACTTTCATATAAGTAAACCAATCCAAAAAACCGAAGAAAAAAACACTTCAAAATAGTGAAATTGAACCTCTTAACCCATAAAAAGTTAATGAATGAATATAATAAGGTTATCATAAATTAATTACAAGAATAATAGGTTCCTTAAAATATATTTAATGAATTTAATTTGGTTATCTACGACAATATGTTCAAGTGAAAGACACCATCAGACTTATGGTAAGGGATTCTACCCGAACCTCCTTTATTCTTTCGGGTGGATCTATCATTCTTTTTACCCAAATAATGTTATATTATTATTTTTATGTAAATAATATAAATTCTGTTTATATTATACAAAATAATTTATCAAGATACATTCCACATTCTATTTCGAGGGTATACATGTTTTTAAATGATTCCCTTTATAATACTTCTCGATAAGAAAAATCATTTAAATGGAACATCCAAAATTCTAACCCAAATTCAAGTGCACTCTATCATCTTTTATAAGCTACCATTGTTTTTATAAAATAATTATTTTTTTTATGAAAACATTCTTATTTTAATTATTCTTTTCTATAAATGATTATTCCTTTTTATATTTTAAATACTCTTTAGTATTTTCCTTAAAACATCACTAAAATATTTTAATGCTAAAATTAAATAAATTATATTCATAAATGATATAATTTATATTTTATGTATATTTTAATGATATATTAATCTTCTATATATTATTGTCCATGAATGATCTAATTCCATTCCCTCATGTGCATTTTTATGATACTCCCATTTTTATTGATTTATTACATGATTATGATACCTAGTTCTTACCATGGGTAACCCTTATGTTTTTGATTTTTTAACTATGTAAAAATGTATATTTGGAAATAATTTTCATTGACATTATATATTTGGTTCTCATAGATAGTGCTCCAATTCATTGGGTAATGTTAAGTCTCATGAGATGTTATGTGCAACAGTCTTGGTGGTTAGCCATGACTCGTGCTACCATGTGAAACTGTCTTGGTGGTTAACCTTGACTTGTGATCTTCAATATGAAACTAGCATTGACTTATTATAATGTAAGTTTTAAGGTTTATTCCACATTTTATGACTACATTATTATATGACATCAGGTATATATGTTAGGATTCGATGTGTTCCTTCTTTTTTTATATCATTATATCCTATTTTTATCCCATGTGCTAAATCATCATTATTATGCTAATTTCTTTACTAGTATTTTACCTCATCCCATTGTTCATTTCATATCCAGGTTATCCTACAAGGATTTATGAAAATAATTTATGTTAGGAGATCCTTATTAATAGTAAATAAATAAATGTTTTATATATTCTTGGATTTTTTAGTTTTATATACACAGTCTTCCACGAAACCGGACTTTATGATCCTTGGATTGTAAATTGATGCTTTGTTATGATTAAAATTAGGTAATGATATGTATAAAAGGATAAGGGTTTTATAATACTCATAATATGACACGAATGGAAAAAGGGTAAACAAGACTCATGATATGTATTAAATTGTGCTATGTCAACATGAGAGGGTATATGCATTTGGAAATGAATTGTTTATACGAGTGGGGATATTCATATGGGTTGATCCATTAAATAGTATAGATGAAATTGTGAAAATTTAAATTAAACTGATGTGTATGGGATGAATATGACTTGGGTTAACGTAATAAGCATGATTTATGATAGTTGAAATGAATTAAGTAAATTTACACATCTTGGATGATTTTGTCCATACCTCTACATAATGATCATAAATCACCTTAAGTCAATTTAAATGGTTAATTGAAATTGAAAATGACATGTGATATGCATGAGAGGCCTTGACTCATGCTTTGAACCTATTATGTGACCATGTATTTATAATATGAATTGGGAATCCATTAGATTTTTAATTATGTTAATTGTTATATTTTTGATATATGTAAATATAAACATATATATGATTGATAATTGGGATATGATATAGGGACCGATGCTCCAAATACACACTGGATGCTAGACATGACATTCTACAACCTTGATATATATATATATATATATATGTATGTTTATATATATATTTGATAACTAGGTTATGAGACATGGAATGATGCTCCAAATACTCACGAGGTTCTAGACAATACATTCTACACCAATGATATATATATATATATGTTTGTGTGTGTGTGTGTGATTGTTAAAAAAGTTGTAAAATAGGGATTCATGCTATAAATACTCATGTATTATAGTCCTGCCATTATACACCCCAGATTTATATATACATGTGTGTGATTGATTAAGGGGTTTTGATTCAGGGACTGATGATCCAAATACTAATGGGGCGCCATCCATGATGTTCTACACCCATATATTGAAATTGGATTGTGGGTCCAATTGGTCATATATGAATTGAATTAAATTTATAATGAATGTCGATGTGATATAATGATTTTTAATTGAATATGAAAAAAAAATTAGACTCTGTCACGGGCCGATGTATGTATTTAGATACAGGTGCCTATGGGATCCTAGGGGTATACACTCTTAAATAAATGATAATTGGATAAATGTACAACTATTTACATTATTAACTTTATTTTATACATTATAGAACTACATGTAATGTTACTATATATATAAAAAATTGAAATACTCATAATCAAATTTCATAAATGAGACAATGATGGTATCATGGATAGGTGTACCTTAAAAACCTGGATGGGTTGTTGTTTATTTATTCAATTTTGTTATTACTTCGATATACCTGCACAATATTAAATTATTAATCACTACCTAGTTTTCGGATAGACCTAAGTGGGTTTTGAACTACTAAGATTTTATCTCACACACAACTTTGTATGATTAGTACCCAAGTAGACCTTATATTTGTGGGAACTAGGTTTATTATTCTATTGCTTGTACCTTGAGTTATGAGCACATGACCGAGATAGAGCTCCGGATGCTCGAGAAGATCACCTATGGGGATTTGTTGTCTTTTTCCTAATTTTTTTATTTTGTTGTGAAACATGTTTAATTGTTTACTATGTTTAATTATGTATCATCACAATGACATGAATTCATTCGTTGTATAAACCCATGTAGGACATTTCTACTAAATGTTTAATTACGGCCATCATTTCTTCGATAATTATTTATTTACAACTTTCATTGATGTATATTTCTTATACTCTGTTACAATGATATGAAACTATAAGAAGAGGCTATAGTCCCCCCCACTATGACCTCATGAGACCCTCACTACTATTCAGTAGCCTATGGGGTTCGAGCAGATGTGCCTATGGTCTTGTGACCCACCTATCCGGCCACCGCCTTAAAGGTGATCTGGTTCGGTACAATACACAACCTCTCCTAGAATTATTTCCAGACCATTTTCTCTAGAATATCATCCTGAGATAGAATATATTCCCTACAATTCATTTATCCACAAAATGTATAAGCAGTCAGCTTAACTATCTTCTGCACAGGAGTCTCCCTAGGGTTGAGTGGGGGAAGGATTCAAGATGGTATAAAATAAAATCAACTGCAAAACCCACTAAAAACACTTCATAGGAAAATACACAGCATATAATTAATTTGTATGTGTTGTAATTATTTTTATGGTTTTATGCCGAAAAACACATCTAATCAGGTTAATATTTATCTCAATAAATTATTACATGACGTGGAATAATATTACTTGGAATGTAATATTTTCATGTTAGGAACCAATTAACCACATATAACTACACAAAACATGTTTAAGGAGACCATTAAATATCATGTATCCCGTTTACATGATATGGATGCCTTTGGAGTTTTTTGTTCAGACCAAAGAAAATAAAAAATATATTAAAAATGAAGGGATCACAGGATCTCACCACCTTATATAATTTGGTCCTCATGAAATATTCCTAACTATTGTTAGACTCATGAGGTTAATAGTTCATGCCTCTAGTCATATATATCTACATCCCCTTCCAATGATTCTTCTAAAAAAATGAATGTTGCCACAATACCCAAAGGATAATCATATTATTTCCCCATAACAACATCTCATTGTGATCTATAAAATGAATCAGATGATCTTTAAAAAATTAATCGACCATAATCTCAAAATCATCAATATTAGTGACATGATAAGGCTGAGGGTGATCCCACTATTGTTAAGAGACATGAAAAATTTCATTCATAACATTATACCTCTATGGAATAGATAACCAATATTCCACTGTCCTAATTCAGTCCCAACCTCAAAAGGTATGACATACCTGAGTGAAAATAATCCCTTACTTTGAATATGAGGATGACCCAATATATGCAACACCTGAAGGAACACATGATCACCCATGATAAAGTCATGTGGTTTTCAATATTGATTAGTATATTACATCTTCCTGCACTTATCCATAGCCATATATTTCAGAATCAACTAAACATGCTTGGATGTCTCCAGCGCGAGACAGGGTCTTCACAACTCTCACTCACCTACCTCCATCCTATATAGAGGTGATCTACATGGCCTACCATAAAAGTTCCTCATTTGGTTCCATCTGAATATTTTTCCAATGAATATTTTACTAGATTAACTCAATGAAGAATAAGTGCTTCTCCTAATACCCACTAATGTTAATAATTAATTCTCGTATCATATCATCTATAGCCTTTATAGTATGTTCTTATTTCCTATCTATTAGTGGGTGAAAATGTACACTATTAAATACCTGTGTACCAATATATCTATGTAATTATTTAATGAAGAGAAACTAAAAATATGACCCACAATCATAAACCATACTCTCTGGCACCCGAGAAAAATTGAAAATATAAAAAATGTAAAATTATCCCAATTGATCCACTGAGAAAGGCACAAGGATAGGCAAGAAATTCACTTCTTTCATTAGTAGATCTTCAATTACCAATATAACATCATTCTACTAAGGTATCCTCAGAATACCATCTAATAATTCCATAGAATCGTCATCCCACTTACATTTTTCAATGGATAATAGATATAGTAAACCATTAGATAATTGATTCTTGGCTGTCACCTACTAACATGTGTAGCATCTTTTCACAAAGAATGAAATAGTCATTCATTCCCAAACACCAATATGGTCAATTTTGGTCCCAATACATTTTCTTCAATCTCAGATTTACCACTCACATTGAGTCATGTTATGCACGCATTAACACCTCTCATATACCCTTAGGTACAACAACATGGAACAGGACATAGATGTTATAACCCACATATATGGTTAAATATGAAGGTGAATCCACACTTTCAAGACTTTACCTCAATCACATGGACTCTAAGTCCTCATAATACATTTCTATAATACAACTCTAATGTTTGGATTCTATTGATACTAATATGTGAGTCATATGCTCATGGCTATCCGGAACCACAATATGTATCTCATATGGAATGGTTATCATCTTTCGCTAAGTACTAGAATCCTAAACTACAAGATTTTATGTTTTCATGCTTAAAGCATTATCAACACTATTTCCCTTCTTGTGTGTATTTGAAAGATCAAAATCAAATTATTTCATATTTACATGCTATCCAAAATTTTTTTTTAAAGTAAAACAGCTTGAAGAATATATTTATTATAAAAAACCATTTAGTTACAATCACAATATTATGTTTTGGAATCTCCACTAGTTCCCATGTATTACTCTTATCAATATAATAAATATATTCTTTCAAGGAAATACCCATGATACATTCATTTTATATTCTTATAATGATATAATCTTTGTTGTGGGTAATAGGGTAACATGTTATATTGACCCAATTCTTCTTATTTAATTTGATGTAGTTCTAGAACTAATTATATTTAATGGATACATCTCTATCATCATAGAAGAGAAATAATTAGGGATGAAGGGGGTTTCTTGATACAATAAATCATCTTATGGTATATCTTGATCGGTATTGGATTTCTAACGCACTATATTCATCGAATCTTTTTATACTAATTTTAAAAATGTTTTTGAATGTATTTATTCTTGAATTATCTTTTATTATTTCTTTCCCTTATCTTCTTATTCTAAACTCTTAGTATCTTAAATCCTTAATTCCTTTTCTTGTGTAGGTTCATGTCTAGAATCTATATCCCATAGATTTTCTAAGCTTTATGTTTTATTATATACTCAAATACTAAATCATACATCTTATTTATCTTTATTTTCTTCACTAGAGGAGAGTTAAATTATTTTATATTGTTATATAAATCTTCCTCATATTTCCATGATGGTTGTGCATTTTATACAACCCCATCAACATTTTCCAAAAACATTTTTGACATATTATCGGAATACAACTTTATTGTCTACTTTGTATTATCACTGAAAAATTAAATCTTCACTCTAAGTGAATTCAATTTATTTTCGAATTTAAATATCTCCAAAAACATTACTCCCAATTCTCAAAATAAGACTGGGAACATTATTATATTTTACATCATTGATGATGTTTTTATACTTTTTATTATAATAATGATTAACTTCCCCAAGTTTATCTTCTTTGTATTTATTAGATAATCTTTAACAATATCAAAAACATTCAATGTATCCCATTCACTCTTCCTAAAAATTATGTATCCATTCATCCACATGGCTATGAATCTATTTTCTGGAGTCTGATGAGAAAATTTCTTAACTCTAACACATTTTGAAAAAAATAATCCTCAGCATTGTTCTTATCAATAGAATATATTCTGAATCTAGAACTTATGGGAATCAATATTGGATTCTTATTCCCATGTAAATACAACTAAATTAGTAAATCCTCTATAATACATCTTATACCAATTCCCAATCATTTCTAATTAAACCTTTTACCTATCATCAGTTTTCATGATCCAAACAAAGGAATAAAATTTTGATACTGAATTTTGATAATAATAATCAAATTCCATGTCCAACCTCACAACAAAAACATATTCCCATCCCTGGGAAAAAAATTATATTATTGATTTTAGAATCATATATTTCATAAAATAAAATTTCTATCAAAATATCCTTAAACATGAACCACTTATAATAAAATTTATTGGTTTCTATCAGATATAGATTTTGAAACTAGTGATCGAAAAGAAACAAATATTATTAGATTGGGGGATTTGATGGGTGAAATAGCTAGGGTGAAAATGACTAGAATACTGATATGAGACATGAGGAACCCGCCCTTATATTGGAATTTTGGGTTATGATTCATATTCCATAAGATAACAAATGGTTGAGATGAAAGGACCATCTGATCTAACTAATAATATTTAGTCAAAGAATGATTTTAAATTTTTTTAAACTATTTATCTTTTAAATCATTTACCAGAATGAAAATGATTCCAATTAGTAAAAAATTAATAATTCAAAAAAAGAAAAACTATACTGAAAATTAAAAGTATAACAAAATAAATTAGAAAACTAAATTAATAAAATATGAAAAAAATAAATTAAGAGAAGAGTTCATGTTCGTCAGAGTGAGTATCTCAGGAGGGGGTTGAATTGTTTACCAATAAAAACATATCTTTAAAATATATTATTTTGAAATACCCCAAATATTTCAATATATCATAGTTTATTAAAATAAGTTGTATGATATATATTGAAATAATTTTAAAGGTTTATTTGAATATTGGGTAGGAATCAGAGGAATTATATAAAATATTATTGGATAATTTGAAAAAAATTTACTTGATCTCAATAAAATATGAACACAAATTAAGATAAAATATCAAAGTATATATATTATTACAGTTAAAAAAATTCTTTTTCAATGTGGAAATAAAGATAATAAATTATAACACACAATGGAATATTTTAATAAAAGAGCTTCAGTCTCAGATATAGACATTGTCCTCCCCAAACAGGGATCATCCACCACTATGCAGTTTATATAAAATAAATATGTTGATCCAAAACTGATATTTGTTTTGTACTAATGTTTATATTTTCCCAAGTCACATGCGACCTCTTCCGTAGATATATGTGCTACTAAAAGAAAACGGGAAACCCAAGGACCTCTACCACTATGATTCATGGTATAAACAAATAAAAATTGAGTTTGATAAGATATCACATATCTTCTAGTATATAATTAGAGAATGTGTGCTTTTGATAGAACTGAGTATACACACACACTACACAAAATGTAATAAAAATAAAAAGAATAGAGAAGTATTGAAGAGTATTTTTTAGAACTTCTATATCTGTCTCAATTTTTCTTGTGACTCTTGAAATTATTTGGTAGCGAATCTTGACATGAATTATTTTTAAAACATTAGAAAAACATAGTATTTTAGACTCGTGTTCTTGACTAGAGGAAGTAAGTGGTTTTGTATGGGTTATTCTACTTCCACTATAATGGTTTAGAATGTGATATCTTCTTGATTGTAATTAGGTTCGACCCGATGTATGTTAATTATTCATTGGTACTTGATAATAGTTATCTTAACTCATCTCTTACATTAATAATGTAACTCCTTTTTTTCTCTATGAGGGAGTGTACCACACTTTTATCAATTGTGGTAGCATGGAGAATATCTAGATCTACTTCTTCCACATACTACACATTCAGACACTTTCATTAATGCTTTCTATCTATTATTTAAGAGACAATCAATAAAATAGTAAATGTAATTAAATTTGTTAAATATAGTAGATAGTAATGATTCAAAAAATGTAAAGTGATATAGTGGTGGAGTCTTAGTCTATTTGTGACTCAATGTATGGAAGTGTGTTGATATCTGGAGGAATCACATTGGTAGTGTGACACTTAATATGTCATTGACTTTGAAAAATATCCATTATAGTGGAAGCATCTCAACAAACAATGTCTTGTCTGGCAGTGTGTGGTTTGATGATGTCTAATACAAAGCTATATGATGTTTTTGTAGTGTGACATACTAATAGTGTCTCATCTGGCGGATGGTTAGTCTAGTAGTATGTCCAATTTTTCTAAATCATTACTCTGGTATTATGAAATCTTGATGGTATGTCGACTAATAGTGTCACAAACACTATCAATTTTTTAATCCAATGGTATCACATTTTAGAAGTGTGATATCCTACCAGTATCTCAGACAAAGTGTGATTTTTATGTTAATGGTATCTCAGGGACAAATGTGTCTTATACTTAGAAAATTTTGTCACCTATCTCATTATATATATATCATACATAGAAACATGAAATTTGTTAATATCATTAGAATCATGATTTAGGGAACATTAATACTATGATGACAACATTATCCCCTTATTTGGTGAAAAAAATAACAGAATAAAAGAATCTTATAAATTTGAAAAAGGATATACGTGGTAGTATAAATCAAAACATAACATTCCCAGAATGATATAATGTTATAAAAAATGAAATTATTATGTAATAATGGTAAGTAGAAAATATATTATGAATTTTAAATAATATCAATGTTAATATTGATAACGTTTCTGTAATATATCAATTTAATAATGTATAAATTCTATAGAATCATAAATTCTATTATAATTCTTCGATTTTTGGTATTATCAAAAAGATGAGGATTATTATAATTAATATAGTAATGAATAATAGTAAATTTAAAGAATATAAATGTAGTGAGAAAAGTAATTCAAATGAATGATTAAAAATTATTACAAACTTAGTCCCATAAAAACAAATTTTTTATGCCAAAAAAATAAAGCGGTCCAGGTTTGGATGAGGTTCCCATGGGTTACTTTCCTTTATATTTCGATTACCATTTTTCTATATAAAAGGTAACATTATTAGCCAAAGGGAGTGTACATGGAGCAATAGGAGGACAACCAGTGAGAGCATAAAAGGGACGATTTTCAAAAATAACAACTGTTATGAGCTGGTGCACTACTTTTGTAGGATCCATATCAAAAGGATTAATGATTATTAGAAGTGGTACAAGAGAAAATATTGAAACACAAGGTCTAAAAGAGAACTTACAAGTAATCATAATATGTGAATGATCCACAACTTTGTGACCTTGGACATGAAGAAAAGGCTTCATGGGTTATATGAAATAAATAATAATTAGAGCACCTCATTCAATTTCACAAAATAAGTAACCATTCCCTTCAATAAACCTATGTAACACAAGGGTCATCTCTTGGATCTATCTTAATTGCTCATAAGAAGCATGAGTCACATATGGAAACATAAAATTTTAATCCAATAATTTGAAATTCAATTCCATTGAATTTTTGGTATAAATCCTCGAGAGATAAAACTTGATAGACATAGTAATATTTTCCCTATCATAATTCATGTATTGGGAATAAGTGGAAACTATTTGAGAATATGGTCAAAATTAAACTGAATTCTACTCAAGGTCTCTTAGGAATAATTAGTGACACTGCCGAATGCACTGGTTGAAGCAGCTCTTAACTGATCTTTGACAAAGGATCAGATTACATCAACATAAAGAACTGAATTAGGATAAGTATTAACAACAGTATCTAAAGATGTACCCTCAAGAATATTTTGTATTCCTTTCCTAGAATCTTTCAAATATGATATTATTTATTTAATCAAAGGCTTTATGGATTCCATTTCACTACATATATGCTTATTTTCAATATAAGTCCATGAAATATGAAGAATTATCATTGGTTTAATGGGGATAATAACCAAATCAAATATATAATGATAAAAAATTTAAATTATTTTTTAGGATAAGAAATTGATTCCTTAAACACTTATGAAGCTCAGAAATAATATGTTCACTAAAAAATATTCATTTCATCTTAATTGACCACATCCACTAGAATAACTGAATTAGATAAAGTATGTTATGTTGAATGATGTCTTAAAGAGGAAAACATATCCAACATCCCATAAAAATTGACATAATATATTATGGATACCTTATATAACCTAAAATTTGGTCTACAAATCCACCCTGATTTGGTGGAATCTATAAAACTATAGAAAACATTACCCACCCTTCTTCTATTGGATTAACCCATTAATCTGAAACAACATGTGAGAGAGATACAGTGGAATTATGTACCAAACTAGCAGGTACAACAAAAACTTCATGAGTCAACATACTATATAAACTCCTTGTAGCTATGGTGTGTTCAACCCTAGCAATATTATCTTTCATATATTTAACAATTGGAGGTGATATTGTCATTTGAGAAACATCATTTGGAATATTCATAGGAGGTTTCACTTCTATATGGATTTCAACATGAGGCTTATCAGTAGACAAGAGTACAAAATGAACATCACTACCTTTCTTAGTGGAATGCATCTCCATTTTCTCTTGGCCATCTATATAATGTTCAATAAAAGTAAACACACATTAATGATCTATTTTAGTCGAAATTAAAATTGTTTCAATAGTAGCAATAGAAATGGACTCATGTAAATCACGAGCTAGAGATGCATGAAATATTTCTATAGATAGTGATTTATCCCCCTTAAAAATTCCTCTTGAATCTTTGGAGGCATTTCCACATCTTTTCTTTTGATTCTACAACTCACATCATTTGGGTCAAAATCATCACCATTACCATCACTACAATCATCTACATACTTTTTATTTTAATTAACATCTATATTATCATCTTATTATTTCTTTCTTTCTTCTTCATTATCATCATAATTTTTATCAGTGGATTTGGATGTTTTATATTATTCCTCTCCAAATACATTAGTATATTCTTTATAATATTTAAACCGTCTTTCTCTTTTTTGAGATTCAATGGTAATGAGAGAATATTTTTTAGAATTGTCTGGATCACTCCCTATATAAACAGATTATTCTTTTTATTACTCTTTAGAATAAAATTCTCTCTTATCCTTTTTATTGAATTCAAAAACATCATTAGGATCCAATCCAGGATCAACTTTATCCCTTGGTCCGGATGGATGATCAACCTGATTATACTCATTTTCAGAATCTCCACCCCACTGTTTCTTCGATGGACTCTAACTAATATTCATCCTTGAACAAGTAGTAATTACAATGAAAAAACCACCAATGACTATAAAATACTCTTTATTATAACATCGTATGCCCATGGCCTTTGTCATGGATGAAATGAACTTCGGTTAAATCATGGAGTTGGTTCTAGATGATGATATTATCATATCACACATGTTCATATTGAGATATCTATAGATATTATTCTTATGAACTTATGTCATAATTTATTAAACATAAACATATTTATCTCTTAATTTCATTACATCTCTATTCATTGGAAATGTATATGCTATAAAAACATAGACAACATCCTGCACTCTCTTTCTAATTTTGTGGAAACATGATTTCATGTCGTACCATATCCTTTTAGTATATTAAAAGAATCTGTTTCGGTGCGGATGTGCGTCGGGTTTCCGTTCCGACGCTGTTCCGCCAGGACGCGTTCAGGCGTGCTCCCATCGACCCGAGGGGATGGGAGCGTGGCTTGTGGCCCCGCAGTCCCGCTTTCCAAAGGTGGGCGGCATCCGTCCCTTATTCAGGGACGTCTTCTCCTTGATCGAAACCGGGATGATGGGACGTCAGCCCCTCCTTCCATGGACGTCTCCTCGGAACTCATCGCCTAATCCGGGTCTCCCTCATATATTTAAGAGTGTTCGTGAATCTCGTTCCCGGTGCCATATCTTCATGGACACCGGTTAATTACGCTGCTTCCGCCCGGACGCTCCAAGGGGTCTGGTTGGGGCAGCAACCTGCGGTGAGGAGACCGGGTAGCTATGGGTGCTGGGGGCATGTCTTAACACTGCGGCTCTGCATGTCTGCCTTCCGTCCCTAATAGGGATTCTCGAAGGCATGATGGCATGAGACATCCCGCGCTGGGTGCGGGGAACTGCGTTACCTGAGGTTTTCCTCAGCTTCCCATGTTTAACATGGGGTACGCCGCGAGTTTAGCGTCCAGCGGGGACGACATCAGACTGATCAACACGAGGAGTGGATCAGATGACAGAACCCCTTGCAGGGAACCTCCGACGCTGGGGCCAGCACATGGGAGGCTTCCCGAGTGAAGTGGGGTGGAATGAAATGGCATGACCCCACCGGGATGTGGCGGCCCGGGTAAGGATCAGGATGGATGATGGAGTGAAGATCTTAGACCCCGTAGAGGCTTCCTACGTACCGTGCGTTAGCACGGATCAAAGTCAACGTAGTTCGGATATACAGTTTAACGTCATGCTGGATGATGGAAAGCCGACTCACGAAGAGTTCGAGGCTACCGGGCGGAGGATTGAACCGAACCACCTCACACAGAGGGGGATGGAACGACCGGGTGGATCAACGCGAATGTGAACCCGGGAGGGGTCCACTGATGGACGAACCGACGTGAATAAGACCAGGACGACCAGGTGGTGGGCTTGAACCTCAGGGAGGCTTCCTACGTACCCTGTTTAGGAGACATGGATCAAAGTCCACGTAGTTCATTCTGTCAGGACTTACGCCCTGAGGCAACCTGAGTGCGGCAAAACTCAGTTGGAGAGGGACTTGGGCCGAAAGTAAGAGACACCTCGATCCATGTCACGCCCTCTACTGGCTTCGGTAGTGGGAAAGCACAATGGAGATACACATGTGAAGTCCCCCACAAGAAACTAGGGGTTTGTAATACCCTACCCCCGTGGGAGAAGGCCACTCCAATCCCGACATCCCTGCAGAGACGAGCGGGTGGGGGCCACATCCAAACCGGGGGGGACCCTGCGTGCGAGGCACGAGATCAGGTGATGCGGACGGTTTAACTTCTTGCCGGAAAAAGTACAGTTTAACGTCGTGTGTTAAGGATGAAGCAGACGGTTTAACGTCTTGCCGGACGAAGTACAGTTTACCGTCGTGTGTTGAGGAAGAAGCGGACGGTTTAACGTCTTGCCGGACGAAGTACAGTTTGACGTCGTGTGTTGAGGACGAAGCGGAGTTTGGGGGTTACACCTTGAGGAGGCCCATATGCTAGGCAGTTTAATGTCGTGAAGCTTGGACGAATGCAGTTTAACATCATGTTGGATGAAGGATGCCTGGCAGTTTAACGTCCTGCAGCGCGGACGAATGTTGCCGCCGATGGGTCCGTGTCACTTAGCGCGAGCCTGGAGGGCCGCACGGGAAGACAAATCATGGTGCGGGCACCTAGGATGAAGATCATCAGGCACCACGCAGGCGGGTACCCTCAGGGGGTTAAAGGGGGCGACCCTGGCGGTTTGCGCGCAAAAGAGGAGCTTGGCGCGCAATACCGCGGGTCGGCGCGCAATTGGGCAGGCTGGCGCGCAATTGGGCCAGCGCTTTGCGCTCGGAAGATGGAGATTGCGCGCACCGGGCCTCTGATAGCGCGCGGGGGCAACGGTTCATTCTTTAACGAATGGCCACTTAGTAAGGGGGGTGCGCGCAATCGGGCTGGAATGCACGCACCCGGGGGCAATTGCGCGCAAGAGGCTTCTTTTACGCGTGAATGCCTTTGGGTAAGGAATTGGTCAAAGGAAAGAAGCCAAAGGGTTTGCGCGCGAAGGCGAACCCCGAGGCTTGCTTGCGCGAAATAAATGAGGTTACCTGAAGATCGGCATTGCGCGCGGAGGGGGTGGAATTGCGCGCACGAGCGACTCTTCGAATTCTGGAAACCAACCCTTAAACGTCAGGGGTCGCCTTGTTTTTATAGGTAACCCCGGGCGCGGAATCTTGCCGCCGGCGCGCAATTCATGGCGCGGGCGCGGAATTTCCTTCGCGGGCGCGGAATCGGGGCCCCGGCGCGCAAGGGAGTCGCGCGGGCCGTGGGAGTGCAAAATTGCATGCCGGCCCAGTGCATTTGCGCGCATCCCGGGAGGATTGCGCACCGCACTTCAACTTTGCGCGTGGGCCTCCAAAATTCCGCGCAAGGCCTCCAGGCCTTCCGAAACGTGCTTCTGACTCCAAATATGACCTCGCTTTCCGCATCCGGAACTTCGTTTGGGAACAACAGACTTTTCCGGCGTCTACAAAAGCCCCCCCTTGGAATCTGATCGGCGAGAGGTCACAACGATCGGGTTCTGAGGGAGACGCCGGAATGCCGAAGTCCTGGGTGGCGCGGGACTGTGGCACGCAAAAAGGGCGTCGGGCGTGAAATTCGCCGCCGTGGTCGCACAAAGTGCTTTCCACATAGCGCGGACACCTGGTCTCGCCTATAAATAGGGGCCCTGGGTCCCCCGTACCGTACACAGGCCTTCCGCGCGACAAGATTCCAAGGTCTCGTGCGCGAAATTGCCTTTGCCGGCGCGAAATTCGCCCGTTTGGCGCGCAAACCCATCCGGATTTCGGCTTGTTTTTCGCGAACACCCGGGGTTTTGCGCGACGGACTTCCCAATTACGCGCCGTCCACTAGGATTGCACGCCAACTCCAAAATTTCTCTACCAGCCTCCTCTGATCCCGCACGCCTCATCCCTTAACCCACACGACTCCTGAAGCTTCTGAGATGGCCGCGAATCAAGTGAATGAGGGGGATGCCGCCATTCGCAGAGCTGAGATGGCAGCGAACGAGGAGGTATACGGAGCCAAGGAGATTGATTCCAACAATCAATCCTTGTTCGACTTGCTGAAGCCGGCCCAGAAGACGTATCCGCTGTCGGACAACCTGCCACTCTGGAACTACGACATCCTGGATGAGGTTCCGGTGCCGGGGTTCGAGGTTGATGCGCCACGGACCTGGGTGACTCGGGAGGACGAGCTTCTCCGCTACAACATCACCAACAAAGGGCATCCTGCCAGGGAGACCAGGCACTTAGATGTCTATGTCCTAAACCCGAGGACGCGAACCATTACCGGGGGTGAGCCTACTGCGGAGAACTCTCCAGCCCTCTACTCGAGCACGTATCGCCAAAGTGTCACCGACGACAGCAAGGGCTGGCTGAAGGACTGGGACTTGCGGTCTGGGGGCAATTTCACCAGTGAGTGGGCCTGGGCGTTCTGGGTACGCCACACCTGCAATCACTTCACAGAGGAGCTGCGATACATCGGCCTGTTTGAGGCGGTGTGGACGTCACAGTTCCACTTCTACCAGCAGCCCGAGCTCGGGCCGGAGCTGTTCACCCGCTGGTCCCCGGAGACCAACACCTTCCATCTTTATCATGGGGAGGTTAGCATCGGTCTCTGGGACATCCACTGCATCGGAGGTATCCCGCTGGAGGGTTACCAATTCGATGAGTTCCTGCCTCCGAAGAACACCTGGGAAGACAGGTCACAGACTCCCATTCTGACATGGCATCTACTGGACATGGCTACGCATCAGCTCGGGGTCAAGGACTTCCACAAGGACATAGCCTACAAAGAGTGGTTCGGCCAGTTCTTGGAGCATGACCCAGCGGTCAAGATGCCAGGCAGGGGGAAGCGGTGCCCGACCGCGGCTCAGAGGAGCCGGAACGGGTCGTACTGGCGGGTCCTAGAGACGGGAGACTACCGCTCATGGGGGTACCACATCATCGAGGCCCGGGACCCAAATGTCTGGTACGCGGCGTTCCTGGCCGCCTTTCTGAGTGGGTGGCTCCTTCCAGTGCAGGACGTGAGGATGGGCGTCCGCCCGGCGACACTGGTGATGGCGGGCGCCATGGCCGCCAACAAGAGATACAGCCTCAGGGTCCCAGTGCTGGCTAAGCTGTACGCCATCCTGTGACGCATCTCGCGAGGGGGGTCGCCACGAAGGATCTGTGGGCCCTTTCAATTCTTCCACGGATGGGTGGCTGCTCACCTCGGTGGGTACACGTTTCCAAACGCCGTCATTCCTCCGGGCAACGGCCTGCGACCCTCCCTACTGAACATCGCGGGGGTCGCTTCGTTGACCCTAAATGAGGAGGGCGTGAGGATTCGGATTGGAAATCATGCCAATTTCAACTTCGGCCTGTTACCCACTCCCGTTGGCCAGATGATCGACAATGGACAGGGTCCGCTGGAGCAGCACGATTACTTCCTGAGCATGCGGGGTGGGGTGCTAGTGGCTCGGATCGACGGGAAGGTGATCTGCGGGCCCTACGTGCCAACCCGGTTCGCCAGGCAGTTTGGGTGCCTTCAACGGATGCCGAAGAGGGTATTCGCTGCTGTCCGGGAGGAGACGAACCCTTGCGTCCTTCGCCAGATGTGGCTAATGTTCGCCGCTTTCGGCTCTGGCGATGTAATCACTCTCCCTCCTACCGGGGTCGACGCAGGCTTGGCAACCGAGTACGCCGAACACTGGGCCATCGCGTACCCTGAGGGGCTTCTACGGAAGCCAGTTCGGCGGCTCGAGGTCACCCGTGCGGATACCGGGCGTCAATGAAGGAGGCGAGGCGCCGTCACGTGGGGGAGAACGGAGGCGCGCCAAGCAGCGGAGCCGGCGCGGGCAGGGACTTCGGCGGCGGGCACATCGCAGGCTACCGCCACGGCTTCAGCGCCCAGAGAGGGGGCACATGCGGTGGTCGGGGAGCGGCCCGGGAAGCAGATAAGGAGTCTGCTTGAACCCTCTCACGATGCAGTCTTCCCAGTGCTGTGGTCGGCCTGGATGACCCTGCGGCAGTCGCTGGGGACCGAAATCATCTGGCAGAAAATAACCAGAGAAGGGATCCATCTGCCAGAGGTCGGGCGCCTTCAGGTCGCCGACAGGGTGAACTTCCACCGGCGGTATGCGTATCTGATAGCCATGGACGAGTACGCGCGCCAACGTGGTCAGCGTGCAGAGCCTTCCCTTCTGGTGAAGGTGATGCTCGGTCTAGAGCCTGCTCCAGAACAGATGCCTCCGGAGGAAGGTGATAGTAACGATGACTTCGAGGAAGAGGAGGAGACGGGGGAGGATGAAGGCTCGGAGGGAAGGTCCCATCCGGGGAGCCCGCGGGAGAGCGGCGAGGTGGCCGGCTCCGACAATATCGATATCACCGAGCTCCTCGAGGTCCGCTTCTATCCCTACTCAACATGCTTCGTCCATTCTCTTATGCAGCTTCTAACCCACTTCTTCACCATCCTCAGGAGTGCACGGATGTTGGTCAGGCATCCTCAGTAGGAGTAGGAGAGGCACCAGTAGGACAGGGCGGGGGCCAGACACCCATCATTGAATTGAAAAGCACTGAGGGGTCCCCTGCTGCAATTGCTCCTGCGGCGGCCGGGATAGCGGAAGATGACGCTTTGGATTCCCGTAAGTTTTCTTAATTTACTGTTGGTGCTTGCCGTTGACGATCCGTGACTAACCATGGCATGCCTTGCGCCGTGATCTCAATACTGGAGGCTCGTCAGGCTGTCGAACCCGGGCCATTCACGAGTGGACCAGTGGTAGACATGCCGCCTCCTCCAGAACAGACTTCTCACACCGAGCCAGCCCCACCAACTACTGATCAGGGGGCAGCGGACGCCGGCAGTGCTGCCATCGGAGAGAGGTCGGGGGCTGGACACGAAGTTTCAAACATCTGGGCGTTCCTACGTATCCCATAAGGATCGGAATCAAGCCACACGTAGTTCTTGAAGCGCGACGCAACACAATCGGGCACCAGCGCGGGGAGGGGTGCGGGTTTGGCCCTCGCACCCAAAAGAAGCGGTATTTGATATATCTTGTTTTTCCTTAAAGGTGGATGGTTTTTCTTTGTGCAGTGACATGCCTGTGATTAAGAAATCCCTGGCGTCGCCACAATAATCAAGCCATGAATGGCATTGATAAATGGCGTGGTTATTATCCAGCACCCAACGTGAGTGTCCCCTGAGGAGAACATCACAATGCAGTGCCGTTTCTCATCGGGCGGCCAAGACGATCACAGTTTACGGTCGTGTGGTAAGACCAAGCAACACAGTTTAAGGTCGTGTGGCTCGGACCATGGAGGAATCCTCTTATTGCGGTACGGAGGACACAGCGGAGGTGGGGACACATCCCAGCCCTGTGGTCACGCACAATTCCAGGAGAAGGATCCTGGGATAGGGGCCTGCATATGTCTATCAACCGAGGGGCAGAGATGCTAGCCTCCAGCTATGCTGGGCCCAGAACGCGTTTGTTAGGGCGAATCCTTCATCCTCATGGGGACAAGGGTCTAGCTGCACATGGCCCTTAGGGAGGACATTAGCAAATATCCTTGGTGCTCAGATCGTGGGAGCCTCGAAAGACACCATTACCCTGGTTGGCCTGCCTAACGTGTAGAGGTGTACTGAAGGTCAGTATGAAGAGAGAGAGAGAGTGTCGAGATTCTACTACAACGCACAGAGGCGGAGTGTGATGAGGACTGCGCAACCAATGTTCAGAGCCTGAAAGAGCCGACATGGCGATCAAGGACATTGCTGACCACACTCGCAACACAACATCCGATCGCGTCAGCCTAGGATGAGGCAAGCAAACGAGCATCAACCGCTCAAGCGTAGGATTCATATAGATTCGCAGCCCAGTAACCAACCCGGAGCGGTAGGAGAGCACTGAGGCATCGTATCCAAACCGCTAACGAGGATCCCTTTGAGTGAAGGCTCGAACAAGAGGAAGCGCGAGGCCTGACAAGTAACACAGGACTTGTCGGGATTGAATCCGACACTACAGGTCATAGACTGGAGTACCCAAAACATGTTAACAGATCACATGAAAGGGTCGGAGGACTCACCATGAGAGAAACCAAAAGACGGGGCTGGACCTGAAACACAAACGTCCCGGCGGTCCTACGTATCCCATAAGGATGGGAATCAAGCCGTACGTAGTTCTTGAGAGGCAGTTTAACGTCATGCAGGACGATGAGGGGTGTGAGGTAGTCCCACACATGGGGGAGGCGTACGGCGCGGCCAGTAGACCGGCTTAAATGAGGACACAATCCCCCGCTCACGCCATATGCCTCGCACAAAAAGGAGGGGAACTTGGGCCAGAGGCCCAACACGGGATAGAGATTCCCGAGAAATGGGGCTGGGCCCGAAACATGAATGTTCAGGCGGTCCTACGTATCACATAAGGATGGGAATCAAGCCGCACGTAGTTCTTGAAGTGCAGTTTAACGTCGTGCATGACGATAAAGAAAGGGGGGAGCGGAAAGCATCCCCAAACGTGGGGGGCGTGCAGCGTGGCGAGCAAATCGACGTGAAAGAGGGCATAGCCCCGCGTTCACACCATACGCCGCATACCCAGAGGCACTTGGGCCAAGGGCCCGAAATGGGATGGAAATTCCCGAAGGATGGGGCTGGGCCTGAAACATGAATGTTCAGGCGGTCCTACGTATCCCATAATGATGGGAATCAAGCCACACGTAGTTCTTGAGGTGCAGTTTAGCATCATGCGGGACGAATGCTGAACAGTTTAACGTCTTGTATCTTGGACGTGGTGCAGTTTAGCATCATGCGGGACGAATGCAGTTTAACGTCGTGCGAGACAAATGCAGTTTAACGTCGTGCGGGACGAATGCAGTTTAACGTCGTGCGGGACGAATGCAGTTTAACGTCGTGCGGGACAAATGCAGTTTAACGTCGTGCGGGACGAATGCAGTTTAACGTCGTGCGGGACGAATTCAGTTTAACTTCGTGCGGGACGAATGCAGTTTAACGTCGTGCGGGACGAATGCAGTTTAACGTCGTGCGGGACGAATGCAGTTTAACGTCGTACGGGACGAAGGCACTCAGGCAAAGTACTGCTTGAGGAACCTAGCGTTGGTGGGTGGAGTAACACGCTCACCATCCATAGTTGCTAGGAGTACGCGCCATTGGGATAGACCTTGTGGACGACAAAAGGTCCCTCCCACTTGGGCTCCAACTTGGGCGGCTTCCTACCGGGGATCATTGGCGCTCTTAGGGCCAGTACTAGGTCACCCTGCAGGAAAGAGCGGAGGCAAACCTTCTTATTGAAGGCTCGATCCATTCTGCTTTGATGCCTCTCCAAGTTGTGCAAAGCGCGAAGCCTATTCTCATCTAGTGCTTCCAACTCGACTAGACGGGCTTCAGCAGCTCTGTCCGGCGCTTGCTGGTCGTAGACCGCAGTGCGCAAGGATGGTAACAGGATATCGATGGGCAGGACGGCCTCAGCTCCATACACCAGGGAATAAGGGGTCATCTGGGTGGAATTGCGAGTCGTCGTCCGATAAGCACATAGGGCATTGGGGAGCTTGTCCGGCCAACTTTTCTTGTTCTGACCAACCATCTTTTGCAGAATGTTAGAGGGGTTTTGTTAAACGCCTCAATCTGTCCATTTTCCTGCGCATGATAGCGAGATGTATGGTTCGAGCGAATGTTGTACTTGGCGTACAACTTCTTCAACTCGGCTGCTCGGAAATTGGCTCTGTTATCCGTGAGGATAGCATGAGGCACTCCAAATCGAAAAATGATGTTGGAGGTCACGAAGTCAGCGACAGAAAAGGATTTGACCTCTCTGAGCGGAATCGCCTCTGCCCATTTGGAGAAGAAGTCTGTGGCGGTCAGAATGAACTGGCACTGGCGAGCCGTCGCCGGCGGGTAAGGTCCCACAACGTCCATCCCCCAGACTGCAAAGGGCCAAGAATAACTGGTGGTATGGAGAGTCTCCAGCGGCTGATGCACAAAGTTTGCGTGAACCTGGAACGCATGGCACTTCCTGGCGTACTCGATGCAGTCATGGATCATGGAGGGCCAGAAGTATCCCAACCTCCGAATCTGGTGGGACAGCTTCGGCCCAGTCTGGTGGGCACCACATGAACTAGCATGAACCTCTTGCATGACTCGTGGGATCTCAACTCCCTAAAGGAAGCGGAGGAGAACACCATCAAATCCGCGTCTATAGAGGATCTTCTCCAGGCCGGGACTGCTCTGGAGGAAAAACTACGATGCGCGGCGTCGAACTCGCTCGCGCTCGGCCCGATCCGACGGGAGAATGCCATGTTGGAGGTACTCAACCAAAGGCGTCCTCCAATCAGGGGCTGGTTCGACTGCCATATCTGTGGTACTCGGGGCTCCAGGCACAGGGGAAACCGTGGTGAGATTACTTACCGACGGGCCGCGATCTCCCTCCGAGATAACGGGAGCGATGAGCCTGTGGTGCGTCACGCGGACGATCAGGTTGTCCTGTTCAGGCTCTGCGAGTGACGCAGCATGGCTGGCCAAAGCATCTTCTCGACCGTTCTGTGACCGGGGAATATGGACAATTTCTGGCCGAGAAGGGAACTGGGCCATCAGGAGGAGGGTGCACTCCAGCAATGGCACAAGTTCCGGCTTCCTGACAACATAGTCTCCATTGATCTGCTTAACGACCAGCTCGGAGTCCCCTTTCACACACAGATGGGGCACGTCGATCTCGAGAGCTAACTCGAGGCCAGTGATGAGGGCATGGTATTCCGCCTCATTGTTGGTACAACCCTCTGACAACAGGAAAGATTATGGCAGCACGGCTTGCTCCAGGGTAATGAAGACGATACCCAAACCCACTTTGTTGAGCTTAGGATCATCGAGTCTTCTACCGGTGGGACTCCGGGAAGCACCGTCAAAGTGCATCTGCCAGCATGGATCGGCACAATCGACCGAGAGAACGGCCTCATCAGGAAAGCCTAGATCCAGCGGCTGATCCGCGGAGGTTGGGTGAGCAGCCAGAAAGTCTACCAATGCTTTCCCTTTGATGGCCTTCTGAGACACTTACCTAATGTCTAACTGCTGGAGAATCACAGCCCACCGCGCTAGACGGCCAGTCAACATAGGCCGGCTCAGGATATATTTCAACGGGTCTACCCAAGAAACCAACTGTACCTCGTGGTGCTGGAAGTAGTGCCGTAATTTCTGTACGGAAAATGCGAGCGCCAGGCAGCTCTTCTCGATGGGGGAATACCTGACTTCCGCATCGAGGAGCATGCGACTGAGGTAATAGAGGCTATTCTCTGTTCCCTCGTTGTTCTTCTGGGCGAGAAGGGCACCCAGGGATCATTCCAGGGCGGTCACATAAAGGACCAGCGGCTTCCCGGATACAGGCGGCATCAAAACCGAAGGTTGAAGCAAGTACTGCTTGATTTCCTCGAAAGCGGTCTGACACTCCTTATCCCATACATAGGTGGTGCCTTTCTTCATGAGCCGATAAAAGGGCTTACACTTGCTGGCCAGATTCGCGATGAATCGGTGTATAGAGGCTAAGTGGCCTTGGAACCCTTGTAGTTCCCGGATGTTACCTGGGGGAGGCATCTGGCTAATCGCCCAGATCTTCTCTGGGTCGATCTCAATACCCCGGTATCTTACCACAAAGCCAAGAAACTTCCCGGAGGTGACCCCGAAGGCACACTTCAACGGGTTTATCTTCAGGCAGTGAGACCGGAGGAAGCCGAACACTTTCTCAAGATCTTTGAGATGGTCCTGACACTGGCGCGATTTGACCACCAAGTCGTCGACGTAGTATTCCACCAGTGTGCCGAGGATTGGCTTGAATATGCGGTGCATCGCCCGTTGATAGGTGGCACCTGCATTCTTCAGGCCGAAGGGCATGACTTGGTAACAAAAGATACCTTGGGGGGCCCTGAAGGCAGTGAACTCCTCATCCTCAGGGGCCATCTAGATTTGGTTGTATCCGGAGTATCCATCCATGAAGGAGAGGGCTTGGAATCCCGCCGTGGCGTCGATCAACAGCTCTGTCACCGGAAGGGGAAAATCATCCTTCGGACAGTGGTGGTTGAGATCGCGGAAGTCGATACAGACTCTGATCTGCCCGTTCTTCTTCCTGACTGGCACAATGTTGGCTAGCCATCTGGGGTACTGAACTTCCCTCACGAAGTTGGCTTTGATAATCTTGTCAAATTCGGCCTCAACCATGGCACCGTGGAATGGGTGCATCTTCCTGGGAGGCTGCTTGAACCCGCGATGGTTCGCCGGGAGACCAAGGCGGTGGATGGCTACCTGAGGATCTAGCCCCGACATCTCGTCATAGCCCCAAGAGAACACATCACGGTGCTGTCTGAGGAAGTTCATGTACTGCTGCCGGTCCTCAGAGGGCATGGCGGCACTGACCAATGTGGGTCTTGGATCTGCTTTGGTTCCAAGGTTCACCTGTACTAACTCATCGACCGTGGCGGAGACGCCCTCCTCAAAGGCTGGGGGTGCATCTTCCACGTCCTCTCCACTCGGGGAGGGATCGTCCACGGGAGAGACTGTGTTGGAAACTGCATTGGGGCTACCAGATCCTGCTGGGCCGCTGGTGCTGGCATGGGAGGTCGGGGTCATCTCATCAGGAGACTCACAGGCCGTCGAGACCATGGCTACGTCCAACCAATGGATCGGGAGGACGTAAGCGTCATCCAAACTGGCCCAGAGATCACTTGCAACAGCGACAGGCTCAACCTCACCTGCTAGGATCTGCTTATCCTTGCTCTTGTAATATTCAGCGTCCAGATAGCGGGCTTCAAATGAGGCAAAAGGAGAGGCATCTCCCTGAAGCACGCCTACTTGACCATTAAGGGAGTATTTAAGGCAATGGTGGTATGACGAGGGAACCGCCGCATGAAGGTGGAGCCATGGCCTGCCCATCAATGCATTATACACAGTGTCCTGAGAGACTACAATGAATTCGGTGCTGGAAACCAGGTCACCGAACTGGGTCTTCAAACGTATCTTGCCGACCAGAGTTTTCTCGGTGCGGTCGTACCCCTGGATCCTGAGGTCGGAGGGAATCAAGTTATCCTCAGACAACCCCAATCTCAAGAGCGTCCGAGTTGGAATCAGGTTAATCCCGGACCCCGTGTCGACAAGACAACGCCAGACTTCAAGTCCATTGAACTGGGCAGTAACATACAGCGGACGAATGTGCCCCTGTATAGGAGGGTCTTTGTCCTCACCAGAGAACGAGATAACTGCCTGACATTCGGCGTCCTCAATCGTTTCGGCGTGAAAGGCCTCTACAGCCGCAACCTCCGTCTCAAACTGGAGGGGGCTCTTCAGGGCTTCAGCGAGCGCCTCGCGCATCTCAGGTGACATGCGCAGAGCCTCAAGGATGGAGAGACTTGCTGGGATGTCGGCCAAGTGCTTCAGGACATCATACTTTTTTGCCAAGCGCGAGCCCCTGGTTGCAGGAGGTCGCTCTGCGGTTGGAGGAATGACGGGCCTTGCCGGTTGGACCGGCGGCCGACTGGTGCTTGGCGCATCTCGCTGTTCACTGGTTGAAGCCCGGGAAGTGGTCACCGTACTGGGGCCAGGAGGCCGGGAAGGACTCGTGGCAGGACGGAGCTGGTCGCGGCGCGGCTGAGGCGGTTCTGCCTGGTCCCACACCACAGACATTGGCGGAGGCGAATCAGTCATCCCCAGATGGGGGGGCTGCGCGTGCTGATCTCGGTTTTGAGCCTGCTGCCTAGTCTCAGTGGCGTGCACGGTCTGGCTGGAGGTACCAACTGTCGTGCCCCAGCGACTCCTGTTGTTGCGGTTCCTCCGACAGTGGCGACGACCGGGGACACTAGGGAGGTCCACCGGGTGTTCTTCAATGTCGGGAACCGAAAAGGGATTTACCAGCTCGACAGTATTAACCGAAGCATACCCAACACTGTCATCGGACGAATCATTCGTCACCGGGAGGATCCGAGGAGGGACCCCTATCTCCGGGGGCATGAAATCGCCGAGAGTGTGGGATAGTGGTGGAACTGGCGGGGCGCACTCTTCCTTCTTGCGCCGCCGCCGTTTGCTCTTCTCGGAGGAGGCAGGCTGGGATGACGATGCCGAAGCAGCACCCACAGATTCTGGGGGCTCAGGTTGATTCAAGCGCGCACGGATGATTCCATGGGCGCGAATGATCATCTTGCGGGCCATCCAGTTATTATACTTATGGGATCCGCGGTCGGAGACCAGCTGCCATTCGTCCTCGTCGCCACTATCGTCACCTGATCCCACGAACACACCCGCCACTTGCGTTGGAGCTGGGCCCAACCTGATTACATTGTTGTTAATCTGGTCTTGGAGCCAGTCCTTAAACACGTAGCATCGCTGGATGGTGTGCCCCAGGGCCCGATGGTAAGGGCAGTAGCAGGGGTTATCCGTGAGATGTGCCTCCTCTGGCCTCCAACACTCAGGCAATCGCACAATCCTCTGCTCCAGGGCGCTCCGGAAATAATCGGGGACCTGATCCTCGTGAAATGAGTAATTCAGGTATCGCGGGGCCCTGGGAGCATGGTCTTGATGAGGGGATGAAGGGGCCTGCCGAGGAGGTGGACCCTGATTATCTCGCCTGGGTTGTGGCGGTACATTACGCGGAGGGGCCGGCCGGTTCTGGGGCTTCCGCTGCTGGGCCGGGAACTAAGCCCGTGGAGGCGGATTCCTGTGAGGCTGTGGAGCTGGCCTCACCGGCAGCAACTCCAACTGCCTGGGGGCGTCTATCTGGGCAACAGCAGCGGGCTCAGCCCTGCTGACTCTCCTTGCAGGGATCATAGGAGGCAGAGGGTGTGCCTGACTGGCCTGTTGCAGGGCTTCCTCAAGACGTTGATCTTTGTCTGAGAAGTCCCTGAACCATCCGGGGTAATTGTGAGTGATCATGGAAGGGACCAGCTCGGTCTTGACGTTCCCGACGCACATTGTAAGCAACTGCTCCTAAGTCAATGGCATGTCAAGGGAATACGTGAGACCCTTCCATCGGGAGACGAAATCCGCGACTCGCTCATCAGGCCTTTGCTTGCACTTGAAGAGGTCTGCGATACTCGTCTTCCGGGTCGTGGAACTGAACTGTTATAGGAACTGTCTACGAAGGTCCTCCCAGCTAGTTATCGACCCGACGGGGAGCTGGATGTACCAGACAAATGCTGGCTCTTCCAGTGTCTGGAAAAAGCAGCGAAGCTTAGAAGCCTCCTGCTACACCGGAGTTCCCAACATAGGCCCGCACCTCGAGTTGAAATGGGCCAAATGCTGTGGCGGATCTCCAGTCCCGTTGAAGGGGGCGAAAGTGGGGTTCCCGAATCCCGGAGGTGCCAGCATGTCATCCACCCATGCTGGGTATGACTTGCCGTCCGGTGGGATCGCCACTTGCCGAGTCTCCAAGGCTTCCAAGCGGGCGATGAGTGCCACCATCGGATCGTCCGGACATAGGTTCCAGTCCTGGCGAGGATCTATAACCACGAGCGCATTGCATGGCCCTTCAATCGGGTCGTCGACCGGGTCGTCGAACTCGGCAACTCGTGGGATGGCGGGCGGAGTGGCCCTTGGGGCAGCGGGAGGAATCCGAGCGGGGTCTCTCAGGTAGTCACGCCGCTCGGGAGGGTGTGGTGAAACATACCGCGCCCTCTTGCCATAGGAAATGGACTCTCCCCTGTCGGCAAACACGGCGTAATCACGGTTTCCCGAGAGAGTCTCGTCAAGGAGCGGTTGTTCCTGTCCCTGCTGTCCTGGCCTAGGATCACCGTAGTCAGGACACCGCTCTGTAGTGCGCTCGGCGAGGAGCTGGTCAACTAGCTTCTTCTTCTCGGCGAGCTGTTGACGTAGCGTGGCCTTTTCGGGATCCTCCTCTTCCCTCTGCATGGAGGCAGATGGGTCAGCGGGCTTTATAGCCCCGCCGTGCTCTTTACCTTTGCTGACGTTTCGGCTCAACGTCAGTGCTTCAGTGGGTGCGGGGAGACCCAGGAGGCTCCTCTGGTGACGAGTAACCCTCACTGAAGGATCCAACGATGGTTTGTCTTCGGGGGGAGAGCCCCCGTCGAGAAGTTCCAAGTCGTTCCCCTCTCCCGACAGGTCAGCCATATTGACCGTTTATGTCCCTGGGGATGTACCCTCAGGGCCACCCAGCGAATCGGGCTGTCGGCGAATTGCACTGAAGCGTAGGGCAGCATACTGCCCCCATCCACGGATATACACGTGGGGAGTGGCTTCCTCGATAACCTTGCGGAGTACTTGAAAACACTCAACGCATAGTTGTTGGAGGGCCCTGTGGTGCCCAAATGACCCGGGGTGCCGAACCGTGGTGAGCGTGGCCAGGTCAATCTGACGGCATTGCTCACCAATATCTTCCAGGTGCGCTTGACTCACGGGATATGGAATTTGTAGGCAGTGAAGACGGGAGTGAGTCTCCCGGAGAGTTCGGCGGAAGCATTTGAACTCATCCGGGGTGAGTGATTCAGGTGCATCAAAGTCCGGTCCGGAGACTGGCCAAAACTTCTCAGGGAAGTGGCCCTCTGCAAGGACGGTCCAGAAGCTCCACGACTCAAACTCGAGACCCAGGTCTCCTTGGTCCCCTTCAGCGACTGGGAATGGACGGGGAACCGGCAGTGGTGCCGAGGCGGGCCGCTGGGCCGGCGGGCTGGCCGGCGGTGAATACGGCGAGCAGGCCGATTGGCCTCCACATCCCGGGCCGACCTCTGAGGGTTGCGGTGCCCCAGCTACCACATCACGATAGGACGGGCCGGCGAGCGAACATCCTGCCGTAGCGTCGGTGCTCGCCGAGGGTGCACTGGATCGTGGCTCGACCGTCGATCCCCAGAAAAGGTCTCCGGCTTCTCCGATCGAGGCAGAAGGCGCTTCAGAGGGGCCGGTACCAACCGCAAGCTTGATCCTTGTGGGTATACCAGGCCCTCGCTACTCCGGATATACCTTCGGAGAGAAGCGGGGATCATATCGATCTCGCTCCTGGGAAGTACGAGGCTGACGTGCCGCATTCCTACCCCTGCCCCTGACTGGCGGGATCGGGGGGAGGGCTCTGTCACCGAATCATACTTCGCCTCTGTATCAGAGAAACGAACCGATCGGATCTCTGTCCGGAATTCCGTAACATTCCTCCCTCTACGTCGACGCCTCACCTTCCTGCCCCTGGGTGGTTCATCGGGGCATGGCTGATCTCTATCCTGGCGTCCTCTGGCCGCACCGGTGCTGGGGCCAAGAGGACTAGAAACCAAGGTGCGAGGAGCACCGGGACAGATATCAAAGGGGACGTGGGGAGAGATGCTTCCGGGCAGGCCTCCTGGCTGGGATCGGAAGGTGGGATCACCCATGCCTCTTGGATCGGCCACACGGAGTGGACCCTGCTGGTGAATAGCGCTACCGTGAGGTTGTCCGCGGTGGCTATTGCCTGTGCCCGCAACCGGGAGAGTCAACCCAACCTGCCTTTGGGGCGGTCGGGGCCTCGATCCAGGTCGGGCATAGAAGTGCCCCTGCTCAGGATGCGCTGGGGCCTGGTGACTGGAGCCAGCAGTGGCTTGGGCCAATGCGGCCATCGTTGCTAGGGACCCAAGGTGGGAATCCTCTTCCGCTCGTGCCCGACGTTGGCATCGGGATAGACGAGTCGGGATCAGCGGCGCAGGCAGGTGGAGATCCCATTCATAGACTTGAGAGGCCTTTCGGCGGTGTCGACGTGGCCTAGTAGGAGCCCTTATCGCAGATCCCTGGAGCGAATCTCGGATAGGGTGGTCCCGGACATCCTCCACCTCATCCGCATAGGGGAAGGAGCTGTCGGAGCGTTCCGGGGATAAACTCCCGAAGCGGTTGGACGTCGAGGTAGGCAGCGGTGCCTCTCTTCGCGGCCCTCGGGGGGGGGGGGGGGGGCGTTGGTGGCGAGGTGCAGCTTCCTCGAGGTCTAGGCGAGACATGTCCCGGGTGGGGATGACTCCCTCTTCCTCATATCTCCACACCAAGTTGTTGATCACCCTTTTCTAGATGACCTCCGAGGGGGAGAGAGGGCGTGGTTGTCCCGCAGCTGCGGCTGCTGGGACAGCTGTGGAACGGGCGGGACCGCGCGGAGTAGCCGCGTCGGTGTTTCCCCTACCCCTGCGCCAGTGGGCGGGCGGCGATCGGGCACTGGATCGGGCGACCTGATTCCTGAAGATAGGGAGAAGAACCCATTAATACTGACAGGAAAAGGAATCGACTACCAATAATTAGTTCCACAACGCCTTCCGTAAGGGTAACCCAGGACATCGACGTCGTGAGACGGAGTGCCCGATTTCCCCTCCCCAGCCCCTGGCGGGTCCCGTGCCCCGGTGCTGAATGCTCGGCCGGGCAACATGCTAATCTTCCAACACCTCTGAAAGCTATCGGCATTCGTATTGAGAAGAAGAGATTCACGTCGGGTTCACCATTTTTCTATTTCGGTGCGGATGTGCTTCGGGTTTCTATTCCGACGCTGTTCCACCAGGACGCGTTCGCGCGTGCTCCCGTCGACCCGAGGGGATAGGAGCGCGTCTTGTGGCCCCGCAGTCCCGCTTTCCAAAGGCGGGCGGCATCCGTCCCTTATTCAGGGACGTCTGCTCCTTGATCGAAACCGGGATGATGGGACGTCGGCTCCTCCTTCCTTGGACTTCTCCTCGGAACTCGTCGCCTAATCCGGGTCTCCCTCATAGATTTAAGAATGTTCGTGAATCTCGTTCCCGGCGCCATATCTTCATGGACACCGGTTAATTACGCTGCTTCCGCCCGGACGCTCCAAGGGGTCTGGTCGGGGCAGCAACCTGCGGTGAGGAGACCGGGTAGCTCTGGGTGCTGGGGGCGTGTCTTAACACTGTGGCTCTGCATGTCTGCCTTCCGTACCTAATAGGGCTTCTCGAAGGCGTGATGGGCTGAGACATCCCGCGCTGGGTGCGGGGAACTGTGTTACCTGAGGTTTTCCTCATCTTCCCATGTTTAACATGGGGTATGCCGCGAGTTTAGCGTCCAGCGGGGACGACATCGGACTGATCAACACGAGGAGTGGATCAGATGACAGAACCCCTTGCGGGGAACCTCTGACACTGGGGCCAGCACATGGGAAAATTCCCGAGTGAAGTGGAGTGGAATGAAATGGCATGACCCCACCGGGATGTGGCGGCCCGGGTAAGGATCAGGATGGATGATGGAGTGAAGAGCTTGGACCCCGTAGAGGCTTCCTACGTACCGTGCGTTAGCGCGGATCAAAGTCAAGGTAGTTCGGATATACAGTTTAACGTCATGCTGGACGATTGCATGCCGAATCCCGAAGAGGTCGAGGCTACCGGGCGGAGGATTGAATCGAACCACCTCACACAGAGGGGGATGGAACGGCCGGGTGGATCAACGCGAATGTGAACCCGGGAGGGGTCCACTGATGGACGAACCGACGTGAATACGACCGGGATGACCAGGTGGTGGGCTTGAACCTCAGGGAGGCTTCCTACGTACCCTGTTTAGGAGACAGGGATCAAAGTCCACGTAGTTCATTCTGTCAGGACTTACGCACTGAGGCATCCTGAGTGCGGAAAAACTCAGTTGGAGAGGGACTTGGGCCGAAAGTAAGAGACACCTCGATCCATGTCACGTCCTCTACTGGCTTCGGCAGTGGGAACGCAAAATAGAGATACACATGTGTAGTCCCCCACAAGAAACTAGGGGTTTGTAATACCCTACCCCCGTGGGCGAAGGCCACTCCAATCCAGACATCCCTGCAGAGACGAGCGGGTGGGGGCCACATCCAAACCGGGGGGGGGGACCCTGCAGTGCGAGGCACGGGATCGGGTGATGCGGACGGTTTAACGCCTTCCCGGACGAAGTATAGTTTAACGTCGTGTGTTAAGGACGAAGCGGACGGTTTAACGTCTTGCCGGACGAAGTACAGTTTAACGTCGTGTGTTGAGGACGAAGCAGATGGTTTAACGTCTTGCCGGACGAAGTACAGTTTAACGTCGTGTGTTGAGGACGAAGCGGAGTTTGGGGCTTACACCTTGAGGAGGCCCATATGCTAGGCATTTTAATGTCGTGCAGCTTGGACGAATGCAGTTTAACGTCATGTTGGACGAGGGATGCCTGACAGTTTAACGTCCTGCAGCGCGGACGAATGTTTCCGCCGATGGGTCCGTGTCACTTTGCGTGAGCCTGGAGGGCCGCACGGGAAAGAAACCTCACGGTGCGGGCACCCAGGATGAAGATCATTGGGCGCCACGCAGGCGGGTACCCTCAGGGGGTTAAAGGGGGTGACCCTGGCGGTTTGCGTGCAAACGAGGAGCTTGGCGCGCAATACCGCGGGTCGGCGCGCAATTGGGCGGGCTGGCACGCAATTGGGCCAGCGCTTTGCGCGCGGAAGATGGAGATTGCGCGCACCGGGCCTCTGATAGCGCGCGGGGGAAACAACTCATTCTTTAACGAATGGCCACTTAGTAGGGGGGGTGCGCGCAATCGGGCTGGATTGCGCGCACCCGGGGGCAATTGCGCGCAAGAGGCTTCTTTTACGCGAGAATGCCTTCGGGTAAGGAATTGGTCAAAGGAAAGAAGCCAAAGGGTTTGCGCGCGAAGAAGAACCCCGAGGCTTCCTTGCGCGAAATAAAGGAGGTTACCTGAAGATCGGCATTGCGCGCGGAGGGGGTGGAATTGCGCGCACAAGTGACTCTTCAAATTCTGGCAACCAACCCTTAAACGTCGGGGGTCGCCTTGTATTTATAGGAAACCCCGGGCGCGGAATCCTGCCGCCGGTGGGCAATTCATGGCGCAGGCGCGGAATTTCCTTCGCGGGCGCGGAATCGGGGCCCCGGCGCCCAAGGGAGTCGCGCAGGCCGCGGGCGCGCAATATTGCGCGCCGGCCCAGTGCATTTGCGTGCATCCCGGGAGGATTGCGCGCCGCACTTCAACTTTGCGCGCGAGCCTCCAAAATTCCGTGCAAGGCCTCCGGGCCTTCCGAAACGTTCTTCTGACTCCAAATATGACCTCGCTTTCCACATCCGGAACTTCATTTGGGAACAACGGACTTTTCCGGCGTCTACAGAATCATCATATAAAATCGCTTCATGTAATCAAGAACGATTCCATTGTGGTTATCATAAAATCTATAATAAGGTACACCTAAAAATTTATCACATTTTCAAAAATAAAAATCCAAATACCTGTCCTACGGAACTTCATCTGATCAAATCAGCACCATTTTGATCAAAGGAAATCTCTACATTATGATAAAACTCATAATTCAACATAGGGTTGAATGGTATCTTATTTGATGAAAACCATTCTAACCATCCTTGGTTTTTCAAAACATTGATTACTATAGACTTAAATGATAGAAGCTACTTTGATTCAACCTTTTTATAGTAAAAAATTATATTGGTAAGCACCAGATTAAATGGGAAAACCAGAGAAGGTGCACCTGAAACATTATCCATCTTCTTAGAAGATTTATACATATAATGAGAATGCTCAAAATAAGACCTAATTCATAGAATTTGTATCAGGTCAGTAATCTTGGTTGAGGGTTGGAGAATATTTGAAAAGTGAAAGATGATGGGACTAAACTAGACTCGAGAGAGAAAGATACAAGAGTATCACAAGGGGATTATATTATGTTCAAAATATAAAATATACAATTTTTATATAATATTTGGATATTAGGTATTATAAAATTAAAATAAAACTTGAAATAAAAAATTAAATCTGAGGAGAAATAAGAATTGTATTATAGAAAATAAAAAACACCGGAAGAAACAAATCGGCGTTTCAAAATATAATAAAATTGAGAAAAAAAAAGATAAGGCATGAAATGAAATGGCATGTCATAGCAGCCATATTAAAATCCAATAGTGTGTCTATCCAACGACCAGAAAAATAAATGTAATGACAATCTAATGGCATGATAGTCCAACTACATGACATAACAATCGTGTGTCACTAAAAAATTAAATTTAACCAAAATTAATAATTAATAATTCCAAATTCACCTTTGATATAATTAATTATATAAAAATTTAAAGGCCCTGTAAATATATTAGATAAATGATGTTCTATGCCAATAAATACAAGAGTCATATCTCATTATTAAAATTCACAAGGCATGAAAAAAAATTTCATGCCATAACAGTAGTATAAAAATCCAACTGTGTGACAAGCCAACAACATGAAAAATAATTGGAATGACAAGACAATGGCATGATAAGACAACGACAAGACATACCAATGATGTTACATTGAAATTTTTAACTTAACCAAAAATAATCATTTGTAATTTACCTTTGATATAATTAATTTTTTCAAAATTTAAAGGCTTAGTAAAAATATTAGATGCTGATATTATATGACAATAAATAGAAAAGTTATATATCCTCTTAAAAATTAGTCTCTCAAAATGTGATGTCTTATATCAGTAAGCATTGTTCCTGAATGTGATATTGTATTCATGGATGTGTTAATTTCACCCGTGTTTTCCCAATTTATGGGGAAATATTAGAATTGATATATATTGTCTAGAAAAGTTTGGTTCATCCACAAAATATGTTCACAACAACTACCAACTT
The DNA here is from genome assembly GCA_963277665.1 of Viscum album. Classification (NCBI taxonomy): domain Eukaryota; kingdom Viridiplantae; phylum Streptophyta; class Magnoliopsida; order Santalales; family Viscaceae; genus Viscum; species Viscum album. The sequence continues at coordinate 1,057,720,348 of OY728146.1, read as the reverse complement.
CTATGCATTCAACTTTTGTAATAAACAATGAAATAAAATTTTTCTTTTAACTAAACCATGAAACTAGACCGTTTCCCAAGAAGTGACATGTTCCAGAGGTGATTTTTTTATCTCACTCACATTATCTGAAATCATTATCAAAATTACTTACTAAGTAAAATTCTTTTCCTCAAAGGTAGAACAATCATAAATTTGATTTTCATTTTAGGAATTTGAAATCTCATTTAATAGTAACATGTTCTGAATCATTTATATTTTCATGAAAATGATCACACATTCACACACTAATAATAATTTATTTTTTTCTAGAAGTCATGTAAATAAGACTACCAATCGTAACTCTAGTGCTATTTTGATAATCTATTTCCCTAGCTTCCTAAGGATCCAATTTATCGTTGTTACTCATGATATTATCAATACTCTTGATTATATCCTTGATCAAAAGTTTTATGAGTTCTTTTATATATTTATTTTTATTTATAATAATTAATTCATTTTTTTGAAAAATATATAATCCAATAATGAATTTGAGTTTCCCCATTAAAATCATTTCAAATTAATTTTTTTCATCTGATAAAAAGCTATATATATATGATTTTTTGAAGATCCAATAATAATGTAATAAAAATATATTTGTACAACTAATATATATATATTAAAATTCACATTATGATAATAGTTTTATATCATATTCGTTTTTTAAATTCATTTAAAATCAAAAAATTCCTAAGCCTATCATATGTAGATCTATAAGAATTTTTAACCTTATATAATGCATTAGATAATTTAAAATCATGATTTAGAAAATGAGGGTTTTGAGAAATATGGGTTCTTCAATCAAAAAAATTCCCAACTATAAATCCATTTAAAATTCACTATTGAAATCCATTTGAAAAATCATGAAATATAAATTTTCTAAATAAGTAACAAGGATTATTATAGATTTCATTCTCGATTCCTATAAAAATCTTTAATCATATTCAATCCCATCTTATAGACAATAAAAAAGTACAACAAGTATTTCACTCTTTCTAACTACAGTTCCTAACCCAAAAAATATTTTTTAACACCCATTTAGTACTAATAGTCAAGGTTTCCATGGGTATATATGCACGTTCCAGCACTTTGATTCATTAAACGTGATTTAATTCATCATGAATTGTTATTAACAAGAATTTATCATTAATAGAGCCACTAATGTTCTTAGGTTCAAGAGAATAAAGGAAGGATTTATATTCAACCTGATTTCTAACATATGATCTAGTTTGTGTTCATCTATTTAGATCACATACAACAGCATCTAAAGGATGGTACTTTATGGTTCTGATAGCTATAGTGAAATAAGAACTAATCACTTATGGGTTTTCAAGTTATTGTTTTGGATGTTATGGTAATTCATCAGAACATGATGATTTTTCTAACTATTTAATAGTTGAATTAGAAGGTTTATAATTTAAATTCAAAGAAGAAAAATCATTATCATGGTTTTCAAATGAGGTATTAGGCCCATGTGGACCACTTTCTTCGAAATTTACATGGACTAATACTTCAATTTTTTTGTACATCTTATTAAAAACTCTATATTCTTTTGAAGATATTAAATAATCAAGGATAATTCCTTCATCCCTTTTAGAGAAAAATGTTTCATGAATATACTCAGTGTTAGGAATCAATGCATTAGAACCCGAAAATAGAGATTAATTAATAGTAAGATTCCTATTGTTCCATTTCTCGTAAGGAATATTCATAAGCATATGTCAGTTCAAAACTCTGTTGATGATATAGATGGCTGTATTGACATCATCTTCCCAAAAATAGAAAGGTAGGTAATACTCTATCATCATGGTCTACGATATCTCTTGTAATGTTATATTTCTTATTTCAACAACTCTATTCTTTTGGGGTGTAATAGAAGTATAAAAGATATAATTTTACCTATTTTATGAGGAAAATTCTTAAAAATATTGATTATCATACTCAAAATCATGATCACTCTTTAAATTATTAATCCTAACTCCACTATGTTTTTTTAAATACATAACATACTTTTTGGAATATGTATATTCTTTACTTTTTTTACTACAAAATATAACCATGTATATCTATAAAGGTAATCTACTAGAACATAAACTCAATTATTCCTATTAAGGATTAATAATCTAGAATGTCAAAACAAATCCATGTATACAAACTGAAGAGGTTGAAAATCATCATCATCATTTCAAATTTTATTCCATCATAGGCGAAGTAAAAAAATAGACATCTCCACTTAACCACATGACCACTTCCCAAAAGCCCACATGCCCACATACAAGGGATGTCACCTAAGGAGGTCTAAAATAGTAAAGGCTGAGTGCATACCATCTAATGAGGTTGACTCCTTCGGGTTTCATAGTTTGAAAATTGTGCAAGAAAACCAGATCAGGCCCCATGACCTCAAGAGAAGCATGATAATCCGCAAAATTACTTCCCTCTCTTTAGGTGTGTTTTACAAAGGTATCATTGTTGATCTTGTTCCTTCCATTCCTGATGATGTAGGTTATAGCCAACAGAGTTGGACAGTGTTCATGAAGAGCATCATGGAGGATTTTCAAGTCTGTTTCAACATCTGAAATCATAATACCACATTTCTTGCAAACGCATAATCCTTGAATCATAGCCCTGGATTCGACTGGAAGAGAAGAGTCATAGCCGAGATTAGCCAATTAGGAGAGAACCCCCGATCCTTTAAAATCTAAGACCACACCACTATCGTGCATGACCCCTCTACAACATGATCCATCTGTATTAAACTTCAATCCCCATGAGTGAGGGTTCCAACAGATCCAAAGCCCGCGAGAAATGATATTGATTGGTATGAAGACTTGAGTCTACTTGTTCATCCACCGAAGTGACGGAGCCTCGCTCAATTTGTTGAAGAGACGGGGAAGGTCTATGAGGATATTCTTTGTTTTGAGAATATGGACTAGAAATAAGATCTAACCCCTTCACGGCGATGCTTATTTCTCACCTTCCAAATAGACTATCACCCTGCATGCAAGATCAAAGTTCAAGCCGCCTTCTCTGTCCCTCTATCCCCTAAACTATGAAACCACCTATCCAGGAAAGGAGAATCCGCAATGGTTTAAACTAGAAGGCTGGAAAACTCCCCGAAGTAGCTCCAAACAGCACCAAAACATTCACCTCTAAAGTACAGATGGCCCGTACTGTCCTTATCGCTGGAAACACAACATGTGCAATGAGACACAATAGGGATCCCACATCGTCTGTTATTTTATTCAGTAGGAATCAATTTTTTCTAATTCTCCATAGAAAAAAGTTATATTTCGAAGGGATTGTTTTGCACTATAAAAGCTCATTCTAGCAATAACCAAGATCAAGAGCCTCCCACAATTGTACTGCAGAGGTGGATAATTTGACACATATTTATTTAATTTAAAATACATTATATCTTATTTCACTTATTAATAGGGGTTACATACATTATCAGTTGTGAACTCTCATATTGGTATTTCCCTATCTAACCATTTCTTTGTTATCTTCCTATGTGAGTGAATTTTTCAAATAATAGTCTCCAATTCCAAATCCAAGATTTATTGGGAAATTCATTTAAGCATGAAACATTTTGATAAATTAATGAATTTAAATATAATGTATAAAATTTGTTATTTTGAAAGGTAGTAAAACTACAATATTTTTAAAATCTAAAAAAATCTTAAATCAATCTCAAATTTAACATAAAAACAAACATCACACAACTGAAAAATTCAACGAAGATTATTATTTAACCCAAAAACATATAAAATGTTATGAATCAAAACTGAATATTTGTTACCAATCTAGGCTAGACTAATGATTATTTCATTTTTAGTATCACCAATGGTGATATGACAACCAAAAACCATTATAAGGATCTTGAATCATGAATAATCTATTACAATATGTCTTGAACAACAACTATGAAAGAACTATAGAATCTTACGGGGGTCCTTCAATAAACTTTCCTACAAAAAATATTAAACATGATTTTATTTTGGTACAAAAATAAGTTTGGTTCAAAAAATGATAGTTATCAAAGATTTATTAACTAAAATTCTCCTAATTGGTTTTCTATACACATATTTCAAACATTTAGAAATAAAAAACATTGTTAGGTCATTTAGAAAATTTATCGGTACTTGAACTATAGTGTACCAAGTTTTACATACATGGATATTAAATTATTTTAGATGAATATTCATACATTAGAAAAATACATGTAAGAGGATTATAACAGTTTATTTTCCTTTAAAACATAGGTATGAAATATTTTATCCTATTGAATGATCTTCAATATCCCTATTATTGAATTGAAACATTAGTATTTATTCCTAAAACCATTATTTGCAACATGGGGGAAGGAAACATAACAATGGGGTGAGGTCATAAGCTCAGTAATAGTAAATAAAGGAAATGAGTAAGCATAAAATGAACAAAAGAGTTTTAAAATTTATTATAACATCTATAAATCATTCCCTAAAAATTAGAGACCATAAAAATTTTGTTTTTTCATAAGAAATTAATAATAAATAAATATAGAACATAATAAATTAAATCATAAAATATGAAAAAAACATAGAATTTTGGAAAACACATAAGCATATAATAACACTATCTTAAGGTAGCTTACTAAGGCCTTTCTAAAATGTTATCATTGGGTAAATCACCCATGTAAATACATTACGCTTGGGATTTCTTTATTTTTACCCTCTTATTTAGGTCTGAGGTTGTCCTCTCGTATATCCTTTTGTTTTAGGCATTAGATTTCCTACTGTGTATGCTCTTTTTTAAGGCATGGGATATCCTCCTGTGTAAACACTTATTTCAAGCATGGTATGTCCCTCCATATACCCTCTTGTTTCATGCATGTGATATACTACCATGTAACCTATTGTTTCGATCATGGGATGTCCAACTATGTACATTGTTGTTTCGATATTGATATTTACTCTGGTATACCTTATAGTTTAAGGCATGGGATGCCCTCTCGTGTACCATTTGAGGTCATAAAACATTTATCATTTCCCAATGCATTAGATTTAGATATAGGTTTGACCCAATAAATAACAGAAACATACATACATGTACCACATGAAAATAAATCATGGATCATATCATGATCCATACAAAGAGATTGGGTTCAAAAACACCAGTCATATCCCTTGAAATGAAATGGGCATCATTAACATTTCATCACTATATAACCTATGGAAAATAAATAGGTTTCCTAATCATTTCATTAAACAATAACCTGTGAAAACATGCATGAATCAAAATCATATAACCCATAGAATAGAAATGGTTTTCATAATCATATATCCCTTGAAATAGAAATATATTTCCTAAAAATACTACTCATGAAAGAGAAAGGTGTTTCAAAAGTCCATGACACCAAGAATAACTCATTCTGAGAAATAGTATGAATAGATCGTTTAGATAATTTCTTTGAAAGCCCTGAATAACCTAAAAATTTTCAACTTTTTTGGAAAATAATTTGAAAAATATTTCAAAACATTTCTTGAGGAAAATAATGATTCATCTTTGAAAATTTAGTTTTAAGTCAAAAAACCATTTTAAAATAATTTTATCCAAAAATACAGTGAAAATATATAAATTTGAATTGAAATAATTTTGGAAAAAAACTTTTTCCTTCAAAATATAAAGAGTGAAATTCAAAAAAATTAATGAAATTTTCTTCCATTTTTTTATATGTTAAAAGAAATGTAGAAAATATTTTGAAAACCATTTCATTAAAAATAATTTCAAAACATATAAATACATATTGAATACATATTTAAAACCCTTTAAATTGAAAACATATGGATGAAGTATAAAATCATATTGAAAATAAATTACCTAGAATATTACATTTAAAAAAGTATCATAAAAATCATACTTTTAAGCATGGTAAGGAATCTTCACTAGAAATGATGATAGGTAAATCCATTCATGCAGTACGAGGTAAAAAGAATATTCATTTTTCACGTATAAAGGTCAGAAAAATTACTTCTTCCAAAATTAACATGTTAAATAATTTGAAAAAAAAGTTAATAGAAATTACGGAAAAAAATTTATTTTATTGATTATTATATAATTGTATTATATTTTTGGAAAACCTTTTGGGAACACATGGTACTGAGCAAACATATATTTCTAACTGATGAGATGGTAATGTTGAGCTTTCTTAAAAATATTTTCTAAACTATCATTTGTATTTACGTATAGACAAATCGAATGAAAATATAAATATATCTCTAATAATAATAGTATATGTAAATTCAATAATTTTATTGATATATGGGTCATATGATTTCATCAAATGAAGCATAAACAAAAAAACTTGAAAATCGATGACAGATTATCAATAATCTCTTAACACTTGGTAATGTGGGATCATACTCTCAATATATGAAAATGAATTTACATGAAGTCTAGAATATAATTTAAATAATTATATTCATTATATATCTTGTAAAGTGGAATTATATACACCTGAAAACATATTATGGTGCATTAAAATACATGAATCTCAAAGAAGAAATTTTGTGACAATAATATTTTTTCCAATTTGGTAACTTTTGAAACATAACCCTCATGATGTAAAGTTCATATATTGGATATTTAAATACCCATAAATTTTAATATAATAAAAATTTAATAGATAAATGGTCAGTATAAATACCACAGAAAAGGAATGGGTGCTGAATAAAGAATTTATCTCACAGAAATAAAAAGTGATACCAAATACCCACACCTTGTGTCTTGACTCTATTCGTACTTGTAAAATCCACCTATATAATTAATATAAATTTTTAAAAAATATATAAAATAATCATGTTTTTATATCTAATACAATTTATGGTTTTATTATTACCTTATATTACCCTCTTGCCAACAATCATAGGTGAATGTTTTTCTTCAGGAAATATTAACTTTATTCATTGAATGTGTCTGAATTTGTTATATGTTTTATCCTTATAATTATATCATGATTTAAAAAATTTAAACCATTATATAAATATAATTTATATAAATTAAATTTTAATTATAATAATTTAGGTAAAATATATGTATGGAATAGAATACACATGTCATGGTGATTTTAAGCCATATATACACTTGAACGCAATTTCCGTTTAATTGTTGTGCGGAAAGAAAGAAAGTAAAATACATATATGTATATATAAATATCATTATTATATTTTTTCATTATATCATAGATATATTATACATATTCACTAATTCCATCCTTAATACATTCCAGGTTATGAATGAACAAATTACACCGCTTTGTGTAGGTGGTAGTCAATACTTCCTCAAATGAAATTATCATATTAACAAAAAATGGAAAGAATAAAGGCATGCATTGTTAATGAATTATATAATATTAATGAAAATATATATATAATTTATAACATATATAACCACATTCTCTTGCATAATTTACCCAATTAGAGGTGTTAAATGAAAAATGAACATTCATCGTTTCATGAGACGGTAGGCCGCCATATGGGTAAACAGTATGATCGATACCCACTAGATGGAGGCATGTGTCAGTGTAGGTCAAAAAAATATCAAAAAAGAATACTATTATATTTATTATAATTATTTATTATATAATATGTAAATAAATATATTAGAGCGGTAGATAATTAAAATAAAAAAATATCTTGAGAGAAGGCGTTACCTCTTAATCAGGTATCTCTTTTTTGGTTTGTGACCAAACTGATATATTGGAATGATTTATAAAAAAACGAGGCATCAAGGAGGAAATAATAGATGTTGGAAAATTTATTTGGTAGATCATGGACGAACCTACATAGTTTGAGAGGTGTGAGGAAGTGGAATATTTGGTTACCTTTTTTATGGAAGGAAAGGGAATCACTTTAATATTTAGAAAAAAGATAGGTGTACAGATGTTTTTACATAAAAATATTCATCCTAAAAATCATTAATGGAAGGTTTATGTCTTAAATATGGACATAAATGGGTTTTTGATAAGGTTCTAGGTAATTTATCCCCGTAATATTATGGGTTAGTCCATAATAAGGCTTAATTTGACATTATTCAATGTGATTAATTTTAATCGCATTTAAATTTTTTTTTCAAATATTAAATTGATCTACGTAGAATAAAAACATTTTAATGATTATAGTGGTGTATGTCCATTTTTCAAAATTCAATTCACAGAATTGAAACAATTAAGATCAATACTAATCCTGCAAACAAGATGACATAAAGAGTTTATAAAATTTTCCATAATTTGGATAAATTTTTATATTCAATTTCAATAGAAAATTAATTATTATTACCTAAATTATATTAATAGATTTATAATTGATACCACCTGACCGTAAGAAATTTAATGTATAATTTAACAATAATAATTATTTAAATAAAAAGGAATTTTTTAAATAAAAATATATATTTTTCACTATTCAAAAAAAGTGATGTTTCTCATAGAAATACCAAAAAATCACCCCAAGATAATATCAGAATTCTAAATTCACAAATGACGTTTATTTTATCAAGGTAGACATTTTTATGTGTCTAAAATAAATTTTTTTCATCGCCTTGGGAAATGAAGTAGTTTAATTGAGAATTTAATATTTTTAAACTTATAATGACCTTACAAAAAATATATTTTTTATTATCAATATGATTTATTTATATAATTCCATTATAAAAATATTTGATAATTAGTTATCAATTTTCATATTAATAATTTCTGAATTTATTGTAAAAGCTAAATCATTTAAATAACCATAAAAAAATTATGTTTCGTAGAAAATAGGTTTTCCGGTTAACAAACACGAAGTTATTATTGCTTATAATGCAAGGCAAGTCAGTGTTGAATGTTGGGAAAGCCATGTTAGTGTTTCATAAAGAACAATCCAAGTATGTTACCTATGAAGGAAATTTTTGACTTTGTGTTTTAATATATATAACTACATATAACTATTTCCATGATCATGTGAAATGAAAAATATTAAAAATATAAAATAATTAAGAAAACAATAATTCACAACATCTCAGGGAGTTACATTATAACCCCCTTGAAATGATTTTTTTTGTAAAAATTATTTTGGGTTATCAAAGGATTAATACTTGATTGTTCGTTTCATAGAAACCTACATCATAAAAATGAATAATAAATCATCCTTTAAAAAGAATTTTGGAACCAAAAAGGTTACCCAATGTAACATATACCCAGGTTTTCAAATAGGATAACATAGGGTGGAATTGAAAACCTGTACATAAAAGATAAATAAAACCATAATGTTCTGATGGAGAGTGATAGAGAACATGGTCAGGAGAAATTTTACAATCACAGAACTATAAATTTATTATCACCTAAGGGAACTTTTGATTCATCAGAAATAAAATTACTAGGAAATGTTTTTTCCATGAAGATCATTTTTTTCAAAAGTTAAAAAAATTTCATGAAAATATATACTTGCATGATTTCAAGGAAACATCACCCCTTGGTATTTTGGTGACCCACACCACCACTTTACCTAAAAAACTAGGTGTCTTTTCCAATACTATTGTCATAAGAGATCATGAGACCCAAGATATGCCATCTCATCAGATATAATCAACACATTTTAGTTTTAATAGGCTATCTAATATGTATATATCCGCATATGGAAGGATAATACTTTAATATTACTTACATAATCTGATGTTTAACATAAACATTCCACTATTAGTTAATGTTCAAAAATGTTAGAAATAAGTAAATTCAAATAACTAGAAATAATGTAATGAAATCGTATTATCATTGATCCCCCATATATCACAACATACCGCTTGGTTTTCACATTCCGAACATGTGAATTCCCTCATCATATATCCCCTAAGAACATATCAACTAGCTAAATTACAATATGATATTTTAGAAAACATGTATGATTCCTCATTCCAATGATTGTTGGATATATAATTTTGATCCAATAATTTTTATGAATCATCCTTTATGACATGGAACACTATGTCAGTAATCAATTCCATGGTAATTCATACAATCCAATTTACTTATTCATATCCAACATATCATTATCCAATGTTCATTATCTCAATGTCACGCATTAATTAAGGGTTAAATTTCCTTGAAATAAATTTTTTATGTCTGTATAATTATTCAACATGCCCACATCAATCCTTAATGAAAACTTATACTAAATGTACTTATATATTTCTTGATTCATATAACATAATCTTAAATTCGAAAACATGAATTCTTTTTTTATCAAACAATATTCTAAGACCATTACATAGTATTCATCAACGTATTCCTTAATAAATATTTCTATAATATAAAATATTAATCATTTCTTAATGTTCTTCAACCTCATTCTAATCTTGCTCTTCATGTTTAATGTAAACAATAGTGGAGGAATATCACATTCTGTTCACCTATTTTTTAAAGAATCATTATCTTCATATGTATAACCAATACTTACCCAACATTATTAATTCTCTTTATGAGATTTCCTATTGCGATATTGAATCTCATAATTCCCATAATTTCCCCCAATTAGAAAAATAATTGTTATCCATGATCCTTCTAGTTCTCTATAGTGACTAAAACCAAAAATCATGTTGTGAAAAACATTTATCATAATTGGAGATGATATAATCATGAAAAATTACTTATTGGAAACCTAAATAATGGATCAAACTTATTTAATATATAACAACATAGTTTTATCCCAGGTTATTCATATTAATCCTCAATTTAAATACAATATGATGGTTCGTATTGAGTTTGTGAATTCTCAAAGCATATCCCCCAAGAGTGTCAAACCATGTGTATACAAATACCCCATATCACGCACTATATTACCACATGTAATCCCAGGGGTATATTGTCAGATTTTTTACCCCTTGATACAACTTTGGTTGGGCCATGTCCACTTTTAGTGTCTATACATGGATGTATTTCTAGTAATCTACTTAATATATCCATTACTAAAATTCTCGGACATTTTTATAAATGTTAACTCATTCTAATACTTATCCTTAGATACATCCCTAGACATATGCATATAGATATTCCTAGAGATATCACTTATGTTTTATCATCTCAGTTTACAATGATTGAAAAAACATTTCATTTTATACCAACTATAATGAACCAAGATTAACATATATGGATATTAGATATTTTTAAATGAATATTCAATACATTAAGAAAATACATCCCTGACAACCATAATACTCTAGTGTATTTAGAAACATGAAAACAAAAAATTATAACTTGGTGAAAGATCTTCATCATTTACCATAAATATCTTCACCTTTAGTACTTCTAGCTAATTTCTTTCTTCGTAACATATGTAAAACAATCATAATAATGGAGTGATCTCAAATTCTCGGTATGGGTAAACAATGGAAACGAAGAATCATAAACTGAAAAAAAAGGAATAGAACTTTTGCATGACATCTAAAGATCAAACCCTACATATTAGAGATCATAATCATGAGTTGCAGTTCTTAAAAAATGATTCATAATGGAATATAGAACACAAACCATGGATGAATATCACAGGAATAAAACATTAAATTATGGTAAACACACAATCATATTATTACCCTATGTTAATAAGGACAACCAAGGCCATGGTAACATGTTAGTCTTGGTTTAATCACCAATGAACATTTTTCAGCCATCAGATTCCCTCTCGTATACCCTCGTATTTTCGGATTTGGATGTTCTATCATGCACCCTCTTATTCTGGGCTTCATATATCCCCATGTGTATCCTCTCTTATTGGGATTTGGATATCCTCTTGTGTACCCACTTGGTTTGGGATTGGGATGTCCTTCTATATACCCTCTATTTTTGGGCATGGGATTTCCCTCGTGTACCCTCTAGTGTTGGGGTTGGGATGCCCTCCTGTATACCAACTTATTTCGAGCTTGAGAGGTACTCCCATATACCCTCTAGTTTTGGGCTTGAGTTTCCCACCTGTGTACCCCTTGATATCATAAATCATTTTTCAATATCTAATACATTTGATGTACACATAGGTCCCACACATCACATTACGAAATAATTAATACATGTGCCATAGTAAAATAAAATATTCATCATATCATGACCCATAAAAATATATTGATTTTATAAACCAATATCATAACAAATGAAATGAAATGGGTAACATTATCATATCCTGACATCATAACATATGTCAAATGCACATGTTTCCTAATCATTTCACTGAATCATAACCCATGAAAATATGTGGGATTGATAAGAAAATAACTTGTGGAATAGAAATGGATTTAATACTGATATAATCTAAGATAGAGAAATGGGTTGCATAAAAATAAAAACTATGAAAGATAAAAGGGTTTTCTACTGACCATGACATCAAGCATAACCCATTAAATGAAAAAAATGTGTATGGAACCATTAAGTCAATTCCAAAAGAGAAATGATTAAAATAATGAGATATCATCTTAGATGGATAATAATTGCAAAAGATCTTTCAAAAAAATTTCATGATGAAAATATGCTTTCATATATGAGAAAATATTTATCACTCATAAAATAAATTGAAAGACATTTTCTTAGAAAATAAAATGATAACATAGAAATAAGAATTGAAGTTATTTCGAAAAAATAATTTTTCCTTGAAAACTTTTAGAATAATAAAAACAGATTTTAAAAAAGTATTTCATTGAAAACTCATTGAAAATTTATTCATAAGGCTGTAAAACATTTTAAATACTATTTTGATGAAAATATATGGAAATATTATAAAGAATGAATAAATTGTTTTTAAAAACCTTTTTACATGAAAATTTATTAAAGAATCATCAAAAAAAATTGAAAAAACCAATAATTGAAAATTAATTTTATAATCCATTCCGTAAATATAAACCTATTCAACGTGGAAATGAATCTTTATTGAAATTATGAGGGTAAATACATACATTCCATATGAGGGAAAAATAATATTCCTTTTGAAAGGTGTAATGGTACCAATAATTCTATGTTCGGAATGAGACAAGAAGATTCATATGAAAAAATTGGTAAAATAAAATGTGTGTAAAAATGATTTATAACTATTATAGGAGAATAGTATAATTATGTTTTAAACCTTTTTAGAAAACAATGTTATGAAGGAACATTGTTTTCTAACGAAAGAGAGCGTAAATTCGATCTTTCATAAAAACACTTTCTTAACTATCGTATGTAAAAAATAGTATAAAAATTATTCTAATACATGAATATATCATGAATAACCATAGTATACGAATTTTAGTGAATTTTTGTCGGATATGGTCTATAATATTTAATCAAATGAGGCATAAAAAATGTTATTACATGAATTAAATAATATTATAAAAAATTTATATTAGTGATATATCATGTAAAATGGAACTATATACCCATCAAAATGAATTTAGCAATATGAAAAAGATGAGTCTCAGAGAAGAAAAATTGAGACTAATTTTTTATTATCGATTTGGTATATTTTGAAACGTAAACCCCATGAAATAAATATCATATAATGTATAATTAAATACCAATAAATTTAAGAGTAATAAATTTTATATATATATATGCGCAGTTTATAGACCACCTAATATTAATGGGTGGCGAGTAAAGCATATATCTCATGGAAGTTAAAAGTGAGATGAAATCCCCTTATATTGTGTATTTAATCTCTTCTGACTTGAATAAACCACCTATATAATAAATGTAATTTTATTATACATATTTTACTATAAAATATTATTTTATATAATACCACGTATGGTTTTATTATAACCTTATATTACTATCCTATTAACAGTCATATGTTATGGTTTCACTTTGATTAATATTCACATTAATTTTTCACATGTGTCTTAATTTATTATATCATTTGTTCTTATACTTATATGATGATTTACAGAATGTAAAATATGATATAAATATAATTAATATAAAATATATTTTTATTATAATAATATATATAATATATATGTTTGAAAAATAATACACCATTTATGGAGACGGTAAGTCATACGTACGAATGAACACTATTTCTGTATAATTGTATTGTTAAAATAAACAAATTAAAAGATATATATATATATATATATGAATATATATAATTATCATATTATATTAATTATATAATATATATTTCATATATACTAACTAAACTCATCCTTAATACATTCCATGTTTTGTATGAAAGAATCACATCAGTTTGAGGGGATGATATTCCACACATACGGAAAAACAATTATAGTATTAACACAAAATATAAAGTATAAATAAATGTGTTTTAAAATAATTAAAAAACATTAAAAACATAATATATATAATATAAAACATATATAAATATATTTCCCACAAAAATTTCCCCCATGAGAGGCAGTAATTGAAAATAATCAATCGATTTTTCGTGAGGTTATAGTTCACATTACACGTAAACCTAATGTTAGTTTCCAATTAGATAGAAGTGACTGTATGTTTAGTTAATTAGAATATAATATAATCATAATATTATATTTATTATACTTATTTTTTATACAATAACTATAATAATGATATTTTAGTGGTGGATAAAGAAAATAAAATAACGGAGCTTGAGAGAATATATTACCTATTAATTAGGTAACTCATTTTGGTTTGTGAAAAAAGGACTCCTTGGATTTCTTCCTGCCCAAAGGGAGATATCAAGGTGTAATTTAGATATTTTTTAATATGTATTGGGAGGATATGGTCCAAAACTATTTGGTTTCATAGTGATGAGTAAATGAGAGAGGTGGTGGCCTTTTATAGGGAAGTATAATGACTCACATTGAATTTTTGAAAACTCATTACATGGACACATTTTATTACTTAAAAAAATTCATAACAAACAAAAACCAATCAACAATGGATGGTTTATGAACCAAATATGGGAAAAAATGGTTTTTGGAAAGGTGTTTGGTCATTTGGCGTAATAAGATTATGTTTTATACCCTAATTAAGTATAATTTGATCTTAATAGCTGTGATTTATTTTAATCACTTTCACTAATATTTTGGGTCAAATATTAACATATTATAATTATAATATTAATATTATACTTATTAAAATGGTGTATGTACATTTTTAAAAATTCAATTCATGGAAGGAGAAAATTAACAATTAATGCGAATCCCGCAGACATGACAAAATAATGGGGTTTTAATGTAGAAAAATGTTCAAATGTTTGTTAGGTTTTGTAATTAAATATATATATGAAATTTATTATAATGACCAAAATTTTATTAATATATGTACAATTTATCTAAAATGAGATTAAAAAAAATTAAATTATTATCTTTCATTAATAATTATTTAAATAAAAAAGAAAATTATTAACTAAAATGTAGTATTTTTTAATTTTAATCACAAAATGATGTTTCTTAATTAAAATCAAAAAATTTAAGAGTATGATAATTTAGGAATTATAAATTAAAAAATAAATTTTGTTTTAAAAATGTAATCCTATATATGTGTCTAAATAAAATATTTTTCTCTATAGGGAAAATAATCAAATGAATTTCATTCTGGAAAATAATATTTTTAATCATATAAAGACTTTACCAAAAATAAAATTTTTCATTAGGAATATTTTTTTTATATAAAATAATTATAAAAATATATTAATATTATTCATCACCATTAATATTACAATGTTTTAATGGATAGTTTAAAATTAACATGTGCGAATAATTAAAATAATATAATGATGTTTCGTAGAAACTCGGTATTGTGCGTAACATATGCCAAGTCGGTGTTTCATGTAGTACAAGGCAATTCAGTGTTACATATTGCAGAAGCAAAGTCATTGTTTTGTGTATAAAAATTCATCTTTTTTCCATGTGAATGGAATTTTTGGATTACTGTTTTCACACACACACACAGACATATATATATATATATAAATATTTATAGTGTCATGTGAAATAATTAATATACAAAGGATAAATTAATTTGAAAAAAAATATTTCCCAAAATGTTGTGCTGTTAAAAGAACATTTTGGTCTAGATTAATGATCAAATGTATTCTTATATATTATTCTCTGTTCAAGAATAAATCATATGCTTATAACATATTTGGGCGAAACAGTCTTTTTGAAAATATGTGTGAATATATCTCTAAAATTTGTAAACATTTATAGATATTTAATCATTTTATCATTAGATATTTTAAGTTTATTATTTTCATTGAGTAGTAGATAATTTATCCCTTTTTCTATAGTTAGTTCATATTTTATTTTTATAGTTATATAATGATTTGTTTTTTTAATTGGATATATATCCTTTAATTCATTGAAATTATCATCTATCATACTGTAGTATTAAAATAATTCTCCATTTTAAATATCATCATAATTATGTTTTCTGTCAGAATCATTAGAATTATGCAAAGGAAAAATACTAGAAACAACAGTTAAATCAAGTATCTCACAAAAATTGGTTATGAAACAAAAATGTTCTCTATCTATATTTTCATAAGGTGATGCATCAGAGTCAATCGAGCTTTAATATGAAGAACTGTATTTTACATTTATGTAATTTTTCATAATATATCCTTGTCTTAGTATTTAATTTATACTTTATCATTGGAGAGTCAAGTTTAATGTAACCTTTCCAATTAAATTCATAGTAGAAAAATTATTTTAGATCATCATCCTTCATCCATTATTTCTTCAAAATTATTATTTTATCATAACTTTGATTATCAGTTCATATAGAATAAAACATTTTCTTTATATAGATCGTATTAAATATTTTGGTTCGGTGAGTCATTTCATCAAAATTATCATTAAGTGATTCACTATCACTATAACTAGAAGCTTGTACAATATCTTTATATTTTTTCTATTTTTTATCTACTGGTAGTAGTCATGAGGGCTATTGAATTTCTTTTAGGAACCTCAACATATTCAGGATTTACCTTTAATTCATATTCATAGAACATAAGATTTTTAATAAACTATTTCACATGTATTTTACTTATGTAGTATGATTCTCAAATTTAAACTTATTTTCCCTTCAATATTTCTGGAAGTCACATTGGTAGTCTCATGATATAATCCTTGTCAGATATAGTATTTCCACAAGATCTCATTTTGCTGACAATCTCATTGAACCTAAGTTACATGTCAAAAATAGGTTCATCATGCTAATTTTTGAATTACCATACATAACAGTACGGGTTTTAAGTATTATCTCTTTAACATTAGATGTTCCCACATGGGAAAAAATGTTTCAAAAATCTTATAAGTATTATTTTATGCAAATATTCTATAGAGTTGATTATATACTAAAGCATAGTATAAGTCAGTCATAGCTTTATATTTTATGTTATATGTTATCAAATTAGTATCATCCCAATCCTTTTTAGCAATAGTAGGTATAACATATATATCTCTTATTGTAGTCTAAATTTCAAAACTCGTCTATTCTATATGAATTTTCATATTAATTTACCATTAGTAATAATTTGGTAAATTAATGAAAGGTGGTCTGTTGGTAGCAGAACCTTATTAAAAATTTTCCATTTAAATTATTAAATTAGAAATAAATTAAATATATGATATTTAATATAAAAGTAAAATCACAGTTTAATATAATTTGAAATTATTTAAACCAAAAATTAAAACCTATGACACCAAATATTTGGTTAGAGTGAGTATCTCAAGACACAATTGAATTGAGTACTCAATAAAGATTTCTATTTAAAATTTACATTTCTAAAATCCCCTATATATTTAAACACAACCAATTTTTTCAAAATAATTAGTACGATGTAGATTTACCTATTTCTTAAAATTTATCTAAAGATTTATTAGGTATTAGACGAATATTATAAAATATTATTTGATCCCTTAAAATAATTACACATGATCAAAATACTATATGAAATCAAATTAAGATAAACTATCGAGGTATATATTTTTTCTAATTAAAACTATTTTCATTTTTAAATTGGAAATAAAGTAAAAAAATTAAAACAAATAGTAGAAATTTTGAATACAAGAGGTTCAGTTTTAAGTAGATACAGAGTTCTCTACACTTTGTGACCACCCTCTACCGGGGAATTTATATAAAATAAAAAATGTGATTAACAACATGGATTATGTTTATATAATATTTTAAGGTAATCTAAGTCACACATGAACTCTTCTATAATTATATATGGGAGAAAAGGTAAACAATCCACACAAGGTCCTCTAACACACTTATCCATAAATAAATAAATAAATAAATAAGGAGTTGTAGAAAATATCTGGTGTCTTATAGGTTAGCATATGAGACATTGTGCATGTGATAGAAATGACTATGCACAAACAATACTCGAAATATAATAAAAATAATCATAAAATTGATATTTAGAATATTATAGTTTAGAAGTGCTTGGTCTATTGCAATGAATCTTATAAATCATGACTAATTTTGTTGTGAATATCGAGTTGTGTAATTTTCAAAGTCATTAGGAAAACAAAGTATCATAGAATTATGTACATTACTGTTGGAAAGAAGTGGTTGTGAATGTGTAGTTCAACTTCCAGTCAAATGTTGTAGAAGGAGAGTTCGTATTTTAAATCAGATTTGACTCTATCGATGTTATGTAGTCATGATTTCTTACTAATAGTTCCCATCGTGATTCTATTTAATTACTACAAAAACTGCTTTTTTATGCATGAGGGAGTATGCTGCACTTTTTTTAGTAGTAAAAATAATTAGAATATTGAGAACGGTGGATTCCTCTCACTGGACATTCTTGAACAATCATTTAGTATTTTATTTGATCATGTAAGAGACTATAATTTTAATATTAAATGTAATTATATTTGATAAACACATTCATCATTAATCATTCAATGTATGTATAGATCAATAGTGTTGGTCACCTAGTCTGGCAGTGTCTCAATATCTGGAGATGTGTTGATTTCTAGAGGCATCGTAGTGGTGGTGTCTTAGACTAATAAATATTTATAATACGATGGAATAATCTCAACTGGAGGTGTTTAGTATTTAAGTGTGTGGTTAGAAGGTGTCTCGTACATAAATTTATTGTTGTTGGTGTTATGACATTCTAATGGTGACTCATATGGAGGAAGGTTAGTCTGGTTGTATAGAAGACTAAGATAAATTTTTTCATTGGAAGCATGGCTTCTTGAAATAATTTTGAATGATTGTTTCTCACACTATGTCAATTTTTCAATCAAATGGTTCACCATTCTAGTTTTGTGATATCCTGGAGGTATATCAGACATAGTGAGATTTATTTGTAGAAGGAATCTCTTGGAAAATAGTGTATCATCATTATAAAATTTTATCTCATGTATCATAATAATGTTTTCTTAAAGAAAACATGAATTTTATTAATATCATTAGAATCATTGGTTATTTATCATTAAAACTAGGATTTCAACAGTACCTTTCATAGTAGAATGTTTTATTGGTTTGATTAACCCATTATTCTTGGGTTTTGTAATCATATTTTGATAGTTTTATAATCAATATTGAATAATATATTTTCATTTTTTGAAAATATCTATTATAGATTCTAAAGATGGCATAATGAGATACTGTTATTAATAAATCATATTACAATGGATTATTGAAAAATGAACTCTGTAAATTTTAAAACAATTTTTGATGTTGGTAAACTTTTTTTGAATTATGACTCTAATAGTTTAATAAAAAATTGGAGTTTGGAAAATTGTATGGGAAATTATATTCCGGAAAATAATCTTATGAATTTTGACTTTAATAATATTATAAAAATTTTAGTTCGGAAATTTCATTGTGATAAATGTTTTAAAAATCATACAAATTTATAAAAATAAATGTTTTACAAAAAACAAAACAGTTTTAAAAACATAAAACATATGTAATCACCCAATGAAAAAACGTAACTTAATATAAGGAGAAAGATCAAAAAATATATATTAATGATCAGTTGAGATTGATTATTCCTATAATCTATTTAATGTTTTCTAATCAATCAAAACTAATTGGTTTCATAAAAATGTCATCAAATTGAACATACATTCTGGTGAATTTTAAAATTATATATACATTTAGTATGAGATCCTAAAGGATGTGTTGTATTAAATCTATGTGATTATAATGTGTGTGATGTGCAAGGTTTTCACTTAAATAAATGGGAATTTTTAATCAAAAAGTATTTTTGATTTAGTAAAAATCATGACATTGTATCTAACTGTGTATTTCATCTAAACAATAATAGTACAATAACCTTTATCTATAACAAATTTGGTATAAGGCCACAACCATAAACATTACAAAATCATGAGTTATGTCCTAAATTCACGTTGAGAATAATTTTAGATTTAGTGCTGCATATAATTAGGCCATAACACATACTACCTACTAAAAAATTAAAAAGTAGACACTTAGATTCGCTATCCATTTTTTCATAAAACAAAAAACATTTAAATATACGCATGGTTCCATTTTATATTTCAGCATCAAAACATTTACATTTTTACATACCTGTCTCTATCCCCCATTAAATCATATGAAAAATATTTTAGATCTTTGGATAAGCATTAAAATCTCATTAATTTATACAAAAATAAGGAATCCCATTATTCTTGTTAAAACATGTTTTCCACTAATACATTATCATAAAGTAATACTTTTCACATTTAATAAATAGTAAATACTCTTCAATAAATATATGTTCCTTACATACCCTTTCTGATATAAAAATATTTCCATAAAATCCATAAAAACCACATATATCATATAACTATAAAATAGAAGATAAACCTACTTAAATTTAATAATCATACAATCGACATCAACACATTTCACTCTTACAAATGGAATTGCAGTATGGAAGAATTCTATACCCAATGTGCTTCAGGTTATAACATGAACACCCATATTTGGTTTTTCATGTACCACCTAACATTGGTTTATCACGTAACCACTGGTCTTTGGTTTATCACGTAACCACCCATCAAATGTACAATTACCATTATATAATCAGAACAAATAAAAGATTTAAATTATGAATATTTCGCTCAAAAAATAGAATTTTCAATCATATGAAAGCATTTCATGATATTGAATTTGTCAATCCACATTTAAAAAAATTTAATACCAAAAAAACCAAAAAAGGGAATAAATGATTTTATTTTATTTTTAAAAAATTATGTCTCGTAGAGGAATATAAATATCAAATAAAAGTTAAGGTAGTGGATTAATCATTGTAGCTGCATATGTTAAAATAACATTCCTTTTGTCATTTTGTAATGAATGTAAAACACATCGTTTAAAAATATTTCATTTCAAAAGCATAGAATGATATTAAAATATATACATAAAATTTTATGCATAATCCTTTTATATCAATGTAAATAAATATAAAAGTTAATATCAAGAATAATTTTTTTTATAATGAAATCATTAAATGTTCAATGTTCCCATAAAACTATGAAAATTTAAATCATAATATCAATTAATTAATACATTTACCAACACATTAAAAAACATTATTATAGAAAAATATGGATATGAATAGTCATAGTGGCATTAAATACACATAATAAAAGAATAAAGGTGTATATAATAATGAAATGTATCAATAAAAGAAGAATAAGGGGAAGTCCCTTACAAAGATAATTTCATTAATAAAATATATTGATAATTGTTTTCACTAAATATACACATCAATGTATAAATAAAATATAATATTTTTTCTGACGCATTCGTTAGGGAACACATCCTCCTATTGGGGACACACCGTTTTGTTTCCCCACATTCCCAAATTCTAATGGCTGGTGGCATTAATCGCATATTTAGGGACGTTTTCTCCTTGATCAAAACATGATGATGGGGTTTCGGTTCCTCGTTCCATTGATTCCTCCTCCGATGTCGTCTCCTAATCTGGGTATCCCCTTAATGTTTAAGTCATTGTTCATGATACTCTTTTCAGTGCCATATCTTTGTGGACACCAGTTAATTACTCTGCTTCTTCCAAGACATTCGTTGTGGTCCAGTAAGGAAAGAAACCCTCGATCGGGGAGTAGTCACATTGGACAACGCTGTCATGTATGGAATCTTGAACATTGACATGTATGAGTTTCTTCCCCTTATGATAGGGCTTCTTGAGGGTGTATAATCCTAAGGCATCCCACATTGAATGCAAGGAATGATATGACATAGGAATGCCTCTGAGTTTTTCCTCATCTTCCTAATTTTAACATAGAGTGTGTCGCGAGTTTAATGTTTAGTAGAGATGGATAAAACTGATCAGAAAAAAGATAGGTGTGTGACTGATGGGTGAAACCCCTGGCAGGATCTCTGATGTTAGGGATAACATGTGGTAAGATAACAGATTACTGCTACGCGTGGTGAGAAAGTGGGTGACAAGATCCTCCTGGGATGTGCTGACTCGGGTATAAATCAGGATTAATATGGATTATAGAGAGAATTAGATGGAGAATGAGATGGAACCATCATTAATGTGATGAAAACCTTGTGATTGAACCTATTAGAGGCTTCCTACGTAAGCCCATGGAAGGGAATCGATGTCCGCGTAGTTCAATGGGGCGATGGGCATCTGTGGAGGCGGCCCATGATAATGGATACATGGATGGGATTCAGAGGAAGTAGAACCTCTAGGTGGGGTAATGACCTTCTTGAAACACATAGGATCATGGGAGATATCAGGATAAGATGTGGGGGATGGGGTTGAGCCTTAAAGATGCATCCTATGTATCCCTATGGAAGGGAATAAAAGTCCACATAGTTCTTGATGGTAGTATAGAATCAGGGTTTGTGCAGAGGACAACGACATGATGATATACTAAGGCCTATGCATGGTTAGTATCCTGGGTTGGTTTGACACCTGGGGGGAGCAGATATGTGGGTCCCTGTGAATGGGGCCACAACGGCTTACCGTTGGTTGGAGTTGACGACAGCTTACTGCTGATAGGGGTTCCAACGGTTTACCACTGCTTAGGGATCACAACATCTTACAATTGGATGGGTTTCAAATGGATTACCACTGGTTAGTGATCACAATGACTTAACATAAATCGGGGTTCACAAAAGGTTTTTGATGATTCGGGATCACAACATATTACCATCGACTGGGGATCACAATGACTTATGGTTGATTGGGGATCATGACGGTTTACCATCGATTGGGGATCACAACAGCTTACCATTTATTAGGGATCACAATGACATACCGTCGATTGGGGATCACAAAGTCTTACAGTAGATTGGGGATCACAATGGAATACTGTTGATTTGGGATCATAGCATCTTAATTTTGACCGTGGATCACAATGGATTTCTGTCTTTTGGGGATCACAACATCTTACCATTGATTAGGAATCTCAACGACCTACCATCGATTGGGGTTGGATCTCAAGGAGGATTCCTTAATTCCTTTCCTAGGAGGCATGGATCAAACCCCATGTTGTTCGAATGGGTACAGTTTAATGGCTTACATGAAAAAAAGGTGTACAACTTATGGTCATGCAGTATGAAGGTGAACCGATGTGAAGTGGTAGGGACCAATGGGTGTTGGGCTTTAACCATAGGGAGGCTTCCTAAGTATCTTCCCTAGAAGACAAGGATCAAATTACACATAGTTTGCAATGGTGGGTATAGTGTAACGTCATTCTGGACTAAGGTGAACTGACGTGAAGGGGTCGGGACAAATAGGTGTTGGGCTTGATCCTCAAGGAGGATTCCTACATACCTTTCCAATGATACAAGTGTCAAAGTGCAGGTAAATCAGAATGTTTTAGGGTTACATGATAAAGAGGCCCAGAATTTATTTCATGGTCGATGCATACTCTAAGACCACATGATTCGTGATCTGTGTAAGAAATAAGAGGCAGAAAAGACCTAACCATCACATCGCAAAGGGTCCGTCTGTGGGAAATGTTATGGGGATTACAAGTGGTTTGTGGCCCAATGTGTAAATAGGGGCTTATGTGTGGTTAGAAGACCTAAGAGGAAATATGGGCATATGTGTGGTTATAATCCCAAAGAGGAAATAAGGTTTTACGCGTGGTTATAAGAAGAGGGAGATAGATATTGGGACATACTCTCTTTTGGAGGCCTAGTGGAGACAAATCTCATAGAGATAGGGATAGGATATTGAAGGTTATTGTGCCCATATCTCCTATGGTCTTTGGCACATAATAATAGTGGCGGAGGATGGGTTCTACCTCCTGCAAGAATGGCTAGGGGAATACACCAAAATTGTTTCCCTTCACCGAGTATAGGTGAGGATCCAGGAAAAATTTTATCATTCCTTGAGAGAAGGATATCACTCCCATGGAGACTAGAGGGCATATAGAATGTCTGAGATGGGGCAACCCACATGAGTTTCATGGGGATAGGCCATTGTTCAATGTCATGTGCTGAGGACAATAGTGCTTGGTGGTTTAATATCCTACAGCTCAGAAGACATAGGTTTACTTCGCACCCTTAGGACTTACATTACTAGAATGCATCAAACCGTGGTGAAGGGAATCCATCAAGTATTCCATGGTCAGGGGGTGTCGCGAAGTGATCCACTGATGGGCCCACATTATCATGACATGGTGAAAATGAAATATCCATTAGCATACATAGTAGAAAATTCATAAGTCCATAAAATGGAACGTAATGAAAGGCCTAAGGGATCTTCCAATCACTTCGTTCAATCCTAGAGGGTCGTACGGGAGAAGGGTCTATGAGGAAAGTGGATTCATAGGAAGTGGCCTTGCTAAGAACTAGTGTTATATAAAATTAAGGGGCTACGAAAAGGGGTATAATTCACGAAGAGTGGTTTCTTCACCTAGGTATAGAGAATATGTGCATATAGAGGGTGCTTCGTGAAGTGGAATGGCATTCAAGGAGTAGGAATTTGCGAAGGAAGTGTGCCTTATAAAGCACAGCACTACGACACAATGTGATTCATGAAGAACATGGACCATATCTCACCATGGGGTTTACATGGGTATGGATTGTACGTTAGAAAGAACGAGTGCTTGGTGAATACCAGAGCCCCCTTAAAGATCGCATGCCTTCTTGATAGCCCATGGACTCCGTGAAGGGCATCCCTCTTTGAAGAGAGGTTGTATTTGAGTTTAGGGAATGGCACTTCAGAATGCACTTGTACCTGATAGATATCATTTTTTCAAAGAGCTAGTACTACCTCGTGATTTGAGATCTATGAAGGTGAGAGGTGAGAGTATCCATTCTTTGGGATAAAGGAGATACCGATATTTATAGGGGAGGGGTGGTGAAAAATAGGGGTGGATTGGTGTGAATCCATGTGGAACTCCACAATCGGCCGTAGATTGCATCAATTTAGTTGTAACCATAGAGTCGACTATTATCCCCTCCCTAGCATGGAGCTCTGTCGAGTGCTCAGTGCGGTGTCTATGAAGGTTTCCATCATGTTTGATGAATTCATAGAGGTTAATTTGGCTTCCTATGTGGTTCAAGGATCCCATTCTAGTTTGTCGTAAACGTATAGCCTCCAAACTATTTGATCTGCGATGACCATGGTGTGGGGACATGGCTTCGCGCCAGCCTCTGTGCCGGGCTCCATGAATGGTCTTCACGAGGTATCACCTATGGAGTTTGTTTTCTCATTGTTATTTGATTCTTATGCCCATTTTGGCACCAACAAATCCCCCCCATACATGGAGGTGAGTATAAAAAAAGTTTATAATTTTGAGTGTCAATCGCCAAAAATTTTAGGCCTATCCCAAATCAAGGTTGTGAAGCAGGAATGCGCTGCGAAGATGCAGCACATGGGTTTAGAACATTGCGAAACTCATTGCGTCCATACTTTCCACAATGTAAAATGGGGTCTTCTATTATAAATAAAAGAGGATGATAATTTTTTTGTCCTTTATCATCTCCACGTTTTTTGTTATTGTGCTCTCGATTCGTGACCTTCTACCTGCTCTGCGATTTCCCTATGCCAATCAGGCCTGTCCGCTTTATGGCATGTAGAGATTCTTCCGAATCTGCGAGTGTGCTCTATGTAGCATTATGTTTTTGAGGCCTGCGGTAGGACTATGTGACCAGTCACTAAGATCGAGCATCCCAATCAGGCTTTGCGATCGAGCTCCTCAAACCATAAGAAATAGTTGAAAAAATTGAAGACGGAATGGCTAACCGGGAAGATGAAATGGGTCCTTGAGAATGCTCTCTGGATGGAATTACTGTCAAATAAATTGGGTCTCTATGAATAATTATAGAGCCATTTGGACCATGGGTAAATGGTGGAGATGCTATCAGAGAGCCAGAAGATCTACCAATTATGAAAAATGGCTTCCTCTGTATGTATTTGTCCTGGGGGATGGTGTATTCATTATTAAAGCAGGTAGAGATGAGTCTCCCTACTGGTTCAAGAGTATGTCATGCCACAACTAGTTGTTCAGGGTGTCTGACGACCATAATTGGGAGTATTTCACACATTTGAATGATGATTGTCTTTACAATCTTCTGAAAAATGTAGAAAAGATGTTATTGCAAATAGATAAATCTTCTCCACTTTACCAAACAATTCTAAATGTGGCCCTGGGAATCCCAGAGAAGGGGTGGACTGATGAGTGGGATTTACAAAAGGGTGGAAACATCACAGATGACTTGGAATGGGCCTACAGGGTAGGTGCCTCATTCTTGGAGTTTGGGGCGGAGATGAGATGAGTAGGACTATATTATATGTATTTGGGTCTCCCAATTTCACATCTACCAGCCAATGCAGAAGATGTCAGTGTTACTGAGTAGGAGGTCTTCAAGGACCAATACCTCCCACCTTAACAATGGGAGGGTTGGTATTAGCCTTTGGGACTTGCACCAGCTCTCGTGGGTCCCAATAATTAGAAACATTTACGATGAATTCCTTCTCACTGCAAGAAAATGGGAAGACCTAGAGTAGATGCTGCCACTAGCGAAGGCATTGATGGATCTGGTGGCAGGAAAGGATATGTAGTTGGTGAGTGATGCCCATTTATAGAGGTGGTTCAAGATGTTTCTGAATTTCGCAGAATATGGATAGTTTTCCACAAGGCCACCGACCATCCCAATGGATATTTGGTGAGGCAAGGATCACTAGTATTGGTGATTTTTGTAGGACATCCAATGAAAGACATGGGGATACAAGGTTAGTACTAAGAAGCAACCAGTGGTTAGGTTGGCTGCTTTCATTTTGGTGATTACCCGCGGTTGGATTCTTCCCGTGAGGGATATGAACATGGGCGTTAGAGCAATAACGTTCATCAGTGCATCCACGTTGGTGACAGGGAAACATGTCAAACTCAGGATCCCAATGCTCGCAAAACTATATAAGGTGCTATGGTACATCAATTTGGGGAAGAAGACACTGATAATATTTTGTCCATTTCACCATTTGTATAGATGGATTGTGGTTTATAGTAACATAATCTATGAATATTCATACCCCATGTCACCTACATGATCATATTTCCACCCGACCATTTTGAACACACCTGGGAGCTTCCTGACCAAGATGAACCTACAGTTGGTGCTGATCCAAATCTATTAGAAAAATGAGTTCAAAAATCACCTGTTCCTAATACAAACAATAGTGTTGACAGATGATGAACATGGAAGGTAGGAGAATAGGTCATACCTTTTGGATTTTTTGTGGATTACTATGGGTGAAGGTTGATTGTGAGTCACTCTATGAGCATTACTCCTCCACACCTTTTCACAAGGCAATTTTGGTGCATGTAGAGGATGACCCCACATGTGTATTTGGGGGTGCAACATGAGGATCACCAGTGTATGATGAGGCATATGTGACTCATGTTCACATGAGACAATGGGAAGATGAAGAATGAGTTGGGACCACCTATAACTAACTATATGTTGGTGAAGGAGTATTCCAAGAGCTAGGGGGCCTACCCGGGTGAGATACTAAAGGGGAAGATGGTCAGTACTAGTGATGAGGTTCCTCATCAACCTTGAGGTCAGGGCCGAAAGGAATGAATCAAATATCGTGGTGGATGGTCAGTAGTGGTGACGACACTCACACCGGTCGAGAGGCATACAATGGCAGTGGACTCGGCACCCGTTGAGGAGATTAGTCATCCCGAGGGGATGCTTCTAAGTGTATTCTACAGGATATCCACCTGGGCTGTAGGTAAACAAATTCACCACAGAGATATTCCCTATAATGTCGTATTCCTAGAGGATTGTTACATTTGGGATGTCAACAGACAATTCCTTAACTTTTTCGAGATGTGCCACCACCTGAACCATATTTGGATGGATTTTCCAGGGATCGGTCTCAACAAGGATAGCATTGTGGTATCCTAGGGGGGCGGGCAGTAGTACCTTGCTAAGATGGATGATTTTGGGCATTCACGAGGTGTTCTTTGTCCATTGATTGGTCGAGTAATGGTGCAGATTGATCGAATGGCCCCTCTGGAGTTTCCAATCACCGAATTGAGAGAGTTATTCCCTCTACCAGATGAGTTAGATGAGTCCTCTTTGTGGGATGAGGCCGGTGGGGGAGCCCTCTCGAGGAGGGTTAGGACGGCAACATAGACACAGAGTTGGAAGTGTCTATCACAACCCTTGAGGTAAACCCTAAACCACCTCCCAGTAGTCTTCACTTAGGTTTTTAGGACTTCCCAACTAATATATGACCTATGGAGGAGTGCCTCATATTAAAAACTCGATCTCTCTCAATGGTAGATTCAACTATGGGAACATTGAGATTTATTCCCACAGCTATGATGATCATTGTGCAGGGCGGTGATGCGACACCCAGGTTGGTCCTCCTAGAGCCTTCAGACTTCCCAAAAATATTTGGAGGGCCATTTATTGGGGTTCCGAAAGAAACATCTCAGGAAAGAGACTTATTATTTGATCTCAGTGGGTATTTTTTACAGAATATGTAACTATCATCGATTGATCAGGTTAATTGATGTTTTTGTTCCTCTTGTATTAATTGTTCTTCAAATGGAATGTGCATCCTTGCTGAGGATGGTTGAAACACCTGGTGCAACCATTCCCAGAGGAATGCCTACGGTCATACAAATAGACATTTAAATAGACCAAGTTGCAGTGCATCAATCACTGGTGGGACCTTTAGCTAGACATAGCCAGAGATCATTGAGGTGGAATCCGATGATGAGGATCAATCAGGCAACACGGTTCCATACATACCCAATCAAACACAAGATGTAGACCCTAATGATGAGTTCATGGAATCATTTCCTTCATACGAACCTACCAACCCCAAAGACATGGATGAGACAGCCTCCGATGAAGAGGAGAGAAAGGTCATTTATTTTCTATCATTAAAATTGACAAAGCACTTCATCGGAAAGACACCTCATAAACAATGGAACAACTAGATGGGGAGGATTTTTTCCTGCCTGTCTGATCTGTGCATTGTGGGAGTGGATGCCCCACATACCCATATTCTATTTCAAGACCTTGTGGTGCCGATTATTTGGGAGCATGACTGTGGCCTCTGTGTGAGCTAGTAAATGAGGAAATCAGTAAACATCAAGAGGCTCCAAGAGACCGAATGTGAGATTCATCAGTTTTAGGCACGAGGTGATGAGCATTCCACATTCCTTAATGAACAATCTAATATCGTGGAATTCCTAAAGGCCCAACTAGAGGAGTATGAATAATTTATGGAGCAAGCCTCTGATAAGATGGCCATCATCCAAAATGGAGAGAAAAGGGCCTGGATCACGGTTGATGAAATACACCCCATCACTACTGAGGAGGGTAGAAAGATAAGCATGAAATAGAGGATCCTATATGCCACAATCTAGAGTGGGGTGGAGCTTGAATACTATATCAAAGAGTTCAACCCATCCATTTAAGGTGATGATCCTATGGTGTTCGAATGCGTGTATAGTTTTAAACATACTTTCTTTCATAGATTGTCTATGATGGAGGCATGCATGGGTTATGTTAGTTATTTTGGTCTAATTATTGTCCATCACATTCTCAAAGCATTCAGTGACAAATCCCTAAGCTCACATGGGTCGGGACCTATGTGAGAAATTGGGGATCACTACATTGTTATTCCATCTGAACATGAGGTTGTCGACCAAGTTTCAGGCATCCAAGGTTTGAACACCCGACCCAAATATGTGGGAAGAAAGTGGGAGGCTGGACTAGAGGGTGATGTTCCCAGAAGAGTTGATGTAAAAATTTTACAAAGTTCTCTAGTGCATGAGTGGGGTAACGCCAGGGGAGTTAAGGCTAATCCGAACAAAGGGGAGTATAAACTGTGAATCACAATTCACATAATTTTGAAAATTGTGGAGGTGTCGTGACAATGATTGATTGCTATGCACACTGTTCAAAATGTTGTATCCATATGGTGTGAGCATGGTATGTGGACAACAAATGAGGGTGAACCCCTGACCATGTTAAAATCATGGCGCATAACTAAAAAATACTATCCATTAGTCTATGAGAATGTTGGCCTATAATAGAAGGTGAGCCATAGACCGAGAATCTGTACTTATAGGGGTTCTTTTATACATGAAACATTATGATGGTCCTAATATAAGGTACGAAAATCAGGAGAATTGGTGTGATGGGTGGTTTGAATAGAATCCAAAACACTTCAAATTACACCATCATGGTGAATCCACATTAGGCGGGCGCATCAGTCTGACTAGGGATCATGCCTACTTTGGAATATGACCTCTCTAGTAAGGACCTAAAATCCACGGTAGTTTTTTGTATCATACCAATGAGGATGATAGACATGCAGAATAAACATTGTATAGAAAGGAATCTATTGTTTATGGTAATGTTGTACCAATGATGATAGTTTAAAGTCATGTTGCATAAAATGTATGTTCTTAGATTATGGTCATAGAGACAAGACAGTAATCGATACAGAGGGATGAAAATGGTTAATAACTAAAGGAATGGTCCTGAGGTGAGAGGCCTGGATGCCACTATGTATCCCATATTAATGGGAATCAAGATAGACATTGTTCTTAATCACATGTTGGTTATAAACTTACACTAGTAGGGGAAATCTTCTCTTGTGAGGATGCTAATGCATCCCATGATTAACATGGACCATCCTAAACTTGTTCAGGGTAGGATAGCAGTTTAGTGTCATGTGTTTATTAAATATGGTCTCGTTCAATTTAACATCATATGATAGGATGAGATGTGAAGGGGGAGATCCCAGAATAGGAGTACGTGATGCAGTAGCTATAAATTCGACGTGAATGATGACATAAGAAGTCTACACCACACCACGTATCCCCGGGGGATGTTTTATTAGGTTAAGACATCAAATGTGATGGTTAGGCTAGGCTTGGGGAAATGTTCATGGACTTTCCTATGTACCGCATTAGGATGGGAATCAAGACGTACATTGTTTTGGAATAACAGTTTAACATCATGAGGGACTAAAGCCCTGCCAAGAATATATGAATCAATACACACCCCACCAATACTACTAAGCACACGTGAGTCATGGGAGATGTGGGAAACATGGAGAAGTTGTGAGATTTTCTAGATACAAGAAGGCCGACAGTAGGGTTAACATGACATTAGGTAAGTGAAATCCTACTATTAATGACCCTCATTCTTAATGTGCCTACATGCGTGGTGGAATAGAACCAAATGTGTTGGGATTATACTTGAACATATGTGGGTGGAAATACATGAACCATGATTGATGATATTTGGATAACAATGATGGTTGAATGATGGTATAGGATAACTATTGACTATGTTCGAAACATTGTATCTATTTCGCGTTAGCCTGGAATGGGGAAAAATAAACGACGGTTGATCGGTGACCATGTTAGAAACACAAAGCATGTCACACATTTTGTCTGATGTTTTCAGGGGCATTGGACCAAGATGGTAGGTGAGACAATGAGGCATGATATCTGGCCGTAAAGGAGGTCCTGTTACACATTGAATAAGATGTGGATCCAAATAAAGGGATCATGAATCTATGACAAGAAATGAGGGAATGTCCCTGTGAAAATTCCACACTTTGGGATCCTTATCATGACATATTTGAGTGTGACAACAAGAGACATAATATAAGGGGATGTCAACTCCCTTTTGCAGGATAAGGGCCCTAGGGTTGCACGCTGCTAAATTATGGTTGGAAGTTAGAAAATTAAGAGGGGACCTGATTTAATGAAATTATCATAGGGGGTGAAGTAGTCTAACCCGATGTCTACTTCCTATAGGTAGGTCTTAGTTTAGCATCATAGAACTCAGACCAAGCTGGGGAGATACAAGGAAGAAACATGGTACAGTTTTTTTAAAAACATATGCAAATGGGAAAAAACAATATGCCCACGACATCACATACATTCAAAGGAGTTTGGGAAAAGAGGCCGAAGAAGAAGATAATTTATGATTCTTGGGGCTTGATCGGTAGATGGAATGTCTTGGCATTCCTACGTATCCCATAAGTATGGGAATCAAGACACCGGTAGTTCATGAGGGTACCATGAAGTTTGGTGTCCATCAACATGGGCTGTTGGATCTTAGTTTAATGTTCATAGAGCTCAAATCATAGATATAATTGATGGAGGGAGACTTGTGGTGTGGTTATAATAAATACCAGCGTGAATGAGGATGGTTGGAGTCTATATTAAACAATGTGCTCCTTGGGGAGGTTTTATGTATAATGACCGAAAAAATTGGGCTGAGCCAGGGACAATGTACACTGGTGTTCTTATGTACCCCATTAGGTTGGGAATAAGGCCATTCATAGTTATATAAGTATCATGGTTGGGTACCAGTGACAGAGATAATATGGTCATACGGGTCTGGCCCACACTCCAAAAGAAGTATCATTTGATTGATCTAGTTTTTTTTTAAGATGGATCTGCATTTATTGTTATGTGATAAACCTAGGATGGAGAATCCAGGTGTCACTACAGGAATCAAGCCATTCGTAGGCTTTAAAAAATGTTATGGTGGATGACAAATACCCAACATGATGTCACCTCGATTGAGGACATTAAAATGTGGTGTCATTATTCTTCATTAAATCAGGATGATAATTTCATAGTTTAGGGTCATATGATAGGTCCTACCAATGAATTTTAATTTCATGAAACAAGGACGCAATAGTTTAATGTCATGTGGAAGTAGGTGGCACTATTTACGGTCATATGGCTTGGACACAGATAGAAGAAACACGGTTTTTGGGGTGTAATGCACATACCGTGACAATGAATAACCAACGTGAATGAGGACGAGGTCTACACCACACCACAGACAATTCCAAGGATGTAACAAATGGTTGAGGGGATAGAGAAGGTTAAAGAATATGTAGTTGGACCCAGTGATGAAACACCTAGGTGTACCTACGTGTCCCATGAGGATGGGAATCAATCCAAACATAGTACTGGAAGGGCAGTTTAACATCATGTTGGATGATAGGATAGATAGAGTAGATTCTAGAAGAAGAGTATGTGTTGAGACTATTGAAAACCTGATGTAATTGAGAACATAAGACTAGAAATCCCACACCACACAATCCTGTTAACGTCAATTCCAAAAGGCATAACAGAAGATGTGACTAGTAGAACCTGAGATGGACCCAAAGACAAGATGTTCTGGTGTTCCTACATGTACCATAAGGATAGGAATCAAACTGTTCCTAGTTATCTGATTGTTGAGCATTTTTATATAGTGTGGAAAGGATGTGGAGATATCATAGTTTAATGTCTTAGACC
The DNA here is from genome assembly GCA_963277665.1 of Viscum album. Classification (NCBI taxonomy): domain Eukaryota; kingdom Viridiplantae; phylum Streptophyta; class Magnoliopsida; order Santalales; family Viscaceae; genus Viscum; species Viscum album. The sequence goes on along the minus strand of OY728146.1, from coordinate 1,057,686,583 downwards.
TAGGACCATAGATAAATGATACTCTTCCAAACATGCTAAAACTGTAACAAAATCCCTAATCCCACGTGAGTGATGCTTGGTATCAGAAAAATGGAAAAAATGTCTTTACAATATGTGGAATCTATTAAAAGTAGAAATTGGTGTGGATCCTTGAATGATGCATCACTATGGCTTTGTTCTCCAAATGTGCAAACGTGTACAGTGGGATTGTACCAGGAGTGTAAAAATTAAACTTGTACATTAATGTGTGGGAAATGATATGGATAATGCAACCAATATTTAGGGCTTGATGAAGGTTGTGTGATGCTAGAGGAAAACAATTGAACCTGTTCGAAACACAACATCCATATCATGTGACCTAAAATGGGAACAATGAATGAGTGTCCACCACTGACCATATTCTCAACACATGACATGTAATAATTTTTCATTCGAGATCCTCAAGAAATTTGGACCAAAATGATAGGAGAGCCATAGAGCTAAGTATATGTACCATTTGAGGGCTCTTTTAGACGTTAAAGATGATGGAAGCCCATATTAAGGGGAGCATAAAGCCATAGGATTGGTGATAAAGTGTCAATGTAGGATTCAACACACTAGGTGATGAAATAGAGCTCTCCTAGGAAAATCGGTGAACGTCCAAGGAGGGTCTTGGGGCACGACATAAGAGAGTCCAACATGAAAAGAGAAGTGTGGAACAAGGGGATGAAGAGATATCATGAGAGAGTGGTACATGTTAGGATTGTTACAATCATGACGTGAATGAGGACATAAGACCATACAACATTGCATTCCCCTATCCATGGAAAGATCAATATTGGGTGCCAGGATGGTAAGAAGATTCCTAATAAATGAGTCTATACCTAAAAGATAAATGTTCGGGTGATCATATGTACCCCATGAGAATGGGAATCATTCCTCACTTAGTTCTAGGGGATTTTATGTAGTTTTACGTCATGCGGTAAGATCGCAGATAGGAGAAAAGTATCTCAATAAGGGATGTGTACGGTATGCAAAGTAACGCGATGTGAATAAGGAACTAATCTCATACCAAACCATAAAATCGTAACTAAGAACATTGGTCGAGGTTCTAAAAGAGGACGAGGGACCTAAGTCTAGGCCAGAGATGGAAAGACACTACTAGTTTGCAGCTTAAAGTCTTGTAGAGGGACATTGGTGATCATAGTTTAAGTTCAAAGATCATGGACAATAAATGAACAGTTGCATGTCATGTGCATGGGACAGAAGGGTAGAAAGGATGAATCATCGTGCATTTTATCTGGAAGACTACATTATGAAAATATTTATCGAGGATTACTTCTGACCATGTTCGCAACATAGTATCTATATTGTGTGGCTAGTTATGGGGGAAAACAATGGAGCATCGACTGTTGACCATATTCACAACACCATACAAGTATCTATTTTTCACTCGATATCATTGAGGGATTTGGACCGAAAAGGTATGAGAGCCCTTATGCCACACATCTATACCCTCTAGGGTTCCTTTTAGATGTGAATGATTGTTGAAACCCAAATGATGTGACACATGAAGAATGGTGGGACATGTGTAGTTTTTCATATTGTGGCAAGGAAATATATTGAGGGGTGTATTTTAGGGATGTATACGAGGTTGAAAAATAGCCTGAAGTGAACGAGGAAAATGAGTCCACACCACACCACACAATCGTACGTGATAAAGAGGTCCATGGGACAAAAAAGGATGAGTTACCTATGATGAGATGTCCTGGCTAGTCTGGATTCTTAATGTCTATCAAGGAGGATGAAGGTGATCTTTTTTTAGGGTCATGGTGCTCGGACTGTTGACACATGACCTTTTATACTAGTATTGCCTTACCAAGGCTCTTAAGCCTTTGTGATTAATGCATTTCTTGGGAAATAAGGAATGAGAAATGGATCCCCCCAACATATATGGGTACGCCATCAGGGGCTAACACTGTTTCCTGAGGAAGACTAATGTTTTAATGGATAATAGAAAAAAATGAATAATTGTTCCCAATACTTGGGATATTTTGGTGTAACGATCCAAAATTTCATTAATGGAAATCCCTATTGATCTAATTTAATGTCTGTTCATGTAAAATGTTTATATAAAATGACAACTTATTTGGTTTTATGTTATTGGATTTTAAAATACTATTAAGAATTGTGACCGTAGGGAATATAATCATTGATCAGTGATCACATGATTAGTATAATTATACGACTTTAACAATTCCAATTTACTCAGACAGAGGAAGTGATGGCCTCATTCAGCAGGCGTGCCCCATAGAAAGAAAATTTGTCAGATCTCGGAAAGGAGGTTGTGTCTTTGGGCATCGCTCTTTACTATGCCCAAGCAGTGCTTGAATATGTTATGCTTGAGTGGGACCGCCTATGATAGAAATGGATGTTGATAGAGATTACCACCTGCGCAATGTATTCCAAGAGACTATAAAAGTCTATCACCATCGCACACCTTACTCTTTACGCTTCAAACTTATGTGGGTGTTATAAGCGGTTATGTAAAAATTTCATAGCACAATGGTTATGTTCATTTTTTTTTTGCATATAATAATGAATATACTTTCATTTTATTATTATTACATTGAAAATAGTTTTTAAAGCTCAAATAGTATTTTTAGATGACGTTCAACTATGAAATATATTTTTATGAATTAATGGATTTTTTAATTAAATAATATTTTAATAAAATATTATTATTATTAATTAATTAATTTTTATTAAATATGAATGATCATATAATTTTATTAATGCAATTGTAATTTTTATTAAGGTTTGAAAGCCATTTTTGTCAAAACCCTTGACTTGTCGATAAATGTAGGTTTTCATTTTAAAATTAAAAATTAACGTATTTAGAAAATTATTTATACAAAATTAATTTAATTTCAGGAATCAGGATGCCGAAATTATCCAACGGTGAATTTTTCATAATTTTCTGAGATAGTCAAATTTTTGGTTAAAAATTTAATAACATTTAAATATATAATTTGTTTTATGACATCATAATGACTCAATAGTGATGTAATAAAATACTATAAACATTATGTTCGTCCTATATATGTTTTAACATTAAAATATTTTGATTTTTTCTTTGTTTGATTTATTTTAAAAAGCATTAGTGGACCCTTCATGACTTATTAAACATTTTGTATTTTTAAATTCTTTTCCTTGGGAGTGTGACTCACCTCTCCATAAGTAACCCCATTATTTTAAGAAGTTTGGACTTTTTCCTTTTAAAATATAGATTTCCACTTTTCTTTGAAAAAAACCATTAGCAAAAACCATGGGCTGGTTTGTGGTTTGGATTAGTTTAAATTGAGTTGTCTCAATCCTAAATAATAAAGAATTCCCTCAACATTCCTATATAAAACCACCCAAGCCTCCACTTCCTCCACACTAAACGCCTTTTTAGGTCGTCCAACATCTTCCCTCCTCTGTCTAGGATCGTCCCAAGGGTCCCCAAGCTCCCATGAATCCTATCTCAAGCCTGTCTCATGCCTTTGGAATCACACTTCCACGTAAGGGTTTTCATCCTTTCTCATTTTTTTTCCAATATTCGTTGAGTTGTTATTCCATTTTAATTTCAATTATAAATGTTGTGGTATTGTTTTGAACCTCCCCATAATTCCCTATTTGTTTTATAATTATGTGAGACCACATTCTATCTCATTAAATTCCTCCCATGTACACCCATAACTATACCAAAATTAAGAAAGCAATTTTTCTCTCCTCATTTAAACTCAAGAAATTCTTTTGTATCATGAATCTAAATTCCATTAAATTTGCTGGGACATGTATCCATATGACCCCCTTACAATCCATGTAATGTAAATATTATTAGAAACACATTTCTCTCTCATCAACCATTTTTATGAGTTCTTATCTCATGTTGTTATCCTGCCGAAATTGCACTTTGTTTTTCCAAGCCAAAGTCATTGTTTAATGAATATTATGCCCATTTCTCTATGAAGGGTATTAACCATTATGAACATAAACATATTTTTTTAAATAGTTTCATGTATGTATTCCAAATTCGTTTGTCGTGGAATAAATTATTAGGTTGAATGATTAAATTTTTTATGATCCATGTGGCACACTTATGCATGATGTGAAATGGTTAAGAATGGTGTGCCCTGATAGCACTCCAATGCATTGGGTAAAGTATAGTATCATGATATGTCATCTCCAATGGCTGTTTACTCATTCCAATTCATGTGAAATGAAGTTTTAATCATGATTTATGTGCAATTAGTTTTACTCATGCTCTATGTGAAATGATACATGGCTTTATACTAATTCCATGGTAAGTGTTGTTGTCACATTTCCATGTTATGATTATCATGCTTTATCATGACTTTATGTTTATGCTTCATTTATTCTCCATTGATCTGCCTAATTTCTAACATGTATTTTATTGCTCAAGTTATTCAATTATTATTCCCTTTCTGGGCTTTATACCTCACCATTTTCTTATGCATGTCATCAGGTAATCCCGTGAAATAATAAGTACGAGGTTATGTAGTGGTCATGTAAAAAATGTTTTCAATAATAATGATTAATTTCAGGTTTTAAGTTGTTATGTAATGATCCAAATCCCCAAAGACACTAGACCAATCAATCTTCTATGTTGTATCAGGTGATGTTTATGTAATAAATTTTGTTTAATTGTGTAATAAAAAGACAGGTTGTCATAGTTGGTATCAGATGATGGGTTTAGTTATTTTTGGGATTAGGTATAGATAACACTATTGAAGCCTTTGAGACAAGACAATGTATACTAAAAACTTCCCTATGTTTTTGTGAGTATTGAGTAAGTTGTTTATCAGGCAAGTACATCTCTATCTGGATACGTGTATGTAGAGGCGGCTCTGGCAGAGATGTGTCCTAGGGGTAAAACCTGAAAACTCCGCATTGAGATTGACTTGAATGGGAACTGGTGCATAACAACAGGCTTTGCTCCACTCTTGGTTATGACACTCCAAGGTGATATTCGTTGGTAAATTCACAATCATAGTATGAACCATTATTAAGGGACTAAAAAAATGCTCTAAGAATATATGTTTCAAAGTAGATCATGGATAACATAGACTGAAGCCAATAGATTCATATGTTAAGGAAATAAAAGTTATTTATAAGTCATCAGTTGTTTCCTTATATTACCCTTTATGTGTTACCCCTAACATTCCGTTTATTCCATCCAATGGTTTGTAAAAGGAGGACTCGGGCTAACAACCGATGTGAAGATCAATGTGATGACTGTTCTAATGAGATGCCCAATCCAATGGGAGCAGTAATTGTGAACATTGTCATTCTTCTCTCTTAGCTAACTCGAGCATTTAATAGAAACATGGGTCAAGAGGAACGTTCACCCCCCCCCCCTCAGAAATAACAAGTCACTATCGAGAGATTCATGAGACAATGGCCTCCTACTTTCAATGGATCATCTAATCCCTCAATCGCTGAACAATGAATCAACTCCATTGAAAAGATCTTATCCATCCTTCAATTTTCTAAATAAGAGAATGTTCTACTAGATAATTATTGCATGGAGGGTTGATCTGATCGATGATGGACATTGATAAAAAATACAAAGCCTGAGGAGGAGATCCAGCCGTTGGAAAGGAAGGATTTCTAGAAGATGTTTATCGACAAATATTTTCCGTGCACCATATGGATAATGATGGAAAGAGACTTCCTTTCCCTCAATAAAATAGATGACAAATCTGTTGGAGCGTATGAGGAAAATATCACAAGGATTGACGATACGCTTCCAGATTTGTTGTTACCCTTGAATGCAAGGTTGACCGCTTCCTTGGTGGGCTAAAACCTAGCCTGCAGAAAGCGATGGCGATCCCTGACTTCGACAGCTATAAGGAAATTGTCTGATGTGTTCTCAAGGTCGAAATGGAGATTAGAGAAACAGAAGGTTATCATTGGGAAAAGAATAATAAGGTTTATTTCAATGCTGGCAGTCCGATCGATAAATCCAACAGTGCTAAGAAGATCAATCACCCCACTCTTCAAAGGTGGGGAAAGGAGCACCCCGAAAATTTCATGTAGGAGGTGAGGAATGAATTAGGTTTATAAGGGAAGGGAACCTGGATATTAACTATTGGAAAGAAAGTAATGTGGCTGTGATAGAGGAGGGGAATTCTCCATTTGAACCTCAACTTGTGGATCATTGATACAACTACAAAGAACCAGGGAATCTTTAAAATCAGTGCCATAAGAAAAGGGCTTTCGGAGGCAACCAACAACCTCAAAGGAATCAAGGATGAGCTTTTTCCATCACTACTATAGATTTGAACCCTGAAAATGATGTGGTGACATTTACTCTAGTTATTCAATCAAGAATATAGAACATAATTTTTGATTCATTTTCTACGCATTCATTTATATCTTGAATGTTCAGTAGAACAATCCCAGCACCACCACTAATCAGGGAATTGAAGATGTCGGTGAGTACATAAAATGGGGCATTCATTGCATCCCATGAATATAACTCCTCCCCTGTCATAATATGTAGATTGAACTTCTCGGTGAACCTCTTCATACTCCCTATGGTAAAATTTGATGCAATTCTTGGCATGTATTGGCATTCCTTATAGAGAGACAACATAAATTTCCGTGAGAGGTAAATCACTCTCCATGTGGATAATCAACCACTGATTCTATAAATGTGCATGGAGGAAGATAAATCTTCTTTAGCTCCATCATCTCAATCGTGGATATTAATGCCTGATGAGTACACATATATGGCATAGATGATTGAGTCCAAGGAAGAAAAAATCCTTGAAGACATGCTTTTGTGATGGAATTTGCTGAAGTGCGTCCTAAGGAATTGCTTTGTCATTATCCTAGAAGAGATGTTGAATTGTTAAATGATATTTTACCTGGGGTATTTCCAATATCCAATAATCATTATAGAATGTTTTTTGTGGAGCTTGAGGAGAAGAAAAACAACTACAGGGGAATCTGGATAAAGTCTTTATAGGCCCAAGTGCTTCACCGTGGGGTGAAATAGTCCTCTTCATCAATTAGAAGGATTGGTCAATGTGAATTTTAATCGATTATCGTGAGATTAGCAAAATCATGATAAAGAACGAGCACCCTCTCCCATGAATTTATGATGTGTTCAATCAACTGCGTGGAGAACAATACTTCTCCAGGGTGGATTTGCGGTCGGGATATTATCGAGTAAGGGTGATGAATGAATATAACCCCAAGACTGCTTTTCGAACAAGATACATGCACTTTGAATAAATATTAAGTCCCTTCAGACTCACTAACTCTCCAAAAATATACATGGAATTGATGAATAGATTCTTTATTGAATACCTCGACAAATTTGTGGTAGACTTTATAGATGATATTAAGATATACTCAAAAAGAAAGGAGGATCATTAGGAGCATCTATGAACTATACTGGAGACCTTGAAAAAGGATAAGCTCTATGAAATTTACAACAACTCTGAGTTCTGGTTGAAGGAGTTATCATTCATGACCCATGTCATCATAAGCTAAGGGATATATATGGATCAATCCAAAATAAATGAAATTGAGGGATGGCCAAGGCCAACATCGGTAACAGATATTCGTAGCTTCCTTGGGTTAGCTGGATATTTTTGACGATTTGTGAGAAATTTATCATGATTGTCCAACCCACTTACCAATCTAACTCAGAAAGGAGTAATGTTATCATGGGGTGTTGAATACAAAGAAATCATCAAGGAGTTGAATAAGAGGATTATCACTACACACGTGCTCACTTTACCCACAAGTGGAGAACTTTTTGTGGTATCCATTGATGCTTAGAAGAACGGCCTGGTAAGTGTGTTGATGCAAAATGAAAAATTCATTGGCTATGATTAAAGAAAATTGAATTTTCATGAACATAACTATCAAACACAAGACCTCTAGTTGGATCTAGTGATATTCGCTTTGAAAATTTGGTGGCATTATCTCCTTTTGGAGAATTGTGAAATATATACGGACCACAAAATCCTCAAGTATATATTCATATAGAAATAGTTGAACATGCACTAACAAAGATGGATAGATCTATTCAAAGACTATGACTGGTCAATCCATTACCACCCTGGGAAAGATAATAAGGTGGTGGATGCCCTAAGTAGAAAGGACCCAGTGATTCTACCATTGATGAGAATTGAAATAGATCCAATCTTCTTATATTTGATGAAGATGGACATGGGAATCATAAATAAGGGAACATTATCAATAATTTCACAAATTATTGCTCAAACGTTACTTTTGGAAATGTTAAATGATGACCAAAAGGATGATGTGGGAATTCAGGAAAAAGTGGAGGCTATTAGAAAAGGGAAATCCTCGGAGTTTAATGTTAATGTAGAAGGATTTGTGAGATTTGGGAAAAGAATATTTGTTCCATCAATTTCGAAGCTGAAGAAGAAACATTTGGATGATGCACATAGTTCAAATGTCCCTATTAACCCAGGAAACAAAAAGATGTATTGATATCTCCAAGAGCATTATTGGTGGGATATTATGAAGAAAGATATAACTTAATATACATCAATGTGACTGGTGTGTCAGCAAGTGAAGGAAGAGAGGTAGAAGTCTAATTGGATTATGCATCTATTTCCCATACTAGAATAGAAATGGGAGAACATCACCAAGGACATTGTCACATAACTTCTGAATAAATCCAAAGACAACAATTCAATCTTGGATGTTGTGGAGCGTCTTACAACAGCTGCACACTTCATTTCTATTTGAGAGGATCTATCATTAGATCAATGGGCACAAATATATATTAGGGATGTGGTAAGGATTCACGGAGTACCACTATATATTATTTTCAATAGAGATCTAAGATTCACCTTTATGTTTTATAAGAGTCTTCAACATGTTCTAAATACTAAATGAAACATCAGTACGACCTATCGTCCCCAAAATGATGGTAAATCTGAGAAGACCATCCAAAAACTTGAAGACATGTTGAGAGCATGCTCAATGGGTTTTAAAGGAGGATGGGGTCAACATCATCCTATGGTTTATTTTGTTTATAATAATAGTTTCCACTCGAGCATCCTAATGGACCCATATGATGCCGTTTATGGGAAATGATGCAGAACCACAGCGTGTTGGGATGAGGTCGGTGAGAGTAAGCTGCATGGACCAGAAATGGTTGAAGAAATGGTAGAGAAGGTGAGAACCATTCGGTGGCATATCAAGGCATTCTAGAGTGGGAAGAAGATTTATGTAAATAACCGTCCATGAGACCTTGATTATAAAGTTTGATACGGGGTATTTCTACACATATCTATGTTGAAGAATTTCGTGAGGTTTGGAATGAAAGGGAAGTTATGTTCAAGGTACATCATCCCCTTCGAGATTCGTGATCATGTCGGGGATGTGGCCTATTTTCTAGCACTTCTACGAACCAAAGAAAAAGTAAATGATGTCTTTAATGTGTCCCTATTAAGGAACTACATACCAGAACCATCACATATACTATCTTCAGAAGTGGTGTGGTTAGAGGATGATCATTTTTATGAGGAGAAACCCGTGATGATCTTAGATCATATAGAAAAAGTTATATGAAATTAGACAATGCCTCTAATCAAGGTGTTGTGGCGAAACCACAAGTTTGAAGTAGAAATGTGAGAATCAGAGGAAATATTGAAGCAGTGTTACCCATGTCTGTCTTAGTGTGGTAAAAAGAAATTTCAAGGGTGAAATTTCTAAAGGGGGGAAGATTGTAACGACCCTAACATTAATTAATGGAAATCCCTCTTGATCTAATTAAATGTCGCTTTATATATGATGATTATATAAAATTCATCTTATTTGGTATTATGTTTTTGGATTTAAAAATACTGTTATTAATTTTGATTGTTTCTAATATAGTCATTGAGCAGTGATCACATGATTAGTATAAATATGGGGCTTTAACAAATCCAATTTACTCAGAAAGAGGAAGTGATGGCCTCAGACAGTTGACATGCCCTATACGAAGCACTTTTTCTAGAGCATTGAAAGGAGGTTGCGTCTTTGGGCTTCGTTATTGACCATGCCCAAGACGAGCTTGAATATGTTAAGATGGAGCCAAACCACCTATGATAGAAATGGAAGTTGATAGAGATTACCACCCAAGCAATGTTATCTGAGCCACTCCAAGTGTCTGTCACCATCGCACACCATACTCTTTGGTCTTATGCATGTGTTATAATGGGTTATGTAACAAGGCCTTAGAGCTATGGTTTTGTACATTATTTTTGTATATAGTAATGACTATACTTTCATTTTATTATTGTTACTTTGTAAATATTTTTTGAAGCTCAAATAGTATTTTTAGTTAAAGTTCAACTAAGAAATATATTTTGATGAATTAATGGATTTTAGATTTAATTAATATTTAATAAAATATTATTATTATTATTAAATTATTTTTTATTTAATATAAAATATCATATAATATTATGAATGCAATTGTAATTTTTATTATGGTTTGAAATCCATATTTGTCAAAACACATGAATTTTTTTATAAATTCTAGTTTTTATATTAAAAGTTGAAATTATCATATTTATAAAGTTATTCAGATAAAACTAATATTAATTCGTGAATCAGGATGTCAATATTATCCAATGGTGAAATTTTCATAATATTCTAAGACAATCAAATTTTTTAGTAAAACTTTAATACCGTTTAAATATATAATGTGTTTTATGACATCATAATGACCCAACAGTGACATAATAAAATAAAACCAACATTGTGTTTAGAAAAAATATGTTTTACCATTAAAATAATGTGATTTTTGTTTTGTTTGATTTATTTTACAATGTTTTAGTAGACCCTTCAAGACTTATTAAACATTTTGTAATTTGAAATTGTTTTCCTTGGGAGTGTGACTATCCTCCACATAAGCAACCCCATTATTTTAGGAATTTCGGACATTGCACTTATAAAATTGTGTTTTCAACTGCCCTTTTCCAAAATCCATGGGAAAACCCATGGGCTTGTTTTTGGTTTGGATTAGTTTAATGTGAGGTGTCACAAACATAAATAATAAAGAATTCCCCCAACCATTCTAAAAATTCCCACCCATGCTCCCACTTCATCCTCACTCAAAGACTTTTGAGTTCTTCCAACCTCTACCATACTCTCTCCAGAATCCCCCCAAGGTTCATCAAGCTCCCAAGAAGACTCTCGCAAGCCTCTATCAAGCCTTTGGAAGCACAATTCCTAGTAAGGGTTTTCTTCTTTTGTCATTTTTGTCCAATATTCTTTAATTTGTTATGCCCTTTTATTTTCAATTGTAAATGTTTGGGTGTGGTTTTGAACCTCACCCATACTTCCCTCTTTATATTTGAATGATGGGAGACCCCTTTCTTATTGATTCAATAAGGTTATCCTTATAACTTTTCAATTTCATATTGTTTTGAAAATCACAAACACCTTATACTTAAGAAAATCTATATTTTTACTTATATAAGGAAAATTTCCTTCTCAAAGGAATTTACCCCTACCATTATTTCATTGTTCTTATCAATATTATTCTTATGTATAAAAATCGGATTCATATCAAAAACCTCAGAATCATATAATACATATATATGAAACATTCGGTTTTAAGGATCCAAATTACGGATACGAACTCTAATGGAGTTCAACTCTGAATTCAGGATATAAACTCCAATGAAGTTCAACTCTGAATTCTGTATACGAAGTCTAATGAAGTTCCAATCCAAATTCTGGATACGAACTCTAATGAAGTTCCACTCCTAAATATGGATATAAACTCTCATGAAGTTTCACTCCTATTTCAGGATACTACTCTAATGATGTTCGACTCCGAATTCTGATTACAAAATTATCTAAGTTCAGACTCCAAGTTCTCTGAATTCAGACACCGAACTCTTATGAGTTCTAACTCAAAATTCTCAGGAACTCTGACTCCAAATAGTTTATGTTCTGGTTACAAATTCTTATGAAACCAAACTCTGAATTTCCTTGAAATTCAGACTCCGGATTTCTACAGAATTTAGGTTCCGAATTCCTACAAAACAGAATTCGAATATCTCTTTATTACGGACTCCAAATTCTATTTTGTTTAGACTCCAAAATTTTATTTTCTTAAATTACGTACTTCAATTTTACTTATTCTTACAATTGTTTCATTACTAAACAATGTCGCACTTTCAGTTATTGACTAACCGTTGATTGAGTGACACATGTACATGTCCCTCCAAAATTCAAGGAGAAATATGGTCATTGGAGGTGGGAGTCGATCTTTGGAGCTTCACCTATAAATAGAGATCATTTCAAAAGAGGAATCAACTTTTACATCGGTTCTTACATGCTGTTGAAGTGATTTCAAGAGAAAGAGAGGCTCTTATCAACTCTCAATGCTTCATGCAGATTGTTTGGCCAGATTGTTCAAAATTTTCCTTGTTCAGACTTGCTTCGTGTGACTCCAATTATTATTGATTAAAATTGAGGGCTTATGAGGATATGAAGGCAGAGGTTACCACACCTTGATGTTGAGGGCTTCCATGATGAGGATGACAGATGTTCCGACTACCTAATAGTTGAGGGCTTGCAGGGATAGCAAGACAGACTCTGATCTTCGTATCGAGGGCTTACTCTGGTGTGGGTAAGACAAACGTTCTTGAAAGTATAAATCAAGGGAGCTCTTATCCAGTATTATTGGATACCCTACTCTTTGGGTTAAAAGAGTTATTGTTAACTAATTTTAGTTTTTACTACTTTGTTTCTCCGCTGCATCGTGTATTGTTAAGGAATGTATAACTTTCTTATACATCCTTACATGTAAACTGATTTAGTTAGATTATATGTGATTTAAGGTATAATCTTAGTTGGTGTAAATTTTTGTTAAGTTTAACATCCATAATCCATTTTCCAGAATCAAGCAAGTGTTTAGAACATTTAGGTGTTGTGAATGTCGGTTATCCAAAAATTACTAAAGAAATTTTTAAATTATACAATTCACCCCCCTCTTGTATTTATATCTCATTTTACTTATTCGATCCTATGTTTGGTATTATATAATATATCATACTACGTGTCATACCATCCTATCAATTGGTATCAGAGAATTTGGTTTAATCTGAATTAATCTCACGATTAGATTTAGAAGATTTTTTTCCTCAACTTTTGGATCTGATCATTCGGATTCAATTTTTCAGATTCATATTTTTTTGGAATCATTTTTTTCGGAATCATAGTTCGGATTCAATTTTTGTTTAGAGATACAATTTTACTTGCTGAGAATATTTTCTCTTTTCTACAAACTTATACTTCTAACAAGTTTGAGTGCCAATGTTTTTTATTAAGGATTGGAGGTTTAAATGTTGGTTCTATTGACAACTTAAATCATACCAGACCACCTATATTTGATGGTAATGATTATGAATATTAGAGAGATCGTATGAATACTTTCATTATCAATATTGGGGTAGATAAATTTGTCATGCTTACTGGAGGATATAAAATTCCTAACAAGGATGTAAGTGCTTTCACTAATCAAGAAAATCATGGATACCCACTCAAAATATAAGGTACACAATACTTTTCTTTGTTCAATGACTAGGAACATATATTGCCAAATTTCATCTTGTGAAACAGCTAACTGTATATGGAAGAAACTTTATGTTACACATTTTGGTACATCTAAAGTGAATGAAACTAGAAAATCCATGCTCAGAGCTGAGTGTCATGGTTTTAATTATCCTTATGGAGAACCAATTTGTAAAGTGAAACAGATAATCATGACTATCCTGAATAGATCACAATCTATGGGAGAGAAAGGTCTGGATGATGAAGTCGTTGTTTATAAGATTATTGACATCATTCCAAATGAGTGGGAATCAAAGAGAACTGCAATTAGTGAGAAAAATAAAGGTTACTGAAATATCTTTTGATGAACTATTTGGAACTCTTCTTAAACATGATACTAGAATGAAGAGAGATGCTGGCAACATAAATAAGAATAATGTGAATGGTAGTGTTTCTTTTACTACAACTTCAAATCACATGAAATCTAAGACTCTTGACTGAGTTACTAGATCCAAATCTAAGAATGTTATTATTAAATCCGAATTTGGTGAGAGTGATGCCTCAGAAAATGAGTTAGCTATTCTTGCTCGAAGGATGAACAAGATATCTGGATATAGAAATTTTCAATCCAAGTATAAGAAGAAGGAAAGGAAGGATAAGAAATATTTATAGGTCACATGCTATGAATTCAAGAGAGCTGGACACATAATAACTGATTGCTCTATGATCAAAAGAAAAGAATGAAAAGAGATGCATTATAAAAGGAACAGAAAAAAGTATTACAATTCCAAAGCTAAGAATGTTCTAAAAGCTAATGACACCTGGAGTGCCAATGGTGGTGTCTTTTCTGATGAATCTTCTGATTATGAATCTATTGGACAGAAGAATCTTTGTCTAATAGCTAGGAAACCTATTGATAATCAATTTTTATAGATAAGGTAAATAATTATGAATCCTTGACCAATGTTTTCTTTAAATGCTAGTGATAGTAAATATTATAACCCTTATGATGAAGAATCCTCTTCTCATGACGAAAATTCTTTAACTACCTATAAATAAATATCTAGGTTTGATGAACTTCTTGAGATTGAGAACTCAAAACTCATGAAAAAACATGAAAATAAAAACTCTAGGATTATTATTCTTACTAAAAAATATCAGATCTTTATGAAGATCGTGATAGGAGAAATGCTGATTTTTAATGTAGTTTAAAAAATCTTGAGGATTTATGTTCTGAGAAGAACGAACATTCAAAATAACTAGAAAATGTAATTTCTATGTTAAATGTTTTCGAGCCTAGCTCTCATTCAAATGTTTTTGAAGATAAGAACTTAGTTATCAAACTCAAGTCCGAAATATTTTTCTTAAGGAAGTGTTTGTAAAACTTTACCCATGGTAAGGAAAATTTTGATAAAATGTTTTCACAAATCTGACCTTGAAGGAATACTTCTGGTTTTGGTTACAGTAGTTATAAACTGATTTTTAGTAACAACTACTTTGTTCCTCAAAGTGCCCCATTTTTTTTCAAAGTGTCAATGTGGTGGTCACTAGGAAAAGAATTGTTCTCTAAACAAAACCCAATATTTAGGATTTCATAAGGCATATTTTTTTAAGAAGATGTGGGTACCCAAAATTTTACTTTGTGAAATTTGCGGATCCATGCAAGTCTAGATTCCTAAAAGATAAATTTTTCTTATTTTCAGAAAAATAGGGAATTTACCAACAAAAATACTTGGTACATGTATAGTGGTTGTTACCAGCATATGGTAGGTACAAAAACTATTTTGAATAGATTATCAAGATGTAAAGATGAAAAGTAACTTTCAGAGATAATGCTCAGGGAGAAATTATTGGTATAGGTAACATCCTTATTCCTGAAAAAACATTGATTTCCAATGTTTTGTTTGTTAATGGTCTTAAGCACAACCTCATCAGCATAATCCAGTTATGTGATGAATGATACCTTTTGAATTTTAGGAATGATAAGTGCTTAGTACACAATTACAAGGAAAAATTTATTCTTTCTGCCAATAGGCAAGAGAATGTTTACAAACTAAACATAGAAGACCTTACGAGCCAAGACTTACCTTTCCTTAGTACAACATAAGATCATTCATGGTTGTGGCATATAAGGTTAGGACACTATAACCTTAGGAACCTATGTAAACTTTCTAAGAAAGGATTAGTTAAGGATCTACCAGAGCTTAGATTTGGTTCTTCAAAAGTTTGTAATCCTTATAAATATAGAAAGAAACATAAATCATGTTTTAAATCAATCTGTGAAGTCTCAACAACTGATGCATTACAGTTGGTACACATAGATCCTTTTTTTCAAACACAAACTAGAAGCATTGGTGGAAAATATTATGTATTTGTTTTGGTTGATGATTACAATAGATTTATGTGGGTCTATTTTCTAGGAAATAAGTATGAAGATTTTTCTTATTTCAAAAGTTTTAGAGTCCAAGTAAAAAATGAGAAAAAACATCCATTGAAAACTATTCATAGTGATCATGGAGGACAATTTCAAAAATTCTGATTTTGAAACTTTTTGTAGTAGAAAAGGTATTACTCACAAGTTTTCAGCTCCCAGAACACCTCAAAAAAATGCAGTTGTTCAAAGAAGAAATAGAATTATTTAAGAGATAACTAGAACCATGTTGAGTGAGTATTCTATAGCTAAACATTTTTGGGCTGAAGCTTTATGTACTTCTTGTTATACTATAAATCGAGTTTTGATTAGACCTTTTCTTAATAAAACACCTTATGAGTTATGGAATGGTAGAAAACCTATACATTCCTACATTAAGGTTTTTGGTTGGAAAGTATTCATTCTGAATACTAAAGATAACTTACACAAATTTGCATGAAAATCTTATGAAGTAATTTTCTTGGGCTACTCCATAGCTTCTATGTCATATAGAGTTTTTATCAAAAACACTTGCACTGTTGAAGAGATAGTACATGTCAAATTTGATGAAACTGATCCCTTTATTTTCAAACAACCTCAACCAACATCTTTGGATTTGTATTCAAAAAATACTTATCAACCTTTGATAGAAAACCCTTCTGATAAGGAAATTGTTCAAGAAGATACTTCTGAAACATTTACCCAAAAATATTTCCTACCATATGTTGATGAACGTGTTATTAAAAACCCAAATTAGTCATTTATTAAGAATCATCCTAGTGATAGTATCATTGGTGATGCGAATCAACCTGTAAGGACTACAAGTTCCTTAAGAAATTAAGTATAACATCTAACATTCCTTTCCCAATTACAACCAAAAAGCACTGATGAAGCATTAGGTGATGATGATTTGATTAAAGCCATGAAAGATGAACTAAATGAATTCAAAAGGAATAAAGTCTAGACCTTGGTTGAAAGACATATGGAAACTTCTGTAATTGCAGTAAAATCGGTCTTCACAAATAAGTGTAATGAAATTGGAGTCATCGTTATAAATAAAGCTAGATTAGTTGATAAATGATATAATCAACAAGAAGGAATAGACTATGAAGAAACCTATGCTCTAGAATCCAGACTTTAATCTATTCATATTTTACTTGACATTGCAACAATCATTAATTTCAAACTTTTTAAAATGGATGTGAAATCTTCTTTATTTAAAGGTTATGTTCAAGAGGATGTTTTTGTTGAAAAACCTGATGGATTTGAAGACACAAAACATCCTGATCATGTTTTAAGACTTACCAAAGATTTGTATGGACTTAAAAAAGCCCCATGAGCATGGTATGATAGAATTACAGAATATTTACTTCCAAATAACTATGTTAAAGGAAATGAAGATCCAACCCTTTTTATAAATAAAGATAATAAAAATGATTTGATTGTTCATATTTATGTTGATGAAATTATATTTGGTTCAACTCTGCAATCTTTAACTGATTCCTTTGCAGATCTAATGAAATCTAAGTTTGAAATGAGTATGATGGATGAGTTAAAATTTTTCCTTGGATTTCAGATTTCTCAAAAACCAAAAGGAATATATATATCCCAAAATAATTATATTAAAGATCTTATTAAAAAGTATAGATATGACAACACTAAAAGTATTAGTACTCCAACTGGTACCTCAAAGACACCTGATCGTGATGAAGCTAGGAAACCAGTGGATCAAACATCTTTTAGAGGTATGATAGGAAGCTTACTATAGTTAACATCTAGTCATCCAAACATGTTGTTTTTTGTATGCTTATGTGCAATATATCAATCCAATCCTATGGAATATCATTTAAAGGTAGTGAAATGAATTTTTCGCTACTTAAATAGAACCATGGATTTAGGACTCTTTTACACTTATGGAAAAGATTTTGTTTTAAAATGCTTTTCAGATGCTGACATTGGTGGATGTAGAATGGATAGAAAGATACATACAAAACATGTAATTTCTTAGATGATTCATTAGTTTCTTGGTCTTGAAAGAATAAACACTCAGTAGCACTCTCCACTACTGAAGCGGAATATGTAGCAGCTGGATGTGGTTGTGCTCAAGTGTTGTAGATGCAACACACACTCACAGTCTATGGCTTCAGTTTCACTAAGACTCAAATTTTTTGTGATAACACATGTTCCATTGCCCTTAGTAAAAAGTATGCACACTACTCTCGTGCAAAACACATAGATATTAGGCATCACTTTCTTAGGGATCACACACTAAAAGGAGATATCATTCTTCAATTTATCATAATTCAAGATCAACTTGCTGACATTTTCACAAAAAAATTACCCTCTGATAAATTTGAATACATTAAATAGAAATTAGGAATGATAACTGTAAGGTAATATTCCTTCATTAACTTCTTCTTAAACCATTCTCCTTACAGTAATAAACTCCTTTTCATAGGGGGAGTACATTTGGTTTTTATCCTTTCAAATATTTTCATAATGAGTCATTCTAAATATTTGGAATGATGTTTTCATACTGAAAATTTTCAGAATGAAGTTTTCTTACTGAGGATTTTCGTAATGAGAATTTTCATAATGAGAATTTTCGTAATGAGAATTTTTGTAATGGAAATTTCCGTAATGGTAATTTCCGTACTCATACGTTTCGTACTAGAATTTTGGTAATCAAAGCTTTTGAAATAAAATTTTCGACTTTAGGTTTTTTAGTATGTTTTTCGTACTGAGTTTTTTATAGTGAGTTTTTTGTAGTACGATCTTTGAAGTAAAATTTTCTTCAAGTAGAATATCACCTATTACGAATAAAATTCCTAGCCAATCCGAAAGGTATGGATTCCTTACTTAAGTTATCATAATCATTTTTTGTTTCTTGTAGTTTCTTTTTATTATAAAATTTCTCGGATTCGTTTCTTCTTAAATCTGAATGTTTTTGTTAAAACCTCAAAAGATCGGATTCAATGTTTCTTACAGGTATGTTTTCAACTGTCAGATCAGATCAAAGAGTTTCTCAATCGTCAGATTGGTTTTTGACGTTCAAAGTTCACCACCATCGCCTATATAAAGGGCCCCCATGATGGTTTCCCCACATCGTTTTCAAATCCCTTGCGTGTCGAATCTCGGCCTCTATTCTTAAAGCATGTTCTGAATCATTCAGTGCTCCTCCATTCCGAATGTCTGTAGAAGCCCCATCCGAAGATATGTCTTCGACAAAGCCAATCTCAAAGAGGTTAGTCTACAGTGAAAGGATAGTCCATCCAGACTTTTTTAGTGAGTATGATTCTCTAATCTCTTAGAATATCAAACTCAATGGATGGAAAGATTTCTGCATATCGAAACCAGGGAATCAGTATGTTGTTTTTACGGATTTTCTTGTAGAATTTTATGAGCCTGTTTCCTTCTATGAATAATTTGGTAGAGAAAGATTTTCGATTAAGAGTTATGGTATGACTTACAAGATCTCTTACACCAAGGCTACAATCGTGGTGGGTGTTTCATACGATGGTGAAGCAGAATTTTGTTCAAATAAGCTACCAGATGTGCAAGGTAGTTTCAGCAATGTGGAGGAAATTGAATTCGTCAGACACAAAGACGATAAAACAGCTATGATTTCTCATCTCCCCACCGAAAACTGGATTCTGCATTTGTGGGTTCAAGGGGTATTTATTCTGAGAAGAGGTGATAAGGATAACCTAAATAATAGTGATATTTACATCTTGGATTTCTTGTTAAAGCTAAGAAAGATCAATCTGATGAGGCAGATTCTTATTATAGTATAAAATATCAAGAATGGAACATTGAAGGCTCAAATTATTATGTACCCTACTCTTCTTTCCAAGCTTATTATTAGGTGTCTTGATTCATTCAAGGTCTCTTTCACCACCAAGCCATTAAATTGTATGGTGATGATGAGAAGTGATGACACCTTAAAGAGGAAGAAAGATGGTTTTTCAAAATAATTAGGAGATTTTTATGATCTGCTAGAGGAGGAGGCAGAGGCCGTTCCTGAAAATGTGGAGAAAGTGGAGCCAGTGAAGAAGGTTATTAAGAAGAGGAAATTGAAGCAATTTGTGGCTGAATAAAACATTCTTAATGCTAAGGAAACCCAATCCGCACCCCCCATGATGAAGAAATGGAAAGCATATCCAGATGAGGTGGTCTCTAAATGGAGGGAAGATATAGAGAAAAGGAAAGAATGGGAACCTCAGTTCCGACTGGACCCATCTGAAGCTAAATCCTTAAGGTAGAAGACAACTAAATACCTTGATAAGGTAGAAAAATTGAAGAAGATAAAGAATAATATGTATGAATATGAGGTTGTTCAATCAATTTTGATCTGAGAAGATTCTGGTTCCGGAAACTTCTGATGTCCAACCATTACCAGAGACCCCTGGAAAGAACTACTTCACTTTGAAAAAACATATAGAAGAAGAAGTTGTTGAAAGAGTATAAGAAGAGGTGGATGTATAAGAAGAATATGAAATAGAAGATGTCAGTGGTGATCATGATGATTTGATTAAATGAGTAATGGATTATCAAGAAAAGGCTGAATCCTCAAAGATTATCACTCTGGGAAATGGAGATGAGATAGACAGTAAGAAAGATGATGGCAAGGAAGAAGCGAAGGAAAATATATTATCTAAGGAAGAAAGCTATGAGAAGAATTTTCTTGAAGGAGTAGATAAGGAGAAACCAGATGAAGAAAATATAGTTCAACTATCTGAAATTGAGGAAGAATATCAGGATGAATAACCCATTATGAAAGTTGATAAGGGTAAGCAAGTGCTTATGGACTCCCTACAAAAGATATCATAAGGAAGAATCATGTTGGTGGCTCTTCTAAAATAATGTTAGTGGAAATTGATGAAGATCTATCCACAAGCTAGGTTTCTGATTCGAAATCATCAGCACTAGGTCATGACTTTGTTGTCGAGTCTTTGAAGAAATTGGTGGATACAATTCCGATCTTTCCCACCATAGACTACAGGTGACAAATGCCTCGACACATCCTAAATCTGAAGTCAGAATCTGTATCCATGGTGATGGATATGTGTGTGAATATTGAAGCTGAGCATAGAAATTTTATTATCAATTATAATGTCCATAGAAAATCATGCAGCAAAATCACTCTTTGGTCAAGAAAAGTTGCTGATGACTTGGCTGAGTTTGATTGTTTTCAGAATGATATAAAATATGCCATTGATAATGAGGATTCCAAGATGAAGAATCTTGAAAATAAGTTGAACCTTGAGTAAAATTATCTTAATAAACAAGTAAAGGATCTGAATGGTATGATGAACTCTATTTCTCAATGTTGGAAAGGGGAAACAAATATCCGGATTGAGATCGAAGAAAAACATGTGAACCAGGATGAAATTCTTAAGGCACAGTCTGAGGCTCTGAAGGCTAAAGATGAAAGGATTAAATCCTTATAAAAGAAAGATAAGGAAGACCAGAAATACTTGAAGAATCTAAAAACACTGTTGAAGATGTTAATCCCCAAGGAAAAGGAAGACAAATAGTCCAATCTGATTTTTTGTTGTAATGTATTTCCATGTAAAAATATTTTCAATCATAATGAAAAGATTGGTTGCTTGTTTTGTTGGTATGTATTTACTAAGGTTTTAGGTACTTTATTGTTTTTACATTCCATAAATTATATTTGAAAATCACAGAGGGGGAGAAAGAAAAAAATTACTCAAAAGGGGGAGAAGGAAAAATCTAAAAAGGAGAAGAAAATTTTCTATGTAAAGTAAACTATCCTTAAGTAAGGGGGAGCTTATCTAAGGAAGATTTTCTCATTACAATGCTTTTCAATCTCATGATAATGAAAAATCCATTATGGAAATCCGGAATACAATCCTTAGAGTTCCAAAGCCTAAGGGGGACATTGTTGTATTCACCATCATCTATGAAAAATGGGAGATAAGCTTTAATTTTAATGTCTAGAAATTTATTTTCTATGTTCTTATATTATTTTTTGAATGTCTGTTGGTTCTTTCCAAAAAGGGTGAGATTGTTGATTCAATAAGGTTTTCCTTATGTCTTTTCCATTTCTTATTGTTTTGAAAATCACAAACACCTTATACCTAAGAAAATCTACATTTTTACTTATATATGGAAAATTTCCTTCTCAAAGGAATTTACCCCAACCATGTTTTCATTGTTCTTATCAATATTTTTCTCATGTTTAAAAATTGGATTCATATCAAAAACCTCGGAATCATATTATACATAGATATGAAGCATTCTGTTTTAAGGATCCAAATTCTGGATATGGACTCTAAGGAAGTTCAACTCCGAATTCAGAATACGAACTCCAATGAAGTTCAACCCCGAATTCTGGATACAAACTCTAATGAAGTTCCACTCCGAATTCCAGATACAAACTCTAATGAAGCTACACTCCAAATTATGGATACAAACTCTCATGAAGTTCAACATCTATTTCTGGATACGAACTCTAATGATGTTCGACTCTAAATTCTGATTACAAACTTATCTAAGTTCAGACTCCGAGTTCTCTGAATTCAGACTCTGAACTCTTATGAGTTCTGACTCCGAATTCTCATGAACACTGAATCTGAACATTTTAAGTTCTAGTTCCAAATTCTGATGAAACTAGACTCTGAATTTCCTTGAAATTCAGACTCCAGATTTCTATAGAATTGAGGTTCCAAATTCCAATAAAATTGAATCCGAATATATCTTTATTATGGACTCCGAATTCCATTTTTTTAGACTCCGAATATTTATTTGCGTACATTCTGAAATTCAGTTTTACTTTTTCTTACACTTGTTTCATTAAAAACTGATGTCGTACATTTAGTTATTGACTAACCATTGATTGAGTGACACGTGTACTGGTCCCTCCGAAATTCAAGGAGAAATATGACCGTTGGAGGAGGGAGCCGATCATTTGAGCTTCTCCTATAAATAGGAGCGCATTTGAAAAGAAGCAACAACTTTGACATCAGTGCTTACATGCTGTTGAAGTGATTTCTAGAGATAGAGGCTCTTATCAACTCTCAAAGCTTCAAGCAGAACGTTTGAAAATCTTGTTCAAACATTGCCTTGTGCAGACTTGCTTCGAGCTACTAAGTTTGTTGCTGACTATAATTGAGGGATTCTAGGGATAGGAAGACAGAGGTTCCCACACCATGAAGTTGAGGTCTTACTTGTTGAGGGAGACAGAGGTGCCCACTACCTGATAGTTGAGGGATTGCGGTGAGAGTAAGACAGACTCCAATATTCGTATCGAGGTCTTACCCTGGTTTGGGTAAGACAGACATTCTTTAAAGTATACCTCAAGGGACCACTTATCCAGGGTTGTTGGATACCCTTCTCTTTGGGTTAAAAGAGTTATTGTTTGTTACTTGTAATTTTTACTACTTTGTTTTTCCGCTGCATTTTTTATTTTTAAGGAAAGTATAACATTATTATACATCCTTACTTGTACTCTGATTTAGTTAGATTCTATATGCATTAAAGTAGAATCTTAGTTGGTGTAATCTTTTGTTAAATTTCACTTCCGGAATCAATTTTCCAGAATCAAGAAAGTGTTTAGAACATAGAGGTGTTGTGAATTTTGGTTATCCAAAATTTCTTAAGGAAAATTGTAAGTATATAATTCACACCCTCTTGTATTTGTATCTCATTATACATATTCCATCCTATGTTTGTTATTATAGAGTATATCATACTCAGTTTCATACCATCCTAACATTTATCTCTCATTAAATGCCTCCAATGTACACCTGTTACTTTGTTGAAATTCCAAAAGGAATTTCTCTCTCCTCATTTACATTCAAACAATTATTTTGTATCATGAATCTAAATTCCATTATATTTGTTGGCACATGTATCAATATGACCCCCTTACTATCCATGTCATTTAAATATGATGAGACACTCATTTCTCTCTCATCAACCATTTTTATGAGTTCTTATGTCTGTTGTCATGCAGCTGAAATTGCACAGCATTTTTCCAAGGAAAAGTCATTGTATAGTGAATACCATGGCCATTTCCCTATAAAGGTTATTCACCTTTATGCACATTTACTTATTGTTTAATGAGTTTCAAGTATGTATTCCACATTCTTTTATGTTGGAATAAATGATTATGTTGAATGATTCAATGTTTTATGATCCATGTGGCACACTTATGCATGATGTGAAATGTTTAAGAAGGGTTCACCCTGATAGTGCTACAATGCATTGGGTATAATATAGTATCATGATACATCATGTGCAATTGGTGTTTACTCATTCCAATTCAAGTGAAACAAGGGTTTACTTGTGATTCATGTCAATGATGGTTTACTCATGCTCCATTTGCAATGATCCTTCGCTCATGCTAATTCCATGTTATGTGTTGTTTCCACAATTCCATGTTATGAATATCACGCTTTATCATGCCTTTATGTTTATTCTTCTCTTGTGCTCCATTTATATACCTATTTTATAACATGTATTGTACTCCCTATGTTATTCCATGATTTTTTTCTTATTGGGCTTTATAGCTCACCCTTTTCTTAGGAATTTCCTCAGGTTATCCCATGAAATGCTATGTATGAGGGAATTTAGTGCCCATGTAAAGGATGTTTTCATTAAATATGTTGTATTTCATGTTTTAAGTTGTTATGTAATGATCTTAATCCCCAAAGACACTAGACCTACCGATCTTCTATGTTTTATCAAGTGAATTTTATGTAATAAATTATGTTTAATTGTATAATAAAAAGCAGGGTTGTCATATTAGGGGTGGTGGCAATGACGATGGATGAATTCTGACTACGTTCGAAATAGAACATCCACCTCATTTGACCTAGAATGGGGGAAACAAATGAGTTTCGACCACTAACCATGCTCACAATGTAGGACTTTTATTGATTTTAATCTCATGTTCCTAGAGGACATTGGCCCGAAATGGTAGGAGAGACCACAGGCCAAACAGCTGTGTTGTTCGGGGGCACTTTTGGATGCGAGAGATGATGAAGACCCATGTATTGGGAGTGTGTGACGCCTGAATGTTTCTTGTGCAGTTTAACATCATTCAAGAAAATGAAAGAGGTCGTGACCTTCATGAAGATGGATACATGGTGTAGTTATGAAGAACATGATGTGAATGAGGGAAAAACCCTCCCCCACAACATGTGTTTTGACCCAAGGGAAGATCTTAAATCTGGGGATAGGCATACAGATGAAATGTACATGCATTCCTATATATCTTATAAGGATGCGAATCAAGACATAAGTAGTATAGAAAGTTCCACGCAGTTTAACTTTATTCGTGGTGGACATAAGAGTATATAAGAATGTGGAGGAGAACATTGGGAGATTATCATGATCCCGTCATTAGTGGGGGAAGGGATGCCTACACTACACCATGTGGAATCTTCCAAGTAAAATATACCCATGGGGATAGTCAATGAGGAGTCTGGGGGTGGGACTCAAGATGAGGTGTTTGAGCGTTACTACATATCCTATGAGGATGGGAATCATGTTTTTTGTAACTCATGGATGTACCATGCGATTTTACATCATGTGGTGTAGAAGAATGCTGAGTTCTTTTACGTCCTTTAATCCAGACATACCATACATTTTAGTGTCATGTGTCAATGATGGAACAACTTATGGTCATGTGGGACCATACAAATCATATTCTATGGTAATAAAGCTCAGACCGTTTTACAGTTTATCACCATGTGTGATGGGAAAGACATTTAATGTCTAGTAGGAAATAACAGTTTAAGGTCATGTTAGACCCAATATAGTTTAACGTCCTATGGGATGACATAAAATTTAATATCATGCAAGATATTATAGTTTAAGGTCATGTAGGACTCTGAGGAAAAAGGGTTACGAAAATTATTTCATGTGGAATTTGTCCTTGGTGGAAGGAGTTATACGCTTGACATCCATCGTAACTAGAGAGTATACTCCATTGGGGTAAACCATGTGAAGGATATATGTTCCTTCCCATTTGGGATCTATCATGGGTGTTTTCCTACCAGATATCATAGGTGTTCTTAGGGCCGGCACCAGGTCACCGCGCAAGAAAGATCAGAGTCCAACATTCTGGTTGATAGCTCTTGAAATATTATTGTGATGTCCTTCTAGATTGTTTAGGACACGAAGCCTGTTCTCATAGAGTGCTTCCAATCCAGACAAATGGATTTTATCTACCTTATTTGGTTCTTTCTGATAGTAGAAGGATATTCGTAATAAAGGAAATTTAATACTAATGGCCAGTACGAAATTAGTTACATGCACTAGCGAATATGGAGTCACCCATGTGGAATTGCTAGTAGTTGTCCGATAGGCTCAGAGGTCGTTGGAGAGTTTTTCCAGACAACTGTTATTATTCTAACGAAAAATTTTCTAGATTATTTTAGGGAGGTTTTTTTAATTCCTCGATCTTCCCATTTTCTTGTGTGTGAAAGTTGTAGGTGTGGATAGAATGGATGTTGTTCTTGGCGTACAATTTCATCAATTAAGCTACATGGAAGTTGGTGTCGTTATCGATGAGTATCGAATATGGGACTCCAAATAAGTAGATGATATTGGATCTCACAAATTCAATGATGGAATGGGACTTGACCTCCTTAAAATGAATATCCTCTTTCCAGTTATGAATTAAATCTATAGCCATCACTACGAACTGCACGGGCTTGATGTTGCCGGTGGATATCACCCTATGACATCGAGTCCCTAGACTACAAAGGGCCAAGAGTACATGGTAGTGTAGATGGGGTCTAGAGGCCGATACACAAATATGGAATGAATTTGGAATGCATGAAACCTCTTTGAAAAATAGATGTAGTCACAGATCATGGAGGTCCAAAAATACCCCAACCCCCAGATCTGGTGAGATAGTTTCAGTTTGTACTGATGAGCCCAGCAGGAAACAACATGAACCTCTTACATGAATTAATGAATCTCAATTACTTGAATTCAATAGAGGGTAACCCCCCAAAAACGCTTCCTTCTATTTGATCTACAAATGACCATGACCACTCTGGAGGGGAAACTACAGCGCACATCGTCATATTTTCTCCTAATCAGCTCGATCTTTTAAGAGAATACCATGCTGGAGGTACTCAAAAATTGGGGTCCACCGGTCGGGAGTCACTTATAGCATTAAATCAGGTGGAAATAGGATTACTGACGAGGAGGCATCAATGGTAAGGTGGATTACCTGCTGGCTATCATAGTCATCCAGAGTGACAGGGGCAATGAGTCTCTAGTGTGCCACATGGATAATCAAATCATCCTGATGAGCCTCCGCAAAAGATGCTTCTAGGTTGGCCAAGGTGTGAGCTCGACCATTTTGGGAGTAAGGAATATGAGTAACCTCTGGCCAACATGGGAATTGGGCCATCATCAAGAAGGGAAGTTCAAATATTTGTATGTGTTCTGGCATCCAAATGACATAGTCACCGTTGATCTACTTGATAACTATTTTGCAGTACCCATTCTCATGAATGTGGGGAACTTCAATCATTAGGGCCAACACAAGGCTAGTGAGGGAAGCCTGGTACATTCATCAATGTTGTTAAATACTTCTTATAATAGGAATGAATACGGATGAATGACATGCACCAGGGTAATGACAAAAATACCCTAGCCAACACTATTGAGTCTAGGGTCAATGAGCCTTCTACTGATAGGACTCCGGGAAGCACCACCAAAGTGAATTTCCAGTATTTAAACACATATTATAGTTTGAGAGTGTGCCCTAAGTCTTGATGGTAGGGGATGTAATTGGGGTGATTAGTGAGATTCGCCTCTTTCAGCATTCTACATTTCAAAAACCATACAATTCCCTCTTCTCAGGAACTTAGGAAATAACTAGGGACCTGAGACTCATTGAATGTTTATATTTGGTTTCTATTGTCTAGGAAGGGGGCCTTTGGAGCCTGGCCCTGACGAGGGTCAAGAGGAGCATGTTGTTGTGGTCGAGCCTAGTTATCATGCTCAGGTGGTGACACATTATGCGGGGGGGGGGGGGGGTGCCTATCGGTTATGAGGTATGTGTTGCGCGGACTGAGGCTGCACCTGAGGTGAGGGCCTCTATGAGGTTATGGAGGTTTCTCCACTAGTAATAACTGAAATTTCCAGAGGGCCCCTGTTGGGGCCACCACGGCGGGCTCATCCTTAGTGGCTCTTCTCATTTGAATTTCATGAGGAAGCAGACATGATATCTTAGCCTAATAAAAGTCTTCTTCTTGATGTTTTTCCTTATAAGTAATGTTTTGTAATTCCCTAGGGTAAATTTTTGTAATGAGATAGGGGCCAGTTCGGTCTTGACATTTCACACAAAACTTTTAAGCAGTTGTTCTTGAGTCAGCGGAATATCCTAGAATTAGGTGAGGCCTTTATACTTGGAAATGAAGTCTGTGACGCGTTCTTCAGGCCTCTGCTTATACTTGAAGAGGTCTGTAATAATTGTCTTCTGAGTGGTAGAGCTAAACTAGTAGAGAAACTACCCACAAAGATCTTCCAATCTGGAAACCGACTAGATGGGTAGCTGGTGTACAAAAAAATGCAGGACCATCAAATGAATGTATGAAACATCAGTGTTTTTCATCTTCATGCAATGATATAGTTCCTAGCATGGGTCCAAACCATGAGATTATGCGTGCCAGATGATGCAGTGAATTTCATGTCTCATTAAATGGGGATAATGTCGGATTTTCGATACCTGAGGGTGCTGGAATATCATCCACCCATGCCGGACATGACTTTCCATTAGGAGGGATTGAAAACTGTCGAGTTTCCAATCCCTCGTGTCGAAAAATTAGTGCCCCAATATGATCATCTATGATGGGGTTCTTGTCTTCATGAGGATCTCCTACCACCAGTGAGTTGGAGGGTTCTTCAAAATGGTATGTAGGCCCGACGTCTCATAGATCGGCTTGTGGGATGACCTGTGGAGTGGTTGGGGAACCTGTGCTGGGTCCCATTGATTATTAAGATTCTCAAGAGGATTTGACGACACATTCCATACCCTCTTTCTGAATTCTGGGGCCTCTATCCTATCTACAGGGGCAGGATGGTCAGGGCCACCCAGTGGATACTCACCATGGGGAAGTTGTTCCTGCACCTATTGTCTCGGTCGAGGATCACCATAGATTGGACTCTACTCTAAAATGTGTTCAACAAGTTGTTCATTGAACATCTTCTTCTTCTCTGTGAGTTGATGACAAAATGTAGTTTTTTTGGGATCATCTTCCATCTTATGCACTGAGCCAGATGGGTCAGAAGGTTTGAAATCTTTGTGTTTTTCCCCTTATTGGGATTCTGGCTATGGTTTAATGACTCAATGGGAACTGTAAGACCTCATATAATTATTTTATAGAAAGTTTCCCTTCCTAATGGATCCAATAGTTGTAAATCACCCCCAGGGGTATGTTTTATCCATGGATCATGGTTTCTGACTCTACCTATGATAGTGTGGCAATGTTATCTACGAATCTTCCTAGAGGAATATCCTCGGTATCACCTAGAAGGTATGGATGGAACCTGATAGAACTGAAATGGAGGTCATCATACTATAATAAAAAATATACCAAAATGTGGGGGGATTCCTCCTTGATAATTCTTGGGAGAACTTTAATTTTCTAAACGCATCTTTGTCGGCGGGTCCGGTGGTGACCGGGAGACTCAGGGTGATGAGCCATAGGGAGTGCTACCAATCTAACCATACATGATTTCTAGACAATGTCCTAAAATTTTTATTGTCAATTGGTGTATACCACCCACTGATAATGGAGAAGGAAGTGTTCCGCTCATATGGTATGGTAAAAGAAAGCAACTTCCTCTTGGGTGAGCAATTCCAGCGCACAGAAGTTGGCAGTTGTTATCTGCCAGAAAATATATTGGAAATGATCCACTGAAAGGATGTTCTAGAAAATCCTTGGATCAGGCTCAATATATGGCCCTTGGTTGGACCAATCATCAACCATACGAGGTTTATAGACTATTAGTGGCACAGAAGAAGACTTCTGAGACACTATAGACTGGCCAACAGAGAATATGGATAATGAGGTAACAAACCACCACATCATAGGTTGTCGTACGCTGAATTCGACAACCAAAAAACCAAATATCTATAAAATGGGATGGATACCATGGCTTCCAGCATAGGGGTTGCAGTTACTAATGGTGGGATAGTCTACTATTCATCCATTACCATTCCCAAGAATAGTTGTTTGTGGTCTCTTCTCAAAGTAGAGAATGACCCTATGGATGATAGGGAGGATTGTGTGGAAAGACACTGGGAAGGGTACAAATCATTATACCTATGGGTGTATATGCATAGGGAGGTAGGAATCCAATGGACCTCACATTCTAGAAGGATGAGGATGATATGTTACATTCTCGCCCTGACCCTTGACACAGAGGATCAAAGTGAGGGTTCCATTTTTAAATCACATTCCTGCTGAGAATCCGAGAATCATACAGGCCTATCTACATCCTGAATCTTCTCCACGCTCTTTTTATGGTTTTGAATGACTACCGTCCTAACCCAGAATGGCTCTTTGGGATAGAGATGAGTTTTGGCTCGGGATAGACCTTCAACCGATATGATTATCTGGTGGATAGGGCTTCTGCCAGGGTGACATGGGGTGAGAGGAGTACATGGTAATATGAAAAAGGGAACATGGGGAGGAACTTTGGGTACACTGAATGACGTGTACAAGGAATCCCCGCAGAAAGTGTTGGAGTGGGTACGACCAATGCATTAGCTAATAGGATAATGAGTATGGCATCTGTGCTATTTTTCATTGGTAGTGTAATTGAAAGGTAGGTCCTCATACTGGTTGAGCAAAACATGGGTAGGCACACCATGTTGGTTGCCTATGATGAAACAAAAACATTGGCTACTCCGATTCCTGGGATGAGGTGGACTATATTTGGCTACTATAAGGACATGGGGAAGACCCCCATGCTGACGGTTGACCAGCCGGGTAGCATCTTTGTGTTGGTGTCCTGTAGTGGGAGGAACTACTCCATACCTGAGGTCATGGGAGTGGAATAGACTTCTGTAAAGAGATTCAACACATCTGGGTGTACCTTGGTTCAAATTAAAAGTGGCATGGGTAGGACCTCCACACTAATCTTGAGAGTGGGACGAGCATGTGCACTCATCGGTGATGGTACAGAGAGTACCCCCATACTGGGTATCATTTGCATGGGTCGCCCAACGACAGACACTATCTGCATAGAATCCATGAAAGTTGACAGAGCCTAACCGTGGGGTGGTGGGGGCCTCCATTTTGGTTGGGTATACAAGTGCCCATGATCATCATAACCATGGGGATGATGGTATACATCAAGAGTTTCACGTTCCACAGTAGTCATTGATGTTGACGCCCCTCGGCGGGCTCCCTCCATGTCCTACGCTAGAAACTGGAATCATGTCAACTAGTATGGGGCTGGTAGTGTAGTTGCATAGCTTACCTACTCCTTAACTCGTATAGAAGGGTGGCAGTACTGACACGGCCTAGTGTGATCGCACATTAGTGGCCCCGAGGATGGGATTCTAGATATGTTGTGTCAGACATCCCTCACCTCTTTAGCCTATGGGAGGGAGTAATCAATGTGTTCTGAGGAGAGGCTCCCGAAATGATTATATGTCAGTGTGGGGAGCAGTGGAACCCTGTTTAGCCCATGGTGGTAGTAGTGGAAATGGGGCACATAAGCATATAGTTCTTTTCAAGCCATATCCTAGGATGGGATAATCCCTTCTTCCTCGTATCATCACATGAGGTGACTTATCACCCTATAAAAATGACATTAGATGTGAAATAGGGATGTGGGCTCCCAATATATTTTGATGATGATGCTTCCAAGGAGGAGATGAGGCTACGTGGGATTTCCCAGTTGACGCTGCCCATGCCCCTGTATCGGTGGCTGGGCGGTGATCGATTTCTTATTGAAAAAACATGTGTCCTACTATGAAGGGAGATTTAACTATTAGTGCTGATATAAGGAATGAGATGTTCATTACCCCAGTGCCATTCCATCTTCCATGGTTGGTAATAAGGATCCATGCTGAAAATGTTGTAGAACAAGATGTCCATCATTCAACTACCTCAATTTTTGGGGAGTTTCACTCAAGGCCCACTATTTTCTTGGAGGGACATGGCACCGAATACATGGATCCAATGACACACTAGTCCAATTATGTATCGAATGATACTAATATCAACCTTTGGGAGAATAACATCATGTCAGTATCACCATTTCTATTTTCGACACATTCAACATGGAGCGCATCCATCTGGGGAGGTTGTGTAGTTCTATTGTCCCACATTCCCACATTGCAAAGGCTGGCAGCATTTGTATCTTATTCAGGGACTTTTTCCCATGATCAATATAGGATTATGGGATTTCCGTTCAACCTTACATGGATTCCTCTACATAATTTGTCACTTTATCTGGGTCTCCCTTAAAGATTAAGTCATTGTTCATGAAACCCTTCCCGATGCCATGTCTTCGTGGATACTGGTTAATTACAGTGGTTCATTCAGGACATTCCATGGGGTCTAATCTATGTAGAAAAGTTGAATCAGGGGAGGTGTCATGTTTGTCATTGAAGGCGTGTCTGGCCGCTGGAACATTAAAATGTTTTGGGTTTTCCCCTTATGATAGGGCTTCTTGAGGGAACAAAATAATGAGGAACCCCACATCGAATAGAGGGAATTATTTTCCATAGAAATGTCTTTGAGTTTTTTAATATCTTCAAATGTTTATCATAGAATATGTCATGAGTTTAACGAATAGAGAATATAGATTTAACTGATCAGGAAACTAACAAGAGTGGATAAGATTGGTGCAACCCCAGGTGGGATCGCTGATGCAGGGGCTAACGTGTGATTAGTAACCTGATTACAGATAGGAGCAGTGATAAAGTGGGAGACATGATATAACAACCCATTCATTACATAAATTGTTAATACTTCAAAATTTAAGTACACTTATTAAAACATATAACAAAACCATGAATGGACTTTATAGTTATAGTGTCATTAGAAATTGGGAAACATAAACAACTGGTTCATAAATCATCTACATTGTCTCCCATTTATTTCATCACATCTAGAGTGCCTTTTTGGAATATCCTACTTAATAACCTTCTTCCTGACCTGGGGAAAGAAAACATACAAAATGGTGAGCTCAAATTCTCAGTAAGGGTAAACAAAAGAAATATCAATCACATCATATTCATAAGAACATATCATTTTGGAAATCTTAACCTGCAAATGAGATCATAATTTCAAAACATGGGATAAATCATATTAGTGAAATGTAATACCAATAATCATAAATTAAAACATGAAACATTGTGGAATACACACATAATAATAGATAATCATTTCTTAGTAGTGAAGACTCATTGCCAAGACTATCTTAGCAGACAAAGTCCATTTCTGAACCGAGTTCACTCCTCGTTTCAGTCCTATTTCACTGAACCAGATTAACCTGCCATTATAGCCATGTCTATCTCATGAGATATAAATCATTACCTAATGCATTGGAGGGATATATAGGTCCCACCCATCTCATAATTATACCATTCTTATGTGTGCCACAAAATCATAAAGCATACATCATTGCATAACCCATGTAATAAAAATGGGATTCTTAAACATCGTGACATAATAAAACAATTCATATAAGATAAAGGAATTCATAAGATTAATTCCATCACAAAATAATCAAATCAATATAATAATAGGGATAGAAATAGAACCCTATATTATATTAGATGGAAAATAATTTTGATAAAACTATTGAACTCCATTCTTGAGGAAAATATGCTTTCTACTTCAAAAACATTTTCCTTTCTTAATATGTCATATAATTTTGAACTAAAAGAAGTTGATTAAAAATAATCTTGAAAAATAGTAAAGTAATATTTATGTAAATAATTTTCTAAAAATCCATTCAGTCCTTATAAGTTAAAAAAATATTCTTCTCGTACTTTGGTCGGAAAAGTCAAAAAGTACCTCGTACGAAAAACGACAAAATATTCCTTTCATATCTTTTACTAAAAATAGACCGGAGGTTAATATTGTATTCAAAAAATTTTATGAGGATAGAAATAATATTACATATTGAATAATCATGGATGTGGATGATAAATATTCCCCAGTAAATTCTGAAATATAAACAATCTCGGATAAAAATTGATATTGCGAGATTTTCACATACCTTAGGTCTGATTTGCTTCGTAAGTGTCCAAAAATCCTGTATAATTATTTAAATAATGTTATTGACACATTACAGAATCATACATATTTTTATGATATCATATATGGTTATATTCTTAGCTTCCTATTAGTAATATTTCATTACTACTTATTATTTGGGTGTTTATTACTTTTTGTTCTTATGCGTGTTTTTTCGAATAAATTCTTATTATTCTTTCTAGGATATAGATACCTCACTTCCAGAATTTTATTACTATAATATATATCATATTGATTCATTAAATTCATTTATATAATCATTATGCAATGAAGATCATGTAGAATGAGTCTCATCACATCGTGGAGATGGTATTCCGTACGTACGCACGAGCGATCATATCGTTCCCATGATCGTGGAATTGTATTGGAGTGTATGTATACTATTTCAGAATCAATATCACCTTAAAATAATCATATATAGTTATTATTTACACCATTATACCCATCCAAGTACGGTGGTGGTGGAAAATAGTTTACACCACAGCGTGGAGACGGTATTCTGTTCGTACGCACGCACGATGATTTCATTTTTCGTAGGATGGATAGATGGTGAAATAGGGTTGTTTAATACTTATAATAACATATCAGTATATGAGTGATACTGATTCTATTACTTCATAATGAAACAACTAAAGAAGAATAAGTGGAAGAAGAAATAAAGTTGAAGGAATTGGTAACAGACATTACCTCTTCTTTGAAGCGCCTCTTTGAGACCTCCTTTTAGGGCACTAAAATTGGTCTTTGAAGAAGACCAAGACCGCTAGGATGTTTATAGGGAAGTGGAGAAGAGAATTTTTCAGGGGTTTTATGATCATGAAGGCTCAAATTGGTGTGAGGAATAGAGGGAGGAGGTTTCTTTTTATAAGGTAAGAGAGGGGCACCTTAGGAAAAACTAAAAATATTATTTTATTATAAGGTCATATTCTGTTTTTAATAGCTCCAAATTGATTTATTCCGAATCTAAAGTAGGTATGGGTTGAAATATTTTCATCCAATATATTTTATACAAGTTTAGGTTTCTATTTTAACCTTATAATTTATATTTAACTTTAAGTTAGATAATTTAACTTTTACCATGTCTTCATGTTTTCTTACACTATAAGGTTAATAAACGTACTATAACAAGACAAACGAACCCCAAGTTGTTTATTATTAATATATATAACCTTATCTAAGTCATTTGGCCGAAACTTAGATTTTTAGGAATAAAATAATAATTAATAATATAATATTTGTTTTAAAAACAATTTTATGTCATTTTTGACACTATTTGGTAATTAATTTTTGTGAAAATCATAACAGAATGATTGGTTCCAAAAAAGTTACTTAAACCAGTACTAATATGTAATATTAACCTATAAAATTATTGTAATTCATAAAATGTCTAAAATTACATTTATTTGGGTATTTATAACATCAATTATGTCAATATTTGATTAATAAGATAATTAGTGAATCATCATTGTTTCATACATAAATTAAATTATCTAATCTCTAAAAATAACAAATAAAATACCATTATGTATGAAATCTATTTAGATTTCTAATGAATATTTATAGTCTAATTTATCTTATGTATAACCCTATATTAAAAATTATTTAGTTATTAAACTTTGATTTTAACTATTTTAACCCTTTTTTAAATAAATTAATAATAAATGTTCTAATCTAATCCATCTGGACCTAAATGGTCATATTTTATTCCTTGGTTGTTTTTGATCGAATTACACTTATCCAATAGAATTAGGACATGTGTTAGTTTAATAATAATATCATTTATACCCTTAATTTCTATATCTACTTTTAATCGTGGTAAAAAAAGTAAAAAGTTACTATTCATCAAAAATTATTTTCATCTCATTGAACAACATTTTAATCTTTTATATTAACTGTGTCTCTCGGATTCTTTAAATTCCACTCATAGAAGCAGTAAAATTATGTTTTATGTGAATTTGGAAATTCTCCTAGGATATGGGTAAAAGATAGTGAAAAGTTCAATAATATTTTTATATATATAAAATTATTAAAAAATGACTTCAATGAATTGGATTGAACATATATAGGTATTATGTATCAATTTTTACCTAAAATAAATTTAAATAAAATAAATAATTATTTAAATAAAAAGTCGGTTTTAAATAGTAACCTAGTGTTTTCACTATTCATCAAAAATTGAAAGTTTCCAAAAAATTACCAAAATTTCACCCTAGGATAATTTCGATATTACGAATCCAAAAAATGCAGTCCATTTTGAAAAATAAAATTTACAAAATTTAAAAAAGTGGGTATTACTAATCATAACAGCTTGTTTTAATAATATTTTAATAACATATCGTTGTTTAGTGAAACTCGGTATTGTGTACGATGCAAGATATCGAGGAAGGTCGAGATTGTGTATAAAGCAAGCCAAGCTAGTGTTGTGTGTAGTGAAATATTCCTTTTATGATTTATATAAAAACAAAATATTTCTCATAAAAGTCTTGGGTGTTACATTCTACCCCCCCTTAAAATGAATTTCGCCCTCGAAATTCATCACTTTGTAACAAACAGATGAGGAAACCTCTCCCTTATCATATCCTCAAGCTCCAATGTATCTTCTTCTAATTTGTGGTTCCTTCATAAAACATTCACCAAGCGAGTGGTCTTGTTCTGTAGGACTTTTTCACTACGATCGAGAATCTATATCGGCTATTCATCATAAGAAAGATCATGCTCTAGCGGCACAACATCTGAGCTGAGTACATGTGAAGGATCAGGTATGTACGTTCTCAGGAGAGATACATGGAACACATCGTGAACTTGAGAGAGAGTCTGTGGAAGCACCAATCGGTAAGCTACCTTCCCAACATGATCCAGTATTTCGAAAGGACTGATATACCTAGGGCTCAACTTTCCCTTCTTTCCAAATCTCATTACTCTCTTCCAAGGAGATATTCGTAAGAACACTTTATCACCCACTTTAAACTCTAGGTATTTTCTTCAGTTGTCGGCATAACTTTTTTGTCGACTCTGAGCTGCTTCTATGTGTTATTGAATAGATTGGATCTTCTCTGCCATCTCATCAACAAGATCAGGTCCTAATAGCTTTCTTTCCCCAACTTCATCCCAGAAAGATGGAGTCCTGCATTTCTTTCCATAGAGAGCTTCATAAGGAGCCATTTGAATGCTGGAGTGAAAGATATTATTATAAGAAAATTCTACAAAAGGTAGGTGTTGATCCCAAACACCTTTGAAATCCATAGAGCAAGCTCTCAACATATCGTCTAGAGTTAGAATTGACCACTTCGACTGACCATCTGTCTGAGGATGATAAGCAGTGCTGAAACTCAACTATGTATCCAGAGTATGATGAAGACTACTCCAGAACTTCGAGGTAAATCATGGATCCCGATCAGATATAATGGAATGTGGTACTCCATGCAATTTTACCTCTTCCTTTACATATATACTGGCAAGATGATCTAGAGAGAAATCCTCTCCAATAGCAATGAAGTGTGCAGACATTGTAAGACGATCAAATATGACCCAAATAGAATTATTTCCTTTGGATGTTTTAGGATGTCTGATGAAAAAGTCCATAGTAATGTTTTCACATTTCCATTCGATTATGGGTAATGGTTGTAACATCCCCTTAGACTTCTGTCTATCAGCTTTAACTTGCTGACAAACCAAGCATCGAGAGAAATATTCAACAACATCTCTTTTCATGCCATCCCACCAGAAGTACTCTTTTAGGTCCCTATATATCTTCGTGCCTCTAGGATGAATAGAGAATGATGAACTATGAGCCTCATCCAGCAGCTCCTTCTTTAATTCTGGAATGGGAGGAACCCAAACCCGATTCTTGAACTTTATTATCCCATCACAATCAAGGTTGAATTCAAGAACATTTCTCACCTTCTTTTGTAACTCTACATCTTCTTTTTGTGCCTCTTTAATCTTCACATGTATAGATGGTTGAACATTCATTTGAGAACGATACGATTTTTCCCCTTCCACTATAATTACAAGATCTATCCTTTGTAAATCCATAAATATTGGATCTTTTGTGATCCTCATCATGGATAAACTGGCATGGTCTTGTCGACTTAATGCGTCTGCCACCTTGTTTTCTTTCCCAAGGTGGTAATGAATTGAGCAGTCGTAATCCCTAATCAGCTCCAACCATCTTCTTTGGCGCATATTCAGCTCCTTTTGTGTGAAAACATACTTTAAACATTTATGATCAGTATAAATGTCACACCTTTCTCCATAATGATAATGCCTCCAAATCATTAATGAAACAATTACCGCAGCTAACTCCAAATCATGAGTTGGGTAATTTTTCTCATGGATTTTTAACTGTCCTAAGGCATAAGCTATCACCATATCATTTTGCATAAGAACACACCCCATCCCCTTCTTGGATGCATCACTATAGATCACAAACCTTTCTCCACTACATGGCAGTGTGAGCACAGGTGCACTGGTTAACCTTCTTTTCAACTCTTTGAAATTCTCTTCACATTCTTCCGTCAATTCTATCTTAACTCCTTTTCGAGTCCACCTGGGGAGTCGATTAGATAATCTTGAAAAATCTTTCACAAAAGTTCGATGATAACCAACCAAACAAAGAAAACATCGGATCTCGTTTACTGTTGTTGGTCTCGACCATCTTTTGATAACCTCTGTTTTTGCTGGATCCACAGATATCCCCTCTTTTGAGATTATGTGACCCAAAAATGCTTCTTTTTGAAGCCAAAATTCACACTTGGTAAATTTTTCATAAAGCTTCTCCTTTATCAGGGTCTTCAATATAATTCTCAAGTGATCTTCATGTTCTTCCTTGCTCTTTGAATAAAAAGAATATCATCTATAAAGACTACCACAAACTGATCAAGATAGTCTCTAAGGACTCTATTCATTAGATCCATGAAGACAACATGAGGCATTAGTAAGACCAAATGTCATCACTATAAATTCATAGTGTCCAAACCTTGTACGAAAATCCATCCTTAGTATATCATACCATTTGAACCTTAATTGATGATACCCAGAATGAAGATCAATCTTGGAAAAGTATTGAGCTCCGTATAGTTGGTCAAATAAGTCATCAATTCATGTGAGAGGATATTTTTTCTTGATAGTGATCTTGTTAAGTTCTCGACAATCAATGCAGAGTCTCATTGATCCATCTTTCTACTTAACAAACAGAACAGGTGCTCCCAAAGGTGACGAAATAGGGAATATGAATCCCTTATCAGGATTCTCTTGGAGTTTCTTCTTCAATTCCTATAACTCAATTGGGGTAGTTCTATAAGGTGTCCTTTAAATAGGTAAAGCACCTGGTATAAGTTCTATTGAAAACTCAACTTCACGATTTGGTGGAAGACCCGGTACTTCCTCCTGAAAGAAAGCATAAAACTCCCATACAATTGGAATATTCTTAATCGTGAGGTGCTCTCCAACCATTTGAGATAAAAATCCTTCATTTAGGGGAATCAAGACCCATAAGATGGGAGAAATTTCCACTGGAACGTTATGTTCATCCTTGCATCGATAGACGAGCATACATTGATTTGGAATATGAAATGTGACTTCCCTTCTTTGGAAATTGATATGAGATCCATAAAAAGAAATCGAATCCATGCCAAGAATCACATCGAATTCCACTATAGGAAGGATCACAAGATTTGTAGGAAGCACTTTCCCACAAACATCAATTAGAGAAGAATTATAAACTTTTGATGTGACTATTGTGCCATTATGGGTTGTCACAACTAACTCAACATCTAATTGTTGAGGTAATACGATGATACCCTTAGAAAATAATTCAGAAATAGATGAGCAGGTGGATCCAGAATCAAAGAAACCATTAGATAATTTAGAGTGGATGGTAAGTGTACCTTTCACCACTTCGTTATCATACTCCACATCGTTGATAGAAATTTCTTGTGACATTCCTTTGTCTTTAGCCTTAAGAGATTTTTGATGTCGATCATCATCAAAAACCCTTGGAATAGGACATTGATTGGCATAATGCCCCATTTTCTTACACTTGTAACATTGAAGTGTAGGAGGTGCACTCTGTGTAGCC
Source organism: Viscum album (assembly GCA_963277665.1). Classification (NCBI taxonomy): domain Eukaryota; kingdom Viridiplantae; phylum Streptophyta; class Magnoliopsida; order Santalales; family Viscaceae; genus Viscum; species Viscum album. The sequence goes on along the minus strand of OY728146.1, from coordinate 1,057,646,229 downwards.
ATTTTTTTGTTCGCATCACTAGATATCTTTTTCCGATCATTGCGGCATTCAAATGCCCGATGACCTTCATTTCCACAATTGAAACATTTACTTGTCCCTTTAAGACAACTCCCTCCATGTTTCTTTCCACACTTTGAGCATAAGGGAAAACTCATCTTCTTTTCAGTATGATCTTTAGATTTTCCTTTTAATTCCATTTTCCTCTTCACATCAACCCCATATGACTAATGGGTTACTCCAATCTCCATCTCAACCTTGAGAGCACATCGAACGATTTCCTTGTAACTATTGAAGTCCGTTATGGCTAACACCCTTCAAAGACTTGGTTTTAAGCCACTAAATAATCGATCGATGTTACTCTCAAGTTGGATAATAATCCCATAAGCGTACCTTGAAAGTCTTGTAAAATTTGATTCGTAGGTACCAACAGATTCATTATCCTTTTGCATTAGTTATATAAACTCATCTCCATCTTTCTTGGGATAATACAAGGGAAGTACTTATTGAAAAACAAGATCTTGAACTCATCCCATTCCATGGAGTCAATTTCATCCCTCTGCCTCGTATTCTTGATAAGATTCCACCATTGATCAGCTTCACCTTCAAAACTATATACCGCTAAGATGAATTTATAATGCTCAGAATATTGAAGAACTGAAAATATCTTTTCAGTAGTACTGATACATTTTTCAGCCACTAATGGATAAGTAGACCCGCTGAATGAGGGTGGACGCTGCCGCATGAAGGATTCAAAAGAATGTTGGTCCTTTCTTTGCTCGTTTGGAAGTCCTGCATGATTCATATCTTGAGAATGTTGTGTTAGTATGGCTACAAGATTTTTCATTCCAGCTCCCATAACATTTGGTTGCTCAGGGGGACCATCATTGCATTGCCCGTCGCATTCCGCATTAACACGGTTCCTTCGGGTTCTAGCCATTGACTAAAACCAGGAAGAATAGTGTGAGAAACCCTAATAATAATAGGGAAAACACATAATGAAGAATAAAATTTCACACTTAACGTCTTATCATAGGTTGTTCATGGCCATTTCTAAAACACTAAAATTTTATTCTATGCTTAGACATATCCTTAGGTTTTATACTGAGGCTTTCATATCCTAGTTTCCAAAGGTTGACTATACCTTTCCTCTAATACCAACTATAATGACCCATACTTTACATAGATTGTTAATACATAAAAATTAAAGTACACTTATTAAACATATAACAAAACCATGAAAGGACCATATATGTATAGTGTCTTTAGAAACTGGGAAACATAAACAACTAGTTCATAAATCATCTACGTTGTCTCCCATTTATTTAATCATATCTAGAGTCCCTTTTTGGAATATCCTACTTAATAACCTTCTTCCTAGCTTGGGGAAATAAAACATACAAAATTGTGATCTCAAATGCTCAGTAAGGGTAAACAAAAGAAATATCAATCACATCATATTCATAAGAACATATCATTTTGGACAACTTAACCTTCAAAAGAGATCATAATTTCATAAAATGGGACAATCATAATAGTGAAATGTAATCCCAATAATAATAAATTAAATCATGAAACTTTGTGGAATACACACATAATCATAGAGAATCATTTCTTAGTAGTCAAGACACTTTTCCAAGACTATCTTAGCGGACAAAGTCCATTTCTGAACTGAGTTCACTTCTCGTTTCAGTCTTGTTTCACTGAACCTGATTATCCTTCCATTCCAGACATGTCTATCTCATGAGATATAAATCATTACCCAATGAATTGGAGGGAGATATAGGTCCCACCCATCTCATAATGATACCATTATTATATGTTTCACAAAATCATAAATCATACATCATTGCATAACCCATGTAATAAAAATTGGATTCTTAAACATCGTGACATCATAAAACAATTAATTTAAGATAAAGGAATTCATAAAAATAATTACATCACAACATAATCAAATCAATTTAATAATAGGTATAGAAACAAAACCCTAAATTATCTTAAATTTAAAATAATTTTGATAAAACACTTGAACTCCATTCTTGAGGAAAATATCCTTTCTACTTCAAAAAAATTTTCCTTTTTTAATATGTTATATAATTTTGAACTAAAAGAAGTTGATAAAAAATAAACATGAAAACTTGTAATGGAATCTTCATGGAAATAATGCTCTAAAAATACATTCATGCCGTATAAGTTAATAAAACATTCTTCTCGTACTTTGGCTGGAAAAGTCAAAAAGTACCTCGTTAGAAAGACGACAAAAGATTCCTTTCATATCTTTTACTAAAAACTGACTGAAGGGTAAAATTGGATTTATAAAATTGTATGAGGATAGAAATAATATTACATATTGAAGAAACATGGATTTGGATGATAAATATTCCCCATTAAATTATGAAATATAAACAATCTCGAATAAAAATTGAGATTGCGAGATTTTCCCTTACCTTAGGTCCGATTTTCTTCGTAAGTGTACAAACCTCCTATATAATGATTTAAATAATGTTATTGACTGATTTGAGAATCATAATTATTTTATGATATCTTATATGGTTATATTCTTAGCTTTTTATTAGTAATATTTCATTACTACTTGTTATTCGGGTGTTTATTACATTTTGTACTTATGCCTGTTTTGTAGAATAAATTTTTATTCTTCTTTTTAGGTTATAGATACATCATTTACAAAATGGTATTAGTGTAATATATATCATATTAATTCATTCAATTAATTTATATAATCATTATTTAAGGAATATCATGTATAATGAGTCACATCACATCGTGGAGATGGTATTCCGTACGTACGCACGAGCGATGATATCGTTCTCATGATTGTGGAATTGTATTGGAGTGTATGTATAGTATTTCAGAATCAATATAACTTTATAATAATCATATATAGTTATTATTTACACAATTATACCCATCCATGTAAGGTGTTGGTGGAAAATAGATTACACCACGGCGTGGAGACGGTATTCTGTACGTACGCACGCGCGGTGATTTTGTTTTCCATAGGATGGATAGATTGTGAAATAGGGTTGTTTCATAATTATAATAACATATCCGTATATTAGTGATACCGATTTTATTAATTCATAATTAAACAACTAAAGAAATAGAAGTTGAAGAAGAAATAAAGTTGAAATAATCGGTAATGGACATTACCTCTTCTTTGAAGCGCCTCATTGAGAACTCCTTTTAGGGCACTAAAATTGGTATTTGAAGAATACCAGGACCTATAGGATATTTATAGGGAAGTTTACATGATAATTGTGCAGGGTTTTCCCAAGCGTGAATGCTCAATGTGGTGTGAGGAAGAGAGTGGGAGGTTCCCTTTTTATAAGGGAGGAGAGGGGCACCTTAGGAAAAACTAAATATATTATTTTATTATAAAGTCATATTCAGTTTTTAATAGCTCCAAAATGAATTATTTCGAAGCTAAGGTGGGGATGGGTGTAAATACTTTCATCCAATAGAATTTAGACATGTTTAGGTTTCTATTTTAACCTTATCATATAGATTTAACTTTAAGTTAGATAATTTAACTTTTATCGTGTCTTCTTGTTTTCTTCCACTATAAGGTTAATAAATATACTATAACAAGACAAACAAATCCCAAGATGTTTATTATTAATATATTTGACCTTATCTATGTAATTTGTCTTAGACTTTTAGGAATAAAATTACAATTAATAATATAATATTTGTTTTAAAATCTATTTTATGTCAATTTTGACACTATTTGTTAATGTATTTTTTTTGAAAATTAGAACAGAAATATTAGTTCGAAAAAAGTTAATTAAATCAGTAATAATATGTAATATTACCCTATAAAATTATTGGAATTCATAAAAAGTCTCAAATTAAATTTATATGGGTATTTATAACATCAATTATGTCAATATTTCATTAATAAGATAATTTCTGCATCATCATTGTGTCACACATAAATTAAAATTTTTAAAGTCTAAAAATTAAAGATAAATTACCATTATGTATGAAATATTTTTAGCTTTATAATGAATATTTATAGTCGAATTTATCTTATGTATAACATTATATTAAAAATGATTTAGTTATTAAACTTTGATTTTAACTATTTTAATCCTTCTTTAAATAAATTAATAATAAATCTCCTAATCTAATCCATGTGGTCCTAAATGGTCATATGTTATTAATAACGTTGTTTTGGATTGAATTACACTTATCCAATAGAATTAGGACATGTGTTAGGGTAATAATAATATCATTTTTACCCTTAATTTCACTATTTACTTTTAACCATGGCAAAAAAGTAAAAAGTTACTATTCACCAAAAATTATTTTCATCTCATTGAACCAAATTTTAGTCCTTGATATTAACCATGTATCTCGTCTTTTTGAAATTACACTCACAGAAGCGGTAAAATTAAGTTTTATGTGAATTTGGAAATTTTCCTAGGAGGTGGGTAAAAGACGGTGAAAAGTTCAATAAAGTTTTTATATATCTAAAATTATTATAAAATGACACCAACGAATTACATTGAACTTATATAGGTATTATGTATCAATTTTTTACTAAAATAAATTTAAATAAAATAAAAAATTATTTAAATAAAAAGTCGGGGTTTAAATAGTAACCCAGTGTTTTCACTATTCATAAAAAATTGAACGTTTTCAGAAAAATACCAAAATTTCACCCTAGGCTATTTTCGATATTGAAAATCCAAAAATGAAGTACATTTTTAAAACTAAAATTTACAAAATTTCAAAAAGTGGGTATTACTATTTATAACAGCTAGTTTTACTAATATTTTAATAGCATATCGTTGTTTAGTGAAACTCGGTATTGCGTACGACGCAAGCTATCGAGGAAGGTCGTGATTATGTGTAATGAAAGCCAAGATAGTGTTGTGTGTAGTTAAAGATTACTTTGATGATTTATATAGAAAAAAAATATTTCTCATAAAAATCATGGGTGTTACACATGATCTCACTGGGATGTGGAGCCCTAGGTAAGAATCAGGATGGTTGAGTGAAGTGGATGTAAAATGAGATGGAACAATATTGAATGTGATAGACACCATGGGCTTGAACCTCATAGAGGATTCCTACGTATCCCCACGGAAGGGAATCGACGTCTTTATAGTTCGAAGGGATGATAGGACAGCTGAGGAGGTGTCCCCTAAGAATGGACGCATGGGTGGAATCCAGAAGAAGTTGAACCACCAGGTTCAATCATTTCTTTCTTGAAACAAATAGGCTTGAGGGAGAGATCAAGATGAGATTTGGGTTATGGGAATGAGCCTTAGAAAGGCTTCCTATATTTCCACTTGGAAGGGAATCAATGTCCATGAAGTTCAAGATGGGGGTATAGAGTCAGGCTGTGTGTAGTGAACAATAAACCAATGATATACTGGGGAATACGCATGTATAGCAGCCGAGGTTGGTCTGAAGCTTGGGGGAGGACCAGAGATAGTGGTCCCAGAGAATGGGGCTACAACAGCTAACTGCTGGTTGGTGTAGACAACAGCTTACCGATGACTTGGGTTCTAACATCTAACCACTTTTTAAGGATCACAACTGATTACCATTAGATGGGGTTCCAATGTCTTACCACTTCTTAGAGATCACAATGACATACCATTGATCGAGGATCACAATGGATTACAATAGATTGATGATAACAATAGCTTACCGTTGATTGGGGATCATAATAGATTATTGTTGTTTTGGGATCACAACATCATACCATCGGTTAGAGATCAAATTGATTAACGTTGATTGGGTGTCACAATTCCTTACCTTCGATTGGGGATCACAATTGCTTACCATTGAATGGGGATCACAAAGTCTTACCATCGATTGAGGATCACAATGGCTTACCCTTGATTAGGGATCACAAGGACTTACCATTGATTTGGGATCACAATGGATTAACATTTATTAGGGATCACAATGGATTACCGTCAATTGGTGTTGGATCTCAGGGAGGCTTCCTACGCACCATGCCTTGTGGACAAGGACCAAATCCCATGTAGTTCGAATGGGTACAATTTAACTTCTTACAGGACAAAATGGGGCATATATTTGAACATCATGCTCGATGAAGGTGAACCGACATGAAGTGGTCGAGACTGATGGGTGTTGGTCTTGAACCTCATGGAGGATTCGTACGTACCTTGTCTTGGGAAAAAAGAACAAATTCTAAGTAGTTAGGAATGGTGGATACTATTTAGCGTCATGAAGGATGACAGTGAACCAACATGATGTGGTCCGGTCATGTAGGTTTTGGGATTGAACATCAGGAAGGCTTCCAAAATACATTGCCTAGAGGACATGGATCAATGTCCATGTAGTTCGGATTGGTTTGGGATTTACATGCTAAGGGGCCCTTGAGAGGATGTCATAGTCGATCCTTAGTATAAACCCACATGAGTCATTCACGATGTGAGAGAAAAGGGGCATATAAGACCTAACGATCACGCTGAAAAAGGTGCGTCAATGAGATGTGGAGTAGGGATTAAACGTGGTTAGTATCCCTATGAGGAAGAATGGGCTTATAAGTGGTTAGTGGCATATAAATAAAAATGGGGGGTTATCTGTGGTTAGTAGACCACGGGGGAAACATGGGATTACACGTGACTAACAGCCCTAGGATATGGACATTGGGACATATTCTAAGATGGATTCAGGATGGAAAAAATCATTAGAGGGAGAGGGATAGGATAATGAAAGCACATGTTCCCATCTCTCCTATTGTATTTGGCATGGAAGAAGTGGGTGGAGTAGTGGTGTTGAATCCTCTAACCAAGGATAGGGGCCTACACAAAGATTGTTTCCCTTCCCCATGGATAGGTGTCACTCCAGCAAAGAGGATCTCATTCCATGTGAGGAAGATCTCACTCCTGTGGAGATGAGCGTGTGAGGAGAATGTATGATATGAGGCACCCCGTGTGAGTTACATGGGGTGAGGCCACAGATTAACATCATGTGAGGAGGAAGATGGTATTAGGGAGTTTGATGTCCTACAGCTCAGATGAGGTTGGTTCACTATGCACCCCTAGGATATACATAACTGGAACGCTTTTACCCTTGGTGAAGGGAAGACACTTACAATGCCATGGTTAAGGGGTGTGTTAGAGTGATCCACTGAGGGGCCCGCGTTATCGTGGCCTTGCATAGAATCAATAACCATTAACCTGCCTATGAAAAGAAACATAAGGGTAATAAATACAATGTAAATCACCAACCAAGGGACCGTTAAATAACATTTTACAAACCTGGAGGGTTTTACTGGAGAAGGGTTTGTGAAGAATGTGGCATCACATGAAGGTACCTTACAAAGAACTAGTGTTCCGTAAAATGGGGGGTCATCACGAAGGGGTATTCATCGCAATTTGTGGTTTCCTATCCTAGATATAGGGCATATGTGCATATGGAGGGTTCTTCTCAATGTGTAAAGACCTTCACAGAGTAGGACTTCATGAAGCAAGGATACCTTGAAAATCATATCAGTTCAAAGCAATGTGCTTTGCAAGCACTGGTTCCCTACATTAGCATGGGGTTTACTTATGTTTGAATGGTACTTCACGAAGCACAAGTTCTATTCAAAGACCTGAGTCCACTTGAGGATCTCCTTTCTTCACGATGTCATGTTGGATTCGCGAAGGTCATCCCTCTTTGAATAGGGGTTGTATTTGATCTAAAGGATGGACACTTCACAATGCTCAAGAACCTGAATGAGCACATTTTTAATAGATCTAGAAATGATTCATGATTTGAGTGTCGAGAAGGTGAAAGGTTAGAGTATCCGTCTATTGGGATTAAGGAGTGCCCATAAATTTTAGGTGGGGGGAGCATGAACGAGGGATGGCTTGGTGTGATTCCATGTGGTGCCCCACGATCAGTCGTAGATTGCGTCACGTAAATCGTAACCGTAGAGTAAAATTTCATCCCCTCCTCAAAATAGATCTCTTCTGGGATCTTTGTGCAGCACATGCAAAAAATTCTGTATGGTTCAAATGGGTTCATAGAGGTCGATTTTGATCCCCCAAGTGCTCAAGGCTCTCGTTGCAGTGCCTCATTACCGGGTAGCCTCCCACCTATTTTCTCTATGGTAACCGCAATGTAGGGATTTGGATTCATGCCTTCCTTGGGGTAGGGCTCTATGAATGGTCTTCCAGATGAATACCTTATAGAGTTTGTTTTCACTAGGTGGTGAATTTTTCCTGCTCGTTTTTTGGTGCCAACAAATATATTCAAAACTCATTTCACGCATTAGGGTTGAACTACATAATCAAGAATTAGATGTTTAACCCCAAGAATAAAACATTGGTTAATAAATCCCCTTACCTTGAGTCTAAATCATCGAATATGTTCCATTTTTTTCCTGAATAATAAATATATGTTAATTTATACATTATTCCAAATCTTTTAATATTTATTATTCATTTTATATCATTAATTACAATGTTCTAACAATTACATAATTATTTATGTTCGTATCACACGTTATGTTGATATTAAGTACATTAGATCAAAATAAACATGATAAGATGTTAATAGGTACATTATCTCCAGAATATAACGCAATAAATAAATATCTTATATATTAATTATATATGTATTTATATTAATATATGAAGACAAATTAAAACCACCAATCATGGACACGGTACACCGTACATACACATTAATGATATTTTCGTTTTACTTATCATCTTGAATGAACAAAATTAAATGAAATATATTAAAATATATATAATTTAATTTTATAATAATAAATATTTCATTTATATCACATATGTTTAATAAAAAAATCATTAATACATTCCATGCCATGTTTGAACGAATCACATCATTTTGATGAGGAGGTATTCCACATATCCCCCAATGAAGTTATCATATAACCACAATATAAAAACAATGAAGTTATGTTTAATATAAAATTTATATAATATAAAAAATTTTATAATATAAATATTAACATATTATCTAACAATAATATTTTCATTAATAAAATCCGTGAATTCGGTAATGTAAAAAGTACAAAAACATTATTCATGAAGGCGATCAACTGATATAACCTCGAGAACAATTTTTTTTTTTGAATAAAAGGTGGTGAGAAATGAAATGGATTTTATATAATAAATTAGAAACATAATACTTGATAATTTAAAATATTTAGGAGTTATCATGCATTGATGGTTGAAGGAGGCGAGGAGATAGTAGAAAAAGAAAAGAAATCATGTGATGTACTTTGAGAAAATCACCTCTGGAATATATTTTCTACGAAAGACACTTGAGGACCTTGGATTTGGTCATTTTGGGATATCAAAAGAAAATAAACAATATTAGAGTGTGGAGGAGATTTTTGGGTTGATTTTTAGGATGTAAAACGAGTTTGGGTTCAAATTTTTGAGGTGAGGGTGGTTATTTATACTTGAGGTGATGTGGGTTGAAGTGATTAATTTATTTATTATTTTATATTAAAAGATGACCACATAATGGTGGAATTGAATTCAGTGAATTGTTATTGTTATTAATGTTGAATATTATGTATAGGGTCGAGGTACAACTCAAACACATATTAAATGATGTAGTTTTCAAATATTTTAGGCTTTTATCTTTTAATTTGAACCCCCCCCCCTAAAATTTTACTTTTAATATAGTAAATATTTTTAATTCCATGGTAAATTTGTTATATAAAAAAAATTAATGACATTAAAACATAAATTGGGCCTTTTTATTTCAAATATATAATCCATTTTAACAAATTAAATTAACATAATTTGGATAATTAGATTTAAATTTAATTCCTAAGGAAAAACTGAAAGCGGCATTTTAAAGTGAAACATTCAAAAGATCGAAATATTTTTATATCTAATTTTAAGTTTAAATTTATTAAAATGACAAATATTTTCTTAAATGATAAAAAATAACCTATATATAATATTAAACCTATTAATATTATCTTCTATAAAAAGATATAAATTAGGAAAAAAATTAGTTTTGAATTAAATTGCAGTATTTCTCACAATTAATTAAAAAGAAAATTTTATCAAAAAAAATAATGAAAATATATCCAAAATAAATTTTTATACACCTATTACAATTATCTTTTTATTCTATATATATATATATATTATATAAGTGTTTAAAATTATATTTAAATTGGGTTCTCATAAAAATGTCGTAAGAATGTCTTTTTTTGTAAAATACATATGTTATTTAAAAAATCAATTTGTTCCTATTTAATGTTTAGAAAACATATAAGATGAATATTAAACATTATATTTTATATATATCATATATAATTCATTAGTAAAACCCAAAAAGTGTGATTATATTATTTTTAAAAGTCACAGATTTTCATTTAAATAGTTTTTCATATAAAAAAATCTTTTATTAAAATAGGATTTTTCATTGATTGATAAATAATTTTTTACCAGAATAATTAATTATAGTGATGTGTAAACAAAATCTTAATAATTTAAATGATAATTTTATTCAATCCATTTTTACAACTAGGTTATTAAATAATAATATATAGTAGTTCTCTTAATTTCGATGTGGTGTATCATGTAAACTATAGAACATAGTGTTTCTTTTTAAAATCTCGGGATGTTACATCTCCACTTTAATAAATTATGTACTAAAAAGTTTAATTCAAAATTGGTAACTAAGTCATGAATTTTCAAAATACCTTTATTTTAATCCCACATCATAAAAATGATGAATAAAACTATAACTTTAAAATAATAAAATTGAATTACAATGATTATCCGAGATAAAAAATATCAAGGTTCCATGTAGGAAAACCAGACATGGAAGAGAAAATATACTCTCATAGACTAATGGAGAGTTATAAATAACTTTATTAGGGAAATTAACTATCAAAATACTATAAATATGTGATGGTAAAAGTTTTTTGATTAATGTATGTTTATAATGTTTTTTATTCAATCTCCTTTTAATATAGTTGAAGATTGATATTACCACATTGAATATGATATTAAGGAAATATACATACGTGACTAGTAGAGTTTAAACCATTAATCAATTTCTATGAAAAACTAATCCTTTTTACAGAATAATGAATATTCAATATTACTCAGATACAATTTAAGCACTATAAATAACTTCTAGAGACTCACGTAATCCAAAAAAGATGTATAATATATTTCTCATGTCTATAAAATTTAACCAAATCCAAAATTGTTAGCATAAGGGATTTTAATTTCCCATAAGAATAATCCAATGTTTGATGGAAAACTATGTGTAATATCTATAATTCATTAGTAATACCCATGATATACAAGGACCATTTAATAAACAATTGTCCATAAAATTCATCAAAATAATACAAAATAATATTGAATCAAAAAATTAAAAATATTTGATAACATAGGCTTCCATGATAAATTTTAACATTTATCTCCAAATATCAGTATCCATTGAAGTATCACACAAAAATTGATTGGCCAAATAATCATCATGATATGTTATCTTTTTCCATAGATAACTCAAATCATCATAATTCCATAAAACCTTCTTCTAAAATATAATTCAACCATTATTCCTAAAATAAAATTCCATAGTATTCTATTCACCAAGATCATATAGGCTTACCATAATAGTGAACGTCTTCTGAAATAATTTTATCCTTATATTCACTAATTCAATTTTCAATACCATGGATATCTATTTTATATCACATAAGATCACAAAATGAACATATTTTTATTTCATTAAATCGTTTAACTAAAATGTATTATGTTATACTAACTAGGAACTTCAAATAGGTCAGTGGTAGGTGATAGACCCTTGCTGCCCTTCATTTGTGTTTTAAATTCCCATATCATTGTTGGACGTGATGGCTTTTCACCCACCCTATGGTTTATCATTTTTTTAATATTATATAATTCTTATAACTTTCCTAAAATATGGTAATGTCCTAAAAAATAACCCTAACATGTTTTATCCTCAATGTTTCTCTCATACATTTCATTCTGAAACCCAAAATATAAAAACCCATAATTACCTAAAAATCATATGTACCCTAAAGGTTATTTATAACATTTATAATTACCCAAGAAAATATTATTCTTCCTCGAATAAATTTTTCACATAAAAAACATAATGATTATACGAAAAAATGCTTCCAAATTAATCCCATCATCAAAATAGATTTAACAATTTTAAAATATTAATCATGAATAGATCCAAAATAACATTTAAATTCGTAAAAGGTAGATGTATTAATCATTAAAAATTCTTCAATACATTGTCACCATTATTTTTTATCTTATTCCTTAATACATCTTTCTTATAAAAAAGAACTTGAATATATCCATAAGATTCAATAATTTCCTAACATGTTCCAATAAATAATCCATAACATTTATATGTTATTTTCAGTTTCCTCATCATCAGTTAGAATGGAATTAGGTATTGATACTTATATATTTGTGTTGTCCTACTGATTCCATTCTCTATCCTTCAAAACATGACTTCAATTTTCATAATGAAAATACTCCCCACATTTAAAAAATTTAGTTGATAACTAAAAAATAACTTCTTTACCCTTCCTAGAGTCAAATGAATTCTTCCTTTTTCCATGGAAGGTTATTACATTATGACCTTCATTACAAAATCTATATCATCTTACCGTCCCTTTAAAAAAATTCCCAAGTGTTTATTTCCACAAATTTATCACATTTTTCATTGAATATACATATCTTTGTTATTATAACATGAAGATAAATAGGGCTTAATTTCAATAATAAATGATGAATTATAAAAAACACCAATGTTCTATTGGTTAATCATGACTCTTCACAATTGGATTAGAATATCCCAATGATTTTTCATTACAACTCCCGTTTAATTCAGTTTATTTTTTAGAGAAACACCACATTTAATTTCGATTCCATTCTTACTTTGGTTCCTACTAGATCAAGAAATTTACTAAATCTAAAAATGATTGTGTGAGTTAATGAATAAAATCATCGTATACTATCTTATTATAAAGTTAAACACTAAGATATACTTATTCATATTATCTCATAATATTTAAATTTATATAAAGTCACTATAAATATTTCTAATATGCTACAATTTTGGTTATATAAATCATTTCACTTATTATTAAATACCAACCTACAATCTAATGTTATGTAAATAGACCTATGAAACTAACTATAAATCCCCCGCCTTAAATAGTATATAATCTTGAGTTATGCGAAGAATTCACATTTAGGATCTATTGAGGTATATAGATTTAGGGAAATTGGGAATAACTCATACATATCAACTCAAATATTAAAAATCAAATACTTTTACTCACTATAAATTTAATTTTCATTAAACAGAATACTTTTAAATAGAAACATGATTTCATTTTATGTTTAAACATGAAAACTTTTCCCTTGATTATATCCTTATCTCTATCCTCTCTTAAATCTTGTGAAAGACATTTTAAAACTTGGTATGAGAAAAAAAATCACAATAAGGGATATAGAAAGATAGAAAACTGGTAGTCCTGCGAAAGTATGTAATCCATGAATACATAAAAATAATTTAATACTTTTCACCTTTAATAATTAGTAATTACCCTTCCCTGAATATAATCCCACTGATTTCCCTTTTTAATAAATAATTTACTATAAAACCCATAAAAATAACATATAAAATATAAAGTTAATGTGGATAATAATCATACATAGTATAAAAACCATACAGTTGATTTCCACACATTCTACTCTGACAAATTCAATATCCATATGGCCTACTTCTGTACCCAATGTTTTGGTGGTTAAAATGTAACCACCTAAATTTGGTTTATCACATAAACAACCATATCTGGTTTATCACGTAACCACCCATCATTGGTTTATAACATAACGACATGTCAAATTTCTACGTACCATTATATAATCATAACACAAAAAAGATTTCAATTATCATCATTTCACTCATTAAATTTCAGTTGGATTAATAAGAAACAATTTTAAGGTATTGAAATACTCAATAGACTTCCAAAACTATTTTAAATAAAAAATACCAAAAAAGGGAATAAGTAATTACTTTTTCTTCAAAAAAACATTAATGGTTTTAAAGGAAATCAAATATCATATAACATTTACGGTGCATGAGAATTCATTATCGCCGCTTACATTGAAAACATTACTTTTTTAGTTTTGTAAAGAAGGTAAAATGTTTCATATAAAAATATTACTTTTGAAAATAATTGAATGAACATAAAAGATATACTTAAAATTAATTGTATAATAATTTTATATCCAAATATATAAATATTTAATTTAATATTATGAGGGATATATTTGACAATTAAATCATTAAACTTTAAAGGTTCCCCATACCACTTTCAACATTAAAGTCTAAAGATCCATGAATTAATACAATTACAAAAACATCAAAAACCATTATTATAGATAATTTATGGATATGAAACGTCATATTGTCTATATAAACACCTAATAACCGAATAACGATTCACATTATCAATAAATACATCAACGAAAAATGATTGAGATGATGCCCCTTACAAAGATCATTTTGTTAATAAATTAAATATTTTTTTTTCACATTGAAATGCGAATAAAAACTAAAAATAAAATAATATATATGAAAGATTAATTTCACACATAATAATTTAATGGCATAATAAAGAATTAGAAGTTTAACACAAAAATGGAAATTACTTTAAGAAATTATTTTACCCCGATCCCGAATCATCTCATATGTTCCATTTTCATCATGAATAATAAAATTAGGTTAATTTAAATTTTTTTAGAATCATTTCATGTTTATTATTCCTTAAATATAATTAATTACCATGTTATAACAATTACATAATTATTTATGTTCATATCAGACGTTTTATTGATATTTGGTACATGAGTTAAAAATGAACTTAACAAGATATCAATAATCCATGTGGTCATAAGTCCATCACATCCAGAATATAAAAAATTATATAAATATATTATATAATTATTATATAATTATTTATATTAATCTTTTATGATAATATAAAAACAACATTCATGGAGACGATAGGCCATATGTATGCATGGATGCTACTTTCGTTTTTCCTGTTGTATTGAAAGAATGAAACTAAATAAAATGTTTTTAAATATATATAATATTACTAAAGTATAATTAATATTTCATTTATATCATATATTTATACTCAAACATCCCTTAATAAATTCCATGTCACGTGTGAATGAGTCACATCCTTTTGAGGAGGTGGTAGTCCGCATGTCCCCAAATGAATTTATCGGATCGCCACAATATGGAATGTGTGCAGGTTTTTTTAATATAAAATTTAAATAATATTGAATAGGTTATAATATAAATATAAAAATATTATTTTACCAGGAAAATAGTTTTAAAACAATTCATGAATGCTGCATTGGAAAAAATAATAAAAACATTATTCACATAGGAGATTAATCGAAATAACCAAGACTACAATTTCATTTTTTTGAATAAGAGCATGTGAGAAATGTAATGGATATTATATATTGAATTATAAAATCAAAAATACAATATTTTAATTATTATTCATTTATAATTTATTTATGTATGAATGAGTTGAGTAGAATGTAGAAAAATAAAAGAAATTTAGAGTTTTATTTTGAGAAAATTGCATCTTGAATATCCTCTCCTTGAAAGGACCTTGTGAACCTTGGATTTGGTCTTTTAGTGATAAAAGAGGAAGATGGATATGGATAGAGTGAGGATAAGATGATTGGGTATATATTTTAGGAGCTAAAAATATTTTTATGTCGAAATGTGGAGGTGATGTGTGTAATTTATACATGAGGAAAGGTGGGTTCAACTAATTAATGTATTAATTATTTTATATTAACAGAAAACCATTTAGAGGAGGATTTAAATTCAGTAAATATTTTTTGTAAATACTGTTATATAGGATTTTTAGGTTCAATATAATCCTCAAACATGATTTAAATTTAGTAGTTTTTAGGTATGTTATGCTTTTAACATTTAATTTTAATGCTTATAAAAATTTGACTTTTTCTATTATAGATATATTTTTTACCATGGTAAATTTTTTATTGCTAAAAAATGACCTTACAAGATAAATAGTACCTTATGATTACAAATATGGAATCTATTTAATCTTATTCAATTCATATTATTGGAAAAATATCATTTTATGTTAATACTATAGAAAAAACTAAAAAATAGGGTTTTAATGTGAAACATTGAAAAGGTTTGAAATGTTTTTATATAAAATTTAAATTTTAAATTGATTACGATGAAAAAAATATTATTTATTGATAAAAAACAACCTAAAATTAATTTTTAGACTATTAATATGAACATATAATTATAAAAATAAATTAGACAAAAATAGTATTGAATTAAAACACATTATTCTCACTATACATTAAAATGCATATTTTATCAGAAAAATACAAACAATTCAACCAAAGTACATTTTAATTTAATTATTCCATATAAGAATTTTATTTTTCCAAAATTATTTTATATAAGATATTGGACTCACCTATTTTGATGATCCCAAATCATGTTTAAATATTGATCATAATATATTAAGTCAGTCATTAATCTTTTTAATCTACATATAAAATTATATTATTCTCAACAATTTATATTCTTAAGACTCATGACTTTGCTACATAAGCTTACAGTACATATTTATCTAAATATAAGCTCACTGTTAAAGGATACGGGTAAGAGCCCTCTGTTCAAAGTCACCGTTATAGCTTATTATCACCTTAAGTCTCTGATGCTAGAAGATCACTGTTGAAGATTTATAGTCATTGTTGGAAGCTACCGGTACACGATTACTGTCACAAACCTACTGATGATATACTTATCAAAGCTCATAGACAAATACTGTCACAAGGTCACTACTGTAACAAGGCTTCTGTTAGAAGTTCACTGTCAGACTCTTTCTCAAGTCTTCTGTTGAGTACCTCTCTATTCAATCCTACAGTTGGACATGTTTAGTAGAAGGCTACCGCTGGAAAACTCCTACTGTCGAGATAGTAGACTATTGCTCAAATTCTACTGATTAGGAGCTACTATTATACATAGTAAAAGATACCGGTACAAGGCATACACTAACACAAAGTCCATCGTTACAATCCTACTATTGAAGAACCTACCGTTGGAGCTCACAGATGAATAGTATGCCGATGAAGTCCATAGTTGTAGAGATTAAAGTCTACCATGTGACATGGATCTGCTACCAGTCTAATGATATTCTATTCTTTTCGTTACTAAATTTTTATTAATAATATTATAACGGTCATGTATAGACAAATTAATACATCTTTCATAAATTAACGAAACTTGTATTTATATCAGAAAACATTACGATGTACGAGGAAGACCACATGTGGTTGAAACATTTTTTCTGTCGGCCCCTGCTAAACCAAATGAGATAAATATGAACTGGAAAAGAGTATATATATAAGAGAGATACATTCAGAGATAAAAATGGAATGAATACATAAATAAGATATGTATTGTTGATTTATTGAATATACACAGAACACTCATTAGAAAGACTCATACACAATTTGAGAAGAGCCTTCAAGCACTCATTCGGAAAACATAGAGCTTCACAAAGATCTATTGAAAGAACCTTTTCAAGTTGAAGTGGTGTGTATCAAGGATCTTCAATCCCAAGAAGTTGATCATCTTTACATCTGGAAGATTGGAAGTTAAGACACTCTGTTTTGGAGGCAACTTGCAGAAAAGGACCAAAGCTTCATTTCATTCATTCCAACGAGTCCAGAGCTGATCTTCCAACACAATAGATCATTCCAAATTTATCCGTACTATCTTTAGATCTACTGTGTTTAAATACATTACATTTGTGAGAAGTTTGTATGTGTTAAACACACAATCTCTTATGCTTGAAGTGAGGGATACTAAAAATTCTCATACAAAACTATCATTAAATTTGTTTCCCACGTATAACTGTGGAAGAAAACTGGTGTGGCTTGGTAGTTTATTTCATTCCCAAGTAGAACTGTGGTAGAGGTTGCAAAACCTGGACAGTTTGTGAAAGCTATTGTAAACCTTGATACAGGCTGTGTATCACTTTTTAATATAACTTCTTGGTGGCAGTTGATCACCAAGTGGAGAGGACTAGGTCTTGACTTAAGACTGAACCTCTTGTTTAAATTTGTTGTGTTCATCTTTTCTTTACTCTATTTAACATCTATCCGCTGTGTTTATATTTTCAAAGACAGAATCTGTTTTTACATTCACTCTGATAGTTAGTTCTGGTTAGTGTGTATATTTTATTTTTTTAGTTAATTTGTTTCAAAAGTCAAATTAGTTCTCATACTGATTCAACTAAGGAGTAATCAGCCATTGAGAAACCTATTGAACAATAACTCACATATATCATTACTACCTTAATTGACTGGGTTGTTCTAATTTGGGGGATTTTAATCCTAAAAGTTTTTAACAGAAATTTTTAATTGGAACTCAATTCACCCCCCTCTTGAGTATCCACTCCGACAAACATTTGGTATAAGAGGTGAAATTCTTATTTATAAAAGCTTTTCAAACCCTGTTTTTTTTTTCAAACTGTGATTTTAGTTTTCCTTAATGATCTTAAATTTTTGTTAGTTCTAAATTTTCTGCATTTAATATATTTTCTAAAATCTAGTTATGGACAATAGACTAGAAGGTTCATCTACTATTAGGACACCATTCATTAATGGTGTTAATTATGTTCAATGGAAAATTACAATGCAAATTCCTTTGGAAAGTATTGGTTTTGATATTTTCTCTTCTATAGAATCAAAATATGAAATTCCCAAAACTGCTAGATCTACCTGGGATGATGCTACAAAGTATGAATATAATAATAAATATAAATCTATGAATGCCCTTTACTGCTCTTTAGGAGATGAGAAATTTAACCGAATTTTTTCATGTAAAACAGCTCATGAAATCTGGGAAACCTTGGCTGTTTCTCATGAAGGAACAACCAACATGAAGGAAATTATATTAAATACTTATAAAAATAAATTTGATAATTTTAAGATGAGACCTGATGAACCTATTTCTGACATGTATCTCAGGTTTAATGAGATTGTCAACACCATGAGTTCACTGGGAAAAGCTGTTCCAGAAAAGGAGCAGACCATGAGAATATTGAGATGTTTTCCTGACAGATGGAGATGCACTTCTGTGTCTAACCTATAGTCATGTGACATCAACAAGCTACCGATTAAGGAGTTGATTGGTAAAGTAATTATGTATGAAAGGTAATTGAAGGTGAAAAGAGAAAAATACGATGAACCCGAAATAAATCTATAGCATTCAATTCTACTAATATAAAGAGAAAATACAAGGAGAAAATACATCTACCTACTGAAAGTTCAACTAGTGAAGATTCAGATTCAGACAGTGATGAATAAATGCCTCAAATAGCCCGGAGATTTAAGAAGATCTATAGGATGAAAAAGTTTTTCAGAAAGACAAACTACAACGGTAAGTATGATCAACAAGGTAAGTGGAATAAGGATTGGATGAAATATGATAATGAAGATGATATAGTCTACTACGAATGCAAGATGAAAGGACACAACAAGGCCGACTTTCCAAAGTTAAAACTCAAAAAGAAATATGACTATAAGGACATGAAGTACAAGAAATCCATTAAAACAACCCGGAGTGCTTCGTAAGACAGAAAAACTGAATCAGAAGCTACTGATTCTAAAAATAATCATGCAACATGTGCTTCATGACAAACATATCTGAG
The DNA here is from genome assembly GCA_963277665.1 of Viscum album. Lineage (NCBI taxonomy): Eukaryota > Viridiplantae > Streptophyta > Magnoliopsida > Santalales > Viscaceae > Viscum > Viscum album. Next base: position 1,057,626,431 of record OY728146.1, on the reverse strand, counting down.
GTACCTGTTTCCCCTATTCTAAATGATTATTATTAAGAAAATAATAGTGACTCATATAATGATTCAAATATGTATAAGGATGAACTGTTTGAATATTGCAATGTACTGGAAGATACCTGCAATGTACTAAAAGATAAATACAAATCTTTGAATAAACAACATGCCTTGACTTGTAATATTAAAAAAGATCTAAGAGTAGAAAAAGAAGAGAATGCTCAAATGTTGAAAGAGAATACCCAGCTCAAATTATCTAATGAACAATTAAGAAAGGATATTGAGAATTTCACTACGGGTAGGGATACCTTGAAAGAGTTTCTATGAAGACATATTGCTCCAAAACATACAACTGGTCTTGGATATCATCCTGGATAGAGACACATCAGCAAAACCAAATTTTTTCCAAAATCTGGAAAGTTCACTACTAGTTCTGGACAATCTTTTGAGAAACAATTTTCTAATGGACCGAACAAAGTATTTATGTCTCAAAATATATTTGTTGATTTCAGAAATTCTATAAAGAAATTATGGGTTCCCAAAGTTTTATTGGATAACCTTTCTGGACCCAAGAATATCTGGGTACCAAAATTATCCATCTTTAATCTATTTTAGAGGGAAGTTGTTTATAGATTTCCTGTAACACTCTATGGTATTTGGACAGTGGATTTTCAAGACATATGACAGGAGAAAATTCTTACTTTAAGAGTTCAATTAATGTTGATGGTGGGCATGTCACCTTTGGTGACAATGAATTAGTAAAAATCATCAGCTTATGCCAGATTTGTATTCCTGATACAATATTTATTTCTAAAGTACTTTTTGTTGATGGATTAAAATATAATTTACTTAGCATATCTTAGTTATGTGATGATGGGCTTAATGTTAAATTTGAGAATGATTCATGTAATGTCTCTAATTCAAAAAACGATTTAGTTGTCACTGCATGAAGAAATGAGAATGAATATGCTGTTGATTTAAACTCTTTAGCCAAACAAAATGTTTCTTGTTTAAATGATTTTCATAAAGAATCTAGGTTGTGACATAGAAGATTAGGACACTGTAATGTGCACTCACTTAGGATGCTATTTAAGAAATGTTTAGTTATAGACTGACCTAAATTAGAGTTCCCAATTGATAATGTTTGTAATCACTGTCAAATGGGAAAACAACACAAAGTTTCTTTCAAGCCAATGATATAAGTTCAAACTTCTCAACCACTTGAGTTGGTTCACATGGATTTGTTCGAACCATCAAAAGTTTCAAGTTCAAATGGGAAGAACAATGTTTGTTTTATTATTGATGACTTTTCAAGGTATACGTGGGTATAATTTCTAGCTCACAAAAGTGAAGCTTGTTCCAACATTGTCAAATATTCGAAGTCTGTAGAAAACCATAGTGGACTTAAGATTAAAACCCTATGAAGTGATCATGGCTGTGAGTTTGAGAATCATGAGTTTGAATACTACTGCTCGCAAAATGGCTATAGTCACAACTTTTCTGCCCCTAGGACACCCAAACAAAATTTATTTGTAGAAAGATGATATAGGACCCTTCAAAAAATTGCAAGGACTAAGCTTAATGAGTTTGACTTACCTATTTATTTTTGGGCTGAAGCTGTAAATACAGCTTGTTACATTGTTAATAGAGTTTTAATTAGACCTGATCTAAAAAGGACCCCTTATCAACTTTGGAATAATAGGAAGCCTAAGGTTAATTACTTTAGAGTTTTTGGTTACAAAGTACTTATTCTTAATACTAAATATTATCTTGACAAATTTTCTCACAATGTGATGAAGGAATTTTCATGGGTTACTATATTTCCAGAAAAGCCTATATAGTGTTCAATAAAAAAACCAAATCTGTGGAAGAATAAGTTAATATCATATTCGATGAGACTGATCCACATGAGCCTAAAGCCACTCTTGAAAATCTTGAGGAAGATTTATCAAATTTGTACATTAATGATAAAAATAGTGAATCCCCTATAAAAGTATCTAGTTCTGGATATTTTCCAGAATCTACACCTACAGATTCTGAACCAACAGACAACAATGAAGAATCTAGTTCAACCCTTCCTAGAGGTATTAGGACTCTCATGAATAATCTTCTAGATGATGTTGTAGACGATGTAAATAGAGAACACAAACTAGAGCTTCTTTAAGAAACCAGGTTGAACATCAAGATTTTATTTCAAAACTTGAACCCAAAAATATTAATGATGCAATCAATGATGAATTTAGGGTAATGTATATGCAAGAAGAACTAAATTAGTTCAAAAGAAACAATGTTTGGGAATTAGTGGAAAGACCCAAGGACACCTTAACAATAGGCACAAAATGGGTGTTTAGAAACAAATTAGATGAGTCTGGGAATATAGTTAGAAATAAAGCTAGGCTAGTTTCACAAGGATATAGTTAAGAAGAAGGAATAGACTATGAGGAGACCTTTGCACCTGTATCCAGACTATAATCCATTAGGATACTACTTCCCTATGCAGCTCATCTAAATTTAAAACTTTATCAAATGGATGATAAATGTGATTTTCTAAATTGGTACATAGTTAAGGATGTGTTTGTCGAACAAACCCCTGGTTTTAAAAATCCCCATTTTCCAATCATGTTTTCAAACTATATAAAGCATTGTATGGATTAAAACACGCTCTAAGAGCATGGTATGATAGGCTCAACTCTCTTCTTATTTCAAAAGGGTTTCCCAAAGGGATAGTTGATCCTACTATTATCATTAAATGGATTTATAAAGATGTTTTTATAGTATAAATTTATGTGGATGACATTATTTTTGGATCTTCTAAAAATTCATTATGTGTTGATTTTTCAAAAATGATGCTAAATGAGTTTGAAACGAGTTTAATGGGAGAACTCAAATTTTTCCTTGGATTTCAGATCTTTCAAAATAAAAATTGCATTGTTTTGAATCAAAGTAAATATATTAAGGATCTTTTAAGACATTTTTCTTTGGATGGTAGTAATGGTAGTGACAAACTTCTAAGAACCACCTGTTAGTTGGATACAGATGAAGCTAGAGAACTAGTCGATCAAACCAACTACAGGGGTATGATAGGGAGTCTAATCTATCTTATAGCTAGTAGACCTGACATCATGTTTAGTGTATGCATGTGTGCTCGCTTTCAAACCAATCCAAAAGAGTCTCATTTATCTAATGTTAAAATAATTTTTAAATATCATAGACATACTCCAACCTTAGGATTATTCTATCCAAGAGTACAATCATTTAATTTTTTGAGTTATTCTCATTCTAGTTTTTCCGGTTGCAAGTTAGATTGAAAAAGCACCTCTGGGACATGTCACATTTTAGGAAAGTCACTAGTATCTTGGTGTAGAAAGAATCAGAATTCTGGTGCATTATCTACTGCCAAAGCTGAGTACATAGCTGCAGGTAGTTATAGTGCTCAAATTCGGTGGATGAAACATACTTTACTGGACTATTGATATCAATTAAAACATGTCTCTATAAAGTGTGATGATACAAGTGCTATTAACATTTCCAAAAATCCAGTATCTCATGCTAGGACAAAGCATATTGATGTCAGATATCATTTTTTGAGGGATCATTATCAAAAGGGTGATATCATTCTTGAATTCATTGGCACTGAACAACAATTGGATGATATATTCACAAAGTCATTGATTTTTGAGATGTTAAATTACATCAAACATGAGTTAGGTATGATTTATTCCAGTATAAGAGACCTCACAGTCGAACCTCACAGTTAGACCTCACAGTCGAACCTCAGAGTTAGACATCACAGTCGAACCTCACAGTTAGACCTCATAGTCGAACCTCACAGTTAGACCTCACAGTTAGACCTCATAGTCGAACCTCACAGTTAGACCTCACAGTCGAAACTCACAGTTAGAACTCACAGTGATACCTCACAGTTAGAGCTCACAGTTGGACCTTAATATTATACCTCACTGTTTCACCTCACTGGTGTACATCACTAATACATATCACTATTGGATTCCTCATTGTTTGTTTTTATTTTTGTGGGAATTTGAACATTTTTTATTCCTTTTTATTATCTCTATTTTATTTTGTTTTAATCCCTAAATGATAAAATCAAAGGCAAGGAACACATTTCAATCATCCTTCCTCTCCCAATCATGAACCTTTCTCTCGAAATTCCTGAACCCCAACCCTTCCCTTGAGCCTTCGAACCTCTCTCAATATCTTTGGCCAGATCCAAGCGAACCTCGACTGTCAATGAGGATGCACCAAGGCCTAAGAGAACTCGAGCCAAATCTAGTGGCACCAGCAACACCCCGTCGGGACCTGTAAACGCGCATTTGACCAAGAGACAAATCATTACTGAGAAGGTGTTAAGTGAAGAATGGATGCTGTCAAGAATGTCATTAGTAGTGAAAGTACTAGATGCCCAAGTATGGACCGAATGATTTTCCAACAACAATGGAATTTACTACCCGAACCTTGTGAGAGAATTCTATGAATATCTGACATTCGAAGAGGAAGAGGATGTGAATACGCTAATGTCCAGAGTCAATTGCAATGATGTTAGCTTCTCATCTTTTGAGTGGGATACCTGTTTGAGAGTTCCTCTTGAAGGAATATTTGAATACTACTCTGGAGTAGCTCCTCTAGACAGTTCTATATTTGAATATGAGAAATCTCTGGAAGAAATAACAGGAGATGTAAAATCAAGAAGGACCATTGCAGCTAAGATGAATGGAGAAGACATGCTCTTATTAAATTTCATTCAGCATGATCTTAGTCTGAGGAGAGGAGACTTTACAGTACTGAAGTACCTAGACATATTATTTATGTACTTATTGATTCATAGAAAGAATATTATGCTACGTAGGTTACTGATGGCACAATTGGAGGATATGACCAAGGCAAGCTCAAAATCCAATGCCCTATTCCATGCCAAGCTTATTTCAGTTATGATAAAGGTAAAGGGTGTGGCTGGAAATCAAGAAGAGATGATAGTGTCCAAGAATAGTGTCTGTATCTCCAAGGTGATTCGAAAATTAATGAAAATTAGCTGGAATCCCTAGAAAAAGGCATGGGTGAATGATGAGGGAAAGGTGTATGAAACGTTTGACCCTATTACTCATCCAAATAGGCCAAAAGAAAAAAGAGATCCAGGCCTGAAGCTTGATGAGCCAGAACAAGTTTATTCTGATGAGGAGGAGGCTGATGGAGCCATGGAAACTCAAAGAGAGAACACCCCCATTGATGATGGGAGTGATCCCGATTTACCTCATAGTCCTGTAAGGACAGTAGCTTTTGGAGCAACTATCCCTCTAAAAAACTACCAAGGAGAGAGACTATTCTGAAGGACAGTGATACTGAGATCACTAAAGATGTAGAAGATGCATATTAGAATGTTGTCAAGGACACCTCTGAACAGGATGAGGCTACCGAGTCAGATCATATTGTTCATGAATAAAAGGAGGTTGTTGCTGAAGCAGATGATGAGGGCAATGAAGAAGAAGAGCTCAGTTTGAGCCCACTGATTGATAATACAGACAATATAGTGTCTGATCAGGATGCCGGAGTGGAATCTACTACCGTTGAAGAGGGAGTCATTAATGACTCAAAAAAGGACAGGACTCACCTTACTGTTGAACTTAAAGTGTAAATGGTTGTTGAATCTGCTGAAGTTGTAGAGGAGGTTATGGAGTTACCTAGATAAGAACAGCTAGAGGAGATTTATCAGGAGAATTCTCTATGTGAGGGGGAGCATCTTGGTTCAGTTTCTATGTTGTATGACATCGAAGATTGGTCATAAGAACCAAGATATATGGTACATGGACTCAATTATGGAGATTTTGATGACGAAGACCAGCCCTAAAGGGATTCTATTATCCTACCTATTGTGGCTGACAATTTGGCAACCAAGGAGGACCTTGAGTCCTTAAAGGATGAAATTAAAGAAGCACTAAGAGAATCAGTGGCAGATTTGAAGAAAAGCCTAGTTAAATAGATGATGACTGTGGAGAAATCCCTGGAGCAATCTCTTGGATGTGATGTGTCTAGTCCTGTGAAGGAAATGCTGGATGAAGTTAAACTATTCCATACTCAAATTGGAAGTTGGACAGGGGTTGTGGTTTCTCTAAGAGAATCGATTGCTTCATTGACTACCATGAACAGTTCTCAAACCCATTTGAATGATGATATTAGATATATCAAAGAAGTAGTCGAGATGTTTGTAGAAGTATTTGAGGCTTTTAAGACATTAGTCAAAGAACATTTAAACAGTCAAGATGCACTTGTTCAGAAGTTGATTAGTAACTTGACTCAGTATTTCAAAGAGACAGTAGCCTTCACGGTAAAACCCCTTCCCTCATCCAGTTCCTCTGTGAACTTTGACCAAATCAGGACTCTGATCCAGGAAGTGTTTGCTAAGGCTAGTACCAGTGGGACCTATGATTCTCAGAATCATGCTACCACTAGAGAAGTCGGTAGTTTTGTTCGTGACCACTTGTGGGCAGCTACTGCTTCTCAAGAGGCCATTAAGAACAAGGTGGATTCTTACTTTTAGAATGTCTATACCAAGAATCAAATGAACAACCACTTCAAGATCTTTATACAGAATATGAAGCTGCCTCCAGTGACTCAGGACTTCAGGGAGCAGGTCAGAAATCTGATAGAACTGACCCCTGCTTTGGATATGTTTTTGGAGAATAAATATGATTTCTTATCTGCTATGTAAAGAGGAGGAAGCATTATAATGGCTTTCATAAACCTTATTCTCCCCTTTATCTATGTGGATGACACCCCTGTCATTATCCCTCTTGCCTTACCTACATCTCAACCCAGTGATTCTTCTTCCATCATGTCTCCTGCTGAAGGTATCATAAGCCTTACTACACTGATCCCTCAGCAATCTACCCACTACAGACCCATAGGATCTTCTGTTGCTACCCCTCCAGTCATTCCTACAGCCATTCCCAAACCTACTGATCCACCATCTCCTTCTCCATCTTCTTCTTCCAAAGGGAAAGACCCCATACCTATGAATGTTGTGGATTGAGTCTGTAAATGTCTTTTGATAGGGACTATGTTTTATTTTTGGTCATCTAATGTACTGTGTTATTCATATAAGCCTTCTCAGTTTTCTCTCATTTGTATTTATTTTTTCTAATCACAAAGTGGGAGACATATTGTGCTTACTGTGCTAATTAAGAAACTAATATGAAAATAATGTGCTTATTAATCTCTGGTACTTGAAAAAAAAATTTCTTAGTATTTCAAGCCGTGTTATATATGACATCTATCCTTAATACACAAGGACAAAATTTGTGATTATCAAAAAGGGGGAGATTGTTGGACTCAACAGTTTGATAATCCCAAATCATGTTTAAATATTCATCATAATATATTAAGTTAATCATTAATATTTTTAATCTACATATACAATTATCTTATTCACAACAATGTATATTCTTAAGACTCATGACATTGTTGCATCAGCTTACAGTCCATATTTATCTAAATATAATCTAACTGTTAAAGGCTACGGGTAAGAGACCTCTGTTCAAAGTCACCATTATAGATAACTATCACCTTAAGTCACTGATGCTAGAAGATCACTATTAATGGTTTATAGTCACTGTTGGAAGCTATCAGTACAAGGTTACTGTCACAAACCTACTGATGATCTACTTATCAAAGCTCACATACAAAGAAAATCACAAGGTCACTTCTGTAACAAGGCTTCTGTTAGAATTCCAATGTCAGACTCTTTCTCAAGTCTTCTGTTGAGAACCTCTCTTTTCAATCCTACAGTTGGACATGTTTAGTAGAAGGCTACCGCTGGAAAAATCCTACTGTCGAGATAATCGACTATTGCTCAAAGTCTACTGATGAGGAGCTACTATTATACAGAGTAAAATATACCGTTACAAGACATCCACAAACACAAAGTCCACCATTACAAGCCTATATTTGAAGAACCTACCATTGGAGCTCACAGCTGAATAGTCTACCGATGAAGTCCACAGTTGTAGAGATTAAAGTCTACCATGTGACATGCATATACTACCAGTCTAATGATATTCGATTCTTTTCTCTACCAATTATTTATTAATATTATTATAACGGTCATGTCTAGACAAATTAATACATCTGACATTATTGAATGATACTTGTAGGTATATCAGGAAACAGTACGATCTACGAGGAAGACCTCACGTGGTTGAAACATTTTTTCTGTTGGCCCCTGCTGAACCAAATGAGATAAAGATGTACGGGAAAAGAGTATATATATAAGAGAGAGAAATTCAGACCAAAAAATGGAGTGAATACAGAAATAAGAAAAGTAGTGTGGATATATTGAATATACATAGACCAATAATAAGAGAGACTCATACACAATCTGAATAAGATCCTTCAAGCACTCATTCGGAAAACATAGAGATTCACAAAGATCAATTGAAAGAACATTTTCAAGTAGAAGTGTTGTGCAGCAAGGAGCTTTACTCCCAAGAAGATGATCATATTTACATCTGGATGGTTGGAAGTTGCGACACTCAGTTTTGGAGGCAACTTGCAGAGAAGGACCAAATCTTCATTTCATTCATTCCAACGAGTCCAGAGCTGATCTTCCAATGCGATAGAGCATTCCAAACTTATCCATATTATCTTTACCTCTACTGTGTTTAAATAAATTAAATTTCTGAGAAGTGAGTATGTGTTACACATACTGACTCTTGAGCTTGAACTGAGGGATACAGAAAATCTTCATACCAAAATATCATTACATCTGTTTCCCACTTATAACTGTAGAAGAAGCCTGGTGTGGCTTGGTAGTTTATTTCGTTCCCACGTAGAACCATGGTAGAGGTTGCAAAACCTGAACAGTTTGTGAAAGCTGTTGTAAAGCCCGATACAGGATGTGTATCACTTTTTAATATAACTGCTTGGTGGTAGGTGATCACCAAGTGGAGAGGAATAGGTCTTGACTTAAGACTAAACCTATTGTTTAAATTTGTTGCGTTCATCTTTTCTTTACTCTTTTTAACATCTATCCGCTGTGTTTATATATTCAAAGATAGAAATTTGTTTTTACATTCACTCTGATAGTCAGTTTTGGTTAGTGTGTATATTTGATTTGTTTAGTAAACTTGTTTCAAAAGTCATATTAGTTCTCATACTAATTCAATTGAGGAGTAATCAACCTTTGAGAAACTTATTGAACAATAACTCACTTATATCTATACTGCCTTAATTTACTGGGCTGTTCAAATTTGGGGGATTTTAATCCTAAAAGTTTTTAACAGAAATTTTTAATTGGAACTCAATTCACCCACCCCTCTTGAGTATCCACTCCAACCAACATAATAATCCCGAAATATATTTAAATTGGGGTTTCCATCAAAAGGATGTAAAAACGTTTAAAAAAAACTTCTTTTATCAGAATGAATTGAATTTGTTATTATTTCTGTCTATAAAACATATAAGAAGAGTATTAAAAATATAATTTAATATATTAAATATATACTTAATTAAAAAACACCAAAATAGTAATTTTATTATTTTATAAACTCACTTATTTCCATATAAATAGTTTTTTTGGAAAAAGATTTACTTTTTTTTCAAATAGGGTTTCACATTCATTTATAATTAATTTTGCACGAAAGAATTAATTATAAACATGTGTAAACCATATTATCAATATTAAATTAATAGTTATTATTCTATCCATTTGAATATCTAGGTTTTTAGATATTAATATTTAGTTTTTATCTTATGTTTAATTTGGTGTATCATATACAATATCGAACATAGTGTAATTTTTTTAAACTCTAGATGTTAAATTCAACTTCAACATTGTAAAGATATTCTAATTAGTTTCATTATATGATAAAGAAAAAAAATAATATCATAATGAATTACTTGTTCCTGATGTAATTTTACTATACACTCTACATATAACAAATAAATCATTTAAAAAATATTTAATGAATAAAAAATTCAAGAACAATTAAATATTCTAAAATCTCGAGTTCCCTTAAGATGAGGAGAAATTAATTTTACAGCATTAATATGAGATTACATTGTGTTTAATAGTTATCTTCAACATAATAATACAAAAAATGTTAGTGGGAAATATTTAACAAAGAATTGATAGTATCCTACAAAACCAATAAAATTATGGATTTTGGTTAATGTGGTGGGTCTAATAAATTACTTCATAACATCCATTATTGAATGATCCATTGATACTCTCTCACATGAGATTATTTAACCCAATAATGAAATTTTATGAATCCAAAATCCACAATTTATAAATTTTGTATACAAAATCTTCTTCTATAGGGTTTTTATAAAAATCTCAAATGTTATTCAGGTTCTTCCTATCACTTTGAATAAATATTAAAAACATATATAAAAAATACTAATAAATTGGGCAAGGTAATATCTATAGACTCTATTCATTAAATCTATTAATGTATACTAATAATTGTTAATTCCATGTGTAATTACTGTAAATTCATAATGACCTTACCTCATACGAAAGGTAATGTTTCACATATAATCCTTCTTTATATTTATTTGACAATACCTAGATCAAAGATAAATATAGGAAATACTTTATTCTCCTCGTAAATTTTCAAATAAATAATTGATATAGGATAGAGTAAACTTATTCTTAAAATTTATCTTGGTAATTTCCATATAATCAATAAAATGATTCAATTACCAATATTATTTATTAAAAAAATAATCGATGCACCCCATGTTCAAAAATCAGGCTGAATGATTCCCGTTTTTGATTATCCTAGAGTTGATTATTCAATTCCTACCACCAAATTAAGTCTATTGAATATGGAGTATTTGAAATTGGTGTAACGGTATGTATGAGTTCTATTGTAAACTCAACATTATGGTTTACAGTTTCACAAGGAATGTCCAAAGTAAATAAATAGGTATATTTCTATTAATAGGTACATTTTCAACATTGAGTTTCTCCCCCAACCAATTGAGATAAATATCCCTCATTAATTGGATGTAAAACCCATATGATTAACGTAATTTCAAATAGGTGTTTTGGTATATCCTCCTACTGATATATGATTTAATTTTGATTCAAAATATCAAATGTATCTTCCCCACAATTACCATTGATATGAGATCTATACTGAGAGATATAATCCATAACCCAAATTACAAAAAATGGAACTAGAGAAAGAATAAATTGATTATTATGATGAACATTAATCGATACATATATCAATGTTGAGATATATAATTCAGAATAGGTCATGATTTAAATAATATTTTTCACCACAAACATAATATATCGTTATTGAGGTGGTTATAAAATAGCCTTATAAAATTATTTATACATAAAAGACTGTGACTAACCAAAATAAAATAATGAAAGTTAAATCATAGAGTGGATGATAAGTGAACCATTCACTACATCATTATCAACTTCCATATAGGTGGCAATAATTTCATATGAATGTGTTTCTCCCCAAGATTTATTTTATATTAATTTCCATGATGTTTTGGTCATTTTTTGGAATAGTACCCAATCTCATTATAATTAAAGTAAGGTTCATTGATGAATTCTTCCTTATCCTTGAATTCATAATCATGATTTCATTTTTCTCCACACTTGAAGAAACACATTTTCCTTTTAATCATGAAGCATGTTGATTATTTTTCATCTATTTTTTCTAGGTCATCTTATTTTTCTCATTATTTCCTTCAATGCACAATTCTTTTAGAATTATTTATCTATATTGATATCAGATGATATTGTAACATCATAGTATGATAATCTTTTGGAAACAAGTTCCATATAAAGGATTGTCTTAAGACCATAATAGAAATTTCCAATCACACTGTGTAGATTATACACGATGTATGAAACAGAACATAATAACCCAGTATAGTTAGGTTCATACTCAAAACACATTCCTATTACTTTTGTATCAGACTAAATAATTGTCTCTTCATATCTACTCATTGTTTATTATGATAATATTTTCCCCAGAAAATTTGATTAAAATCATTCCATTCCATGCTTTATATTTCCTCTTAAACATTAGTTTTTTATTAAATTCTCAAAATTGATCCATATCCTGAAAGGGATGATATATTGTAAATAAAAACATTTCCCTTTCATTACAACCCAATGTTAGATATAAATTATCTAAGAAACTTATCCATTTCTCTACTACAAATGTATGTATAGTCCCACTAATTTTTATTATTCATTAAGTGATCTAAATTCATTAACATGAATTTTGGATCAACAAGATTCTATATATGAGAAAGGTTGTTAGCCCTAAACTGAGTTAGCTTTTCCAATATAGTTATAATTGTTTAGCTCTTGTTGCAGTTCTAGATTCATTATCTTTTTCATGAGGGAAATACATACATGTATTACCTGCATTGAAGTAGGTTCTATTCCTTATTCTATGAAACATTTCTATATAATGGAATTAAATACATGTTAATATAACATTATGATTCATAATTTATAACTTTGGAACTATTGATACAATTATAATAAATTGAAACACACAAGAATATATCATATCAAAATAAAAATTCGATTTCCTTTGGGAATATTTTCAAATCATAAAAATATTTTCAAATCCATTATAATGATTAGTAAATAAAATGTTAATATACCTAATCATATATCCTAGGAGTGTTAGTCATGGTACATAGTAGGAGAGCACTAACCATGCACCAAAATGATGACTAGTTTCAACTTTTTAAACTTTTTTAAGGGCTATTATCCATAGATTCATCTATTCCAAAACCACCTGGACTTTTAGTATCATTACAAATATTTATTTATTTGAAATCCTTATAATATCTACCTTTACAAATCATTATGATTTAATAATAAATGTAGACTAATCCTTAAATTCAATTAATGGGTCATATTCTATACTATATGTTTTCCAAAATATAGTCCCTAATATTTTTTTTTCAAAATTCATTTAATACCAACAAAAACGACCCAAACACTATAATCCCAGAGTTGGATGTCAGTTTTTAAAAAAATTACAAAATACAATCAATCAGTTCATAATTGACCAAATAGCTTAGTAATAATTGATAACTAGATATATACATGAATCTCACATTACATTTGACAACATAAAATTCAACATTGTATTTTATTTGAGATCACAATTATTCTCATTAGAATATCCATACATATCAATCATAATATAATTTAGGGAATATTAAGAAAAGAATATATAGTAAATGCATGTGATCAGATTCTCACCTCGGGTATTCATACAACATAAGCTAATAAGGAATTCATATAATGGATAGAATAAATAATGATCAATTAATTTCATAAAAACAATAATATGAGAACGAAACTTATCAATTTATCTCTTAACTTTTAAAATAATCTCATTTAAAAAATAATTTATTTCATAATTATGTAATGCATAATTTCAATCATTTGAAACATAACATCAAGTGCTTATTCTAATACACATTACATAAATGTGTAAGGTATCATACAAATACAAAATCAAGTTTGTCTGATGATACATACTGATTCATTAAAGGGTTTTTGAAATTCCTAGAACCAAGATTAAATTAATAAATCAAAGTAATTCATCATTTTAATAAATAATACAACATAATTAATATTCCTTAAAAATAAATAACTCTTTTTTTTGAAATAACTAGATTATGAAATATCAATACATTCAATATTGAAACTGATTATAAACTATCCTTAGTTGTGTGGTTGATGTTATCATTATATTATAACCTACCTATATCATGGAATTTAAATAATATTGTATACATAGATGAAAATTAATTCAAAATATCACTAGAATTGTTTTTGAGGAAAATAACATTTGTCACTTTGAAATAACTTATTAAAAATGTAATCTTATATAAAATATTAAGATAATGATTATATTTAAAAATATACATGTAAAAATTTATAGTGAGATTCAAAGTAATTATTTTTAATAATAGTGAGAAATTCCATTTTTCCATATAATTAAAAAAAATTACTTTTACACTTTTGTAAAAATATCAAAAAGTACCACATTCAGAAAATGACAGGATGTTGGGTTTAAATATTATTATAAATTAAATCGTGGGTTCATTATCATTCAAAAATAATTTTATACTGCTAAAAATATTCTTCTATAAATTGTAATTAAAATATTCACATAAAATTGAATGATTCCTTACTGAGTAGAAAATATATGGTCCGTTTTCTTAAAAACACCATTTCGGTGAATTGAGAATTTCAATAAAGTGAAATTAAGGGAAAAAATATAATTTATATAATTAAAAAGTGCATAGTATAATATAATTGGTTTATTATATAAATATAAAATAGCCCCAATGTATTGATAAATATAATCAATCTTTAAAAATTATGGGATTGTGAATGTAACCCTCACCATTAATCAGACATCCTTAGTAAATGTTCAAAAATCATATATAAAAAATATTGAGTTTTTATAAATATATTATATAATTATAATTACACATGTCATGACTTATATTATTTACTTATAATCTTTTATCTCTATTTTATAAATAATTCCTTGTTAAAATCATTATTCTAGGTAATAACTAATTTTTTCATGTATGTTTTTTCAATAATTATGATTCTTTTTTATTTAATAATATTTAAATAAAAAATATAATTTTAATAATAGTATAACTATAATATATATATTTATTATATATTTATTTATAAGAAATAATAAATTATAGAGATAGAAATTTTTTTTAAACCGTTCATGAAGATGTTAAATTATACAAATGCTTGAAAGCTGTTTTTACTTTTCAACAAATATGAAAAAATAACGTTAAATAAACATTAAAGTTTAAAAAATTGTTATAATAACATATATATTAATTTAATTTACCATTTTTACCATCCCTGTAAATATTAAACAAATAATGAATCGTGTCGATTCGTGGGGGTGGTTGTACACATATACGCACAAGTAACATTATGATTTTTGTTTTATGGGAATTGGGAATGTTAATTATGAATTCATAATAATAATAACAATTTATTATATATAGGATGATGAATTTATTATTTTACATATAAAATATTATAGTTTTAGAAGGAATAAGTGGATGTAAAAAAAGAATGCGATCGGTTATGGAGATTTCCGATTATTTGAAATCACTCCTTTATAAATCCACTTAAGGACCATAGGGTTGGAATTTTGGAAGAATAATAACCTATTGAACATGGATATATATTATTATAATATAAATGATAAGGGATTTTCTATTATTGGTTTCTCAAAGTGGTGTAAATATAATATAGAAGATGTTTCCTTTTATAAGAATGGGAAAACTCACACATCGAATTTGAAAAGATTACAATATAACTGTGTCATGATCAATACAAATGATTAAAAATGGAAATATATTCAATATTATGGTATTATATGGTCTATATTTCATCAAAAATAAAATTTTGACATGTTTATATAGTATTTTAAATCTTATCTTTTGGTTCAACCCCTTGGTTAACCTATTTGAGGATTAACTGAGGTAACACATCTTTCTATCGTAAAGGGTTAGAATATTAATTATATGGTATAAACTGAATAATAAATGGAAATGGAAGGAAATTTTAAACACAATATTATCCAAATTTTAACATTTCTTAGTTTTTATTATTTTTAATAAATTTAATAAAATATTGTCATCATAAAATATCAATATTGTCTTTTTGACACTATTTATTTAATTTATCATTAATGACGTCAAGAAAAAAAATAAACTGAATATAAAAATTTCTTAAATACCAAATATTATATACTGATATATATAATTCATGTTACATAATATTCCTCAATTTTATTTATTAAATTTTAATATTTCTAAAATCATCAATTTTATTTTCTCATTAACTGAATAAATACAGTTTTGATCTTGTCCATGATATTAATGTAATTATATTATTAAAAAAAAAGGAAAAAATTACCATAATAGAAATAATATTATTATGAAAAAATAACCTTTAATATTAATTAATAAATTATTTTAATATCAATGTGATCATAAAATATAATTTTATAGTCAAGAGGGTGGAATTTTTTTTATTTTTCTTTAAGTAAAATCGTATAAAAATCAATATCAAGGAAACATGGAACCATGTTTGCATATTTTCAAGACATATAAGGATGTGGATGAAATATGTACATAAATTAGAAAAATAATTTTTTTTATATAAAATTTATTCTCTTATCAGTCTAGTTTTTAACATTTATTTCCTAATTTTCCATTTACTATGATGGTAAGTTTTACCATGGTAACTATTAATTTTGAAAAAAATTAAAGAAATTTTTAGGTAATATGAGCCAAATAATTAAAAATATGGAAACCATTTTGAATTATTCCATTTATTTATGTGGATGAATTTAAGTTTCAAAAAAGTTCACAAAACACGATGAAGACCGCTCTCTAAAAAATAATGTTTTTAAGTATTAAACAGAATTTATTCATATCCCATTCATAGAAGAATATCATAAGGAGGAATAAAATTGGTTGAGTATGTAATATTTATATTTCATTAAAACAATTCAAAAATTATGATCAGTTAAATTTATTACGACAAAAACAAATTATGAGAAAAGAATATCGCTTTTACATTCAAATTTTTATTATTTTCATTTCTAATCTTTTGATAACTACAGAATTAATTATAATCCATAATTTTTTTAAATTTTTTTAGTAATTTTAATAGTCAAAAGATTTAATTTCTATGTTATAATATTTACATTTAAATATAACTTTTTTTGTAGATCACAGTTTGTTTCAAATAGGTATTTTATATAACACAATCCATCAAAGAAATTAAATTTATTTGGAACTAAATATATCACAAAACCTCAGGTTGAGATAGAATGAAAAAAACCCTGGAAAATGGATGAATTATCCTTGTTCACAATATATTATTCTATTAAAAATACACTTTCAATTATAGTAGAATGATACAAGAATATCAATTAAAACGTTTTCTTAGGACCACCTCATTAGTGGTAAATAAAATAAACTATTGATATACTCAATGGAAAATTCATATAACAAATCCATAATATAGAATATATCAACTTAAAGTATGAAAATTAATTTTATATTTAAAACATGGTTCGTTAATGATATATTTAATTTAGAATAACATTCTTTTCTTCGATAACTTCTGTTACACAAAATGTTGAGTTTAAAAGAAACATTATTTACTACTAAAATATTATTTAATTGTGACTAGTATAAACAATTATTTAGAATTTTTAGGTGTGACCGGGAAAAACAAAATTAAAAAAAATTATTCATGTTTATGAATACATTGTTTATTAATTTATTATAAATGAAATTAAAAATCATATGAAGGAAAAAAGGATTTCTTTTAGATGCAATGTGTTTTTATCTGATTAAATTAAATTGATCAGTATTGGAGAATAATTTTAATTATATATATATATAAATATATTCTACCAAAATATTTAATCTCCATTGAGTATTTTTAAATTAATGTTAATGAATAAATCATCTTTTATTCATAGAATTATATATTTATAAAAAAGTGTTTTTTACGTGTTTTAAGTATTTAATTCAACAATAATTTATTCCATTTATCAAATTTTAATCTTAAAAGATTTATTCCAAATTTTTAAATAGGCGGTTCGTATTTGTTAAATATTACCCATTATTTAAATTCATTATAACTCATAAGAGTGGTAAACTTTACCACTTTGATAACGTTAAAATATGGTAATTAAAGATAAAAACTAAAGTGGTATAGCATTAAATTTTTTATAACACTTGAATTTTTCTTATTTAATATTTTTTATTCATACTTATCAAAATAATTACTAAAAATATGTCAAAATTTCTCCATTTTTCCTTGATATTTACTTTTATATTATTTTATGAATGAAAAAATATAGAAAATCACTAACTTGAATTTTAACTTCTCTTAAATGTTCACTTAGGGATAAAAATAAATTGTGAATGATTAATATAGAATATTTTGGTCATAATGAAATTATTTTTATGATGGTATTTTTAAATTATTTATTTATTTTATAATTAACTTAATCACTTTCGGATCGATGACATTGTATTTATTTAATTGATAGAAAATTTAAATTATAAAAAAAAACAAATTATAAAAATTACTATGTTACAAATATTTTATAAATGAATATATAATATTTTATATTTATGAATGTTTTATATTATAATTATATTTTTATCTTTATGTATTTAAATTAAAATTAAATTAATAGTGTCAAAATTGACAATAATTACGTTTTTTGAACAAAATTAAAAATCATAAAAATTTTGAATGAGGAAAATTGGGATATTATGATTACTAAAATTTCATTCATTTTCCGTTTATTATATATTTTTTTATTTTTGATTAATACTATATCCCATTATGATTGAAAAACGTGGTTATCACTATTAAGGTTAAAATATGTTAACTAATGTGTTAAAAAAATAATGTTTACAATAACACATAAATCTATCAAAATATTATTGGTTGATGATATTTAAACCATATAAACATTATAATTAAATATATTTGTATTTTTATTTATTTTTCTAGATAATCTCTTAGTTATATTTTTATGTAATTCTAGGTTTTTCATTTCCCTTCTTTATAAATGGACATCCCTTTCATATCTTATTTACACCACATTTAGAAACCTATCTCAACCAAATCGCACCTATTTATGTCATAAAAATCCTTATCCATGTGGTGTATATTTTTATTCCAAAAAATCCAATCCTATGGTCATCAAGAGGGAATCTAAATGATGTATTTCAGAGAAGAGGTAATCTCCTAAAGACATTACTTTGTTTTTTCCTTCTTATTTTATCTCCTATAAAAGAATTCTATTTATCATAAAATTATTAATTCGTAATGATAAATATTTTATAATTTTTTATCATTATGAAACCACCATTATCCACCTTATTTTTCATCAAATTAAAATGGAAATGTCGATCTGGAATATGTTTAGACTACCTCATCTACAAAGTGATGTAATTAATTTATTAATTTATTATTATGTGAATAGTAATAAGTGTATAATTAATTAATATATATCATATAAATGAATTAATTTTATTTTGGAATTTCTAAATATTATTTACCATTTTTTGTTCCATCATAAAAAAATTGAAGACAATGTTCAAGTTTTCATTTGAGATAACGTTTAATTGACCAGTGTAATTCATTTTTCTATATTTTTCCTTTAGGGATTAATAAAAATAAATATATAATAGATATATATAATATTTAAATAATTATTAAAATTAAGGATATGATATATCCATGTTCAACATAATATGACTGAATCTATAGAACTGAAGCATACATGAAAAACAAAGCAGTCATTACCCAAAACAGTACTTTTAAAAAATAAATTTTAATAAATGAGTGATAAAATTTAATAATTAGATAATAGGTGATGTAATAAATATGATTAAGGTTCTATAATTAATTTATAATAAATAGTTTTGATAATATAGTCGGGTCAAAAACATATGATGGAAGTCAAAACACATATAAGGGTTTATTTTTCAATATCAATATTATATGAGATTGTTTCTGTGAAAGTATCAATTGAGATAATTATTTTATATTGATATAAAAAAACAAAAATATTTTTTATAATATATTTATTTATGGAAATTACAAGTTTTAATTTTATTTTTCCCTTTTTATGTATTAAAGATACAAAAATACAGGTTTTATGAAAACTGACCTAGTATTTCTACATGGTTGGTAATTTTTCACTTCCAAGTATATATTTCCATTAAAATTTATAAAATATTTTTTTTATCATTATTAAATAAATTGTTAAATAAATATTTAGCCATGATTAAATTTCTTAATAATTTTTTAAAAGTAATATTCTTATCTTTTTATGAATTATGTTTTTTTTGGCATTTTTATAGAAGTGTGAATGAAATTTTTTTAACATATAAGAAATTAATGGAATTTCACACCATTGGGATCGCGGATTGATTGGATTATTCCATTACATTTTTTCAAGCATGTTTTCAAGTAAAAATATTTCAATATTATTTTTGAATTTTTTAGATTTTAAATAAGTGGTTTCAAAGTGAAATGTGTATTTTTTCTAAAAAACAATTCAATGATATTTTGAAATTATTTTAATCTATCTAAATATAATTTATTGAATCTTATACATTAATTATTTTATACTATAATTATACCATCCACCATATTTAATTGGATGTTTTATGATCAGCTTTGTTGGGGGAAGTGTAGATATTCTATACAGTTGTTATTTCTATAATGAAAGTAATTAATATTAATAGATTTATAATTAAGGTGTGTTATCTACTAATATAATTAATTCATTGGAATTAATAGGTGGTGAGTGGGGAATGACTTTACATAACCCCTCAATGCATTATTTGGTATGAAGAGAGAAATTGAATTTTGTTATGCGGTTGTGCCTTACTAATTTATTTAAGATCTCTAAGCATGGGGCATCGATGGAAACTTTTAGATATCAACATTTTTAATTCCATTATTATGAAAAAATTTGTCATTTTATATTTGATTATTTTAATAACTATGATATCCGTAGATTATTTTCTAGTTTATGTAATTATTTATGTGGAATTATTTCATTATAATTTATTGTTATCATATTATTCATTCATAATTTTCTTTCATCATTCACATACCCTTACTAAGTATATGATCTCCTTCCATTTTCATTAATCCATTCCATGTGATTGTAATATTTTTATTATAATTTATATATAGGGATATGATAATGTGAATAATGGATTTCTCAAATAAAATACATTGTTTTGTATTTTGATATCAATTGTAATTTGAGATTCAAGTATGTATCTAGTTATCTTAGAGTATTTAACTATTAAAAATTTGGGATGTGATCACATGTATCTAGCACAAATTTAATAATGTAACAATTGAATATAGTCTGTTATAGATGGGGTATATATACTCTAGAATAATTAATTGCAAAAAAAATTCATCTAAAAAAGAACATATCCTTGGGTAGCTCAAATTCTATTCATAATGTATGTATAAGATTCACTCTAATTATTTTTTTATTATTATAGAGTGAACCAAGTTGAGATTAAAATACATATCTTTTTCCCTCCATTTATGATCAATTTATTTAATTGAAGATATCCAAGTCGCTTTATAATATTAATATATTATATAGATACAATAAAATCAAACATAGAAAAGTCGATATTCTTAATATGACATTTTGGTAACCATATGATCATTATGAATATTTGTTCATGCCCTATGGTTTGATTAATTCACCAATATATTTCATGTCTTGTATGAACCATATCGTCTATTGTTACCTTGATTCATTTGATGTTATATTTTTTAGGGTAATTTGGTTTAATCTAGAAATAGGAATTGACATGGGGATCACTTATATATTTTTTAATCACATTGTGTATTCATCAACTTTATGCTAAATTATCATAGTGTGACTTTTTGTTTCGAGGATCCTATTTCCTTCAGAATTTCATATTTGATAAAGTAATATTAGTTGATCATGTGATGATAAAATCATTAATTACCTATAATGCACTGAAAAATGCCTGTGATTTTATATTTTAATAGGATTATATTGTTATTATATCCTATTTGTTCACATTTTTCCAAGGAGTTATTTACCTATTACAATATTGGTATGGAATTTCATTGAAATATGATTTTAACATTCAAAAAATATTTCCATGATCATAACAGTTTACTCAATTTAAATCACATCCACATCATTCTAAAAACATTTTAGGGTTATGTTATTTATTTTGATTTTTGTGGGTCAGGTTTGTGTTGTGTTCTCATGATGGGAGATCATGTATTAGATTATGAATGGAATCCTGCCTTTTTATTACATAACTTTTCATTATATTTTTCGAATATAGGATTTTTAAAGTCTAGTGTCTTTGAAATCATGAACATAATACATGAAAACAATATAGAAAATTATTCTAAACAACTTGTAACTGTTCATTATAGGTTCATCCTATGTAAAATTACCACATCTCATATCCCGGAGTCATACATCAAAGGAAAGGGTGAGCAGAAGGCTCAGTAAGGAAAACAAGTAAAACAGTTGACATGTGAGCATGAGCAATATTAATAGGAACATGATAAAATTCATAAAGGAATGAGAAATGGTAGAATAGTAATATAATAATAATAAGAAAATTAATCGTAACTTGAATATGTTTCTACAACATTTCATTTATAAATTCATGATCATATCACCAAGGTTTATCCCCAAGGTGTCATAAAAATTACCAAGGTTATTCACCAAGGTATCGTGAAACTTGTCATCTCTAGAGATTAATTTGTTACCCAATGAATTAGAGTCCTATCAAGGTTCAACCATAATATTTATTTACATTAATGTGAGCCACATATATCATAATAAAACATTTCATAAATAACCCATAGAGAATAAAAGAAATGGGTTTCATTTCAAAATCATGACGTTTTAAAGAGTACTTGAAAATGAGGTTGTTATGTCATTCATAACCATGGAAATGGAGAGAGGGTTACATGAATTTCAATTACAGAATCAAATATATAATTTTTGTGAAACTATTAACACCAATATAAATGAAATAGGTCAGGTTATTGACCCAAATTAAACAAGATAATTTGTAGAGAGAAAGACAGAGATATTTTGAGATGAAACTTCTACAGCATAATGGCTAGATAACACGGTTATAGAAAACAATAAAACGAGAGGGTATAAAAGAAAACCCATTCATAAATAAATCATATTAAAATAAAAATACAGAATAAAATGGAGATAAGAAAATGGTATGGATATTTAAATGACATACAACAAGAAAAGGAAACTTGAACGGAAAGAGAAGATGTATCATCTTTTATAAGAAATTCGGCAGCCAAAAGCGTCACTTAAAAATTCAGAACAATAATTCATGAGAGAGGAAATGGTATCTCAAAAATTATACATGAAATGGATAGTAATGAAAAAATATAAAAACATACCCCCCACATAATGACATGGAAACTAGAATACACAACATTATGGGAGTCATGACTTTGAAGAGGAGGGTGAATGGATCCCTTACCTTTAAGAATAACTTTGAGAGCACGAAGGTCGGGACATTGGGAGGCTTGAGGGAACATCGGGGGGACTCCATGGGATGTAAGGAGACTATATAATAGTTGAGGATGATTTTTGAATGAATTAAATTAGGGAAATGGCTTGGTATTTATAGGAAAGTGAGTGAATAAATTATTAATTTCTAAGGGACACCTCATCGATAGTATTTGAAAAACCATGTGCATTAGCATGTTATTTTCACTTGGTATTGGACACTTGGGACACCTAATATCATATATAAATATTCATAAGTCGACCATAAATTATACATCATTATTACATCATTAATGATGTCATTAAACACCCGAAACTAATAACTGCATTTTTACTATTCACAGATAATTCAACTGTTTTAGAAAAATCCAAAAATTTCACCCTTAACTAATATCTATGATATGAACTAAAAAATGAAGTCCATTTTATGAAAAAAATTTTCTAAATATTTTTAATTTAATTTTTAAATAAAATCATTATTTTTTCCAAAAACACAACTTTAAAACTATAACTCATTTTGTAAAACCCTAAAAAGTAATCAAGGTCCCAGAAAATTATCGTATACCCATAATACAATAAAGTAGCAATTAATGATTAAATTTTATGAAAATAATTATCCATTTTATATTGTTAAAATAATTATAAAATTGTACATAAAATATTTATGGCATACAAAAATACCAAATCTTATACTATGATCATTTTTTCACATTTAGGATGTTTAAATTGTATTTATACAGTAATGGTTGGTGTTTCTATTTTTTTGGACAAATTACTATTCATTACTATTCATATGGTTATGTTTCTATTCATACATACTATTCACTAAAAAATCATGTTGATCTTATTAGACTCCAAAATTCTCAAAGATCACAACTATAGAAGACCTTTTTTTTGAAAATCATTTCACATTATTAATTATATAAATAGTACAAAAATATTTTCAAATACCCCTTTTTCCTAAATTCATCAATAATAAAAATCCTATATTTATCCGGATATTTGAAATTCATAAACATTTCCATAATAAAAAAAAATTTATTTGTATAAAAGGACTAAATAAAGAAGCTATGGTCTCATTACAAATCCCCTCATAACACCAGCATAGGACCTAAGTGTAAGGTGTGCTATAGTGATATAATCTTTGGGTGGCTCAGACAACACTGCCCGAGTGGTGATTTATATCATCTTGAACTTCTCTTTTAGGTGATTCTTTTCAAGATTCATACACTGAAGTTTGGATTGGGCTTGGTCTAGGACAAATCCCAGTGATGCTACCTCCTTCCCAAGCTCCGAAAGATGGGGTTCATATGGCCCGAGTCAACTGGATGAGGCCATTAAATATTCTTTTTGTATTAATTAAACAAGATAATCGTATTTATAAAAACACAATGTTATGATTAAAGTTTCCTACCATTATATTGACCAACGGTCAAATAATTGTTGAAACCCAACAGTCTCATTTTAAAAATAACCACTTCATTAATTAAAATATATAGTTTTGTTGAGTATAAAGTAATATAACACACAAAATTAGGAAGAAAATATAATTAAAAAGATCAAGTTGTTACATTCTCCCCCCTTGAGAAATTTCATCAATAAAATTTATCTCGTACCATCTTATGGGAAAAAGTGTGGGTATTATTATCTCATATACTCCTCTAGTCCCCTCATGGATTCTTCACATTTGTGGTTCCTCCACAATACCTTAACAAGTTAGATAGTATTTTTGAGAAGAACCTTATATTTATGATCCATGATATCCATCGACTGCTCCTCATAAGAGAGGTCATGTTCTAGTTGGACCACCTATGGATTTAGTACATGTGAATGGTCAGGTATGTACTACCTCAAGAGGAATACGTGGAGGACATCATGAATATGTGCTACGTTTGGAGGAAGTGAAAGACGATTGGCCACTTCTCCCACATGATCAAGGATTTCATAGGGGCCAATGTACCTAGGGCTGAGCTTACCTTTCTTCCCAAACCTCATTACTCTCTTCCAAGGTGAAATTTTAAGAAATACTTTGTCACTAACATTGAACTCCAAGTCCCTTTGACAGTTGACAGTATATCTCTTTTGTCTACTCTGAGCAGCCTAAATGTGTTGGTGGATGGCACGGACCATTTCAGTTATCTCTTGCACAATATCAGGCCCATGAATCTTTCTCTCACCAGCTTCATCCCGAGAAGTAGTAGTTCTACAACATTTCCCATATAGAGCATCATAGGGTGCCATTTGAATCCCCTAGTGGATGTTGTTGTTGTAAGAGAACTCAACTAAAGAGAAATGTTGAGCCCATCCAGCATTAAATTCCATTGAGCAAGTTCTTAGCATGTCCTAGAGAGTTTAAATAGTCTTTTCAGATTGGCCCTCAGTTTGGGGGTGATAGGCCGTACTGAAATTCAATTCAGTTCTCAAAGATTGTTTAAGACATTTGCAGAATTTTGATGTGAACCTTGTATCAGATCAAATATGATAGAAAGTGGAACTACATGCAGCCTTACCACTTTCTTCATGTAAATCCTGTAATGTTGATCAAGAGATAAATCATTCTGAATGGAGATAAAATGGGCAGTCTTGGCGAGACGGTCAACAATAATCCATATCACATAGTTTCCTCTTGATGTTCTCGGGCTACCAGTGACAATGTCCATAATTATATTGTACCCCGTCCATGCTGGTATGTGTAGTGGTTGTAATACCCCTTTAGGATGTTGTCACTCCGCTTTCACTTGCTGATATACCAGGCACCTTGAGGTGTAGTTAGCAGTCTCACTTTTCATATTATCCCACAAATAATGAACACAATGGTCCTTATAAATTTTCAAGATACATGGATTTATAGATAAAGTAGAGCTATGAGCTTCATCCATCAGCTCCTTCATTATTTCTAGAATTGATGTAACATGAAGCCTTGTAAGAAATTTCAGAACTCCTTCTTGATCAGTATTGACACCGGAAACTACACATCCTTCATATCCTCAAGATTATTTTGTACCAAAGGATCTTCTGTCTGAGCATTCTTGATCTTCTCTAGTAATGATGGCTGAGAAATCAGTTCGGTTAGGGTCGATGATGTCTCTTCCTTTATAATTCCAGTGTCCAGTTTTACTATGTCATTGATCAATGGATTTCATTGAATCCTCATAATGGATATAAAAATTGGGTATTTCCGGCTTAATGCATCAGCGAACTTTGTTTCCTCTTCTGGCATGATAATGAATTGAACAATCATAGTCTTTAAAGAATTACAACCATCTCATTTGTCTCATGTTAAATTAGTTTTGGGTGAAAATATACTTCAAACATTTATAGTCTATGTATATATCACATTTCTCCCCATAAAGATAGTGACTCCACATCTTCAGAGAAAAAACGACCGCATCCAGCTCCAGATCACGCATAGGATTTTTCTGATTTTGAGTCTTCAACTGTCAAGATGCCTATGCAATGAGCAGGTCATTTTTCATGAGGATGCACCCAATCCCTTTTAGAGATGGATCACTAAAAATAATGAATCCTTCTCCACTTGAGGGTAGAGTGTACAAAGGTGCAGTAACCAATCTCTTCTTCATCTCTTGGAAACATCCCTCACACTCCTTTGTCCATATGAACATGACCCCTTTTCACGTTACCATGATTAATGGATTAGAATGTTATGAAACGTTTTTTCACAGACCACCTATAATATCCCACTAATCCATGGAGACTACGAATCTCAGTTATTGTGGTAGACTGAGGCCACTCCTCTTCAACTATTGTCTTCGTAGGGTCACCTGGGATTCCTTCATTGGTAACAATGTGCCCCAAGAATGTAACTTGTTGTAACCAGAATTCATATTTACTGATCATTCCAAAAAGGTCTCTACTTCCATAGAGTTTTCAAAATAACACTTAGATGATCCTCATGCTCCTCATGAATTTTGTAATATATCATAATATCATCATTAAAAACTATCACAAAGTTATCAAGTTAGTATTTAAAGACTCTATTTATAAAATCCATAAAAATAGCAGGTGCATTAGTTAGTCCTAAGGGTATAACACAAACTCATAATACCCATATCTATATCGGAAGGCAATTTTCAGAATATATTCTTTCTTCACCCATAAATGATGATAACCAGATAAAAGATCAATCTTAGAGGATAATTGAGCCTCACGAAGTTGTTCAAATAAGTCATCAATTCTTTGAAGAGTGTATTTTCTCTTTACTATGATCTCGTCCAGTTATCTATAATCAATTCATAGCCACACCGATCCTTACTTCTTCTTCACAAAAAGAACAAGTTCACCCCAATGAGACACACTCGGTTGGATAAACCCCTTCATCCAAAGATCTTGGAGTTGTTTAATTAATTCCTCTAGTTCTATATTTTTCATCCTATATGAGGTCTTTGATAGTGGATGAGATCCAGGTGTGAGTTCAATAGAAAACTCTACCTCTCTATCTGTGGGAGGTCTAGGAAAATCCTCCGGAAATACGTCAACATATTCCTAGAAGATGGTAACACTTTCAATCCTTAAACTCTCATCTCCTTCTTCTTCTTCACCGATAAACTAAATAAATAAGGATAAATGAGGTTATTCTAGACCATGTTCAGTTTGAGATATCTCTCATTGGAAGATAATTTTATGTTTTCCATTGAAGCCTGCTGATATTACCTTGCTTCTAAAAATGATCATAGCATTATACTTTGAGAGCCAGTCCATCCCAAGTATAATGTTGAATTAAACCATAGTAATGACTACTAGATTTGTGATAATATTGTGCTCACTAAAGTAAATACTAGAGTTTCTAAACATGGACGATGCTTTCACACTCCCACCAGGATTCTTGACTGATAACTCTACTTTTAGAAAATAAAGGGTTTAATATAAATTCTTTTCAAATTTGGAGGAAATAAATGAATTCGTTGAACCAGAATCAAACAATGTATTTACTATATTTGATAGGAAAACAAGAGTACCTGCTACCACATCATTTGGGGCTTCAACATCAGCTGTTGTGATAGAAAAATCATAGCCTTGATCCCTTGGCCTTTCCTGAGGCTGATAGTGGTTCCCCTCCACTGCCCTCAGATTTGGACAGTGATTTACAATGTTTCCACATTGCCCACATTAAAATCACTGGACATTAGGTAGGTCCTGCACCATCTTCCCCTTACCGTTTGTGTTTTGAAGTTGAGGTTTCACCTCATTATGACAATTCCTCGCAATATGGCCATCTCTTCCACACTATTACCATTTCCCACTCCCAAAAAGGTAGTTCCCCAAATGCTTCTTCCCACATTTATTACACGTGGGAAGTTTTACTTTCTTGACTCCTCATCCTTAATTGAAGATCCTCCCTAGGCATGGCTCCATAAATCTATTCTTGTCATTTTATCATTGAGACCTTTGCGTCTCACGAAACTCTAGATCTACTTTCATCACACTCTGAATGTTCTCTTCAAAGCTATCATAGTCTCGGTTGGCTAAATTCTTCCCCAAATGAGGTATCAGTCCAATGAAGAATATATCAACCTAAAAATTTCGATCCATTACAAAGCTATAGGTATATCATGAATGTCGGGTAAAGTTCTTCTCATATATTTACATAGATTCATTCTCTTTCTACTTCGTCTCGAGAAAATCATTATCCATTATTGTTCTAATAGAATGGGGAAAATATTTACTGAAAAAGATCCCTCTGGTCTCATCCCACACCATAGCATCAACATACACACTTTACCTCTTGTTTTTGATCAGTTCCCACCACAAATGAGCTTCTTTTTTTAAACGATTCACAACCAGGGTGACCTTCTCTTGCTCTGAAAAGTAGTGCACAAAAATGATCTTCTCGATAGAGCTGATCCACTTCCCAGCAATCAATGAGTCAGTCGATCCACTGAAGGTTGGTGGTTGTTGGTGCATAAAGGACTAAACAAGATGTTGTTACCATAGAGGTGAGATCTGTCTCTCTACTTGATTCAAGTAATTTCTCATAACATGATTCAGTTGGTTCATCATTCGCATGAATGTTTCCATTCCGGCTTCCATCGAAGGGTCGTCAGCATATGGTCCATTACTGTAACCATTTTCACATTTCCACCTATTTCCCTCCATTTATATAATAATAAAACCTTAAATAGAAACTTATTTCATTTAATAATATTTTAACTATAAAGAATTAATGTCTTAAAACTTCTATAAAAAATTGCATTTCTCTATTAATCCTTTATAATGATTCATAAAATGCTTATGATTAACCAAACATATCCTTCGAGAGTGTTGTAACCCGGAGTGTAGAAAGGACTATTGTCGTGTACCAGGATATCTTAGGTCAAGCCTGAAATTCATTGTCGGAGTTTACACTCTTAGTTTCCTCTGTGCCAGAGCTACCTCTACCTGCTTGTATCCAGACAGGGATGTATTTTCTTAATAAACCACTTACCTAATACTCACCAAAATACCATGAATTTTTCCTATATTTAAACTTTTATTTAGGATTATTCCTAAATATTTCATATCCTAATTTACATAAATAACTAATCTCACCTTTGATACCAACTATGTAATCCCACCTGTTTATTACATAATTTTTCATTACATTTTACCAATAGAGGCTCTTTAAAGTCTAATGTCTCTGAAATTAGAAACAAAATACATGAAAACAACATAAAAAATTCTTCTAAACCACTCGTATGGCCTCATGATAGGTTTATCCTATATACAATTACCACATCTCATATCCTAGAGACATAAATCAAAGCATAGGGTGAGTAGAAGGCTCAGTAAAGAAAACAAGTGAAAGAGTTGACATGTGATCTTGAGAAATATTAATAGGAACATGAAAAAAGTCATAAAGGCATGAGAAATGGAAAAATAGGAATAGCATAATAAGAATAACATGAATCAGAAATTTAATATGTGGCTACAAAATTTCATTTAGAAATTCATGAACATATCACCAAGGTTTATCCCTGAAGTGTCATAAAAATTACCATGGTTATTCATCAAGGTATCGTGAAACGTGTCATCTCTAAAGATTGATTATTTAACCAATGAATTCAAACAATAATAGGGAAAACCATTAGTATGTATTTTCATTCATGTGGGACACATAGATCATAATAAAAAATTTCATAAATAACCGATAGAGAATAAAGGAAATGGGTTTTATTTCAAAATCATGACGTTTTAAAGAGTACTTAAAATGACATTGTTATGTCATTTATAACCCATGGAAATGGAGTGAGGGTTTCATGTATATAAATTCAGGAATAAAATATATCTTTTATTAAACTATGAACACCCAGAGAAGCTAAATTGGTCTGGATATTCACATAAATAAAATAAGATAATTTCTAGAGAGAAAGAGAGAGAAATTTTGAGACGAAACTTCTGCAGCATAACGGCAACATAACATGATTTTAGAAAACAATAGAAAGAGAGTTTACAAGAAAAATCCACCCATAAATAACTCATATTACAATATTAATAATTAATAACATGGAGATAAAAACTTGATATGGATATTTTAATGACATACCACAAGAAAAGGAAACATTAAAGGAAAGAGAAGAACCGAAATCTTTTATAAGAAATTCGACAGCCTAACGACGTCACGTAAAATTTTAGAAAACTAATTGATGAGAGAAGAAATGGTCTCTCAACAATTAGACATGAAATCGAATGTAATGAGAGAATATAAGAACATACCCCCAAAATAAAGATTTGGGAACTAGAAGACACAACATAAAGGGAGTCATGGCATAGAAGAGGAGGGTGAAAGGATCCCTTACCTTGAAGAGTAACATTGAAATCATGAAGTTCAAGACCTTGGTAGGATTGAGGGAACCTTGGTAGTACTAATTGGGAGGTAAGGAGACCAGAACATAATTGAGGATGATTTTGGAAAGAAATTAATGAGGGAAATGGTTTGTTGTTTATAGGAATAGTGAGTGAAAAAATTATTAATTTTGAAGGGACACCTCATCGATGGTATTTTCCAAACCATGGGCATGCCCATGGTATTGGACACGTGGGACACCTCATAGTATATCTCACTATTCATAAGTCTACCAGAAATCTTACACCATTATTACATCATAATGATGTCATTAAACACCCGATACTCAAAAGTACATTATTATATTCACTGATAATTTAACTATTTAAAAAAATCCAAAAAAATCACCGTAACCTAATATCAATGCTCAGAATTCAAAAATGAAGTCCATTTTATGAAAATACTTTTCTAATTATTTTTATTTAATTTTTAATTAAATTTTTATTTGTTCCAAAAATACATCTTTAAAACTCTAACTCATTTTGTAACACTATATAAAATTAATCAAGGTCCCATAAAATTATTGTATACCCATAAAACAATAAAGTACCAATTTATGATTAAATTTCATGAAAATAAATTTCCATTTCAAATTATTAAATTAATTATAAAATTGTAAATAATATATTTAAGGCATACAGAAATAACAAAACATGTACTATGATCGTATTTTTTTTTACATTTAAGATGTATAAATTGTATTTATACATTCTTTGGTGATGTTAAATTTTTTTTTGGATAATTTACTATTAATTACTATTAATATGGGTATGTTACTATTCATACTTACTATTCACTAAAAAATCAAGCTTATCTTATTAGACTCTAAAATTCTCACTGATCACAACTATAGAAGACCTTTTTTTAAATCATTTCACATTATTAATTATTTATAGAATACAAAAAAATTTAAAATACCCCTTTTTTCCGAAACTCATCAACAATACACATGCTATATTTATCCGGATATTTTCAATTCCGACACATTTCCCCAATAACAAATAAAAATTTATTTCTATAAAAGGATTACATAATGTAGCTAAGGTGTAATTACATAGCCCCTTATAACACCAGTATAGAACATAAGTGAATGGTGTGATATGGTGATAGAATCTTGGGGCAGCTCAGACAACATTTCCTGAGTGGTGATTTCTATCAGCTTAAACTTCTCCCTTGGGCGATTCTGTTCAAGATTCATACATTGATGTTTGGCATGGGCTTGGTCTAGAGAAAAACACATTGATCTAGCCTCCTTCACAAGCTCTTGCATTTGGGCTTCATATGGATCGAGTCTAATGGATGAGGCCATTCAATTTACCTTCTATATTAATTAACCATGATAACCATATTTTTAAAAACACAACATTATGATTAATGTTTCCAATGATCATATTGACCAACGATCATATAACAGTCAAAACCCAACAGTCTAATTTTAATTATAACCACTTAATTAATTTAATGATATTGTTTTTCCGTGTATAAAATAAAATAACACAAAAAATTAGGAATCAAATATAATTAAAAAGTTAGGGTCATTAAATAATGGATTTATGAAGTTAAGAACACATGAAAATAATTATTCAATGCATGACATGTAATTATAATTAGTGGTCCATGCCTTGAAAATATAGCACCACTATCACTCATTAAAAAATTCCATATTCTTCAATGATCATATGATCCTAAAACATATCATTTCTCTGAGAGACATCAACATGATGAAATTTTCAAATACTAGGTGTTTCATGAGTCAATAATCCAATTTTTTATGTTAAATGTGGTTTAATTTATTTTTTTTATTATATCATAAGCTAATCCTTGGGCAGGTTGTGTTGTTGTGGGGAAAAGAGGGAGAAAAAAGCAGAATTCTAGCATCTGGCTAGGTACTGGTCGTGTAAATGGACTACATGTCATGTACTTCTAGTACACATCATGTATTAGCCAATAATGGAGTATATATGTTTTGAGATCATTAAAAAAATAGGGATGTACACGTCGTGTAAATAGTCTACACATCATGTACTTCTCTGATATTTTTTTTTATGAAATGTGTAGTAGCCTCATTTTCGATAAAAATGGATAGAAGCACACCGACTGGGATTTTCAAGCAGCAACACAAGAGGGTCATTTTCCCCCATTTCGACATCTAAACTCTTATCAAACACCATTTGGTGAATTGGAATCTGCTCAGTGTGTTCCCAATTCCCCTTAATCCATTCTTTATGATTTATTATCTCTAACTAGTCCTCAAACCTTGATCAGTTATTCATTTTTTGTAGATCTACACTATTCTAGGTCGAATAAGAAGTAGATGCAAGATGAGGAGAGCAGTAGGAGTACAAGGTAAGTGGTATCATGTCTTTTTATAATTTCTATGTTGATTATATGTTATGGAGTTCCAATCATAAATTATTAGTCTCTCGCCTTGAATGAATATTTCCATGATCAATTTCCTATTTTTGTTTAGGTAATTGATTAATTGCATTGAAGCATGATTATGGTTGTTATTCTATATTAAGGTCCACCCCATAAGTGTGTTTCCCTTTGATGACCATATATGAAAATTTTTCTTATGTTTAAATTGATGAATGCCTTATTTTGCCTTATTGGGTTGTGAGAAAAATGTAATTGAAATTTTTATAAATTAAAATTGAAATGATTAAGGGTTTCATAATAGTGATTTTCCCATTTTCTCCATGTTATTCATTTTCATGATCAAGCATTCTTGGAATGTTTTACACTAACTATGATCATTACCTCATGATTTAGGTTGTGATAAGGCCTTATGATGGTTTAGATTACATAATAGGATTTTTATGCAAATTATTCCCACGTGATTTGTTTAATATTCAATACATTCCATTGTTTAATTATCATGCATTTCTATATAAATGAAATGTGCCCATGTGTGTTGATTAATGTTAAATCCATGAAATAATTTAATTTACATGTGTTTCTTCTTATATAAAATGAAAAAATATAAATAGAAATGGGTGATGCATAACGTAAGGTTAAAATGCATGGTCAGGATCATATGACAATAATATAATATAACTTCAATGAACCATGCATTCCGATTATAATTCCAAAGACAGACTCAAAGAAGGTATTTTGTTAATCCATGAGCGATCCACGAATATAGTGGTTGTTCTCATGTAAGATGAACTTGACGGCCAAGCACTCAATGTAACCATTAGGGGATTCCATGGTTGGGCTATATAAGAAATGATTACATTTCACAAGATGAATTTTACATATAACATGGGTGAACCATGGATTCATATAAGAATTCAGTTGAATGATTTATGTGGTAATATTGTTTGATCTTTAAACAAACCATAGATATAGTGGATGGGCCAATCTTATAAAATATTTAAATGGAATGATTTATATCCCATTTTCCAAAACAAATCACGAGCTTGGATTCAGTCTTCACTATACATGTTTAAATGGACTATTGATAATTAATTGGTCATACTTTCATAATAGGATCCTCAGGACTAGGCTAAATGTCATTAATTATATCATTGAATGTAATTGAATTGTCAATAAAAATTTAATAAATGTAAATAAAAACAAGTTATTATAGGATTTCTTACTTTTGAGTACATCCTAGTTTACTACATTCAAATTTTACACTAGTTGTCATATATATTCACGGACAAATTGGCACAAACCATGTGTGGTTTCTAACTTAGATTTAGTATCACACCCAATTTGGTACATGTTTTATGGGCAAGAAGATTATATTGTTTCATGTTATGATAAGGGCATGTTCCCTTATATAGGTACTTGATTCACTATTGAGGAGAATGAGAGAATGTGACCATCCTGAGGCATGTGATTCATTAGAGTTTTATTGTTCATTATGTAATGTTCAAATTTATATCATGTATTACTGCAATGTATCTTGATTTGGATATTTTCCTAGAACATGTTACATTGAGCATCATCCCTTATATGCTATGACATATGGTTATCTATTTTATCAGTATTCTGCGGTTTATTTTGGTTGTATGGTATTATTGCTTCTTCTATTATTGTTATTTTATTCCTATATGTTACACCCTTCCAATGAGGTCATATATTCCCCACTATCACTCTAAATCCCTCAATACTAGTTGGAATCCTAGGGAAATGCGCTTGAGGCCATGTGGCCAGCCGGGTAAGAGTAACCTTTGAGTGGCAACCGAATCTAGTAAGTAAAAAAGTGGTATCAGAGGAATATTTTA
Organism: Viscum album; assembly: GCA_963277665.1. NCBI lineage: Eukaryota > Viridiplantae > Streptophyta > Magnoliopsida > Santalales > Viscaceae > Viscum > Viscum album. The sequence goes on along the minus strand of OY728146.1, from coordinate 1,057,591,179 downwards.
TATTTTGACTTCCTTTTTGGAAGCATTAGGTTATGATATGTTAGAAATGAAATTTATTAATTAGGTGTTCCTGAGAGTAACTACCATGCATATAAGGAAAATCCAAATTTCTGCATATTAAATTGTGATTTTGGGATTTTGAGGTGTTACAATTTTTTCAATTTCACTATTGGGTGACACACATGTATTGTCCTTCTATAATTGATATAATTTTGTTTTGGTTTTGTTGAAACCTAATGAGATTAGGGTATTCCATCTCTTGTATCATATAGTCACTTTTTTATAAATTACATTTCATGCATTCTTACCATTCCATTAGGAAGAATTACTAATTGATTGTTGTTGAAGTAGATTTCATTCTTGATATGAATGTGATTGTGACACATAACTTTATATGTATTCATGCTATTATGATATGTGTATTGGGTTATGCTATAGATTGGTTGAGATGGACTTCAATCGTTGGTCCCTGAGGTGTATAGTTCATCTTGGATCAAAATTTAGTTGATCATGTTACTCTCTAATATTGAACTGTAATATGAGAAGCTAAAAGTGGATTCTAAGCATTTATTCACACGGAGTATGACTCCCCATGAATCAAAATTTTGTATACCATTGGTTTAATTTTATAAAATTGATGTTCTAGAGGAGATTCATGAACATTCATTTTAAAAACCAAACTAAAACACCGTGTTCCTAGGGTGTTTATAATTCCAGGCCGATGAGAGTACAAGATCATGTAAGATCATGAGGGGACACACCGTGTATGGTTTCTACACACTGCGCACCCCTGTTTTTTTACTTCTGAGGTGTTTATTCTCTTGTATAGTTCCTTCATTATTGAAATTCTAAAACTGATAACAAACTCGAACTGAGGTGGGTGCTTGACCTTATTGAGTAATTCCTCCACGTTGACCTCTAGTTGTACACTAGGAGTGTAGCAATGATCATTCCTTAGAGGTGGTGGGCCATGGGCTACCAGTTGATCCTCCTATCATAACAGTTGCTACACCCTCTATTATACTGAACATAGCTGTAGATGCATTTTTTCATGAAGGTTTTATGTGGTTCATGCAAACCATGCATGGAGAATCACACCCTACCACATATATGATGGATCTAGCACGAGTGTTCCAGCAGTAGCATCCACCAATGTTTTTGGGGGTTGCTGGACCACAAGATGGAGAGTAATGTTTAGAGGCCATTTTATGCATCTTCAAGCATATGAGGAAGCCTACATAAAGGATGGTAAAGCTCGGGATGTATATGCTTCCTGATTCTTCCATGATTTTGTGGGACATGATTACCCAGGTGGGGAATCATAGAGATATGGGATGGGGAGACTTTCAGTTAGTCTTCTACCACTATTTCTCTCTTGAGATACTGGTGGATGATATAGCTTAGGGAATTTTTAATATAGAGCAGTGAGCACTATAAGTGATGAATTATTCTTCTTATTATACAGATATTAAGTGTTTCAATCTTATTTTGATTCAAGAAGATCTATAAAAGGCTAGGAGATTTGAGGACATACGAGTATGATAAGACTAGGAATACAAGACCACAGTGTCTAATGAACCATGTTGAGTGTCGATCGTTTTTCATGATGGGAGATTTACATTGCTTATGCAAGACGTTTCAACTAGAATCTACCGAGGGAGGGTCTACACCGACTCCATGTTCAGGAGCAGGGTCAATAGATAATCATTATTAGTAGAACTGCAATTCATTAAGACATTTAGGCATAGGTGGTGGTCAGGGCCATGGTATCAAAACCCTAGGTACTCAGCGATAATAGAGTGGAATGACTTATGATATATAGGTAGTATCATAGGGCCATGGTGCATGTCATACTAATGCAGTGCAACAAACCCAACACGAGAAGGATCCAGGACCGTATAATATTATTGTTACTATTCTAATCACCTTTGTTTTAGCTTCTTCACTTTTTTATATAGGGTATTCACATAGATTCATATATGTGCCCATTATAGAGAGCCTTCGGCTCTATTGTTTTTACATCTTTTAACGTTATAACGCTAGAAACTCTATTTGGGATTACAATGGTGAGTGTGCATCAATGAAATGAGATCCCCATTATGGTTGGTGGGTGTCACTTTATATGTGACCACTATGTCATGGAGGTGATATGATTTTATGCAATTCTCATAATGGACTGGTAGGTCTCCGTTTAATCTTTTTTCAATTTATATCTCCACAGGGTGAGTTATACATCATCAAATGGTAGATCATTCCAATAAAGAGGTTAATGGGATGTCGAGGTGGTCCAAACCGAACCCGTGCATCATGGGTTGGGTAGGATGATAGCCCAGATTGTGTGTTTATATATATATAAATAGGGAAAGAGTCATGAAAATTTTACTCCATAGGTTGAGTGCTTTTAGTACATCTTTCATGGTAAATTTTCTGGGTTCCCTCCTAAGGGAGAGGTGGATTTTTCCATTATACTAGATCCAGTAGATACACCGGTATCCATTCCTCCATACAGTATGGCTATAAGGGAGTTGAGGGGCTCAAGAGGTAGCTATAGGATTAAGAGGTGAAGTTGTTTAATTGACCTAATACTTCTCTGTGGGGTTCAACATACTTTTTTGTGAAAAAGGAATATATAAATCTTAGGCAATGCATGGATTATTGGAACCATAAATTGTTGACGGTTGAAAACCTAAATTCATTTCCACTGATAGATGACCTATTCGATAATTTTTTTTGAATCTCGGGTGTTCTCAAAGATTAACTAGAGGTTTTGATATCGACAGGGTCATGTTCAACCTATAGAAATACCACATTTATCCTTTCATAGGATGCATTGGTAAGGGGAGTATCTGGTTATGTCGTTCATTATCATGAACGTTCTAGTGTTTTTCTTAGAATTGAATAACTGAGTGTTCTATACATACTTCTATTCTTTTACGGTGGTTTTTGTGTATTATATCTCGGTGTATTGTCACAATGAAAGTGACAAATCTAACCATCATGATATCATTTTTAATACAATGAGAGAGGATAAATTATATGATATGATCACAAATTTCTTCTTTTTTATGAATGAAATTCATTTACTAGGTCACATCTTCTCAGATATAAGACTATTAATAGACCTATAGAAGGTGAGAGATGTTATTTCTAGGGAACGTCCCAAGAACATTTTTGACATATGGAGTTTCTCGGGGTTATCTAGTTACTACAAGTGCTTTATATATGACTTTTCATTCTTGGCAACACTGTTAACAATAATGACCAATAAGGGTGTGAATTTTGTTTGGTCAAATTCTTTGGAGACAACCATTCAAGAGATTAAAGGGAGGTTGAAATTAGCACCCATATCAATACTTCTAGGGCATGGAAATTGTTACATGAACTACTATAATTAATTCAGTAATGGGATGGGGATGTGATGATGCTGGTAGATTGAGTTGTCGCATACGAGTCTCAGCCACTAATGCCTCACACGAGGAATTACCATATGCGTGATCTGGTGTTACCTGTTGTTTTTCATGTGTTACGCTATTGGAAGCACTGTTTTCTGGGAGAGCATTTTTACGTGTACACGAATGATAAACGACTCAATTATATCTTTTTTTGCATCCTGAATTAAATTTGAGGCATCAGAGGTGGGGGATTACCCATAATCCTTCGACTTTGAGCATGATTTTATCCTTGGTAAGGGAATTGTTGTGGTTGATTCACAGAGCATTATGACTTGGATATTGGTGGGGAAATAGGCTAGCATCGAGTGGCAGCTTGTGGAAATATTCTCTGAGATGCATATAAAGGTTTATGATAGACAGGGTACAACTTATCTATCATCCTTAGTTTTCACCTCTACCCTACTATATAGAGTTATGAGGAGCTAAATATAGGATTCATAAGGACTTGTTATATTATAGGGTGTGAAAGGTGAGGACCATATTCCCAGTTGTGTGGTATGTGATGATGAATTCGTGTATATCTATATATGTGTTTGGGTTCCGTTGGATATATGTGAGGATATGATTTGGGAGTTTCATGCTGCATATTGGGAAATGAATCCCTAGGAAAGCAATATGTACCATGAATTACTACATTATCACTAGTGTTAGTGAATGAATAATGAGGTGAATGGTTTTGTTATAAGTTGTTCAATATGTCAGTAGGTGAAGGCAGAAAATCAGAGACCAACTAGGATTTTTCAGTAGCAACCTATTTTTGAGTGGAAATGGGATGATGTTGTGATTGATTTCATGATAGGATTACCAAGGTCACCATAAGGAAATGATGATGTGTGGGTTGTCGTTGATAAGATAATGAAGGTCACTCATTTCTTCCCAATCAAGGATACCTTCAGTGTTTTTGAGCTCAGAAGGTTATACATTTGGGAGGTGGTACGATTGTTTGTGGTCCCACACACTATCACTTCATATAGGTATTCCAAATTTATGTTTCATTTATTGAAGTGTTTGCAGAGGGAACAAGGTACATATGTTCTTTATACAACAACATAACACCATCAGAATGATGGCTAGTCAGAGCCTATGATACATGTTCTTGTGGACATGTTGCAGGCATGCGTAATAGATTTTGGGGGATCTTGGGAGAGGCACATTGCATTGGTTTAATTTTCCCTCAATATCCATTATCATAAGAAAGTAAATCTGGATCCTTATGAGGCTTTATATGGTAGGATATTACATTCTACCATGTACTAGTTAGTGGTAGGTGTGAATGATTTACTAGAACATCGCCTCATGCAAGAGACTTCTGAGCAGGTCCAATTGATTTAGAAATGGATGGCTATTGTGTATCCTCTTCAAGAATCTTATAATGATCACCACTGATGAACTCTAGAGATTGAGGTCAGGGATCTGGTTTTCTTTCAGGTTTCTTTGAGTATGGGAGACAGAAGAATCAGGAAATAGGGTAAGGTTTCATGTGTGGGTACGATATTTCTATGACCCTGTACAAGATGTGACATGGGAGAAATAGGCCAATATACATGCTTAGTGGAAAGAGTGGTTTTAATAAGAATATTGTCCACACTTGAGAGGGATATTCGGGGATGAATTGCTTTAATGGGGAAAGATTGTTTGATCTCAGTTCTTTCTTGAGGTACAAATCTTTTCCATTAGGATAAATGTAGTTTACATTCCGTTTTGGATTATACTGTAAGTCGGTGCATGGTCTGGTTAGTTTTTTTGGGGAATAGAGGTAGAAAAAAGATTAATTGTATTTGTAGGAAAGGCACATGTCGTATATTGGCATACACATCGTCCAAATCTAGTATATGTTTTTCATGGGCCTCTCACGAAGTTTAGAATTTATGGGCTCAGAAAAAAATAAGGAATTATATATTGGGTACATGAGCTACATGTCACATACATTCCTATCTAACTTTTTTAATAAAATAGGCAGTAGCAACATTTTATGTAGAAACGAATTGAAGCCCACCCATCAGGATTTCAGAGAAGTAGTGTTGAAGGGTCATTTTAGCTCCCATTTCTCCATCCAAACTCTGATTCAAACACCATTGGGTACGTTGGAATTCCCTTCTTGAGTTCTCGATTCATCTTTTTTCGTTCTTCATGATTTCATCTCTTGACCTAGTTATCGAACCATGAGAGGTTATGCTCATTTTGAAGTTCTACTCTATTATAGGTCAAATTAGAAGTCAATGTTGGATGAGGAGAGCCATATGAGTATGATATAAGTGGGCTTATGACTTTACCTAATTTTCTTGTTGATTATTTGTGCCAAAGTTATATGTGACCATTTTTATGTTGTTTCCTTTAATGAATATTTCCATAATCTATTGTCTATTATTTTTATGTAATTGATTAATTTATTTGAATCATGATTAGGGTTTTTAACCTCGATTAAGGCTCACCCCATGGGTGTGTTTTCAATTAGATGACCATATATGGTCGTTTTTATTAGGTTTCCATTGAGGCATGAAATATTTTCCCTTCATGGATTGTTTACAATGGAATTTAAAATGTGTTAAATTGTAATTGAAATGATTAAGGGTTTTAGAGAAGTAATTTTCCGCTTTTCCCCATGTTATGTCTATGCTTGTTTACAAATGATTAGAATTTTTTCTCCTATTTTATACCTTCCCATGTGAGATAGGTTATTCTATGGCCTGGTATTGGTTTATATTACATAATATGATTGTTATGTAAATTTTTACCATGTGTGATGTGTAATATTTTAGCCATTCCATAGTTTAGTTAGTATGTGATTTTAATAAATGAAATGTTCCCATGCGAGTTGATTAATGTTAAAGCCATGTAAAAGTTTAGTTTTCATGTGTTTCTTCTTATACCAAATATATAAAAAAGGTAAATATAAATGGGAGATCTATGTTGTCAGGGTAAAAGGAATTTTCAAACTAATATGACTATTATACCTTATTCCTTGGGAGAACCATGGATTCAATTTAGAATTCCATGGAAGGACTCCATGACTGCATTATGTTATTTCATGAGTGATCCACAAATATTGTATTTTGGATCATGTAGGATACCCTTGATGGCCAATTGATTCACGGATCAATTGAGGGATGTCATGTTTGGGATCTATTTGAAATGAGTATATGTCATGAGTTCACTTTTATTTATACCTTGGGTCAACCATGGATTTAGATTAGGATTTCATGGATGGATTCAAGAGGTCATCTTGTTTAAACAATTATTGAACCATGGATGTATTGTTTGGGATCATCTTTTAAGATATTTAAATGAAATGAATTATGGTATTTTTTCGAAGACAAAGCACATGCTTGGATTTAGTCTTTACATTACTTTTTTAACTGATCTGTTGAGACATATTTTGTAATTACTTTTTTACATGGATCATCATGCCTTTTCCAGATATCAAGACTCATATTATTCAATGTAATTATATTGTTAATTATAATTTAATAAATCTATATAGAACCTACTTCTTTTTGGATTTTTTTAATTTTGAGTACTTCGTATTTTATGGCTTTCATTTTGTACACCAACTGCCATATATATTTACTGATAGATTGATATAGTCCTTGGGTGGTTGTCTCTTAGGATTTATTCTCATAACCTTGTTGGGAATGTTTTGGGGACATAAAGACTATATTTTTTACAGGTGTCGATAAGAGAAATCTCCCTTTTACAGGTACACGATATGTTGTTTAGGAGCATCAGAGCACGAGACCAAGACAATGTTTATAATGCTTTTGATGTTCTTTATTCTTTATGTACTTTTGGAACTTATATCATGTATTATTGCAGTGTATCCTATTTTTTCTATTTTCCTAGGTCATGTGACATGGAGCATCATCCCTTGTATTCTAAGACATTTGGTTATATATATTATTAGTGTTATGATGTTTAATTTTATTTTATGTAATTATTGCTTTCTCTAATATTTTTATTTGATTCGAATATTTTAAACTCTACCAATGAGGGCTTAGTTTCTCCACTATCACACATAGGACCTTACTACTAATAAGAAACCTTTATCATTTAGAGAAATGTGCTTGATGCCATGTATCCAATCGAGTACAAGGCCCCTTTTAGTAGAACCTAGATCCAACACATTATAAAAATGATGATGGATGTATTATCTACCGATTTTTGACATTTACATGATTTTTCAATGTAATAAAGTGAGTTATGTGGTATATTACATTACTCATATGGATTATATTCAAGTGCCCAAATAGTCATGTGACCAATGATAGTTGACAAATATTATTTTCAATATTCTTATAGATTGTACTGAATAGAATGAAAGTGAATTAATATTTATGATCAATCTTGTTCCAAATTTAATCAATTTGGTAAAAATGTAATGATGATAGGATCTATAATGAATATGTACTAGTTGAAGACAAAATGGTTTCTATAATATGGAAGGTTGTACTGAGTAAGAGAAATTTATATTACAATTTTTAATGAAAATCATGGTGACACAATACTTCCAAGAAATAATTCTATAGGAACATAACCATTTATAATAGGTTATTCACATGAGCATTCATAAATTATACAATGAAATTAAATATTATTTATAGTGGTCAGGTATAAAAGTAATTACTTCATATTATATTATTCAGTCCCTATTTTTTTTGTAGTCCAAGGTAAAGAATAAATGATTATATTGTATGTAGAAATCTATGCCTATACCTGCTTGAAAATGGTAGTATAATGATGTGGAATTTATCAATGGTCTACCAAAAACCCTTTAAAATTAGGATTCTATTTCGGAGATTATGGGTCAACTTAAAAAGTTAGCAAACTATCGCCCAATTAGACAGTACAATACGGTAGATTATATGAAAATGTAATATATTTGAGAAGTGTTCAAGTCGAATAGAGTACATGTTTCAATCATATTTGATAGGGATTCTTGTATCCATTATATTTTTTTTATGAATCCATACAATATGATCCTACAACTCAATTGACCATGAGAATGAAATATAATATATAGATGTATTATAAATCGAAACACATGAATTAAAATTTGAATGATATTCAAGGGGCCTGTGTCGTTGACTTTAGTGAATCATGGGAAGATTATCTATCATTAATAGAGTTCTCCTGTAATAATATTTATCAGGACATTATAAAAGTATCCATATTTGTGGAATTTAATGGTTACCATTGACATTCTCACTTTCTTCGGTGATAATATTAGTGAAATATATAATTGGACCAAGCCTTCTCCATCAGACTACAGGAAATCTACAAATGATCTTGAAGAATATAGATACAGCTCAAAGTTGATAGAAATTGAATACAGATCGCTATCATCAACCTTTTTATTTCAATATTTGAGATCAGGTATTTTTTAATGTTTCATTGAGACTTTGTTAGTGTATATTTGTAAATATAGATAAATTGGATAAATGGTATGTTGGTTCAATTGAGATTCATGAACAGATTGGTGATGTTCAATGTTATGTAGAAGTATCATCATGAATCATTATCATATATAATGTGTTTCACGTATCCCACTAATGTAGAATCACATATACCATACTCATGTGATCAATTTATATCATGTAATGCTTGATCCAGAAGCAATTTTTATTCCTAACCTAGTTTGAGTTATTAGTGGATAGAATCTTAATTTTTGAGGGAGATTTATTCCTTTATTAAGATTATAATTATAACATGGTAAAATTCCATAAGAGATTTTGTAATTAGAGAATTTCATGTGATAATTGTGATAGAACCTATTACATATTTCCATGTAATAAAAACCAAATGGTTATAAGAATTTGATACCCTAAATTTATGGTATTTTTATATATTATAGATTACTTAAATTTATGTAATGTTTGTGTTAAGATTTTGTATGTTTATTGAATGTTATAGAAGATTTTGGATGCATTTATTTTGCTTCACAATATTACTATTGTTAGGAGAAACCATTATCATTTTTCCATTAAATCATTTGAGGTGTTTAGTGGTCATTAGGCCAGAGCAGAGTTGGGGCATGGTTTAGAAAAACCATGTGGCTTACCATATGACTCAAAATGTTTTGTGAAAAATATAATTCACATTTTCAGAACAGGTATTGTAAAACTGTGTGGCATAACCATGAGATGATAAATTAATTGTTTATAAATTGGATTTAAACATAAAACATTTCTTGAAAATCATATTTTTTCCTCCGTTGACCAAGGATATTGATTTATAGGATTCATATAGGATAAATTTAATGATCATAAATGTATGTAATTTGATTGTGATGATTATTAAATTATTTGATCATGTCAATCAAAGGTCCATTCTTCTTTCTTCCTTCCTATCTCATATATACTCATATATTATTACACAAATCCTAACATTAGTTCTTTCATATATATATATATATATATATTTATGTTTTTTATCAATTTATTTTGTGATTTTGGAGAGAAACAAATGGAAATAGTATTATCTATGAGATTTGATAATGAATCATTATCCCAAACGAATCCAAGGTATGTGGTTTTTCCCTCATTCAAATTTTTCATTCAATTTCAATGTTATCATAAATATTAATGATTTCATTATTCCATAAATGAAAATTATTTTTCAATAAATCTTCTAAAACTATACTAAAATCTCCCCTAAGTTTTTATCATTCTTATTTTTGGGATGTAGTTGATAATATATGGTTTTTAAAAAATATATCTTTCAATTTTTTTTGTAAATATTGATTTTTTGATGCGTTTGAGTGGCATGATTTAACATGTGTAAGTTTTATAAATAGCGAAAATGGATAATGGATGGAATTTATCTTGATCATAAGACATATAAAGGAGGACCATGTTAAACATGGTTTTGTGTGTCTGTTGATACATGAAATTCTTGTTCAATGATATTTTAAATAAACTATTAGGAATGGATGAGGCATGGATTTCACCATGATCATAGGAAAATTTTAAAAGGTCCATGTATTGAATGAGTGAATGAGTGTAATCATGGAATTTATATTCAATGATGTATGGATAAACTATTTTTTATTCATTAAATTGAATAGTTAATTTTGAAAAAAAACAATTTTGGTAACTTAATATCTAATGTAGAACAAAATTGGGAAGATATTATTATCTGTTTATATTTTTAAAAAATTATTTATGAATAATTTTATTCCAATCCAATTATTTTAAAAAATGAAGAGATAACATGATTCTGATCATAGTGGGATGTTTGAAATCCCTATTGGGGATTGAATTTGGGTTCTTATAGCCACCATTTAATGTTAGCCTCAATACAAACATTGATGTTTTATTATATGACAATGGAAAGGTATATGTTTCATAATTTACAATTGGAACCACATGATTGTGGTTATTAGGGATATTCAAATATGGAGATTTTTTGTGTAGTTATTTATTAGATTTTAGAGTGGTACCACCTGGGATCCTATGTCTGTTGCTTCATTGGAATCTCGATTATTTTGGGTAATTTGTTTCTTTTGTTACTTTGATATTATATTGTTGATCCTTTAAGTTGTTGGTTATTATATAATGAATAATTTTTTGTTCTAAAATTCATTGTTTATATATTCATATTAATCTTTGTTTTTATGTATTGTTGTATCTATATGAAATATTGATAGCAGTAGATGTTTATTCATGTTTTTTTAATAACCATTGCAAATAAGATAATATTTATATGTGTATCAAGGTTAAAGATGATTTTCTAAAACAAAAGTTTATATATTAAATGGTAAGGGTTTTAAAAACCACTTACAACTAGTAGTGGATAATTAAAATATCCATTAATAATCCTATGAAACAAAACAAACCTAGCTCCTTCCCCTCTCCTCAACTGAAAAATTGATGTAAATCCTTTACCATTTTCTTCTACTCTCTATTTATCATCAGTTCACATTTATTTTTTCATGATTCAGCCCTATATCTTCATGGTACTATCTCTTACATCCTATATTTATTCATCATACTCCTCTTATTCTATGTGTCTCATATCGCCTTAGATCAATAATTTGTTGGTCAAAAACTAAATGGATGAGGTTTCTTCGATCATTAGGAGTTTGTATCTAGGTTTTGTAATGCCAAATTTGGACCCCTTATAATGGTAATTTTTTAAGGTGATAAGTTTTCCATATGACATCGTAAGGGTTTTCCCGTGATTGAATGTTTTATATATGGATCATTAACTGAATAATTATTAATTTTTTGAATTTAGTATCTAATAATATTATAATTAATATTTATTTAATTTAAAAATATAATATTTGACATTTGAAATTTTATTTCTGGAAGAGAATTCAAACCATAAAATACATTTTTTATAATTTTAAATATATATTAAAAAATATTTTTACTATTAGTTTCATAAGGATATTATATAAATCATATGTTATATTTTATACATGGTCTAATTTTATTAATATGATTTCTATTTTTTGTTTTTTTATTTGTATCATTATAGGGATGAAATAAAACTGGATTACTTTAGGTCCAAATATAACTCAATGTATTAAGGGTTGGTGATATTTATAGATTTTTCATTGGAAATTGGATATGTCAATAGAGGAATTAAATATTCATGTCCTAATTTTAATTTAATGATATGGATGAAAATAATTGATTATTATGAAATTTTTATATTGATATAATTTTCTATTTCATATGTTATATGAATTTTAAGTGATAATTGAATAGTATAGAATGTTTTATCCATGTCTAACATCGTAGTCATTAAGCTACTACACAATTAATAAAGGCTAAATTAAAAAACATAATTATTTCAAGTTTTGGCACAACAACAAAAATAGATTATGTTCATAACATATCCATATATTCTTAGGTTGATATTGTGGAGATTCGTATAGAAGAATCAATACTTATCTATCAAATAAGTTTAATAATTTTTTTCAAAATTAAAATCAATAGATGTTTGAGGATTTTGAATTTTATCAATTATATCCTTTCTAATAAAATATCACCACATCAGGTGTTTATGAATAATTAAAAACAAATAAATGTCAATAATATTATTGCTAATTCAAGATGCTTTTAGATATGTTAAGCTCCCCAATTCAATTTATGAGATCAAAAAATTATTACAAATTTGAGACTTAATTAAATTAAGATACATTCATATACTAATTATTTTATGTTATAATGGTGACATGATTCAGAGTGAGAGGATTGTAAAAGATTCCATATTTGTTTGTGGAAATCAATTAATAGTGATTCAACACTGAATGTGCATTATATTGAAAAGGAAAAAAGTAAAAAATTCATGATAATTTTCTATTTTACATTTCAATGAATACTTTATTATAAAAATAATTCCCATATTCTAAAACAAAATATCAGATGATGTGAAATTATATGAACAACCAAAATGAAAATATTCTATGTCATCCAAGAGTTTCCACCACATGGAACTATTTTGATTATTCACGTAAATTTTTTGATATAAGTCTAAGGAATGTACAATTTGGATTCTCTATTGAATTTTTTAATACATTTGAAACATTAAAACTAATAATATAATATAGGTAGTCATTTTGATCTCGTTAAATTTTCCACCATGGATGTATATGTAAGAAAAATATTTTATTATTTAAATTTATATTTTTGGAAAATGGATTCATGGAAATGATTTCTATGTATATCATAATCCACTAATACATTAATTGAAATAATTACGGGACAATAGTGTTGATAAATATGATGCATCAACTATGAAAATGTTTAAAATTCATGTTGTACTCATATAGACCATCAATGACACTCCAAGTCATGGGAAATTTTCTTTTCCGAATACTTATATTGGTATGAAATGTCAAATTTGTTACATTTTTTAATTATAAAAGGATTAAATATAGTAGAGAATTATTTTTTATGATTCCATGATGATTATTGTATGCATATCATAGATATCTATTTAAAAATTTGAAATTTGATCAATAAGCTGATTTATGTCACCCTCCAAATTTATTATTTGGTAAAAAAATATTAAAATGATTACCATATGTTGTTGTAGAATTTTAGAAATTTAATAATAAAATTGATGGTGGTAAAAGTGTTTAATCCATATCATATTGAATTGGACCTCTACAATTGAAGAAAAAAATCATATTTTTCAAACATCTTTACTACAATCTTTAGATGTTATGTCAAATTCATGACATTATATACAATGACAAGAATGTGTGCTATAATATGATTTTCACAATACATGATGAGTAGGAAAAAAATCATCTTTATTATCATAAATACTTCGTAAAAATAAATATAAAACATCATCTATGGGATAATGAAAATGGGTAGTATAATATATCATTTTTTATATTAAAAACCCATTAAAAAGATGTCTTCCTTTAAAGGAATTTAAATTTATAGTACATGATGGATATTATGTAAAGATTTCATGATTTTTCGATAGATAACATCATAAATTACATGGATTGAAATATAAAAACTTATATATTTTTATGGAGAAGTTGTTACCATTTGGAATTGGGTAACTTGTTGCCTAAAAAATAGCATAAGTGAAAATAATGTTTTTTATATTCTTCATACCACACTATGAGAAAACATAAAATAATGAATAGTTAGAATAATTAAAAGAAATCATTATAAGGATTGTATTTCACATGGAAATTATATTTTCACCATCCCTTTTCACTATGATTATTTATTTAACAATGTATTTGGCCAATAATGGTAAATTTTAAACACCTATACACTCTCTGTAGATATATTACATAGATAGGAATTGTGTTTTACTATTTTTCTCACTGTTGAATTATGTTTATTCATAACATGTACATTAATTAGGTGTTGAGTTGTTAGATGCCCTGGTCATTTGAAGTAATTTTTGAAAAAAAACTCAACTAGAAGGCCCTATCACTAAATGATACTTTCGTAGAGTGTATCACATTCTGTTCAAGGTATATTAATATATTGATATAGGATTGAATCAAATTGGATGTAAACATTATATAACCACGATGAATCGAATATCCCATAATCAGTGGTTAAATTTTTACATTTGCATAAGCTTAAAGCCATCACATCGTAATGGAGTAAATTGTTTAGAATTTTTTATACACAATACTTATAATCGATTCATTCATTTTATTTGAAAACATTAATGGAAACACAGTGACTGTAAATATTATACATCCTCGAAATCCATTTATTATTTTGTATTCATATTTAGGGAAATGAAATGAACTAAAAGTGAGATAATATTCTCACTAAGTTCTATGTGCGATTGAATCTATCATGGGTAAATAAGGAATAAAAATATGGAATGGTAAATAACTGAAAAACCAATCCAATTTTATCAATAACTTGAGTATTAAATGCATCCAGGGATAATATCAATGAAAAAATATCATTTATAAAAATGAATGGATTTAAATGATGTAAATGCTTAATGTTGTATTGTTGATCTTAGAAACAATTATATCTATATCATCAATACCATACTCCAATAAAATTTAATTAATGGTTATACATACAAACAAAACCAATTTACTACATTCTTTTTAATTTGTCTCAAGAAACCTTTAGATTCATTAAAGGGATAAATATTTATGGGCCCCACCCATCACTTCATATCCAATGAATTCCTTATATATCGAATGATCATTTAAATTATTGAAAAATGTTCCATATAAATAAATATTTGTACTGAGTAATGAATATATATTATCAGTTGTTACCCAGTCAATTAATTAACATTCAATGTAAAATACCATATATAGAAATTATATATGGTTTAAGAAATAATAATACCCATGATACAATATATATAAATATTTAATGGAAATGTAATTTTCAATGATCATAATAAAGTGATTGATTCTAGATAATGTTGTGGAATAAAAAGTTAATGAAGTAAATATTATTATATTTCTTGGACCAACTAATAATAAACCTTCCAGATATAGAAGGATGATTTTATCATTATGACATATCCCCAATGTATTATAAATAAAATAATGGGCCATTTTCATTGATAATGTAAGGATTTGGATCCATGTGGATCAATCCTTTGTGAATTTCCAATGACTAAGGTTCTTGGAGGAGGCTCAGATAATGTTTGTAGGAGTTTGGCTTCTAAGAGTTGGAAGTAGGGGAAGATTTAACATCATTAAAAGAAAAAATTGGGAATGTGGGTTTCAAATTGTGTAATATATAGGTGTTATTAAAATTAAAAAAATGAAGAGGCGGCGTGTTTTTGGTGGAAATGAACCTGGAAAATTACATGACATGAAAGGGGATTACACATCATGTAATTCGCTAATGTATTGTTTTCTTAATCATTTCAGCCAGTTGGATAATTCATAAACCTATTTTTTTGTGGATCTATTCTTTTTTTTTCATGCATATGGAAACTCTCTACAGTATCATATTTTATTTCCTTCAAGGGGGGTTGATCATTGGGCTTCTTTCTTTGATATGTGGTGATACATGGTCTGTTCTTCTTTTATTTTATTACAATTTATCCATACTTGATCTTGTTTCCCCCCGTCTCATCCCACCATTCTTTGATGTTTTATTTAATATATTACAAGAAGGGTATTTATTTGTATTTGATGTATGTTTGGGCTGTGGAATCCTCAAGTGGATGCATTTCTTGCAGGGGGTGATCAGAGATCCATTTTAGAGTCTGTTCCCGTGGGAATATGCTTAACAATCTTTTGAGGTAGGGGATTTATTACTTCTCTATTTTTTACGTGAAATAATGGATTTATAATTATTTTTCCCCTTGCATCACATTGAAATTAGCATTATTATTATTATACCTCGATTAAAGAATTTTTTTCGATCCAATAATGAAGCGGTTGCTTTTTACAGTGAATATGGTTTTCATCTTGATTTGCAAGATAGTGGGATTTCTATTTCATTCATGGTTTTGAATTTTTTCTTTGATGAATATTGGTAAAGAATGTATAGTTTTAATGAATTGATACTTAAATGGATGAAGGGATTAAAGTGTCTTTTTTAATGAATCCATTTTTTGTTGTAGTAATTTTAAAATTATCAAATTGATGCTAGTATGCATGTATAATTTAATTGTTTAATGGACTTATAGAATAATTGTTATTATTGAAAAAAGAATTAAAGGAATCCTAATTTAATTGTTAATTTAATTTCTCATATCTGTTGATAGATTTCTGCATAGGTTTCTGATAGTTGGAACCTTTGAATAATGAATTGGCTAATTCAATATGGAATAAGAACTTGTTGTGGGATAAAATACAATGCATTTGTTGTGCCTGATTTTTCCGCTTTCATATAATGGCCATGTGCCTTGTTCTTGGTATATGTGAGTGATCATTTTGTATGAATGATAAATGCCTTATTTTAGGGCCAATTCTTCGGTTCCTATGTTTGTTTCATGATTCTTGTTATGTGATGAGAGCTTGTAATGAATGATCCCGAAGGGCTATCGGGGTATGTGGGACAGGGAGGATCAGATGTGACATAAGCCTAAGATGGATAATCCTGGAGGGTTGTTATGGTATGGTGGGGGGATACCCAGTTGTTTTGGAAGTATTTGATTCTTGGAATGGATAGATACATCAATATATGAATGTGGGTGTTGGGAATGACACTGGATATGATTGAACGAGTTGATGTTAGGCTTACAGAAGTCAGATTTTATAGCTACAGAAGTCATAAAACACAAGGCTGCCATTGTTCCAATTCTCGAACATAAGAAGAAGCCCTCCAACATCAAGGACGTTTCATGGAGGCTCAAAATGCACGGTTCCCTCCATGCTGACCCATCTAATAGGCACATTTGGAATTTCTGGCACCAGAACTATTCTGTGGAATTGGCTTAGTCAGGGAATCAATTCATCACCATCAAGGTAACCAAAGGCAACACTGTTTTCCTTCTGACCACTATTTATGGAAGCTGTGACCCCCTTCAAAGGGAGTCCTTATAGAGAGACGTAAATTACTTTGATCCTGGTATCCTTCCTTGGTTTGTTGGGGGGGGGGATTTAACGTAGTGACCAATCCAGAGGAAAGGAAAGGTTGAGGCCCTTTTCAACGGCATTCCAGTAGTGACTTTTCTCAATATATGTCTGAGAAAGGCTTATGTGATCTAGGCTTCACAGGAGACTGCTTTACACGGTGCAACAAACGAAGGGGTCCCCACCGTTCGTGGATCCAGTTAGATAGATGCCTATCCAACTCTCATGATTCCACAGTGTTCTCCAATACAATGGCTAATCACTTGGTTTGTGTCATTTCCGACCACCCCCCTGCTGGTGTCAATTTCTTCTAGGCCGGAACATCATGAGTGGTTTCTCTTTTATCAGCAGTGGGTTGATTTCCAAGGGTACCATGACATGGTTCACGAAATTTGGGAGATCCCAGTGCAAGGGGATACTTTGGTGGCCATGCATGATAATATAAGGTGCCTAAAGGCTCACCTCCAGGCATGGTCGAATGAAATCCCCTCTAGAGATAGTGACTGCATTGACGCCATGAAGGAGGTGGATGACCTTGAGCTACGACTGGATCTTGTATGGCTCGACCACACTTTTGAGGAACTCTCCCGCAGAAAGGAGGTTGTGGTGGAGATGATTTTATCCCAAGAATTCATGGATAGAAAATTTAGATAATTAAATGTCTGAAAGAAGGGGATATGAATTCTGCGTTTTTTCATGCTTGCATCAAGGAGATAAGGAGGCCAATCAGACCAAATCTGTTACTCGAAGATGGATCTTATACAGATGATAGAGACGTAGTGGGAAACTGTGCATACTCTTACTTCAAGGATCTTATGACCGGACCCTACTCTCTAATGCCAAATGGGTATGCAGGAAGGGACAATGGGTTCTTCAAGGTTATTTCCAGAAGGGTTTCTGAGCAAAACAACGAGGAAATGAGCATCATTCTTGATGAAAATGAGGATTATAATGCAATGATGAACCTCAATCCGTACAGCACCCCGGGACCGGATAGTTTCATGGGTTCCTTCTACAGGGCTTCTAGTAGATGGTGAAATCAGATATTGTCTCGGCCATCCAAGACTTCTTCAGGGGCGGGTCTCTGCCACGATTTCATTTGCCACAACCATGGTGCTCTTGCCCAAAACCAGAAAACCCTCCTCTTTGTTGCATTAAAAACCGGCATGTCTGTGAAATTTCCCTTATAAAATCATGGTGAGAATCACCAAGATGAGATTTTCCGCTCATCTCAATCAGTGGATCTCCATGGAGAAGCATAGTTTTGTGAAGGGTCGTTCCATTCAAGGAGCTATGGCACTTTCTCAAGAAATGACAGGAGACATACACTATAAAACTCGCGGCTCCAACATTTGTATCAAGTTGGACATGAATACAACATACGACCAAATGGAGTAGGGTTTCATTAACAATTTGATGGCACGTATGGGCTTCTCTCCCCAAAATATTGACATTTTCTTTAGATATTTGAGCTCAATGTGGTTGGTAGTTTCGTTCATTGGAAAATCCTATGGTTTCTTTATGGCCACTCATGGTCAGAGGCAAGGTGACCCGGTCTCCCCACACATTTTCATCTTAGCTCAAGATATCCTCAGTCGTCTCATCCATATGAGTTTGAGTAGAGGAGATACTTTGGCATTTCGAAGGAGTATGATAGTGCAGTCAATTTTCCACCTGATATACGCGGACGACACTATTATTTTCACAAATTCTAGTAGATATTCAATCAAGAGCATGATCAAGGTGCTGGAGGAGTACTACCACTGGAGTGTCCAGGTGATCCATAAGGACAAGAGCCACTTCTATATTTCAAGAAAATGCACGGCCAGTCGGAGCTTGGAAATTGAGAAACCCCTTCTGTATAAAACGAGACATCTTCCCCATAGAATATCTTGGGGCTCCCATCTCTCTAGGCAGACTTCTTATCCAGGATTTTGACTCTATCCACAACAAAATTTCTGAACGTATCCTTAAATGGATGTACATATTCCTCTCATTCGGTGGTCATATTTCCCTCATTAATAGTGTTCTCTTGGCTGCCCCGGTTCATGCCCTATCAGCTGTCAAAGCTCCGAAGGGGGTTATTTACAAAATTGGAGAGCTCTTGGATGCCTTCCTCTGGGAACCCCTAATGGATGGAGAACAACACTGGGCTTCATGGAGAAAGGTGGATAAGCCTACTACGGAAGGTGGAATTAATGTGCGATGCCTCAAAGACACCATCAAATGCACGGATGAAAAGCTGGCATGGGATGTTGTGGAACAATGCACTCTTTGGGGTAAAACCATGCACGTTCAGTTTGGTTTTCAACAGAGGATGGAAGGCCGTGGGTCTCCGTTATGGACTGAGATCTATCAACTATTACTTGATATGTACCATCTTTCTCAATGGATAATTTGGAAGGGTGATATATCCTTATGGTACCACAACTGGGAAGGGAAGGTGATGGGGTTTCCAGGATTCCCTAATCCTAACCTTACATTTAGGGAAGCCATAAACCACCCCGACTTCATTCATGCGATGTTGGATGAGGAGCAACAGGACACGTTTAATCTCATCGACCTTTCTGCGAAGGCAGATCGGTGTGTGTTCAATCTATCTTGCACATGGTATTTTAATTCCCGGGACTATCGGCGCTCATGGGAGCTTTTAGAAATGGTGGACTACTGGAATGAAACATTATGGTCCAAACACATTCACTCAAAACATAATTTTCTGCTATGGAGAATTCGGAACCTGGCCATCGCAACTGATGACAATGTCAAACGCTGTGGGATTCTGGAAGTTCCGCGATGCTCCTACTGTGAAGCTAGTGCTGAGGAGAATGCTGACCATCTTTTTGTCAGAGGAGACTGGGAAACCATGGTTTTTAGCTACATTGGGACGTTTACCGGATTTCTTGATCAAAACACGGCGGAAAGTCCTTTCCTGGTCAGGTGGTTCCACGGATCGGGGGATAAAGGTATGGAGAAGGTGGCCCGGACTTTGATCCTACATGTAGGGTGCTGTTCGATATGGTAGGCCAGGAAAAAACTGAGGTATGAAGGAGTTAAATCTTCCTGTTACTCAATTATTCTCAAAACACAGAATCTCCCCCTCGACATGGCTCATCTCTCCTACAAATGGCGGGAGGCCCCCTCCCTTCGTTGGATGAGCATTTCATCATAATACACTCAATTGAACATCAATAGTTTAGGTGTCCATTGGGTTCAGTGGAATCTTCCGCCCTTGGGCATAATGCTCAATACTGACGGGTCCTGTAGTAGGGGGGTTTTGCGAGGTGGTGGCACTATCCGGTACTCGCATGGATCGGTGATCCTGGGAATTTCTGCTCATCTTCGCCATGGAACATATCTTCAGGCCGAAACCAAGGCTATGGGGAAGGGGAAGATTTTGTGAGAATAGAAAGAAATTTCCATCTCAGAGATGGAAACAGACTGAAAAATTCTGCATGATGTTATGCACGACCTTTTCCCAATTCCATGGTCAATAGTCTATATCATTAGAAAAGGTAGAAATTTGATTAACAATAACATCAAAGTAAGGCACTCCAAGAGAGAGGGAAATCAATTGGTGGATTACCTAGCTTCGTTTGGGGTTGTTGGGCTTGACCCAGTTTGTTTACATAATATGCTCACTCTGAATCCTGAAGGGGTCAATTTGATCAGAGTGGATGACCTCGGTCTTCATCTCTTTCGACCACCATATTCTCTCAGTTTCAGGTGGTCTTTTATTTTCATTTGTTTCTTTTTTGTGTTTTTGTGTACAGTTTTTTCCCCTTCCTTTAATTAAAATTTAAATTATGATGATGATAATGATAATTCATGAACATAGATTGCTTATTCCTGGAGGGAATGCAACATGTTGTATTGAAATATGGAAAATCATTATGATGGATTATTGGTAATGAATTAATAAATGTAATGTGAAACAAATTAAAATGAAATAAGTTAATTTAATGTAGTTCTATAAATGGTTTTTTTCTTATAAGATATCTGATCTTAGCATTAGTACCCTAGAGTCCGAGAGAAATTAACTACAATTGAGTCTGATAATATGAAATTCCCATAGTGTGTTGGTGAATATATTATATCATGTAAATTTCTTTCTATATACTACACCACCATATCAATTCTGGTGAAATAAACCCTAGGAATTCTAATCTTTGGGAGTGGGGGTGTCTTACCCAATATCCTAGTGGGAGGAAGGATGTATAACTACCCTATGGCCATGCTCTATTATCTAGGTAGTTACATGTGAAGGTATATATGATGGTAATATTTCCATATATATGTGTATAGAGTGCAGTAATGGCTTGTGGTTATATCACACACATGTATTATGGATATAGTATCCTAAGGACAACTATAGGTATGAAATGTATATGATGTGATGGCTTATGGATCATTACTTAGTTTAATAGTCGTGAAGTCTTGAGGTATACTACCCTATGTAAGAAAAAAATTATGTTTGTTATGGTGGATCCTGTAAACTACCTCGTTAATTTTGGTTATGTGTACATGGTGTTGTTTTACAGAAGGTGAATATATTGTAGTGATTTGACCAGGTGTTTGTGGACAAGCCTTCTAGAGAGATATTTTTAGGATGTGCGATATTGGGAAAGATCACCAAACTAGTGAGGAAGAAGATGTGGGGTATCCTTGATACTATTTTTTATGTTATGTACTCTTGTTTTTAACGCATGGTGAGAGTATCCACAGTGGTGTTGGGAAATTAGTATACCTTATTTGGTGATGATTTAGTTTCTTTTTTTGTTTACTATGATTTATTATGATTTCATTAAATATTTCACAAGTGGATATATGGAGGATCCTATATAGTATAGTGTTTTAATCACCATATGGATATATAAAATATTTTTAGGAATGTTGGGGAAGGTTGGAGATCTGGATGGTTACTACTAGAATGGGGTTTAGAAGCAGTTGTTTGGGATTCTTAGTCATTTTCATCTTTTCATTTCCTTGGGTACCTATAGTTTTTATTTAAGTTGTAGTAGTTCATTCATGAAATTACATATGTTCACATTGGTTTTCTGTTTATACTGGAGTCAAAGAAATAATTGGTCTGTTTATATCTTATCTCTCACTTTTCAATGTGTTCTCATAGATAGTAATTACTCCCATCTGTATGTTTAGAATACCCTCAGTGCTACTCGCCAACCCAAGGCCTACTAGAGGTGGGAGTCGGGTGTCACTATATCTTTAATGCCATTACTAGCCTAGGAGGAGTACACCATGTGGGGAGGGGGTCATGACAGAGTGGAATTAAAGGTCTGGTTTATGAATTGGATGGAGTTTGGAGTTAGTAACATGTGAGGTTTCATGGACTGGTAGGTAAACTATGTTGGCTAGGTTTAAAAAGAACATTACACAGGTAATAATATATTAGACATGGGTATTTAGTGCCCCCTGTGGTCTAATGCCTGAACATTTAAGCTTACAGCAGCTACTAAATGTGGTTTTTCTGGTTGCAATGTATAGACATGGAAAAGGATCATGCATCATTATTCATTTTTCCTGTGTCTTAATGGATACAATATGGGATAAATTAACCTAAAATTAGTATAATATGACAATTATTTAATGTAAACGTATTCTATATTACATTTTTTTTGGATCTGTAGCTATTTCCCCTTTTCTAGGCATAGATCCTAGTCAGCATCCTTGCCATGTTCGCATAGATTATGTATAGATGGTTGCATCATTAGATCATCTTAGAGTTGAGTTTGACAATGACTACACTTGGGGGAAAATTCTATGATTTTTAGAACAAAATTTTGCAGAGGTAACAGAGTTCCATTTTAGATACAGTCACAAAAGATTGTTTGAAGGAGGTTGAGATAGCCTATAGTTTAATCAGTGCTCTGAAGGAGAACTGGGAATCCCCGGTTGTAAAAATGATACAAGGAGTAGAGAGGATGTGGGGGTTCTTATTCCTTGGAGATCATGAGGACTTGGGATTCTTGTGGGAGGAATTTCGAGACTAGTTCAGAGCTGAATTTATTTCACTGAGCACGATGGAGGTTATTCACCATGAGATAATTACCTTTCAACAGGGGAGATATATTGTTTGTGATGTTTTTATCCAATTTAGTAACCTTCTTAGATATTCTTCAAACCTATTTCTAGATGAGGAGGCCAGTGTGATGAATTTTTGGGAGGCTCTGCATCAAAAGATACCTTGCCAGATCACCCATGATTATATTGAATAAAAATCTAAAGGTTCTGCCAGGGGAAGAGGTCATAAGAAGGATGTTATCGAAAACTATTACATCAATAGAGGGGTGTCATCGAGATTCTGCATTAAGCAGAGCTGTGGTCATGGGTTCGTAGATATCAGGACAGAATAGATTTTGATTAGTCATGGGTAGGTCCCTGCCCTCAATATCTCATTTCTAGGGGGGAATAGACTACCGGTTCAATGATAAGGGATCATACACAAATTATTCTTGTTTATTTACAGGACAGTAGAGGTTATAGTTCCCAATCTATCTGTTTGGTCAGCGTGTAGCAGTTGTAAAATTTGAGGTTCCTCTTTTGAGATAGTTCTAGTAGAGGTAGCAGTAGTAGGTTAATACAGTTTAGATCATTAGAGATTATATTGGGTGGGAATATTAATGAAATGGGATTCTTAATATCATTAAATTGATGATCATGTTCATGTAGGTGGTCATCAGCATGGTCAGATATGTCATAATGAAAGTCATAGTCAACTTTATGATTTATCATTACCTGTACTAGGTGATCCTGACAACATTAAAGGATCCCTTTTCTAGATTTCTACTTAGGATCATTCCATTTTTTTTATATTAGTGACACACTCCATCTTTTCTCCTACCCTTCTCCATAATATAAAAAATTAGTAAGAGAGGCTTTCGGTTCCATTGGCATTGACTATGCTAGTCGGAGGTTGATCTTACTAGTTTGATGTGTGTAAAATCTATGAGATTATTTTGGGGTAGCACCACTCTTAGAGAGATTTCATATTCTTATGAAGACAAACATATGACATTATCCATGGCATGGATTAGTTTTATTTATTGTAGGCTATTTTGGATTTCTTTGTGATGATGGTTGGGATCTTCGATGGTAATAGAGAGTTAGCAGTGTATGTTTGAAAGGGAGACCCTTAGATGGTTTAAAGGCATGTACGATTATTTTAATCCTTGATGGATGAGCTAATGAAAAATACATTATAATTTCAATAGTAATATTTTTTTTTCGGACACAGAAGAGTACCCTAAGGTCATTCTAGGGAAGGTTACAATGTTACCCCTTGGTGAGAGATTGAGTTCGAGATCGAACTGTAGCCAAGCATGTATCATATCTCGATGTATCTATATTGGATGGATCCATCAATGTTTAGTGTCGTTATTATACAAATGGATGGTCTATTGTGGTGTGGTTTTGTTCAACCATGTGTGTCATCGTGGGGTGCAATAGTTTTTTTCATGAATAATTCTTATTCCAGTTTATGGTTGTGTGTCTATTATCATCTCATGATCCAAGTGAAAGTGGAGAACCACTATAACCTTCCATGTATTTATAATTTATTCATTCAACTAAAAGGTTTAAGACAGTTGTTGATGATCGATTCGTGATCAATATATCAACATATGAATGTGATGGGTGAGGATATACTAAAGAATACTTTCAATTGTTGTTAATGGATTGTTAGTTCATTGTTATTTTGTTTAGTATGACAAATTATATTTCTATGTCCACAGGTTTAATTAATGATACATTCCAAGAGTTCCTAGAAAGGTTTGGGGTGGTTTTCATGGGTGTTATCCTTGTGTACTCTACATATATGGAGGATCATGCAAAACATATTCATGTTTTATTTTGAGTTCTTTTTCATGAGTAGTTGTGTGGGAAGTTGTCAAAGTATTTGTTTTTTTCATGAGAAGTCCGTTTCATTTGTCATTTTGTATCCCAATAGGGATTATTTGTGGATTCAATTATGGTATATATACTTTTTTCATGGGATTTCCCCTAGATAGTGGTAGAAATGAAAATTTTCCTTGGTCGTGCAAGTTATTATTGGATTCTCTATGACAATTTATCTCAGTTTGTGACCCCTATGATAATGTTGACAAGAATGGATCGGGAATTATTCTAGAATAATCAGTTCCATACTCTTATTGAGTATCTGTACGAGATGATAGTAAGTGATTGATTTCATTTTTTTCATGTAGAATGATTACAATTATAAATTTTCTGGTATTCTTAGCATCGTGGGTTGGGTTGTGTAATGATTTAGCATAGATCAATCATTTCTTATTGGTTTCGGTAGTTAGGTCCCCATAATCATAACTACGATACCCACAATCTTTGTTTAGAGGTTGTAGTGTTTTTCTAAAAGGCGAAGAGACATTACCTCATCGAAGATCATTGTTTTGGTCTTCACGAATCATAAAATCCTGAGGAATATTTTCTTCCAACACTACTTAAACTATTTTTAGTGTTAGTTTATGGAGTTATTACTGAATTTTGACTTTAAAATTTGGTATACACCTACAATTTGGAATTTTTTAGCCTATGTGATGAGTTCAAAGATTTTCTTTGATTTAGTGTGTGAATATAGTTTTTCATGGAGGTTTATGGAAGATTATTCGACATTTCATTGAGTTATGGGTGATGTCGGTGGGGGGGAGAGGTTATGTTTTTAAGATGGCAGTGTAGTCATCTCCAGTGTAACAGGTGGAAGAGTTCCAGTTGGGTGATCCTAAGGTGGTGGATTGGAGAGATCAGGTTATGTGTGGAGAGGCCCCTAATGTTTTTTTGAAGATGAACCACACTAGTTTTTTTTGGGGAATGCTTTTCATTTCTTTGTAAATGTTTGAGATTGTTGAAAGAGAGTTTTATAGTTTTTTTCATAGAGGTACATAATGGTGTTAAAAATTTGTACTTGTATTTGAGGATTCAGTTTTTGTTTCTTGGATTGATGAATTCAGAATTAAAGTTTTTTCCTCAATGATTAGTCTTTTAGAAGGTGAAGGTAGAGCACCGTGTTCCCGGTGGGTTGGTATATCCATTATATGTTCATTAGTGAATTTGGTAGGACATATAGATGGAATTTTCACTAGTTTACATCAATCCTAGGGTGTCTATTAGTCTATATAGATGTTAGTGTATCATTTTAGTAAATTGACCAATTTTATATAATCAATGAGTTGAGATAAGTGGCGGTTTTGTATAGGTTTTATCCAGAGTAGGTGGTGGGACATCACAAGGTCCCTTGGAAGATCATTTATAATTTATATACTCATTTTAGGTATAATTTGTGTAGTAGTCCCCAGTGTGAATTTGGTACTCACATATTCCTTAACAATTCTTTTCATCTACACACGTACGATCAAATAGAGTAGAACATGTAGACTATTGGATTCATCTTGCGCTCTTGTTCTATGGATTATAGAGGTACAAGGATGAGGTGGATTCCCTTGTTTGAGTCCACATAAAAGAATACTTTTCACTAAAAAAATTTTATGTAACCATTTGAAACAATTTATGGATAACCGTATCAGTCTTGGTTGTGCTAGACTGGGGTCGGGGAGTCATAAATTCTTAGGTTTCAAATGGTACATAATATGAAATAGATGGTTTGGGTGATTCACAAGAAGATGAAGGCAGTTCATGATCGTTATAAATCCGATGTCAATCATAACAAGATAATTACATAGTTCAAATTTATTGATCATGTGTTTTTTGAATGTGCCTCCCCATCATGGGAATTAATGGTTTGGTCGTGGGATTAATATTTCACCTCGGTTTTTTGGGTCTTTCATGGTGTTGGATCATGTTTGATATTTGGTGTATGGGATAGTGCTTCCCCCATAGATGATCCAAATACATGATGTTTTTCCCATGTCGTTGCTCCGTCATTAACTTCATGGAGAGTCACACATCATCTATTGGGGAGAGATCGATGTTGATGATTATGTGACCTTTGAGGTGTGGTATGTGGAGATCTAAAAATTCTAAGAGAATTTGTTTCATGAGCATTATATCCCCTTAGATTGTTTATTTTGGTGGCATGTTGTCCTGGAGAAGAGTACCCGAGAACATGATTCATAGATACTTGCTCAGTAACTTGATCTATTTGATGTTTAGCTATTCTCTTGTAACATTTTCTGTTTTATGGTTGTAGACTATTTTTGGTGTTTGAGATGTTTGTCCCTTGTTTCATGTTCTGTTTTCCCCTATTATGATAGGTATCTCCCATGATAGAGTGGTTAGAAGATGGTTGTGGTTGTTTCATAGTATTAAATTGTCTGTTTTATAATGTGGCTGATCTCTAGTGGTGGAGAGATCATTGAGAGTTATGTCATGGTGTGGCCGTTTTGATTACCCCTTTTCTATTTCCTCCATTGGATTCATTTGGATTCTATAAGATTATAATGTTTTTAGATGTATCTAATGTACGAGCCTGGATCCACAATGATCAATCCTATCTACATTTCCAGATACTGAGTTTCTTGAAGGAGTCTCCGAGGATGTTTTGGGGATATTGATTTGTATGATTTGGAAGCATTGGAGGATTTCATGTCATAAAATGTTGCATGATTTGAAAGATGCATTCACAATATGTGATATTTGAAGGTTTGAAAAATAAATAAAAATTAATATGTGGAACTTTTTTCTATGGAAATCAAATGCCGAAAAATACATGTCATTAAATGGGATTACACACCATGTAATTCCCCACTACAATGTTGCGATAAGAATTTTAAAGACTCTAGTTATTCAAAAACATATGGCTACAATGGCTATATTCCTAATTATATGGATTTAGCATCCCCCTACATTAACAGTTTTGAATTATTTCAAGAAGGATCGATCCTTTGGGTCATATCATCTTTTTTTGGTGATCCATGATTCCTTGTCTTTAATTTTTAATATTTTTTACCAAATCGATCATGTTTCCTCCCATATATTCTCACCATGCTATGGAGTTTACATTCTCATGTTTCTATTGGGGTTTCATTAGGTTTTTGAGTGTAGTTGGGTCATGGTATCCTAGGATGGATTATGTTCTTGTAGGATGAATTATCAATGATCTGTTTTGTGTTCCATTCTCATGCAGGGAACACTGAAAACCTTTTGAGGAAGGGGATTCCTTTTATCATTTTTTTTATTTACATGAAATCATTGAATCTGAATCATATATCCCCTTAGAATGTAATGAAAATAAACTAATAATTATTTGAACTAGATTAAGGAATTGTTATCGATCACATGGTGATGTTTTTTCTTTAAACTATAATTACACCTTGCCTCTTGATTTTCTAGAGAGTGTGATATATATGCCATTCTAGTTTTGTCATATTGTTCTTGATGGAAATTTATAATTAGAGTAAAGTTATTATTAATTGATAATTTATTGTTAAAATAATTAAACAGGCATGTTTAATTAATTTGATTGTTGTTGTTTTAATTTGATGATAATAAAATTGATGCAGGTACACATATTTAATTGAATTGGTAAATGAACATAAATCATGATTAAACATGTTGATAAATTAGGTAAAATAATAATACATTAATTATTTAATTAATTTTTTATACCTTGAGATATCTTATTTCTTTGAATTAATATATTTAGAACCTATGAATATTGAATCAGTTAATTCATGATGGAATAATAACTAGTTGTTTGATATATGATAATTCTTTTTTATGGAATGAATTTTCTCCATGCATCTAATGGCCTACTACCTTATGCTTTGGAGCCATGATATCTCATTGTGTGTAAAGTCTGAATGACTTGTTTTGGGGAAAGAGATCCATGTATATGTTTTATTTAAAATATCTTTTGTTGTATTGTTAGCCAAAGATGGCTTATCCATGATTTTAATGGTGGTGTGTAGGGTAGGTAGTCCCAAATATTATGTAATCTTGGGATATATGACCCTAGAGGGATATTGTGTTATGATGGGTAGGGAGGCCCAATATTTTTGGAAGTAGGTAACGCCTGGAGTGGTGAGATGCATCCCACATATGCATGTGGGTGTCATGGAGGACACAAGAGACGATAGAATATGTTGAAGTTTGGCTACCAATGGTTATTTAATCTAGATGCTAGTTTGAATTAGTTGTTTTTCTTATGGCCGCATTTTTGTTTAAATTCATTCACATCCCCAGTACATGAGGTATATGGGTTTTGGGAACTCTACTTCTAAGAGAGTTGAACATATGCATGGTATTCCATGTTTTTTGTGTCCATAATGTTGTGGTTGGATGGTTCTACACTCCTTCTATAGGTGGATATGAATCGATGGGTAGTTCATATACTCACCATGTTGAACCCTTATGTTTGGTACCATAGAATGTTTTCCTAGAATAACTAAAAATATAAAATGTAATTATGTTGATAAATTAATGAATGTTTAACACAAATGGTTGGAGCTTGATGGGATGTAATGTTGAGGTTATATTTCATAAAAGTCAGGGACTCTATTTTTTTTATTCCTAAAGGGCGTGAAACATATTGTAATGATGTGTGGAAAATGATAAGGGTTAATTAATGGAAATGAATTAAGTAATGTAAAGTGCAACTGATGAACATTAATAAGATAATTTAATGTATATCATTAAATAGTTGTATTCTTATAGGATATTTAGTATTATTATTGGCAACTGAGAGTCCATGAGACGTTAGATATAGTTTAGTATTAGACTAGGTTATTCCCATAGTGTGGTTGTGAGATATATCATATCATATAACTTTGATGATTCTTTATGATACTCCACCTTTTAGGTTAGGGTGACTAACCCCCTGGGGATTCTGAGCCCTATGGGTGTTTTCCCTAATATCCTGATGAGAGGATGGATGTATGACTACCAATTTTTGGCATATTATATTCTATTGGTAGTTACATGTTCTGGAATGAATGATGGTTAGATTTCCCCATATATATGTGTAGATAGATGTAATGGATTGTGGTTGTTTCACACACATGTATTCTAGATATTGATTCATAAGGACTACAATAGGTAAAAGATTTATAAGCTACGATGTCTTGAGAATCCTTACATGGTGTATGAATTGTGATAGATTCAAGTAAAATACACTATGTATGATGCACATTATAAGGAATATGGTAGATCCCAGAAACAACCTAGTTACTTTTGGATATGTGGATGTGGTGTTGTGTTTCATGGGGTGCATATTATGGTGCTTCACCCAAGTTTCTGTAGGCTATCCTTTTGGGGAGAAATTTGTAGGATGTGTGATGTTGGGGAATAGTGGAAAACTTGATGGGAAGTAGTAGTGGGTAACCATAATATTATTTATAATATTATATGATATTGTATATAGTACATTGTGAGAATATCCATTTCTTAAATGGGAGCATAGTATACATGTTTGGGTGATGAGTTAGTATCAGTTGTTGTTCAATGTGCTTTAGCGTCCTATATTTACCCTTTGAACAAGTAGCTCTAGGGTTATCCTACGAAGTATACTATTATACTCACCCAATGTATATATATACTATTTTTTAGCTAACATGGGGAAGGCTAATGATCAGGCTTGTTACTTCTATCTTCGGGGTTTAACAGGAGCTGTTTAGGCTTCGTGGCCACTATCATCGTTACATTTAATTTCATTCTTTCAGTTTTCCTTTTAGTGGTATGAGTAATTGTATGACATTATATATGTGTGATTTTCCTTTTCTTTTTTTTATTGGAGTTTGAGAAATTCATGGTTGGTGTCTGTCTTATCTCTCTCTTTAACATGTGTTATGTTAGTGGGTAATTCCACCAATCTACGTTTTTACTGTATCCCCAGAGCTTGAAAACAACCCAAGGCCTACTGGATGTTGTACATGGGTTTCACTATCTATCTTCTCAAATTACTAGACTAAAAGTGGTACACTTTATGTGGTGGGGTCGTGATTGATAAATAAAAATACTATTAAAATATCATTAAAACCATTCTCGAGTAAAATAATAGTTTCATGTTGAATATCACATTTAAAAAATAAATCATTCCATAATATTTGGGAAAAATATCATAAAAAAGATTCTTGTAAACTTGAAATGGATCCATCAAATAAATGATCTTTCATTATGGTGGGGAAATCAAATTCATTCCGAGTATATAAAAATAAATATTCCATTCACATATTAGGTAAAAATTCAAAATGTAACTTGTTCGAAAAAAGATAAGAAGATTCCCTATAAACCATTTTTAAAAATTCATACATGGAGGAAATTATCATAACAGCTCATTTTATAATATTATAAATATTTCTCAATACATTATATGAAAATTATAGACATTGAATTAAAAAACTCTTAAATGAGTAGAGAAAATTTTGTTTTCCATAAAACCATTCTTTTGTTATCTTGATAATTTAAAAGAAGAAAATGAAAAGAAAAGTTATAATTTTTAGAAATAACTACATGATAAAAAATATATTTCCATTAATATGGGAATATAAAATAATTATCATAGTGGAGGCTTAAACATATACAATCATGAATAATGATGAGATTGTGAAATAAACCTTTACTACTTTCATTACTTTTAAATCATAACCCCAATGAATGAAATAAATTCAAAGGAAACTTTAAATATAATTAATAGAATGATATTAATGATATAAAATATCACATTTTTTATATACCTCATATTAATAAATAGGTTCATATTACCTAATATGTCTCAAAGGAGTGGGAATTGAGATAATATTTCTTACATAGATCATACCATTAAAATGAGAATTGATCAATAATTGATATTTTGTATCCAATTTTAATAAACAAAAAAGTGATATAAAATGTAAATAATCAAAATTCATTACAGATAAATTTATATAATATAAAATATAATAAGAAATTATATAACACAGTGAAATGAAATTTAGTTTCAAAACCCCTTACCACTTCGAGACTTTATTGTCAAATCCATTTGGATGAAATAATTTTAATTGAATCATAAAATAACATGATGTATTGTAAATTTATTATGAAACATGTAAAAGGGTATTAAACACACCATATAAGTTATATCAGTTCAAAACATAAAAATATTCATTAATGAATGAACATTGAGACAAAATTCTATACATCTGGTCTGCATCATCATGTATGGTCTTTATTATCATGAAAAAATTATTTTATTTCTTTACTAAAAAAGTAACTCATTAAAATTTATAACTCCATTTATATATTTTTTATTATATTCTATTTAATTACTTAATTAATTATGTCTATTCTTAACATTTTCATATTCAGTTCATATATCCAAAATGGCTTCGGTAGAAGGAAAATTGTAGAAATGTTCACAATTAAATAATATCCAAAAAATCATGAAATTATTCTCATTTTTATACATCAATTATAATTTTAATATCCTACATGTAATATGTTTCTAAAAAATGAAATATGTTATAATAATCGAGATGGTTGGTCAAAAACGCACATGAGTAACATTTCCATTTTTCAATGATCATGATTGAAAGATGAAAACTGTTATTTTTTAATTGTATAATTATAATTATTTCTTAAATAACATATAATTTCATTAAATATACTTTAAATTAATATTCATGTGATTTGGTTTTGAAATATTAATTGTCTCACTTAAGAGAGATTGTAATCCATAGGTACACATGAAAGACATTATTATTTTTAAATGAATGGAATGGTGAGAAATATATAAGATATATTATATTTAAAAAAATATAAATATATCATTCACAAGATATATATATATATATATAGTAAATATATAATTAATACATGTGGTTATTGGTGGTGATGGAAAATTAATTACATAGGTTTGTGATGCGGTAATCCTCCAAACACATAAATGATAGTTTTGTTTCCTTTTATTGTAGGAGGAGATGGTTATAGGGTATTCCATTAACATTAAAAAATCATACTATATGGGATATAATTATTTTGTTATATTGAATTATTTTAATAATAATTGAAGGAGGTGGATGGAGAAATTAAACAAAAATGATTAAATATGCACGATAAATGTTATTCGAACAACGTCTATCAGTTTACAAAAAAGCCTTAATATGATGGATTTGTAATCAAATAAATAATATATACAAGGTAAGGGATGTAAGGAATCTGTTTGTTCTGGGTTTGTATGAACCGTTTTTTTCATGAAGTGTGATGAAAAGAGGAGCGGATGTTCCCTTTTATAACTGAGTGGAGGAGATGTTTTAGAATTTTTTAAAATATTTAATTATAATAAGGTCATATTCAATTAGAACTCATATAAATGGAATGTTATATGATTTTTGAATAATTTAATTTATAAATATGACCATAATATAATATTTGAAAAAGTATAAGTGGAAAACTAACCCTTATCTCTTAGTTTAACTCCCATTAAATTGGTTTTAACCTTAGTATCATTAATAATGTTTTCAAAATAAATGGTCTATAATTTTATAAATAAGATAAAATTTGATAGTAAATTGAAAAGGTATAAAATATTAGACTACATATTAACTTTATTTTAAATTGGAAAGTAATCTAGTACATTAAAATAACTTATTAAGTTATTATTTAACATAAAATATCAGTAACATCATTTTTGACACTATTTATTTAATTTGATATTAAATACAAGGAGATAATAATGAATTTAGTATATAATATATTTCACAATAACTAATACAACATTATAAACTATAAAATTATTTTTTTAACCAAGGCTCATCCTAAATACATGACTTTTACAGTTTTTAGAAAAAATTACCCTATATTTTCCATTGTTTTAATATCCATTCTGCCTACGTTGTATACGAGTTTAAATAAAAAATATAATCACTAAAAACTAAAAATAAAATATCATCAAGAAACAAATTCATTATACTTAGAATAAAATTATATGTTATTTCAAAAATTCATTTTAACCCTTTGTTATTATATAATAGATATTTAAATGAAAGAGAGTATGATTTTTGTCTTTTTCATTATTTAAATTATTATATAGGTCACTTTTAAAAAAATGTGTTACATAGATAATTGAATATATAGAATAAGGTCATAATGGAATAAATAAATTTATCTAATATTATTTAAGAAGGAAAATAGATTCCTTATCACATTGTTATAACCTAGTTTAACCCAATTTACCCTTTTACCATGGTGACATATTTTAAATGTTTTAATAATAATTACAGATAAAAGATAATTTTAAAATAATAAATAATATTAAGTATTGTGATTAAAAATATTTAATCCATTTTATCATATTCACATATTTGCAATAAGTTTTGTAAAAAATGAACCTACAAAATGTGCTAAATAAAAGGATTTCATGAAATTTAATTTTTAACTGATAAAATGATCTTATATTGGATATTTGACTAGTAATAGTCATTAAATGAATTTAAATTAATTTATATAGATATATAATCAATAAATTAAAATTAAAATAATTTATAATTAGGTGTTTTTAATGAATTATGTTTGAAAACATTTTTCAATTAATTATTTTTTCATAAAAATATATTTTTATACAAAAAATAGACTAATACCAAAATCTGGAATAATTTTGATTGAAATGAAAATAAATAGATAAAATATAAAACATTATTACAATTTTAATTTTAAATAAAATTAAAATCTTAATGGTACTTTTAAATTACATAATATATATAAAAGAAACAAAATTATTTCAATAAGCGGTATTTTTCACTAATCAGAGAAAATTTTCTATTTTAGAAAAATAAAAAAAATCACCCTAACTGAAATTTGATATTATTAAGTAAAAATTGATGTTCATTTTTTAAAATATTATTTATAAATTTGGTTGAAATTGATTATATTATTTTTTCTCAAAATGTAGTAAATTTTTTTTTACAGAATATATTTTTCCATCATGTAATGTTTTTACTAGAAATAGAGTCATCATTTAAAATATATTTTCTACATATTAAATATTTATACATAATTTTTAAAAATTGGTTATTTATTTTCATGACAACAAATTTAAAGAATTTTTTACAATTTACATGTTTAAATTGTATATCATAGTTCATCTGAGCTAAGTGTTGCGTGTCCTATATGTTATCAAATATAATGTTCATATTTTAAAATGATGGGGTGCTACATTCTCCCTACATTCAAAAATTTTAAAATCACTTATTTTAATAATGATTAGAATTATAGGGATTAAAATTTGAAAAATTACATTGTAGAAAACCCACATCATAAAATAGTAAATAAAACGTTCTTTTAAAATATGGAAATGGAAATACAAATTTCATCTACAGTAACACAAAACTATGATTCCAAATACAATAACATTAACTGGAATCGGAATTATGGACATGGAATGGAATAATAATTCCTAGGGACTAAATGTAATTTATATTGAACATGTTTTGGAAGTGTTAATAACTATACAACCATAAATTTGTGATTGGTGAAAAAGCCATCAATTAGTTTGAAATAATTATAATAGGATAACATTTCTATCTCAAGATGAGTTTCCTCTTGTTATGTAATTACTTTAATATCTAGAATAAGTATATAAATAAATATAATTAGTTTATATATTCCTAATTTATATTAAAAATATCCGCGTTTTTTGGACTTTGATCAATTTATACTTCATCTCTTACTCAAAGCAATGAATATCCAACATGATTTTTTTTCATTCTCAATGCTATAAAATTAACATTTAATGAATCATAATATACATTAATGAATCAAAATATATTCCCAATGTATTTCAATATTAACTAATACTAAAATGGGAACCATAAGGTAATATAATTAAAAAAAATTAAACCATTACATGAAGAAATAATTCATTTTACTTAAAAAACAACTCCTAAAGGTTCAACAATTATTATTCAACAAATACATAACATAATATACTAAATCACCTTAATATTCTAAAAAGTAATGATTTATTTCAACTGGATGGATTTTTCTTATCTTTTAATGTTACATCCCCAAAATTTTAATTGAATTCTTCCAAAATAATTATTTACATTAAACATATTTTTCATATATACATCAACAAAATAAAGGATCTCAAAAAATATCATTTATCATCTCTAAATAAAAAATATTTGATCATATAATATTCCTAAAAATGAAGTTAATATTTATCCATAATACCATTTATATAAAATAATTATCATACTAACCAGGACATCATGTAGGATAGTGGTTGGTGTTGTACCCTCATCCCCATTTGTTTGTGTGTTCATGACCCACAACCATGACATATGTGATGAGTTATCAAGAAAAATATGGGTTGTTATTTTTATAAAACTATATTAATATAATATATATAATTTTCAATGAAATATTATGATCATACTCAAAAATAACATTACTCATCTAATAACATTGTAACCATAATGTATTTCTATATGAATCATTTTATGTCAAAATAAATTAATATTAATTGAATATTATAACCATAAAATCAATGATCATATAAACCATAATGGTTATTAATAACCTTATTAATTTAATAAAAAAGTTATAATAATTAATAAATAACAATATCCCTACTAAAACACATGTTATACCTAAGAAAATAATGTAACCTTAATATAAAATATAACTCAAAAAATATCTCCAATGCGAATCCATCAGTGGTAAATTTATTTCATTAGAATAAGGTAAAAGTGACCACATCCTAAATTACAAAATAATTTAGTAGTTTTGGAATACTAGAAACATACTTTAAGTATAACATTAGATTTACAAACATAAACTAAAATAGAGTGAATGGAAATATTCTACAACTGTGAAATAATTCAAAGATTCCTACTTCATTTTCTATGGACAGAAAAACAAATAAATGAAGACCTATGATTCTCAAAAAGGGTTATGTAAAATGAAATCTATCAATCATAAATAATGAATGAATATATGAAAATGTATATAAAAAACAAATTACATTTAATCAATAGCATGAGCCTAAAATACATTTATGGTTAATGAAAATTCAAAAATATCAGGGATAATAATAAATGAATTATAAATAAAGGAAGTGGTTAATATTGTCTCTAATGATATTATAAACCTTGATATCTATATCATCAGGACATTTCACTAATTTATTATAATTTATTAGTGGATATACATCAAAAATCATATTGTATTAATTTACTGGCTTGTCTCATGATACATATACATAGAGGGGATATATAATTTGTAACCCATATATCACTACATATCCAATTCATTCCCCATATTTGGAATGATTTATTTAATTCATGAACTATATATATCATTAATAAACTTTTTTATTTGTATAAGAATGTATATTATCACTAAATCACGAGAAAATAAAATAACATTCAATATAAAAATTTATATATAAAAATTGTTTATGGTTTATAAAATAATAATATCCATGATTCAAAAAATTTAGATATTTAAGGTAAATTTAATGTTAAATGTTCATGAGGACGTGAATTATAAATTATAATGATAAGGAATACAAAATTAATCAATCTAAAAATTCTAATACATTCTTTAGTCAATCTAATCATAAAATATCCACTGAAATCATATAGATGATATCATTACAATATATCCCTAGAGAAGTATAAGAAAAATAATGGGTTATATAAATTTATGAAATAAAATACCATTTAAATCTCATTAAAAATATTATTTAGAAATAAAAAATTTTCAATTTAAAAATCTCTTTTGATAACTAACAATTTTCCAGAATATTAACGAATTTTGTTTATTAAAAGTATAATTTATATTTTTAAACCATTGTTGCCTTGTTCTAAAAATCAATGAAAATTTATTAAATAATATTTATGTTACATAATTATTAAATGAAAAAACTTTTCACCCTATGTTTTATAATGGGGAAACAATTAAAATGCGAGGACATCCAAATAAGTGATGGTGTGGTTGAATCCTTTTTTTGTAGGACCATTTGAAAATGTGTTCGCTTGAAGAATGGAATGAGTGATGATATTGTTGATATCCCTAAGTTAGTGAAGGCAATCCATCCATAGATTTTTTAGTAGCCACCCAAGATTCACTATTCCATTATCATGATCTTTCAGGATGGTGGTAGATTAACTTTTAGTCCAAAAATTATTCAAAACTTGTTGATTTAGGAATGTGATAACATGGATGACACTCAAGATTACTGACTCCAAAGACAGTGTAATGCCACAACATCCATAGCAGAAACTGAGGAGCTTCCCAAGTTAGTTCTTGTAAATTTCTATAAATCTCGAGACTCGTGGGTTAACATTGGAGACACCATAAACATAAACATTAATCTCACATGGGAGAGTATCTTGATTGAAAAAATAGAAGGTGAATCTTGGTTGATAGAAAATTCCATCAAACCCAATGCACTGTATAATTCCTAAACCAGTCACTGAGTTGTTTCATTGTCCTTTATGTACCAAAGAAACTTCTTGAATATTAGTTAGGATCCTCACACAACCTGAATTTAAACTAAATGATCAATTATGAGGAATACACACATTTATATCATACCAAATCACTTGGTGGAGCTCAAAAATAGCATCTAACAATAATTTCTTGATCTACTACGAGGAATTTGTTTTAACACCTTGACCCTAGGTACCTAGAGTTGGTGCTTTATTACATAAAATTTCCATTATCACAAAAGACTATGTCTCGAATGACGGATTATTTTAGTAGCCTTGGAAACACTAGATACATTCATAAGTTTTACATTACATCATAAAGTGAAAAACTACAACAACATTGTTTCCATAGACAACACTAAGATCCCATAGAATATCCCTGCAGGTCATTCATAATATATTTCTTTGCATCCTGGGAAAAATAAAACATAGAAAGGGGTGAGATCAAATTCTCAGTAAGGATAACAATATAGAAGAATCTTTCTAAAATAAGTATAAACATTTAAGGTAATGTATAACTGAAACAAATTCCATTTAAACTTGAACTTTAGCATAATATGGGAAAAATCAAATGAAATAATTTCATTTACTTATTCACATGGATATTATACTAGTCAAATAATCACATGAAATAACAATAACCACTTTCAAAATGACAGAATGCGTAATTCCATACTATAATAACCACATAGTCCAGGCCTTGTGCCAAAACTACAAATAATATTTTGTCATGGCCTTGTGCGAAGACACTACTTTGTCTGATGATACCTACCAATGCATCGAGGAGCTATAGCTGGATCCACCAGTCACTTACTAAGTTCAATTCATTCCTCATATGAAAAGTTGAAACATATCATAATCATTCATATTAAAACTAGCATACGAAATGTCAATACTATATCCACAAACTATGGATGGTATAAACATAGAACATACATAGTCAAAAATAACTCATTCAATACAATATGGAAGACTTTACTATAACAGATTAACCTCAATCGAGAATAATGAAGGATATTGACATTGATGAAAATAATCATCAAAACTATTTTAATGAAATATCACCCTTTTTCTTGAAAACATTTAAAAGTATCACTATTTAACAAGAATCCATTTAAAATATATTTTTAAATCAAAGTGTCCCATACCACTTCAAAACATTGAAAATGAACTTTAATTTTAAAACATTAATGTCCATATAAATATATCCTTAAAACCATTTTTAAAACATGGACATTAATGAGAATGATTTGGAAGAATAAATCATTATAACATTTAAATGATAGTTTAGTTAGAGTTACTAGCCAAAAGAGAGACACTTGAATACAAATATTTTAGGTAATGAAAACATTTGAATATCATGATAATAAAGTGATTCATGATATACTATGTCAAAGTACATTATATACACCATATAAAAGTGATTTGGTGTATAACAACAATGAACTCTCAATGGAATGTAAATTGAGATGAAATCTCCCATAAAGACTGTGTCCTAACATTAAAGATAATTCAACGACATAATTATGTCTGAAAAATATAAATACACTAAAAATGATTGGATATTTAGATTTAATCAATCAGTTTACATTCACAAATATTCTTGTAAAAACAACACCAATGAATTGGATATTTAACTCAACAAATGGAGATTGAGATAAAATTACTCTTATCAAGTTCATATCGATGACTTGAGAATTTTTCAATGGCGTGATTATGTGTATCAAAAGTA
Source organism: Viscum album (assembly GCA_963277665.1). Classification (NCBI taxonomy): domain Eukaryota; kingdom Viridiplantae; phylum Streptophyta; class Magnoliopsida; order Santalales; family Viscaceae; genus Viscum; species Viscum album. The sequence goes on along the minus strand of OY728146.1, from coordinate 1,057,550,601 downwards.
TATCCACAGAAAGTGGTGGGGAAATTATGACATAAGCAAATGAATAGTTATTCCACACATAATATTGGTGCAAAATAATCAATGATGTATGCGTAAAGACGAATGAGTGAAAATTGAAATTTAAAATTCCCATATCGATTTGGTAACATACGAAACATAAAATCATGAAAGAAGGATCGTACAATGATGTTTTAAATATCCATAAATTAATTTATATTACACAATGAATATATACATGGGTAGTACACACACCACATGCGATAAATAAGTGGCGAAAATTGAAATCTCAGGAATTAAAGGTGAGATAAGAAACACCTTACTTTGTACTTTTTCCTTGGTAGAAGGTAGTTTAACCTCCTTTATAATAGTGAAATAAATTTTATTTAATTATAAAACAATCATATATATTAATAGGATATCATATATGATCTTTTAACATTTATTTGTTAATAATATCTTAGTGTTTTCGTCATTTCAGGTGTTAACATATTCTCTTTCCTTTATATTATTTGTTATGTGATCCATATTTTTTATGGATGGGATGTATCTTATTAATATAAAGAATTATATCATGTCTCTAAAAATTATTTTTAGTCATAAAATAAAATTTAGTCTTGAATGGATATGACGGGGAATGAATCTCATCGCGTTCGAGGAGACAGTAATCCTTTAGTACGCAAGAGAGACAATATCAATCTTTTGATATTAAAATAATATATAATTTGATGGTATATTATATATACAGAATAATTATCATGTTATATTTATTATTTACATGAATTAAACATCATTATTATACCCATCCAAATAATAATGTATTGAATAACAATTACACCAAGATGTGGAGACGATAATCCATAAGTACACACGCATGGTGACAGGTAATTCAAAGGATGAATAGAATAATGAATATTTTTGTACCATATTTATAATAACATCACATTATATAGAACATACTGGAGTTATTATTTTAGAATGTAAATAACAAAGAAAAAAGAAGTGGAAGAAGTGAATAACTTGAAAGAGTGATCAAAAGGAATTTTTAAGATGGATTTATGACCAATGGAGGACCTCTAGAATGCAGTGATGGAATTTTAGAGGATATTTGGGCAGGGGTTGGCCGAGCCAAAAGGAATTGAAGGTGTGAATTAGAGATAAGGGAGAGTTCCCTTTTATAAGAGGGGTGAGGGCCACCTTAAGAAAAGCTAGAAATATTATTTTATAAGAAAATCATTTTATATTTATAATGGCTCCAATGTGTATTATTTAAAGGATAATGTGGGTATGGGTCGAAAACCACTCATCCAATAGGTTTTAGACAGGTTTGGGACACTATATTAACCTTAACATTTAGATTTAACTCTTAGTTAAATAGTTTTACATTACCATGTCTCTTTTTATTTTTATATTATATGGTTACTAACTTCTATATACTTCCAAGAGAACCCCAAGTGGTTAATTAATGATACATCTATCATTATATAAGTCTTTTGGCCGATCCTTCTATTTTTAAATATAGAATATTAAATAATAATATAATATTTGTTTTAAAAACTCTTTTATGTCAATTTTGACACTATTTGGAATTTTATTTTTTCTAAATTCAAAATAGCATTATTACTTCGAAATAAATTCATATATCGAACCCTCATATGTAATATTAACATAGAAAATTAGTGGAATTCATAAAAAGTCTCAAATTACTTTTATTAGGTTGTTTAAAATATAAATTATTTTAATATTTCATTAATTAGGTAATTACTACATCATCATTGTGTCATAAATAAATTAAATTATTTATTGTCTAAAAAATATAAATAAAATACCATTATGTAGGAAATATTTTTATATTTCTAATGAATATTTATAATCGAATTTATCTTATGTGTAACCCTATATAATTTTTTTTAGTTATTGAACTTTAATTTTAACTCTTTTAACTCTTCTATGATTTAAATAATAATAAATGTCCTAATCTCATCCATGTGGTCCAAAGAGGTTCATATTTTATTCCTAAGGTTGTTTTTGGTCGAATTATACTTATCCAATAGAATTAGGACATGTGATAGGGTAATAATAATATCATTATTTCCCTTAATTACCCTATTTACTTTTAACCATGCTAAACAAAAGTAAAAAGTTACTATTCACCAAAAATCATTTTTATCTTACTGAACCACATTTTACTCCTTGATATTAATTGTGTCGCTCGGATGTTCGAAATTCCAATCACAGAAGCGGTAAAATTATTTTTATATGAGTTTAAAAATTCTTCTAGAAGGTGGGTAAAAGACGGTGAAAAGTTCAATAAAATTTTATATATCTAAAATTATTACAAAATTACTCCAATAAATTAAATTGAACATATTTGGGTATTATGAATCTTTTTTGACCTAAAGTAAATTTAAATAAAATAAATAATTATTTAAATAAAAAATCGGTTTGAAACTATAACTCAATGTTTTCACTATTCATCAAAAATTAAAAGTTTTCAGAAACATACCAAATATTCACCCTCATATAATTTTTATATTCTCAATTCAGAAATGATGTCTATTTTACCAAATTCAAAAAATATAAATTTAATTTATTGGGTTAAAATTAATTCCTCTTGTAAAAACCAAAAGGCGTATTTTTATGAAATAATAACTACCAAAATATTGACATTTGTTTATTTCCAATTTTAAAATGAAATTACATCCAATGACAAACATTGGATTAAATATTTAAAATATAATCTAGGTATACATCCAAACCATTCATATGTATAGTTGAACACTATAAAATATTTTGATTAAAAAAGTTATTTTCAGTTAAAATGTATTATTTTTCACTATTCACCCAAATATGAAAGTTATCAGAAAAAGACCAAAAATATATGGAATCTAAATTCTTATTTCTCCATCCAAAAGAAGAATTTTATTTTTTCATATTGAATATATAAAAGTTTCAAATATTGGATTTAAAAAGGGGTCGCCATTAAAAGGGGACAAAATTGAAATTTTTTAAAAATACTTCTATTATCTGAAAAAAGTGAATCTGTCCTTACATTATGTCGAAGAAACTAATAATATGGATTCTAAAATTATAAGGGTTATATAATGTTCAAAATTCCGTTAATTCTATTCATAGTCTCTTTTGAATGGCTAGTTTGGTAAGTCGTGGTTTGCTTGAACCCGATGTTGTGTGTAGTTTATATGTTATTGAATTACTTTGAAGAACTAACGTGCTATGAAATCATGAGGTGTTACATTCTTCCCTAATTCAACAAATTGTGTCCTAAAAATTTCTAAAATTGGGGTCGGGAATATAATGGAATGTCCAACATCAAAAAAAGAGTCAATAAAACTATCACTTTAAATGAAAGAAATAGAAGTACAAAGGTCACCCAATAAAACCCGTACTAGGATTCCATGTAAGAAAACATGGATATGGAAGGTAAACTAAGTGTCATGTATTGATGCCGAGGGATAGAAAACATGATCAAGAGAATGTTAACAACATGAAAACCAAAAACCTGTGATGGGACCACCAATCATTAGTCTCCTAGTAGTAAATGTAAAATAAGATCATTTTTTTAAGTTACACTACATAAATATGAGGAATTTATTTATGTTATTGGATAAGAATATAAAGAGATATACTTACTTTTTAAGAATATTTTTATTCTTTAATAAATTTATACCACTATCAAATATTTTTTAAATGATGAGTATTTAATAATACTTGGTCACACTGGAAGATCTAGAATAAACTTCTTGAGAATCACACGATCCAAAAAGGATAAACTATATATTTACCTTGTCTTTAGAGATTAATCAAAACCAAAACGGTTTGTACAAGATCAGATGATCCACCAAAATGATATTCCTTTAGAGAAAGAAACACTAATCTTAATTTCTAATAATAATCCAAAAATACCAGAATGTTAAATAAATAACATTCAATAAACAATTGTCCTTAAAATCCTTCAATATAATCCAAGCTAATATTGAAACCCAAAACATTGAATAATTTGGTTATGTAGTCTACCACGTTAAATTGTATCTCCAAATGACATCAACTACGCTTAAAGTCACATACATAAAATTAATTAACCTTATCACATATTCTCTATTATAAGTTAATTATTTCCATAAATTACCCAAATCCATATTAATCATCAATAAAAAAATAGAAAAAAAATCCACCAACACTCCTCAAATAAAATCCCATAGTATTCTATATTCCTTGGTCATATAGTGTTCCCAACAAAGTGAATGACTTCCAAAATAACATTTATCACTATATCAACAAATCATTTTACTATACTAAGGGTATTCATTTTATAATTTATAAGATCTCAAATCACCTTATTATTGATCAATAAAATCATTTAACTAAAAATAATTAGTCACACTAACTAGGTACTTCATGTAGTCCTGTGGCATGCAATAAATCCCAATCACACTCTGGTTGTGGGTTCGATTCCGACTACATTGTCCGACGTGAGGGGTTGTCACATAGTCTGCGTGTTTTCTTTTTTCAAAAACTATGTTTTATAACATTAGAAAATTTAGATAAATTCCTCAAAATAACCATAACCTAATTTAACAACAAATGTTATCTCATACCTTTCATTTTCATCCAAAAATATAATAACTTCTAATTGCCTCAAATTCAAGGATCACATAAAACCAAATGGTTATTTATAACTATATCCAAAAGAGAAAAGATAAATCTTCCGCAAATTTCATTTTCACAAAATTAATTGTAGGGTTACGCATATAAGAGAAAATTTACCAAAGTAATCTCAACAATAAATATCACTAATACCATTAAACATTTTTCCATCCATTTAATTCTATATTGGTTATTCCTTGACCAAGAAGTAATCCTATAGAATTGGGCATTGACTTGGGTGATTCCAAGGTCCCTGATATTTACAACAAATGACTGTAATTGGAATCTAAGGATCATTTTTATTTTATTCTATAGTACTCTTCATTTTTCCTCGTAAATTCTTTACATTATTCCCTTATTTCACACACATTATTCATTTCATTGTTCAACTGAGACACGTTTCTGGGTGTCTCCTTCCACATTTCTGTCACGATGGAAATTGAGCTTTCTTCTCTCCATGGTCTCCAAAGCTAGAGCTATTATCATTCACTACCTTTCACTTCATTGTTGAGTCCGAGAGTTGGTTAATATATATTTTGTAGATCATATTATTTGAAACTGATTAGACATGAAAGCAATATATTTTATACCTATACACATTCTATTTAGTTTCTCATTTCACCAATGTTCCCACCTTGTACATCATTCTCATAGTTACTATGACATCCATGGAATCCATCCATTGACTAAAACCAAAAAGAATTGTGTGAGTAATAGTAGTCATAAAATAATTTAGAAAATATCATGACACCATATTTTCAATTTGAATCACCTTAAAATTAACCAAGGTCATTTATTCTTATCATATATTAAAATACATCAAATCGGGTTGTAAAGTAAATTTAAATTATCATAAGAATATCTCTCAAGAGTGTCGTAACCAAGAGTGCAGCAAGGACCATTGTCATGCACCAGTTCCCCTCTGAGTCTATCATAATGCTGTGTTTTCAGGTTATACCCCTAGGTACATCTGTGCCAGAGCCGCCTCTACCTGCTCTTAACCAGATAAGGTTGTATTGCTTGTAAAACTCACAAAATCTCAACAATACTAAAATTTTAGGAAGTTCCTCTATACTAATACTCAAAGTCTATATTAGGGCTATGTGATCTTATCGGATTTTATCTAAATCTAGTTTCCAAGGTTTGTACTAATCATCCTCTGATATCAACTATAACGCCCCGACTCCAGTTACCCAGAGTCAGTGCCTTATTATATAATTTTTGCATGATCACAAAAGGTCATGTCTTCAAGGACATATTATTTTAGTAGCCTTGGAAACACTACATACATTCATAATTCTTACATTACATCATAAAGAAAAAAACTACCACAAAATTTTTCCATAGACAACAAATGAGATCCCATAGACAATCCCTATAGGTCATTCATAATATACTTCTTTTCATTCTGGGAAATATAAAACATAGAAAGGGGTGAGCTCAGATGCTCAGTAAGGATAACAATATAGCGGAAAATTTCATAAATAAGCATAAACATTTAAGGCAATGTATAATTAAAACAAAATCCTTTTAAACTTACACTTTAGCAATATATGGAAAAAATAAAATGAAATAATGCCATTTTCTTATTCACGTGGATATTCTACTTGTCGAATAATCACATGAAATATCAATAACCACTTTCATAATGATGGAATACATAATGTAAGACTATCATAACAACATATTCAGGCCCTTGCGCAAAGACTAAAAATACGATTTTGTCAAGGCCTTGTGTAAAGACACTAGTTTTGTCAAGGCCTTGTGTCAAGACACTAGTTTGTCTTAAGGCCTTGTTTTAAACATCAATGAATTATGAGTAATGCCGAATGAGTTGAAATTGAAATTTAAAATTCCCTTATTGATTTGGTAACTTTTGAAGAATACACCCATGAAATAAGGATCATACAATGATTTTGTAAATATCCATAAATTAAGCAATATTACACAATGAATACAATAATGGATAGTACAAACATCACATGCAATAAATAATTGGTGACCAATGGAAATCTCATGGAATTAAAAATGAGATAAGAAACCCCTTACATAATACTTATTCCTTTGTTGAGGGTAGGTTAAACTTCAGTATAATGGTAAAATAGTTGTTATTAACTTATAGAAGAATCATATATATTAATATGATATCATATATGATCTTTTAATATTGATATGTTAATAATATCTTAGTATTATCATCGTTTCGGGTGTTAACGAATTCATTTTCCATTATATTATTTGTTATATGATACATATTTGATATGTATGGAATGTATCTTATTTATATAATGAATTATATCATTTCTCTAAAAATTATTTTTAATCATCAAATGAAATTAATTCTTGAGTGGATACGATAGGGAATGAATCTCATCGCGTTCGTGGAGACGGTAGTCCGTATGTACACACGAGTGACAATATCATTATTTTGATATTAAAATAATATATAATTGAATGGTATATTAAATAAACATATCATTATCACATTATATTCATATTTACATGAATTACACATCATTATTATACCCATCCAAATAATAATGTATTGAATAACAATTACACCACGACGTGGAGATGGTAATCCGTAGGTATGCATGTATGGTGCCATGTCATTCAAAGGAAGGATATAATAATGAATTTTGTTATACCATATTGATAATAACATCACATTATATAAATTATATTGGATTTATTATTTTATAATGGAAATAACAAAGAATGAAGAAGTGGAAGAATAAAAGAACTTGAATGGGGGTGGTGAAATTATTACATCTTCTTCGGGTTCTTCCTTTTGATTTGATCAAAAGGGATCCAGAAGATGGATTTATGATCAAATGAGGGACTCTAGGATGAAGTGAGGGAAGTTGGGAGGATATTGTCATAGGGTTTGGCTGAGAAAAAATTCTTTGAAGATGTGAATTAGAGTGAAGGGGGAGTGCCCTTTTATAATAGGGGTGAGGGGGACCTTAGGAAAAGCTAGAAATATTATTTTATAATAAAATCAATTTCGGTTTCTATTTTCTCCAAAAACTATTATTTGTAAGATAAGGTGGGGATGGGTCTATAACCACTCAACCATAGGTTTTAGATAGGTTTGCGTCACTATATTAACCTTAACTTTTAGATTTAAGTATTTTTTAAATAGTTTGACATTTACCATGTCTCTTTGTATTTTTATATTATATGGTTAATAAAATTACTATAAACTTTCAAGATAACCCCAAGTGGATCATTAATGATACAACAATCATTATATAAGTCTTTTGGTGGGACCATCGATTTTTCGAAAAAGAATATCAATTAATAATAAAATATTTGTTATAAAATCTCTTTTATGTCAATTTTAACACTATTTGGTATTTTGTTTTTTCTAAATTCATAATAAAATTACTACCTCTAAATAAATTCTTATAACCAACCCTAAAATGTCATATTAACTTAGAAAATTAGTTTAATTAATAAAAAGTCTCAAATTACATTTATTTGGATATTTATAATATCAATTATTTTAATATTTAATTAATTAGGTAATTACTACATCATCATTGTGTCATAAATAAGTTAATTTATTTAATGTCTAAAAAATATAAATAAAATACCATTTCGTTGGAAATCGATTTATATTTCTAATTAATATTAAAAATATAAATTATCTTATGTGTAACCCAATATTAAATATGTTTTAGTTATTAAACTTTGATTTTAACTATTTTAACTCTTCTTTGAATTAAATAATAATAAATGTCCTTATCTAATCCAAGTGGACCAAAGAGGTTCATATTTTATTTAGATGGTATTTTTTGTCTAATTATACTTATCCAATATAAATAGGACATTTTCTAGGGTTATAATAAAATCAATTTTACCCTTAAATACCCTATTAACTTTGATCCTTGGTAAACAAAAGTAAAAAGTTACTATTCACCAAAAAATATTTTTATCTTATTGAATGAAATTTTACTCATTGATATTAATTGTGTCTCTCAGATTTTTAAAATTCTACTCATAGAAGCGGTAAAATAATGTTTTATGTGAATTTGCAAATTCTCCTAGGAGGTGGGTAAAAGACGTTGAAAAGTTCAATAGAATTTTATATATCTAATAATATTAAAAAATGACTCCAATGAATTAAATTGAACATATATGTTTATTATGTATCTTTTTTAACCTAAAAAAATTTAAATTAAATAAATAATTATTTAAATAAAAATTCGGTTTTATACTATAACTCAGTGTTTTTCAATATTCATCAAAAATTAAAAGTTTTCAGAAACTTACAAAAAAATTTCCCTAAGCTGATTTTGATATTCTGAATTCAATAATGAAGTCTATTTTACCAAATTGAAAACATATAAATTTCATTTATTAGTTTAAAATTAATTCCCGATGTCAAAACCAAAAAGCGTATTTTTATGAAATATTAACCATCAAAAGATTGAAATTTATTTATGTCCAATTTCAATGTGAAATTACTTCTAATGACAAGCATTGGATTAAATGGTAAAAATATAATCTAATTATACATCCAAACCATTCATATGTATATTTGAACACTATAAATTATTTTGATTAAAAAAGTTGGTTTCAGTTAAATTATATTATTTTTCACTATTCACCCAAATAAGAAAGTTTTCAGAAAAACAACAAAAAATTATTGAAACTATATTCTTATGTCCTGATCCGAAATATGAAGTTTATTTTGTTGAATTAAATATATAAAATTTTCAAATATGGGATTTAAAAAGGGTTCATCATTACATGGCCGTAAAATTGCATGTTTTGAAAAATACTTCTTTTATCTCAAAAAAATGAATTTGTCCTTAGATTATGTCTAAAAAACTCATAATATGGATTCCAAAATTAAAATGGTTATATAAAGTTCAAAAATATGTTAATACTATTCATAACCTCTATTGAACGTCTAGTTTGGTATGTCGTGGTGTCCTTGAACCTGATATTTCGTGTAGTGTAATTTATTGAATTACATTGAATAACTAACATACTATGAAATCTTGGGGTGTTACATTTGTAAAAAAAATGTTGAAGCATTGATTTTATTAATTCCTTGTGTAACCATCAGTAATAATAAAATTAAAAAATATAATTCCAAATTTCAGTATTAACAACATAGGAAAGGAATATTGGGATATTTTCTTCTCTATTTAGATTGCATATTTAGCATTTAGAGAACATTTGGATCATGAAATATTTTATTAAAAAATCAGTGGTGACCCAATTGTGAGAAATTCACCGCTCATAATTTTGTCTTGAAGGTTTTATCCATAATATATCAAAATGATCAAGCCAATCAAAATCACTATCATAATTTCAAAAATATTGGCTGTTAAAAGTTTTAGAGTTGAGAATTCCATTACGAGTAGGATACCAAAGTAAAAAATCATTAGGGTTTGAAAATAGGTAATTGTTTTTTACATGGATAATAATATTAGGTAAATTAAATCTATGAGAGTTTAAACCATATTTAATGGAATCCTTATCATGCTCAAGTAATTAATTGGGAGAAACCATAAAAATAATATGTGAACCAGACTATTTGTCAAACCAAAAATTCAAGGAATAATCTTTGATAGCCATAAATCTATAATTATACATGATTCTCAAAAAATAATTTACAAAGGAAAACAAAATAAAAAATTTAATGAATTTTAGATTTACTTTCAGCAACTTATAATGAAATATGTTTTTTAGGAAATCCATAGGAATTGTTTCATGGTGGATGAGGTTCCATGTAAGCTTAGCTTGCATGAATTCATTAAATATTTTATGTTTTTTTTATTTCAAAACCACCCTTACATAAGGGATTACAATAGATAGACCATGTAATAGATACATGTTTACTTTTAAGACTGCTGCCACTCCAAACATGGTATTTGATGGAGAAATTTAATTATTTGACGAGGCCTAAATGCCATTTTATACCATAAATAACTATAACAATATTGATAAAATAGTAGATTAAAAATATTATTTTATTAATTTATAGAAATATTCAATAAAATGAGTGGTGGTGACAGCACGAAAATTATATTCACACTGAGTACATTAAATCAAATATTCCTTTCATATTATCGTTAAAAAATTTAAAGAGTAATTTTTTTGGATAATGAAAAAAATATTATTTATAATAAATTTTCATAAAAATCATACATGGGTAAATATTTCATAAATAATTGTAAAAATATTATTTATAATAGTGTAAGGAAATTATTTATATTGAATAAAAATATTCCAGTCTGAGTAGAAAAACACGGTTGGATTTCAATTTAAAATAATCATGTCGTATATTGAGAATTAAAAAGATGGGAATGAAAGGAAATATTATAAATTTCATAAATAACTTGTGGATAATAAATTATATTACGTTTAATATTTAAATACCAAATAATTCTTTTAGTAGATACATAAATGTAAACATTTTTGAATAGTGATGTGATTACAAAAAAAATCCTTTCCACATTGGAAAATTTTGAAACATAAGCCAATTGATTGAAATAAATTAAATATGAAAAATTGAATAAAATTATTGTAAATCGATTCATGATATAAAATATCAAATTTTATTTTGATACACCACTTATAAATAAAGAGGTTATAATACCTAATATGTCTTAATGGAGTAGAAATTATAATAAAATATCTTACAATGATCAAACCAATAAAGCGAGGATAGATAAATGAATTCATTAATTGTATCAAATATAAAACCTTAAAAAATGGTTTAAAAAACATAAAATAATCAAAATTCATTTAACAAATTATTTTATAATATCAATGGAAATTAATAAACATTACAACCAGAATGAAAAAAATTGATTTACGAATCCCAATACCATTTGGTAGCATTCATTTCAATCCCTCTATGATTAAATATTTTGAATTGAAACATAAAATACTCTGAAGTATGATTGATTAATTATATTAAATATTAATAGGAATTATACATACCCTAAAAAATAAATTGGTTCATAATGTTAAAATATGACTAAATTAAAGGAAATTGAGAAAAAAACATTACCATAGATTTGATTCGTCCAAAGTGTTCTTCATATTCCCAAATAAGAAATTCTTGTTAATTATTTACTTTATTAATAATATTTTTCAATTTTATTACTCCATTTATTTTAGTTATTACAATTATATGTTTAATTACATAATCGATGATGTTCATATCAGTTGTTTAAACGATATTTAGTTGAAATGTCCAAAAATTACATCGATTGATTGACTATATTAAATGTAGTCATTATTAAATCATATACATAATATTTATCCTCATATAATTATTATTTGTATACATAATTTATTTTTTTATCATCAACCATGAAATATGGTTATTTAAAATGTACTATGTTGAACTTATGTAGATTGTAGGTCATATGTATTCCCGAGTAACATTTACATTTAAAAAATGACCTTGTTAGAAAGATAAGAAGTGTTATATTATATTTAAATATTGATAATTAAATATAATATATAATATTGTTTCTTTAAACAATCTTATATATATATTGTAATGTGGTTAGGAAATATGAATAACATCACTTTATAGAGGTGGTAATTCACATGAACACACAGATAACATTATCATATTTAAATTAATTAAAATTAAATAACTTATAAGATATATTATATTTAAATAATGTTAAATATTTTAAAAATATCATATATATTTTAAATACACAATTAAAACTGTTCATGAGTGGTGGTGATGGAAAACAAATTACACATGTTCATGAGTCCATATTCTCTCAAACACATGAACAAAATTCTCATTTCTAATTTGATGGAATAGTTTGTGGTTATAGTATATTAAATTAACCAAACAAAATATAAATACATGGTAGATACTAATATTATTATATTATCATGGTTGAATATTCTTTGACAGATTTGAAAGAAGAAATAAAACAAAAACACTCGATTAAGAACAATGACACTTCTTTGGACCACCGCTTTATGTTTAAACCAAAAGCCTACCTAGGATAGTTTTTTAAATCAAAAAAGGACTCTAAGAAATTAAATGTGAAGAAAATAATGTATTTTGGAATGTTTTTTTGAAATAAATGGGTTTTTAGTTGTGAATAAAATATTAGATAATGTTTCATTTTATTAGTTAGGTGAGGGGCACTTTTGGAATTTCATAATATATTAAATTATAATAATATCATATTAAATTAATATAATTAAAAATTGTCATATAATTTTAATTTTATATAGTATAAGGTTGACACATTTCCATAAAAACATATTTATACAATTGTAATTATCAAAACTACTCGTATCTCTTTGTTTAACCCCCATTAAACTCTTTTTTACCATAACCATTGTGACAACTTTTACAAATATTAATGTTTAAATTTTTCCATATGAGATAACAGATTGATAATTATTGGAAAAAGACTAATATTATAGAATATTTATCAACCTATTTTTCCATTTTCAATAAGTTTATAATTTTTAAATAATTTAATAAAATATTATATAAAATAAAAAATTATTAATTTAAATTTTGACACTATTAATTTAATACGACCTTAAAGACATGAAAGTAATAATTAGTTTAGAATATAATCAATTTAAACATAAATAATACATTATTAGTAGCTATAAAATGATTTGAATATTATAAATCATCCCAAATATATTTCTTTTGATGTTTTTAAAATTATTTACCATGAGTATTCCACTGTATGCATAATCGATTTTTTCGCATTGTATGATATTTTAAGGAAACTGTATAATCACAAGAAAAATAAAATAAAATTCCATAACAAAAATAAATTCATTTTACTAAAATTATTTTTACTATTCATTAAAAACATTATTTCGTCACTATATGAACAAGTAATTTGTATTTAAGGAAATAGAGGGACATTTTGTCATTACCCTTATTGAAATTGTTATATAGGTCACTTTCATGAATAAATGCCCCAAAAATACATTAATATTCAATATCCAATAATAAGGGTGAAAATAAAGTCATCCAATAAAAATTAATTTGAAATATTGTGATCCACCACCTCCAGTGAAGCCTCAGAGTGCCTTCAATGTATGCGGGTAAGCAGAGACAACATTGATCATCCTCCACTTTCTTCCTTTCATAGCATTGTTGGATCACAGAATCTAGATGCTCTATATAGGGTTTTATTAGTAAAATTTATGTAATTCAACATCATTATGGGCTTGAAGGAGTATTTCATATTACCTTGGTGAAAATACCCTAGAATCTTGGTGACGTGGTGGTTCACATTGACATAGTGGGACATAGAGTGTCACCATGGTATGGACTCTTCACGAGCTCCTGTGAGGGTCTCTCTTCCATGTTTCTTCATTCCCTTCCAAAATGGATCACTCCTTCGGTCCATTGGAGATTATATTACATGCTTCTTATTTGAGAATGACTATACCTTGCTTCTGAAAATGTTTTATGTGGCCCACATCTACATGGATGCAGATTTATCCCTTCCTCTTCTGGGGAATATCACTGTTCAATTTATGGACTCGTTCTACTTGTTCTAAGACCTTGTCTATCTTAAAATTCCCATGTTCTACTCCTTCTACCACATTTAAAGGAACTCTCTTCCCATTTTCACGTAGAATCACCTTAAGGATATCGGGAAACACATATCTTCATCACTGAGAAAGCGCCCTACTATAGCCTTTGTTTCTTCTTCATCAAGTCAATCCTAGGATTCTTCGCATGATGTTTTTTTCGAGAGGTCCTTCATTAAGCTATTTAGAATCATTAATCATAGGGTATTTTAGGGAATCCCTGGCTTGAGATCATTTTCTCCATAGGATACGAGTGGAAATCATTGCATGGATATAAAGAGTTTTGTGAACATGGGTGTTCCTACTCTAGGTTCTCTCTTCCAACCCCATATCATCTTCTTGTGGATTGATGAAGGAATGACTCTACTGTGTCTCCCTAATGGCCCTCCCCCTCTCACTTTCTAGTAGTATCTTCCAACCATGTCTTTTTTCTTCCTAAAGACTCCACTATCCCTCCCCATAATGAGGATATTATCTTCAAGTGTCCTCCAAATGTATAATTTTTTTTGGTCCATGATCTCCATCCTTGATCATTTCCTACCTCTTCCATCATTCTCCATGTTTCTAGAAGGAATTTAATGTATCTTTGTTGGAGGCGTGGAAGAGTAAGATGGTTCATTCATTGGATTGACTTGTTCCCTGCCCAATCCACATGACCGGTCTACCCCTACCCCTTCAAAAACACCATTGTATTTAATTGGTGTGAGAACTAGATCCAAAATGAAGGATAACAGTCAATATTCTCATGAAATAATGTGGTCTATGCTTTCTATGGCCTAAGATAGGGTTAGTTTGTCTAAATTTTATCTTTTCTCATTTGAAATTATTGTTGTATTCGAGGTCGTGTTAAAAAGGATTATATTTTCAATGAGTTCGATCCAAAAAGGCCTCCCAAGTTGTAATGATGGAATCCAAACAATATAAATCAATGATTTCATATTTTTTGCAGATTATTTGAATATCTAGGTTCATGAAAGATGATTATAAAAACCCTTCCATATATAAATTATAGATCTCTTTGAATACTATGAGTTTGGTTCTGGCTTCAGAATAGTGTATCACTATAGAAATCAGTAACTTTTTTCAAAAATTAATCATTTCGTTTTTGTATGATTACTATGACATTTATAAAATATCACTTAAATGGAGTTATATTGAATACATTGATCCTACGAAATTCCATATTTTGTTTGAGAAGGGGTTTTAATGTTGTAATAGAACCCATTGAGAAAAAGGGAAGAGGTCCATTTCTTCACAGAGGTGGCTTGGATTTCTCCCAATTTAGGTCTCGCAAAGAGATATTGGACTTGGGTTTTTTAGGGAGGTGTTTCACATAGTGTAATAACCAAGTAGGAACTCATCAGACATAGTGTAGATTAGACCAATATCATTCCAAAATCCATTTCATTATTGATTTTCATAATGCCAAGGTAATACATTTGGATCACAATATCACTAATAATTACCATCATCACATCATCACCTTAACTAGTTATGAAAGAAGGGGTTCCTTGGTCTTTTCCATTTTTCGGTTAAATATTCAGATTATAATCATATAATTGACACTTCTTGGAACAATACAATTCATAAAATTAATGGGAAATAATAAAAAATAAAATAAAGAATCATAGAGATGATCTTCACGTGTATATTAAAAACAAACCTACCCCATAACGTGACTTTGATGATATACAGTTGAGAATCGACCACTTGGAATCCAATATAGAAGTTATTGGAATGAGGAATCCATGGTCGATCATTTTGTTATGAAAGAAAAAATGGTCGAAATTATTCTCTTACAGGATCACATTCACCGCGATTAATCGATAGCCAATTGGATTCATGAGGGGATCATAATACTGCATATTTCCATGCATGCAATAAGAAAAATAAGGGGATCTTTCAACCTAATAATTGGATGGAGGATGGATCCTATATGAATAACCATGATATTATTGGTGGAATAGAGAAGACCTTTTCACGGACCTTCTTGCATGTCTAAACCCTAGGATGGCTGAATGATACCCGAGGGGTCATGGAGAGATTATTGGTGTCATTTGTGAGGTGGTGTCTGGGCATGATAATGAGTCGATCAGGTCCATTTTGTATGAGGAATAAATCATAGGTTATATAAAAATTATTAATCCAGATAGTTCCCAATCCTCATATAGGTATCATGGATCCTTTTTCAAAGCCTCATGAAGCATGGTCAATGTGGATATGGTGCTTTCTATTCAGTATTTCTTCTGTTGTGGGATCCATTCTCATGCTGTTAACACCTCCAGTATAGTTCTTATTCCAAAAATTTATAACCCATCTCTCCTTCACCACCATCACCCTATGAGTATGTTAAAATTCATGTTTATGGTCCTCTATAGTCTTCATAATAACATACTATATATTCATCTTCCCTATAGGTTTTCTCATGAGAAGCATGGTTGTGTTAAACGAATATCCATCCAAATGGAAATTGATTTATCAGAGGAGTTCACTGATGAAATTAACACCAGATTTTAGGGTTCTAATATGGTGGTTAAGTTGGATATGGAAAATGTTTATGGTGTGATTATGTGGACTTTTATTATAAACATTTTTAGAGTTATGGGATCATCCAATTAGGATATTGAATTGTTTATCCAGTGTCCATCTCTATATGGATGGATGTCTGCTTCACTGGTTAGAATTAAGGGTTATTAAAATTTGGTTGCAGAATGATTTAAGGAGATCCTCTATCCCCAGGTATTTTTATTCAATCCCAGGATGTTCTCAGTCACCTGAGCAACAAGTAAATTTTGTATGGTACCATCCTTCCCTATCGGTTCCAACCCATATCTTTCATTATATCCTATATAATGTTTGGTGATGATTTGATCATATTCATGAATGTGAGAATGATGTCTATTCATGGGATTAAGAAAATTATTTCTGATTATTTCCACTAGAGTGGTAATATTGTTATCTACAATAAGAGTATCTTTTACATCCCAAACCATTGCACAGACTACAAGATTTCTTATATGAAAGAAAGGATGGGAATGCAGAAAGTATCTTTTACCCCGAGTATATTGGAAATATTATTTCTCCAAGAAGGATGAGAATCTACTATTTTGATCACATTATTGGGGAAATGATATTCCGTGTACATAAATAGATGAATAACTTCTTATATATTGTAGGGAAAATAACTTTGGACAATAGTTTCTTACCATTATTCCCTTGTTATTCACTTTAATCCACTAAATTTATAAAGGGGATGACATCCACGATTGAATCTATTATTTCCGATTTTATTTAGGACACTAATGAGGATTGGAGGAATCACTCACTGTCATGGAATAGGCTTGTGAGGCTGGTCCAGGAGGGTGGAATTGACATGAAGAGCATCTCAGGTACATTTCATGGCATATGGGTCACGTTGGCATGGGAGGTTATTGAGGCATGTACCCTTGGGGGAATATTCATGGTTTCTATGATTAGCGGTGGTGGAAAGATTAAAAATAAAAGTTAGTATTGATTACAATCATTTGTTTCTTCCCATATCTCATCCCATCTACCGCATACTAGATGGATTGTGGGAATTGAAGTGATTTATTTTTAGAATCATATATAGGATGTTCTAATTATTTTGGTTACATGTTTTCTATCCACAAACATCGCCTTTATGCAGGTGAGTATGTATCCAACATTTTCCAATATTGTGCAAGATAACAATCAGAACATGGACTTCGAGTGGATTGATCTTTCAGATAAACCATATAATTGTGTATGAACTAATTCATCTTTTAGATCTTTTTCTTCTATGGATTACTGGATGGTGGATACAAATGTGTTGCAGAAATAAATTTAGGGCCCATACTTTTGTTTTATGTAATTACCTTCCAAATATATGTTTCTTGTTTAGCGCATCAAGAACTGAGCTTTACATATGGAAAATAATGATAATAAATATGGTGTTAGCCTCATTTCATGATACATGTGCTACCAGGATTATATAAAGGATTGTTTGGAACATCTATTCTTATATAGTGGGTGGTAGGGTAATTTTCTATGAGCCTTTGATGACTACATTGTTTTTTCTATCTTGGATTTGATAAATGCTTCCATACATTAATGATGGTTCCATGGTCCGTGGAATGATGGTGAGAAGAGGAATGTCATAGGCATTATCCTTGTATCTTGGAGATGTTTCATTTAGATGGAACAGAAAAATGATATAAATGAGGTGATTTAGTGCTCTAGATGGTCTTTGGTGTCCAAAATGAAGTCCATTAAACTTTATATGGTTCACATATCTAGAATATGGCGAGAAACTCCAACTGTAATACTTCTTCTAGTGGGCCCACATGATATTTTTTCATTTAATCTTGGTCCTTGGGATAGATGTTTTCTTCATCCCCATGGCCTCAAGATTAACATTGACATCTCATGCTATATGAAGGAAATGAAATGTGGTGGTGTGGTATATGACTCCATGTACAGGGATATCCTTTCTTTTACTACTCACTTTGGCAAAGGTCATTCCATCATAACCGAGGCTCAGATGATTCTAATTCGTCTTCAACATTGCAGGAAATAGAATATTGTTCTTGCTGTATTTTAAAATAATTTGGTCATCATCCACGACACCATGTATGGAATCCACCACATTCTCTGGTTTTATATCATATCTTGAGGAGGATTCATACACTTATCATTGATGGTATTAATATTCTACACACTTGGAGGGAGGGAAATAATTTTTCTGATCACCTTACCTCTATGTCGATGTAGGGTCTTATCACTTTTCTTCCCTCGGACTTCCACGTCTTCTCTATTGAAGAGAATAATCTCATTAGAGGGGATGCACTTGGTCTTCACCACTTCATTCCTCTATAGTTTCTTCCTTTTCTATTCTTCTAGTTTTCTTTTTTTGTCTTTTTTTTGCTCTTTTCAAAATTGAATAAATGAATAAATAAATGAATGGCTATTTTAACTATTCATTAAAAATTTAAAATTTTTAGAAAACTCCTAAAACGTCATCCAATGAGAATTTAAACATTCTAATTTAATATATGATGTTAATTTTATACATTATAATTTGTATTTTTTTATAAATAAATTTTATCATTTTCTTGCAAAAATAAATTAATGGGTTTTTCCAGAAAAAAAATATTTTTAAATCTTGTAATGAATTTACAATAAATTGAGTTCTTATTTACAAATATTTTTTCTTCCTCAAAAATATATATACTTAAATTTAAACAATTAGATATTCCTATTCATATAGAGTCTTATAATGTCCAGGTTATAACATTGAAGTTTATATAATATATCGGGTTTCATTTAGGCTCAGTATTTTGTGTTGTATATGCTATCATATATAATTTAACTGTTTTATAAAATAACATTTTTACAAATATTGACCACAAAATATATTCCCCTTTATTATAAATAAAAAAAACTCTTAATGGATGGTATATTTTTTGGAAGGATATAATTATTTTCACTTATATATAGAGAGTTCATACAAACAAAACAAATTTCACAAATGAATTGTTTTATGACATAAAAAATTCTTGATGAACTGAATATACAAACAAAAAAGGAAACTTCTGAGTTGAACTCAATATGTGAAAAAAATTATGTACAATGATATTATCAGTTGGTTATCATATCATGTATGTTCATAATCTTTTTTATATTTATAATATATCAAAACTTATTTTTTATAAAAAAATTATTTTTATATTTATTTATATTGATCTTGAATGTTGATAATTGAGATGAACTAATTGAAAAATGGAATTATCTATCTTGAGAAATATAGTATATTAAATTCCTATAATATTAATCGTTATAATATTTCTACCACTTCTCATGAAGAAGTTATGGGAAAAAACAAATGAATCATTAAAGTTTTAAAAAATATTTGATATTATGGAAGTTTTATCGACATTATAAAATAAAATTTTATGGAATCATTTTTATATTACTTAAATATAAGTGAGACGATATTCACAGAGGTATTAAGAATTATTTGTTACTCTTTATTTATGTGTCTTGAATAATTTGATTGATACAAGTGATCATGAATAATATTATGCATACATTTTGGATTCACAAGATGGAATAATATATTATATTGATGATATAATTGTTAATGGGTGGAGTGTTATAGTCCTTGTGAATTAGAATGTCTTTTATGATGGGTGTGATGATTTCTATGAATGGTTTATTAATATTGAACCTTTTCAACAAAAATTGACTGATCTGTTTGAATATATTTGTATCGAAACAATTATAATATCAAGATTGTATAAAGACGAGGAAACAACATAAATGTTGGATGATGATATTCAATTATGAACAAAAACGGTTTACATTCAATCCTCTAGTATGATTATAAATCATAATTCCATTATTATTATAAAAATAATAATAATTTGATATATTTTCTACCATATATTTTATTTTTTAATTTAAATTGAAAAATAGTAATATTACTGCACCATAATTATTCTTAAAGCGTCATGAAATCAATATTGATTATTAATGGAAAAAGTGTAATTTATTGAATTTTTTCTTTTAATGACTATAAAATTATGTAATAAATATAAAATAAAAATATATAGATTGGTAATTGTATATAATAATATTTAAATTTTAATAACATAAATTCATAGTATTATACTAGAGGTCAACTATTTAAATACCAGTTTATTTTAGAAAATTTTATATTTGTATTTTTTTATTGTCAGGTATCAATTTCAAAATGTTTGTGTACATTCAAAAATGAATTTTTAAACAAAATTATTTTGACTAAAATGATTTCATATTGTATTTTGTGTATATATTTAGAGAAAACTACACCACCAGAGTAGTCCTAAATCTATCATGTTTGTTTCCTGCTACTACATGTATAATTCCCACTATTTCATGTTCAGTAGAAGTGATAGTCACATAATGTACCATAACTTTTTTAATATCTTTATTTTCCACAATTTAATTTGCATTAAAAAAATCTATAATCATAGGAACTTTCAAGTAAAAGTCATCAAGATAAGGATAGGGTATCATCTTGTGTTACCCATAGTGATGTAGATGATATTTTCAAGGGAATATGATGTGTTATTTTTTGTTTTGTTGATACATATATTGGTTTTTTTCATATTTAATTCAATTTATGGGATGTAATAATGATACATTGATTAATATTTTTGTATGTTTTCATATATTGTAATATAATATTGATTGTTTTTATAATTTTAATTTCAATTATTTTTTCCTTGTGTTTTTATAATTATGTGTTCTAAATTTCGGGTATAAGGGTTCAAATTCCTGGTATAGAATTCATATTTCATATCATAATCTGTGATGGTTTTAAACATTTCACATTTTGGTAAAACTCCCTGTATCATTCAGAATTTTTTTAAAGAATCATCCAAAACAATAAAACTGCTATAAAAAATTGGAATAAGTCCAAATTCCAAAAAAAGAATCTTTGATGATTTGTATCATTGCTATATCTGTTCAACAATTCAGTAAAATTATAATGTATTTTAAATGAAGACAGGTTGTTAAGAACTATAGTGAATAATTTATTATTTTTTAGTGGATTAAATCTCAATTAATTACTAATTTCACACAAAAATTAAAAAACGAACATAAATTAAAAAAAATGAAATTATTGTTTTCAAAACAATAACCAGGAGGATTCATAAAACATATTAAAATAATCAGCTGTGGTTTAGAGAACCGTGTAAAGAGTAACAAAATTTTCATGAATATTCATTTTTCATATATTGTGTGTATGATTAAGGGTAAAAATATACAAATACTATCCATTTGTTAGACCCATTGATATTTATTTCATTCCTTCGATGTCAGGGGAATGTAACCTAAGGTTAGTTGAACCTATGACCGTACCCAAGATGATGGGATGTTCAGAGGTGCAACATTAATATCATCAAATGGAAAAAATTTCAATTAATAAATATGAAATTATATTTATTATTCATGTTTATTCCATGATATAAATTATATATTTTCATTTTTATTCAATTTCTATACTTCACAATTAGAATGAGATTCATTACTATATTCCTTAAAAAACTCAAGGTATCCTTCACAACCCTTTTCATTTATTTTTTAATTGAATTTTAATTTTTTCCTTTCATAAGTATATTGAGGGTAGTTATTTTTGATATTTCCATATTTAATCTATCAATAGAATTTGATATATTTTCAATTTCCATTATCCTTTTTGAGTTTTTGGATGAATCCATTTTTCCTCATCAAGATCCCATTGAATATTATAATTTATTTGCATGTTCATTAATAGGTTCTAAAAAACTAGAATCATTGTAAAATGAGTCAAAATATATTTCTTTATCCCCATTATCTTATTTCAAAATATAAACCCTAATAATATCATAGTATTTCTTAAAAAACTTATGATCAACTTGTTCTGTTTACATATTAGCTTCATACAACATGAGTTTCTAAATATATTCATTATTTTTAGGTCATTAATAGGTGTAGATTGTCTAATAAAAAAAATATTTTCCACTCAATTTAATTGTTATTACTCTATGAACATTAGAATATTGATTCAATTCTATTAAATAATGGTTTTCAAAGACAAAAAATCATTTTCCATCTCATCTATAATTATATTAATTTGATCAATACTTTCTCTATAAAACATTAAGAAATAATCACGTATTATATTTTATATAATATATTTAATCATTTTACATTGATAGTTCCAGGATAAAAAATAATAATAGTTTCCCATATATGATTAGTAGTATCACATTGAAAAAAAATTGAACTAATTTGTTCAATTTCACAAATTATAGCATTAATAACATTTTAATTAATACCATAATCAACTTCTTTCAAATTATTCCACAATTTAGGTTCACTAGAATGATTTTTTTTTCATTTATCCATATCTATGTAATCATTAATGCTGATATTTTTAAAATATATAATCATTATAGATTTACAGTAAAAAAATTTCAACATTGCAAAAAAGGATCTCTAATCATTGACATTACTTCTCCCAGATCAACCATTACATTATGTCTCTCTCTTGTTAGATCTTTTACTATTTAGAATTTAGGATAGAATTGATGTAATATATTTGAAGAGTGGGATATAATATTATTTTATTTTATCACTCTAGGATTTAGTATAGTCAAAAATAATAAAATATATTTCTCTCATACCAATTGGTATCCAAGTAATATAGTATACAATGACTAGTGAGGGGGGTGAATCAAATCCTTTAAAATATTTCACCAAATTAAAATTTCCATTTCATGTTATTCTATATATTTCCATTGACATTCAATTTTATAATGTATTAAAATTAAAATTAACTAAATATTATGGTATATAAGGAAATTATAGTGGTTTAGATCGATAGTGAACTTCCCCTAGTCCACTTCATCAACACCCAATGAGGTTTAATGATTTGTATTTTTAGTATTTTCCAAGGGATCTCACAGATTAGTGTAATTAGAAAAAAATTAATAGAAGGTTATAATAGACATTATTAGGCTATCACTTATAATTCCTTTATATGGTTTTTGATTTCATTCCCATCGATCTCAAAATTGAGTACGATCACCTTATAAATAGTCTCCCACACATAGTAAAATATGTGTTAACTTACTAAAAAATATAAGAGTTCTATATAGTTTAATATAATTCATCACATTTTTTTCATCATTAGTAACTGAAAAATGATTATTATTTTACCAATTAATGTGTAAAAATTCAATGTGAGGATCTGAATATTACAATAAAAAATCTTAAATATAGTATAGAAACATAAAGATACCTGTAATATAACACCACATCAATAAAATTCATAATATGCATTAATTTTATTTATTTTAGTAAAAAATTATTCTTAAAATATAGTAGTTAGAGAATAAAAAGAAACTTATAATTTTTCACTATCATATTTTCTCTTTTTAATTGTCGCCTCCATCAAACTACACAGAATATATATATATATAACTCAAAATAAATATTAACCATTATAGTATAAATTACATAATAATAAAAAATATATTATAAATTCAATTTAATATTAGATTTTATGCTCATTAAAAATAATATTTCTACTGGATTTAGTATTATTTGAAATCGATATCTAAATTATATCATTTATACCTTCTTAAAAGAATATAGTCTTTTGTTATATTGAAATTCAAGTTGCTGTATTCTTGAAATAAATATTACATTATGACTCAAAATATATATTGGTATTTTGATCCTTCAAAAAATCTATTTCCATTATTATATTTAATTTAATGCATTTGAAATCATCATTTACATCCTTGAAATCAAATGACATTTTGTGTTTGTAAAATCTCTTCAATCATGAAAAATATAACTGTAAATCTTTTAAAATAATTTGAATATATGAATTTATTCCCAAATTATCTATGATTGACTAAAACATTTATCACTCATATCCAATTATTGTTAATTATTCAACAATAATTATTAACATAAATAATTTTACCCTTTAATAGATCAAATAACACCCATAATGAAAACATTGATCATATAATTATATAATTTTTATCTCGTTTTATAATTTTTTTGATATATATGAGTTTATAATTGATCACCAAATCATAAAATTTTAACAATTTTGTACCTCTATTATCAAATATAAGATTTAATATATAGATATGTTTTTTAAATGTAGAAAAATATCTATTCATCAAATATGTAAAAATTTATTCTACATCCACTGTATAATAAACAATTTATACATCCCTAAATTTATATATTTAAACTAAATAAGGGTTTAAATATTGTGTCTTCTAAATAAATAAGATCATTTATTTTTCAAAAAAATCAATACATAATATATCTCCATTATTTAATATTATACCCATTAACAATATATCCAACCTCAAACATATTTTTTTTGAAATTTAATATATTTCTAGTAACATTATATGATTTAATTATGAAAATTACAATATGTAATATATTTGTTCATATGGAAGATTACAAACTTTTTAAATATATTTCCAATGTTCAATATCAATTTATAATATATTTTCTCGTCTCTTTTTCATGAAAGTGATTTTATAGTTATGAAAATTTATCCAACATAAAAAATGACAAAAACAAAATATAAATTTTATAGTAATAATAAATAATGAGAAAGAAATAATAAATAATAATAATAATAAATATTGGGAAGTAATATTAATTATGAAATAATATAAATCAAAGTGGAATGGAATGAATAATTATTAAAACATAACAAAGTGGAAAAGAGAAACCCAATACGTCTATAGTATGTTGATGTAAAACATTATACTTATTTTATAAAATATTAATTTATATATTACTAGTATAATTATTATCCTAAAAAACATTTTGATCAATCCTGCGTAGAGGATAAGTTTAATTTAAGAGACATCATAGACAGGGAAAAAACTTAATAACTATTATAATGAAAGGGAAAAATTAAATATGATATCATAATACATTTCTATGTTACCAAATATTGAATTTTTTAATAAATGAATCAAGAATACTATGAAAATCTTATAATTATTCAGTTAATGTTAAAAAGAAATTGGATAAATGTGTCCCTAAAGAAATTTCGTCTATATATATACTCAATGTGATTGATTGTTTTAGTGACTTGTTTAGACTAGAGGATTCCTTTAAATATTATTATTGTTTTTGAAATTAAATTCATAATCCCTATTGGACATGTTATAAAAAAGTTAATGAGTTAAAGAAATATTTACATTATTTTGTCAAATAATTGAGGATAGATTTCTTTGGGAATTTAGACTCTGATTTTTGGGGCTCTATGGACTATACAAGTGGGATAAGGATCAATTTTCCAGACTAATATATGGTTAGAGAGTCAATTTTTTTCATTTTATCCATGTATGGTTATTGAAAACTAAAAGATTCATGGGAAATTATGGTGGTGTATCTATAATATAGATTTTTTCGGATACATGAAGGAGTATGGAAATTTGTTGGAATATGAACATTAGGTATTGGTATTCTAAAATAAATTTTTCTATTTTTCATTATAAGTGATACCAAATGTATACAATACTAATATTATGAAAATGAAGTATTTAAAATTCATTGAAAGAAATGATAAATAATTTTTTTCTCATTAATGTGATAAAGAGAGGGGTTATTGAGTTATAAAAATGAATGAAAATGTATATATAAATCTCATATGAAGGTGTTTAAAAGAATTGTAACGTTAATTCATTTATCTTATATGACAAGTGATGTTATTTTTTAACAAGTAGTTTAATAAAATATTACAATGTTTTTTTATTTTAAATATTTTATAATTAATTGGATTCTATATCATGTTTTGAAAAAAATATTAGGTTAGAATTAATTTTATCTTATAAAAAGGTTTTTATTGAAGTGATTGTTAAAATGTGATGGATTTGATCCCACCACTAGTTTATTATCATGAAAAATAATATTATTTTCACTGAAAAAAGATAAAAACATATTTAATACCATATATGTTATAGTGTTTAATTTTTTTCATATTAAATAATATTACTAATGTAAATTATTGATATTTCCTAAAATAAAGGAGTTTTTTTATGATAACATGATATTCTAAAGATAATATAATACTTAATAGGTTTATAAAAGTATAATTTAGATAATTTCAAGTACAATAAATAAAAGATTATGCCAATAAAAATTCTTGTTGAATCTCACTTAATATTATAAATGGGTTTAGTGTATCATGTTAAAGAGAAATGTATATAGTTACATTTAATTTCAAAAACCAAGTGAATATGAAATTTTATCCTAATATCATTTTATATATTTTGCTGAACTAATGTAATTAGTAACATATTATTATAAAATGTATTTGAATATAAAATATTAATAAAGTGGATCCAAAAATAGGGGATGATGAAATTATAGTGTTTTATGTATATAAGAAATATTTTTGACATTGTAACATAAGATGTCATGTAGAAACAGAGTTAGGATACCTATTCAAAGAGTTAAAATTTATGAATATGATTCCAAAGTATAATGATTATTCAAACTATATTTCTACCAAAATGTTACTCACGAAATTGTTTAGTTATATGGTTTTATAAAATTGTCACATAGTGGTGTGGCATGAACCACATAGAGATATAATGATTTTATTATTGCTCAAAAAGGGAAGAAAAACAAAGGATTTTTTTAAAGTATATCATATATTATATTATGAGACAGTAACTTTTGTATGTTTTTCTTAAATATTTTTAAATAAGTTTAATAATATAATATTTGTTATTAAATACAAATTTAAATCTCTAATTTTTATTAATTATTTAGGGATGTATAAACCCATGAATTTAATTTATTATTGAACTTTCAGGAAATGACTTTGAGTTATTAGTAATTGATTTTTATCACAGAGTATTATATGTTGTGAGGAAATTTTATTTTTCAAATGACTATGATTCATGTATCAGGATATATAATATTATCATGAGTTACAAAAAACTAATTTGTTCTATTTTAACTATATATTTTAAGAAACTAATTGTCATAAACTATGTATTTTGTTTAGAAGTGGTTCATGGTTCATATTTTGAATCCAAAATACAAGATGTTTGTGGGATTTCATTCTTGAGAACCATCCCACTTTGATACATTTCTTGTGAAATCCTTGAGTATTCACTAATCAGGGGGTGGTAGGGTGTGTTATTGATCATTTTTCCTATTAAACCCTAACTAACATTGAATTTTTATGCTTGAATGATGAGTGCGACATAAGGTACATCAATTGATATAGGAAAAGTAAGTGTATTAATGTACATAAAAAACACATGTGATACACATATTTATTATATGAGGGGTTTTTGATTTGCTCATCCACAAGGGTGAATGAAGTATGATTTATTCATTGACTTGGTTGGTCTATACATAGTGATAAATAATGTGCAAGTAGTTATATAGGATTGAAATACTCTACATCCTATGGTTACATGATGTATTATAAAAAATGATCATAAGAAAATGTACTCTTATATTCATGATATAGTAGGTAGGCACATTTATAGTGATACATCTATTTGATGGAGATCACGACATATAAATTTATATATTATTTATCATTTATTATTTTCTAGAGGCCTATATTTAACTAAATTTATAAATTTATAAATAAATTTTTATTTTCAATGTGATAATGGTCGATGGGGTCACACTTTGTGTTTGAATGAATGTGTATTTATTTTTAATTACATAACTTCTCAAAAAATCATTTGATAGTTTTTATAAATGTATTTTTAGGTGAGTATTACTATGGAATTTCATATGACGTGATATAAAATGAATAATAATTACAGATTTCCAAAAAAAATTCAGATATCAAAAAGTATTTTTAGGTATGCTAAAGATTTTTTTAATAGAATTTAATATATAGTGAAATATAATTATGTATAAATGGATTTAGTGAAAGTATGATATTGATATATTTATTCCCTAAATACATACATATATAATGTGTGAATGAAAATATCATATTATATGGTATTAATATATTATATCATAAGACATATATGAATTTAGAAATGATTTATTTCTTGGTTTGGGAATATTATCCAATATGATATATTGATATTATAGCCACATCTTATTCCTATCATATAAAATGTCTTTTTAAAATCATAGGTCATTGTATTATGTAATATGATTCACATTATTCCTTTTAGAGATCAAGAAATATAATGTTAAATTTTCATATCTAGATAAAATTTCATATAAGTTATCAATAACACATGGATAATAGATTCACTTAAAAGATAATTGCATAACAGAAGGGTTAAAATCTTTTGTAACAACATTCCATTTACTTATGTATTTTGTAACAAATGAGTGTGTTCATGGGGATCATGGAGAGTCCAAAATGATTATTTACGTTAGTCTATGGCCATATTAATGGTTGATGTATTATACAGGTACTCCCAAATATCACTCTTTCTCTTCCCTTAAACCTGATATATACTTTCATATCATCGGTTAGGTAAAGACACATCCCATGTGTTGGGAGATTCATTAAAACCCATGGTCACACCATAGGGTAAGGAGTTCATAAGATCACTCTTATAGATGTTTATTAATTATAGAGGTTGGATACAATTCAGGTGTCTATGATTGGTGAATGAAATGAATTTTCTGTTTATATTATATATAGTGTGGTTTTAGTTTCATGCATGGTGGATCATGGATTTAGGCTTTTTTATTTATAACGCATTGATTGAATACTAATTTATCCCTAAAAACCAATCACAATAAACATGATCATATATTGGAATACGAAAATATAGATAATACATGTGTAATTACTATTTATGGGTATGTCTTCATAAACATCATTATTATACATCATCAAGAGAAAACCTAAGAAGAAGAAGAGACAATACTTGTGATCCCCCAACACATAATAGTCATACACCATATCTTTCTTATCATATTTATGTGTCTTTACCATATGATATAATTTTTAATGAATATTATCAAAGAATTCATCTATTCTCAATATAGCTCGGAGCTATTATAACAGTTTATTTTGAAAAATATTCTATGGATATTATCACATTAATATTATAAATAATAATAAAAACTATGTGATATGATTATATATATATAATTGAAATCCAAAGTAAAAAAATTTAATTGGTTCTAGGGATCAATAAATAACATACTCCCACTTGTACATTATCCAAATACTAACATATCTTATAAATTTTATTTCACAGTATGGTCTTTCTTCTGTTAAGGTGTGGATTTAATAAAATTTTATGATATGTTTTCTCTTATGAAACTGTTCTCATTTTGGATACAACCCTTTAAATTATATATCTAAAGGGGTGATACTTATGATATATATTTGAATACTTTTAATTTGACCTTAGATCTTTTAATATGTCCACTCCTATAGTATTATCATAATTTAAGGTAATATGATGTGTGTTTCAATGTACATTGCCAAGATTATGGATTTATTTCATTAACATACTTCTTGTTTAGATACATCAAATGGTACAATATTCATAGAATCTAATATAGAATCATAGGACAATGTTTTTAAAAAAATCCCTTATCCCATATATCCCCCATTAAAATAAATATCTTAATTATGATTTTAGATCATTCTATTATGTTTGGAAACTAATGACTTTGTATCCCATCAGAATTAGTTATTCGTCACCTCTATATACTAGGAACACATATTTACACATTAATGGTACTTTATATTAGTGTATATTTACCCAATGTAGGTACACTTTGTATTCTTTATATCTATGTACCATGATTTAGTCCTTGGAATAAATAATCATATAATATAGTGTGAAGTACATGATATATCCAATTACTGAAGTATAATATATTATACTAATAATATCCCTCTATTCTTCTTTTTGAGGTCACATTTTAATAAAGATATGTATAATATGTGACATAAGATATCATCATCTCATGTATTCTTAAATATTAAATATTTTCATTATCTTGTAAATTTATATAGCTTTACATATTCCAAGAATCCTATTATATCAATATAAATGGATCTTTACCCCTAGAATATATGATTCTTCACCTATGTATTCTATTTAGAATCATTTTTTTACCATGAATTAACTAACTATAATAATGCTTTCTCATTTCCCATCAGTAACATATCATCATAATATATCTCTAATAAAACAAAATCAAACACAAAACACCTCTGGTAGACACTGATCTCACATTCATTCTTAATAAAACAAAACACCTTTGTGGATTAAAAAAAAAATAATTTTCAATTATCTTGATGTCTTCTTTTACCAACAAATGGATCTCTAATACTATTATTCCATTTTGACATCCCATGGTGTCATAATTATTTCTTGATATGTCTTGTATAGATCAAACACAATATTTCTATTATGAAAATCATTCTTAATATATACATGTAGATTATTATTGAACACAAATAAAAATCCAACATGATTTACTTAAACAAAGAGATCCACTTAAACCTATACATTATATTTTAATAAGGATTCAATTTATTTAATCATAGATACATTCAATTTATTAAATTTAGATTTTTTATACTTATTTATAGGATCGAGGTTCAATTTTTGAATTAACAATTTTCTTAACTTTCTTGGTGGAAGAAAGACCATATCACATTGGTTTAGTAAACTCATGAGTACTCCTATGTAGTACTCATTTCGCTCGAGAAACCTATTCCACAGGGTGTCATGAAACATATTAATGGATCAATTATAGGGTATCTTGAGATTTAACTTCATTGATGTATACCTTTCTCTCTCAATATATTTGGATTATATGTTCATTTTAAATGATTGTTTCATGATTATTGATTATTATCTTTTTATCTTAGATGATTTATATGTGGTAAAATTTAATTTCCTTTTGATATCATTAAAAATAAGATTATTATCCCATTATGGTATTTTATTTTTATGGTTAGTCCTAAAAAATGTCATGAATCCCTATACATGAATTTGAGAAAATGAATATTTATTTTCCAAAAACAACTCATACAAAGTTATACTATCCTCTATAATTGGAACATGATTTATAATGTATTCCATAGTTTTTTATATATATCCCAAAAATGATCATGTTTGTTTTACATGACTCATCATCAATATCATCATGTATACCAAGGAATGATTCTTCCTTTCAATAAAACTATTCTATTGTGTTTATAATGATAATTGATTTGCGATAAAACACCCAAATGTTACATATAATCAGGTAATTCTTAGTTTTGATATTCTCCACCTCTATTTGATCTATAGTTATTCTTTCCCTTATTACGTTGATTCTATACATCATTTTTGTCTTCATTAAATTCCTCAATGGAATCATACATATACATCCTCATGTGTATATATCCACATCTATTGAAATATTTTGTAAAGGTAATGAATTACCTGAATCCACATCTAGTTTATAAAATAAATAGACTATACACATCTATGTGAAAAAAATTCTATAATCTATGAAGAACTTTGAATTTTTACATTTAAAAAATATTTGATAGTTTTACATTATAAAAAATCATAACATATTTTTAAGGGTCTCAACTCAAAATTTTATAAATTCCCTTCTTGATATTATATAATAAAACACTTCTGGTTCACTTGAAAAAGATGATGATCCCTCATCTGTAATAATATTCATGTGGTTCACTATCAATTTACAAGACATAATTTTGAAATTTTAGTATATAAAACCCATCATCTATATGTTATATGACATAGAATGTCATATTTTATAAAAAAACCATCTTATTTTATTTGAATATGATAATAATTCCATCAATTATTTTTCTAGAAACAAACCTGATGGTTTTGGTTACACTGGGAACATAATAATATTTCATCAAAACTGAAATTATTATAATCACAAAAGAGTTATGTCAGTCTCCAGATCAATCATATAAATTTTCAATCCACTGGAAACTCAATGCTCCTACTAACATTTTTAATAGTTTCTTGAATTTACTTGGTTCTTATCTTTCGATACCAATATTTGAACCAAAAAATATATATAATATAAGGCTTATAGAAATAGAACGATTAAATTTGATAACTAAGGTACCTAAATCATCCCCCTTGATTCACCACTAATGTATGTTTTTTGGTCAAGTGGCCTTTATTACAACTTCAAAAACAATCTACAACATACTTTTAAATTTCCCTGGTGGTATTTAGGTTCTTTTAATGTAATTATAATAATATATTTGGCAAATAAATTTTCTAAAACCATTTTTATTTCCTTTAAATTTATCACCATAAGGATCGATGACCTTTCTTCATTTATTTATCCACATAGAGAATCATATAAAAAATATTCATAAGTTACATTAATATATTTCTCATTTTGAAATAAACAATAAGGCATGATAATCTTGAATAATGATGATAATTGATGAGGTGTATGCATAACATATTGAATAACATGATTTATAGATTATTCATACTCTAAATGTATCCAATCATCTCTAAAATATGAGTTATATATGAGAATCCCTTAAATAACATTCATGTTTAATGTTTTTTAGAAATATGTTACCTTTAATATCATTATATATCACAATAAATATCACAATGTAGTGGTAAAATTTTATAAGATTCCGTTTCCTCAGGAATATATTGAAGGTAACATGAAATGAATGATAAAATGAGATATTGGACATCCAACTAATCTTCCATGTGAAACAATATGATAATTTTAAATTTCTCAAATTCCTATTGAAATGTCTATGTATGATTAAGTGACTCTAAAATATGTATCACCCTTTATAAGAATAGTATTAGACATAAATTCCTATATTAGTCCATGGTTTATTCATTTTTTATAAGACTATCTTTCATAATGTTGGGTCAAAAGATGAGTGATGTGGTTGAATTATATTCCACTTTGTTTAGAAAAAAATTAAACCCTATTTATTATTTTATCTTTGTTATCAATTTCCAATCATTATAATATTTGGAATCATAATTTCTACCACTATTTTATCAATTTTAAGTAACCCTCAATATTATATTTAAAATATATATTTTCTAGTATATTATATTGTAAATGATCTTTATTTCCCTTCTCATAACCATGACCAAGTCCAATAATATTTTACAATTGTATTTATGATTGGATTAACCATTACATACTATATTAACTCATTGGTATGTGATATATTGAGTGAAAAAATATTGAAATTCTATAATCTAATTTCATTAAAAATTTCATCAAAATTATATTATGTATACTACGATCAATACCATTATTACCAATATAGTTAAGATAACCCATTAACATAACTAAAAAACCCTAATAAACACTTTCCTTGATAGTTAAATCTATGGGTTTATCCTAACAAAGATAATGGAATGTGATTAATTACATAATATTTTTGGTTGATGGTTTTTTAACTTATAGAGAAGTATAACTTATTTTATTCTCCACAGTCATTTTCATTTTTTGTGAATATTAGATAAACATTTAACCACATCAAATAAAATAATTTGTGCATTTGTATAACATATCCTCTTTTATCATTACTAATTTTTAACTAAACTATATGAAAACAAATACAAATAATATACGTTATCCGATATGATAAACCATATTCCCGTTTATTTTATTTTTTAAAAATATTATTAAAAACAAATTTATAATATGTGATCATATTTAAATATCAATGAAAATAATCCTTGAAGAACATAAATAAATAAATAACAATTCACCAATAAAATAGAATTATAATGTGAAATTATAATGAGTTTTATATAATTATTTTTATATCAATCCATGATATACCAACTAGGTTACTCGCGAAAATAAATTCTTAATATTGAGCAAGTCATGAGTTGAAACTCAAACCAATATCTATTGTATTCCATTTATTTTCTATGATATGTGAACGTTTTTAGTTATTTATATCAACTATGGTGGTATTTTTCAAGCATGGACAATGATTCTCATCATGTTAAATGCTATGTTTTATATTTTCAATGTTATGATTCATTTATTATTTTTTACTATTAGTATTTATAGTCTATGTTATAAAGATGATTAGAGTTTCATCTTTGTAAGTCTATTCTGACATTTATTGTGATTTTCCTAATGTAAATAGTTGTTTGGTTAGGATATACATGGTTGTTGGACAATGGTAATGGATAATTGACCTAATATATAAGTATTAAACTTGAGGTAATGGGTTATGACATATCTTCCCCCTTTTCCATTTACAATTTTATTTTTTCAAATAAAAATGGATTTGAGAGTGCACACCCCGGTTTATATTTATCTTTCCTTGAGTCTTGAGAAACCTACTTCAGTCAGGATGTTCATCCTTTAAAAATATATACTATATAATCCCCATGAAAAAATTGGATTAAAAGGATAAATGTTTCTACTCATGTTAACAATGTGAATCTTTCCTTTCAGGGGCCTACATAATTATAACTCCATAGATAATCATACTTGTACTATAGTAGTTTCATGATGGGTTGCCTCGTAATAAATTTTCCAGGGTTTGTGTGAATGAAGACATAACACACCGAAATAAAATGTGTTGGCTTATGGGGATATTCATTAGTTCGATTAGTTACCTTAGTTGGTAATAGTATGAGGTATGATAGAAGGGTATCGAAGGTGTCATGGGAGGCCCATGTGACCAGCTACCTAGGTTCATGACCTGACGAGGTTAGGATGTGAAAAATGATATCATATCTAATATCCATTAAAATGTGTAGTGGCACTACCTGGTTTTGATTTATGGGGTCATCATTGAGGACTTTGTTCTTTAAGAGGATGCGAGTGCAAAACAAATGGAAAAAGGGAGGCCTAAATGTCTAAATGTTATAAGCCATGTTGACTAGTTGAAACTTTAGATTTAAAATCGTACATAGTTATAAATCCACAATTAATCATTCTTGTGCTAGAGTAATGTAATTATGAGTAACATCTTGGGACATTTATGAGGGTGCACATGAGTGGGGAAAAAACACATTGAAAGATTATGTGTTGGAATGTGGTGATATTTATTAGTCAGATAAGAAAACCTTTTTGGTAATATTATATAGTGTGTTTGGAAGGAATCTAAGTTATTATAGGAGACCCATGAAGACAGTTTACTGGGTTCATACCATAATGAGGTTGGGTCATAACATCTACTCATATTCTATTGGGGGGTTCTAGGTTTTTAGGATTATATTATAAAATAAATTTAAACACATGTACATTATAATAATGAGGGAGTGATGATTCACATATCTTCGTATTTAAGTTAATGATAATTATCATATAATATTCCTAAAAAAATAAGTAAATTAAATAAATAAATACAACCCATGTACATGCTAGTTAATGATCATAATAATTCATAACATGAAATGATAATTACATTTATTAATGTGATTATTTATTTCACAAAATTCCTTTTAATATTAATTTTATTGATTTAATAAATTAATAAATAAATTAATAAATCAATTCATTATCTTACATGATGGACAATTTTTGGTCATGGAGTTTTTAATAGAATCTCTTCAATCATTTTTAAATAAATTAAATAAATATAATTTTTAATTTAAAATTATTTAGTACAAGACTTAAACTTTTTTAAGCCACATAACACATACAATCAGCATTATAAAAAATATAATTTCTATAAATTTAATGCATCAAGTAAATTCTGTTCCATTTATCATTTACAATATGAAATGTAACTCTACATGACATGCCATTATGTATACAATGGGTACTTCTGGAAATATTTCTATAGTACATGATGATTAACATACCGTTACACATTGTGTGATGTTAGTTCATATGTGGAATGTAATGATTCCATGTTTTAACCAAACATAAAACATCAAGAATTACAATATGTGAACCTTATGTTGAATTTAACACGTATCATAATATGTACTCAAGACACACACCACTTAGTCGATGTCATATCAGGTACTAGAATGGATTTCAATTCATGGATTGTAATAATTTCATGCATTTACCAACACAGTGAACAAAAAAAAATACAACATATACCTTATATAGAGTAACATAACATTTACATAACCACTAAACACTATTTTGTTTTATTCATCCTTCAACCCATGTTGTAAGTTAATACATGACATGCAATGGAGGAATTTATTTACCAACAAAACATGCAATTTATTAAATGGAATCTACCTTATGTGGATAAAAAATCATCAATGAGTACATATTTTTCCATCACATGTTATTTAGACATGTCATGAAACCATCATCATTGTATCTTATAGATGGGTTCTTCGAACAATCTTCCCATGTTTTGGTCCTGTTTGTGGGTATATGATGTCATATTAATGTCTTATCTTGAAAATTGAACTCAAAATAAAAATCTAAATAGAAAATCTAATATAAATAATATTATTATTTTTTAAAATATGTAGTTAACATTGAATGGAAATAAAACTAATGGTGAATAAATTAAATAAGTTGAACTTACAAAAATTATAAAATTATTATTATTGTTAAAATTTTAATAGAATCATTAGAATTGCAACATAAAAATCAGAATAGTTATTTCATTGTTAAAATAATAAAATTCCACGTAATTAATTCTTAAAATAAATATAATAATAAAATTTAAATTTTATAATGGAATAAATTAAATATTCAAATTAACTCTCATAATGTATAAGTATAAATTTTTAACAATCCATGTTTGAATATATAATGGAAAACATATAAATTTTTATAACATAAGACTGAAAATTAATTTATTAAAATAAATTTCAATTTTTGAATTCATCAAATTTTAATAAATCAAGGAGTGTTTCATTCAATTTTTCTGCAATACATGAATATTTTTGTAATTATTAATGACATTGGATTTTAAATAAAACATTTTTTATGAAATGGGGTTCAGATTATAATAAAAAAATAAACTATAAAATACTTTTTTCAATAAAAAATAAGTATAATGAGAAAAATATTGTATTTTAAAATAATAAATTTTATTTTTTACCTAATATGAAATATAAAAAGTATAAAAGGATGATTTATTTCATTTTAAAACTATTTTTCATTTTCATCATTTTTTTTTGTATAATGTAGTTAATTAAATTGTTGAAGGATTTAAAAGTCATAAAAACATAGATTTTTTAATTAAATATTATTCCTAGCCTAAAATAAGACTCTTATTGAAGGTATTGGTGTTGAGATAATATTTCAATTTTTTATATTAAACGAAAATACCCATCCCCTCCAAGTATAAATACAATCATTCACCCCCATCGAAAATCACTTCCAAAATTTAATCTATTTAACAATATTTTCTGAATTACCACCTCTTAATCTTCCAAGGATCCATAGTCGTATTCTTACCTAACCTACTCCAATAATTTATGCAATTTGACTCTTAGTAATTAAGTGTCAAAGAAGCGGAATGTGACGAATGGTCCCCTGGGGCCTGTGTCATGACTACCCCAATCCCTCTTTACATCGGTCAGGGGTTGGTGACTAGCACCGAAAAGTAATATCCCTAAAAAGAGAAAACATTACCTCAAAAACATTAGACACAGAGACTTGGCACACTTCACAAAAGCCTAACACAACAGAATAAGAACAGTAAAACCACAACTAAAAACCACCATTGAGTGTAGATGTAAGTACTGAAAGTAAAGGGTAATGTATACAAGCCCAATGGAAAGAAGGGACATTAATAAAGGAAAAACATCATCTGAGATCATCATCAAGGATCCTAATAGAAGGGTAGGTATATCTCTTATCTACGGCTCTCCACGCTAACTGGTCACCTATATACACCATCTAGTCCTAGCTCTAATGTCTCAGTCGAAGATTCCCATCATCTGCACCATACACAACAAGGTGAAAATGAAGACTATGCAGGGGTTAGTATACCAATACCTAGTAGGGAACCTGAGACCCCTAAAGGTCTGTCAGAATTTCACAAAGTATAAACCACAATGCATGATCTCAATCAAAAAGAACAAGTAAAATACTCATCCAAAACCATATATATAACATAATTAATATGAATAATGATAATTAGTCATAAATATAGATCATCTTAATTTTTCAAAAGGATTTTGTTTTTTGACTGCACAAGTTCGCTAGATGTCCTGGCCCACAGAGGATCACTAGGTTCTGACCCACATAGTATCGGTAGGTGCTAAACATTACTGGATCGCTAGGTTCTGATCCAAAAAAGATGTCTCTCTCCTGACCTACACTGAATCTCTAGGTTCTAACTCACATAGGATCTCTAGGTGCTGACCCACACAGGATAGCTAGACGTAGTGACCCACTAAGAATCACTATTCTTTTTTCACGTCACAACCACCCCTGGATTCCAACACTTTGTAAGCTTTATTTTAAAGGATCTTACTCACAAGCCATCAGACATATTTCAACCACCACGGAGTCCCACAATTAAGTAACCTAATGAACCACAGTGTCATAACTATTCCAACAAAAAGATGGTATGCCAATCTACCACCCGTCTATAAGATATATTCATTTTAGTGTCAGGGGCCCAATTGGATTTGAGTATGATTCAACCCAGCCATACACAAAAATTCTCTAAAACCCATGTGATATATCTCATAAGGACATCCTCATCTTAAGGGTTCTGGCGCCGCATACTATTCATCAAACAGACATCCTATTTAGGAGATATAGCCCTTTAATCAAAACTGGGCCGTAAATGGTTCCAGTTACGGTCTGAACAGGTTTTACCGCCAGCCCCGGCCCGGTTCGGCTGGGCCCGGCCCAAAGGGGGATGGTCAACGTCCTCATCCTTCTTTCCATGGGTTCGGCCCATTGGTCTATGGGATAGGCCTTGCTAAACCGGATGGGTGCGGCCCATCGGGCCGCTGAACTGCCTTGCCCAATGGTCAGGTTTGGGGGTCCGCTCCCCTACTGAATGGATCGTCCGTTCAGGTGTTCAATGTAGTGGTTCTAGTTGGCATCCCTCTACCAAGAAAATATATTATACCAGTCACCTGTGGATCCCACAGATCATGGGTTCTCCCTTCGCTATGGCTCATAGCCACAACTCTCCTCAGAAGACCGCCACTACAGCACCCCACCCACCTATAATGGGACTGGTGTTGTCTAGACACCAACATCATCCACTAAAGCGCCTCCGGTTACCACCCCCTTCCTGTGGTAGATGGTTTCCAGCAGCCACCTCCTCTGGTGATCGATGTTTTTGTGTCGTCGATACTTCTGTAGGTCACCAGTGAAGCTCTGCTGGTTCAATTTATTTCCTGTCTGCACAGACAGGCCTCCCGGGATTGTGCCTGCACTATGCGACCCTCACCTTCACCTTACAATCATATTTTCCAATCTACCACGAATATGAAACCAATACAGAGATTGACGGAGTTTCTGGACCATTTTGGTTTGGCCCAGACCCTCCGCATTAGGATTATAACATGGAAGCAATTCAATAATCAACCAAAGTAGAAGAATTATAAAACTCATTGTATAAAACCCCAACCTCAAACAAGTTGGTTGACAGTGTGGATGAGGAAGACTGGTCTACCATCATATCAGGTTCGTTGGCATTCATCGAACTTTGGATAAAATCCTTTAAGGCATTGATGCTCTATTATACGTTGATGAAATATGTCACCGACACATTGCCAGAGGTTTTTCTCATGGGGGAACAATACCCACGCCCAACGTTTGTTTAAATAGGAGGAAGGATTGTTTGACATTTCGCACAGTTAATGTGGATCGTTACTGTGTTATATTAAAAAACCCATTTATCACTTAATGGTGCAGTTACACAACCATGTTTAACTGGACATTAAATGATCTGACAAACCACCAGTCCCGCCACCGTCTCTCATCAGTTACAAAAAAAGATATAAAATAAATTATGGAGTTACTTTATTATTTATTTGTAAATTTCAAAAATTGATTTTTTTCATCTGACCCATGCCAGTCGATGTTTAGCTTCGCCTAAGAGAATCTCGGTGCAGTGAATTCAAAGGTGTCCTCAAATTCATCATCTGAGCACCTGTTCAGCTGTTATAAATTTTTCCCTGCATGTTTATTGAATGTACCTTAAAAAAGGTCAAAAATTATTAAAAATTCCCGTCACTCCGCACCGGTCAAGGTTAGACTCTGCTAAAGGGGAAGACACCCGCATGAGTTGAATTTTACTCTCTGATTTTCAATTCTTCTTATTGTTTAGGCGTTAAAGGATTGAATAATAAAATAATTTTCACATAATTACTTAATTTTCAAAATCTTATAAATCATGAATGGTGACTCAGTTTAACAATTTGAGACCACTACTGAGCTCCTGAGGGTATGCTTTCCATAGAAAGATTGGCTAGTGAGGGCTAATCATGGATGTTAGTTTTTGGCTATAAATAAAATAAATATCAATTATTTTATTGTTAAATCATTTAACTATTAAACGGCAACACGGATTGGAAATCCAAGAGTATTTTTGAGCTCGTTAGGTGGTGTTCCCATTAGGCAGAGCCTAACCTCAACCAGCACGGGTCGAGGGTGGCTATTATTAATTATTGAGATTTTTTTGAGGTACGGTATTTTAATGTCCGTGTGAAAATTTATATCATTTCAAACAGTTCTCATATTAAAAATATTATGAAATTGTTGAATTTTATGTTCCAGGATTCTCTTAGGCGAAGCAAAACATCGACTGGAAAGGGTAGAAAAAAAGTTATTTTTTGGACTTTACAAAAAACATTAACCACATTATTTATTTTATTTAATTATTTTTAACTGATGAGAACTAGTGGCAAGACCACTGGGTTGTTAGATCGTTTAATTACCAGTTACACTGGTTAGGTAACCGCACTGTAGGGAGATCAATGTGTTCATTAATTAAACTCATTAATGAAACAAATTAATTGTGTGAAAAGTTAAAATCTACTTCCTACTAATTTAGAAAATCTAAGAAATGGGTCTTGCGCACTCATGAGAGGAACCTCTGATGAAGTGGCGATGACATCTTTTTCCAACGTAGAATGGAGCATCGACGCCTTAGATTATTCAATACAGAGTTCGAAAAAATGCAAACGAACACACTACGAACGCAGGCCCGACTTCCACATTCTCACCATCTACCAATGTCTTTGAGGTAAGGGTTTTATTGAAATAGTTTTATAATTCATCTAAAATTGTTGAGGATTGAATTTCCTATATAGTATAATGCTAACGCGGAGCCCGCGAGCCAAATGAAAAAGTTACAAACCATCTTTTAAACTCATTATTGGTTGTGTTATTTGTGTGTGACTAAAAAATATGGTGTCAAGGTGAACCCATGGGCCGTAAAGTGTGTCTGCATTCTTTGGAATCTCATTAGTGTAGAATGAAAAAGAAATTGGACCACTAGAGCATCACTGGTGTTCGACGGAAGCATTGTTGGTGCAGTGGCACCAGTGATCGGAGAAGGTAGCGGCTGGAAACCACTGGCCGTGAGAAGGGGGTCGTGCTCGAAGGTGTCGTGATGGAAAAAGGCTCTACGATGGATGATGGAGGTATCCATCTATCACATGTCACATTTGATCTAGGCTTCACGCTGCTACAGCATGGCGCAGAAGCGCGCCGCATAGGAGAGCCACAACTTCGAGCCGTGGGAGAGGGAAAACCGCGGTCTGCGGGTTATTTAGGTGACCGGTCTAGAAGAATGGACAGGTGGAGCGGTACCAACAAGCATTTATTATTTGATGAACCAAACCTACGAGCCATTCAAGATGGGTGTGGACCCACACACCTGGCCAGCGGGCTGAGAAGTTCTGCGACCTGGCATGTCATGCCAAACCGGTTGGGTCGGACCGAGCCCCTTGAAAACTGGTTTGATCCTATAGCCCACCCCCCATCGGTTCAGGCCCAGCCATGTTGGGCTATGCTCAACCCCTTCAATCTAGGCCCAACATTCCAGGTCCAGTTAGTCTGACCAGGTTATACCGGACCCAGAACAGCTTATGGCCCAATTTTTTTAAATGGCTATATCTCTTAAACCGGACATCTGTTTGATGAACCGTCTATGGCACCAAAACCCTTAAGATGAGGAGATTCATTTTTGATATTCCAAATGGGTTTTGGAGAATGTTAGATTATGACTGTATTGGATCAGAATCAAATCCAAATGCTCCCCTATACTACATTGTCTATAACATACAGATCAGGCGTCCAATTGATGTGACATCTGTTGCATTGGAATGCTTATGACTTGGAGTTTCATTGGTTTACATATTCTTGGGACTTCATGGGGAATTTAATATGACTAATGGATTGTCGAGCAGATCATCCTGAATAAATCTTACTATGTGTTGGAATCTAGTGGCCTGCTGTGACATGATGAAATAATAGTGATCCTCCATGTATTAGCATATGGAAATCTAATGTGGGTCAACACCTAGAGATCCTCTATGGGCTAGCAGATTGCGATCCTTTATGGGTAACCACCACTAGCGATCCGATGTGGGTCAGTACCTAGTGAGCCTCTGTAGGTCAGCACATAACGATCATGTGTGGATCGGCACCTAGCGAACCTTTGTGGGTTATCACCTGGTGATCTTGTGTGGGTCAGCACCTAGCGATCAAGTGTTCGTTAGCACATTGCGATCCTCTATGGGTCAGCAACTCTAGAGGCCTTGTGCAGTCTAGCAGAAAAATCCCATCGATAGAATAAGATGACCTATACTATGATTAATCATATTTATTTTTGATCTTTAAGTTATATACCTTGTTTGAGCGGAGTCTTTTACTAGTGCATTGTGATTGAGATCATGATTTGTGGTTTTTCCTTTGTTTGATTCTGAGAGACCTTTGGAGGTGACAGGGTTCATACTGGGCATTTTTATACTCACCCATGCACGAGTTTCACACACACCTTGTTGTGTATGGTTCATACGATGAGAAACATTGACTGAGACTTGGAAACCATGACTATATGGCCTACAAAGGTGTCCTATTATCATGGAGACCCGCAGAGATGAGATGTAACTACCCTTCTATTAAGAACCTTGGAGGATGATCATAGGAAATTTTTTTTCTTTTTGATGTACCTTCTTTCCGGTTGGGTTTTTATTATGACCCCTTTACTTCCAGAACATAATTCAACACTCAGTGGTGTTTTTTAGATATTTTTGTACATTTATTATTCCATTTTTTATACTTGTGTGTAGATTTTCCGCTATGTGTGTCTACAGGTTTTGAGAAAATGCCTTCCCTTTTAGGGATATGCCTTTCCAGTGTCTGTCGCTATCCCCTGGCCTATCGAAGGCAGGAATAGGGTAGTCATGACACGAGCCCTGGGGGACAGGTCATGACAAAGTGGTATCAAATGGCGGTCAGTTATACCATAAGAAATAATATTCTATGTTTTCAATAGAGAAATGCTGATATGTGCCTAGTGTTCAGGATTTAGTTCAGGGAGTTCAGTCTTGGTGTAGTGACCGACGTATCTATACACGAGGACCATGAATTCTGATTTCTGACTTGGTACAGGAGAACACTATTTTCATGTATTTTGAAATTTTTTTTTTCCTTTTTGATATCTTTTGAGTCATCTCACCTAGTATAACTTATTGATAGTTGTTCATATTGATTCTCATTCAAGATTCCTCCATGAAGATAGCCAAACAGGATTCCATTGTGTTACCATGAGGATGGTCCACATTGTGATGAGGCTTCAGTAGAAGGACTTTTTCCCTAGATGGTACATCTAGGTGGTGTCCCAACGATACCAATGCCTGTTGGTTGGTAGTTTCTACCGGCACTACTGGTATAGGACACATGTAAGATTAGGTCCTTACACATGGTTTAGTGAGATATATCCCTTAGTTTCCGAGGCAAGCTCGAGTCACAAGTTTCTAATGTTTGGATTGAGTTAGTGACAATGTTTCCAT
Organism: Viscum album; assembly: GCA_963277665.1. Lineage (NCBI taxonomy): Eukaryota > Viridiplantae > Streptophyta > Magnoliopsida > Santalales > Viscaceae > Viscum > Viscum album. The sequence goes on along the minus strand of OY728146.1, from coordinate 1,057,505,899 downwards.
CTAGTCTGGTAAGAATTATATTAGATGGTGGTCATGGAAGTGAACATTCATCGTGGCTCGGTAGGGTGATGGAAAGGTTTATATTACCCTTATTTTATGATGAGATGACTTTTTAATGTGGAAAGAGCTTTAAAACCTTCCTCGGAGTAGGGGGTCTCTTCCTTTGAAATGCAAAGGGTATTTTTTCAAAGAGCTTCTACAATTTTGACAGGATTACTTCTTAGTAATTGTGTATTTTTAAGGTATAACCAACATTCATGGTACTCTATGAAAACGATAAAAGTAGTTCTTCATGGCTCAGTCCTCTGAGCGAGATGTGTTTAGGGACATCCATTCAAGAACTATTCCTCTGTGAATTCATACTTATGATTGGGTTCTAGAGGGAACCATTGAGGATGGAAATTATTTGGATATGTAGATGTAGCAAGTGATTGTCAACTATGGGAAAGCAAGAAAATAACATCTTTATTAGAGTCATAGATGTCTAAAATGTTTCGTGAAGATGAAGTGATAGAGACAGATTAATCAGCAGGGCATAATTCGTGGAAGGGGAGATTGGAGAGAAGCAGGAGGTGGTGTACATTTCGACATGTAATAACCACCACACCAATGTGGTCCCCACCCAGCTTAGAGAGTTAAAGGATAAGGGAAAAGAGTAACTACATGCGGTCAAAGAGTGTGACCAAGGACTCTATGAATGATTCAAGGTATGGACTGTGTCTAATACTAGATATTGTAATTAATTAACATAGGTTCTAATCATTACTTCTCATCATGAATATTGTTCATGACATAGATTTTAATGTTATACCATTGACCCGACCCTTACATCTGGAGATACCATTGGGAGGAGACTCGACAATCACACTTATACCGACGGTGTGATATGACCCATTTGTAGAGACATTCAGTTAGAACCTCTTGGTGGAAGCATCAAGGCAATATAATGTTAGTTTGGGTATAGACTGGTCATCCAAATTTCATGCTCATATTGACTATCTTATTAAAAAAGATGTGGTATATATATAGTTTTGGAATAAAGTTTTCCTTGGTCAGTGAAAAAATAATTCCAGGAAGAATGAGATAAACTCATCCATTGAAAGGTTCAACCAATCACTCTTGAGTTGGAAAAACTTACCCTCATGCCACCATTTGTTTTGAGTTTTCAGTTCACAATAGTAGAGGAAGAGTGTGGGAATATCCTTTCAAAATATGTTTCGATGATTACCTCCCCACACAGAGAGGTACATCTTCATTAACATTTACCTATGGATGTCACTAATATCTATACCTGTATATCGAATGGCTCTCGTAGAATGTTAGGAGTTGAGAGTACAGTTGGTGGACTTACAAAGGAAGGGATTAATAAGACACAGTGTTTGAGGTGATGTGTAGATTACCATCACTTAATCAAAGTGGTGGTGGAGAATAAGTACCCACTTCCAATTTGTTGTTGGGAATATGAATCAGTTAAAGGGGAAGCCTTTCAAGTGAATAGAGAAGTGCCCATTCGCTTGTTTTTATTTGAGACAGCTACGATTCATAGAGTTACTCTAGGACTATGACTTTTCGATAGTCTATACTCATGGGAAGGGGAATGTGGTGGCAGGCGCTCTCAGCAGGTGGTATGGTTTACCACAACAAAGTTAGGTGACAGATCATCTATCCATGGTAAAAATATCTTTCATGGATAGTGATGGATAAACTTACCTATAATTTATGACTGTCACTTCCCTACTCTTTCAATGAGTATGGGGGGAACAACTTGTGGACGTCGACTATGAGGCCCAACATTCTCAGATATCCTCAGGATGAGAACTTAATGGATTTTCTTATGTTGGGGAGAATGTCATCCTATTTAAAGGATGGAACATGGTACCAGTGATGCTTTGAGGGGAGGTATTGAGGGAGTTCCACACATCCCCTTTTGTGGTTCATATTCTTTTGGAGAATATGTACCAGGACCTCCAGTATAAGTACTGGTGGAAATGGATGAAGAAATAGGTGGATGAGTTCATTTACCGATGCCTCTTCTCTTATCATGTGAGAGCTGAGCATTACGGTCAAGAACTCTTGAACACAACTATTACCCGTAGACAGATAGTCCGACGGACCAGAACATACATACCTAAGAAGACATGCATCATTATAATGTCTAATATTTAGGTTATAGTTGGAAGTACCATCCACCACTGGAAGAGTTTGCTTAAAAATATGACTATAACTCCACTGTTGGAATGCCACCATTTGAGGCCTTGTATGGGAGGCCTTGTAGATCACCTCTATACTGGACAGACCCTGGGGAATTAGCCCTTAAGGGTCCAGAGTTCGTATGGTCTACCACTATGAATATACAGATCAACCAGGGGAGGATGAGGACAGTACCGAGCATAAAGAAATATTATGTCGACAGGTGATGGAGACCCTTGGAATTTGAGGTGGGAGACCATGTTTTCCTTAAAGCCTCACCTTGAATGGGATTGCAGATATTTGGATAGAGTGGAAAGCTACCTATGAGGTTCATCCTTCTCTATCAGTTTCTGAGTGGCATTGGTGTGGTGGCATACCGCGTAGCTCTTCACCCACATATGCACCGGGTGCATGATGTTTTTCACTTGTCGCTGTTGAGGAGGTACGTGCATGATCTATCGCACGTCATCGACTGTGGCAAGCCTGGAATTGACAATGGGGTGATGTTTGTGGAGTTCATGGTGGTGATTGAGGATCTACAAGAGCAGGTCCATCATGGATGGTTAATTCCTATGGTACACAATCGATGATAGCACCTGAATCTCCGAGAGAGCATAAGGGAGCTTGTGGCTTAGATTCATACTCAATAACCCCACTTGTTTGATTTCCCATCTTTTTGGCTAATGGGGATGTAAATCCCTAAGGATGGGAGAATGTAATGTCCAATAATTTCTATATAATATTTTTCTATTTATATTTTAAACTATAATATATATAACATTATATATATATATATATATATTCTTTACCACTTTTTTGACATGTCCCTTTAATGTTGATCTTACGCACATGAAGACATCTTTCAATTATTTATTTATAATTTCCTTTAAAAATAGTTGCTGTAGTTTATATATGTGTATATGAATTATATTATGATACTCTATCAATATTATAATTTTATTATAACATATGCATTATCCTTCTCTGTCATCTGACATGTCCCTTTAATGGTTGGTATAACCACCTTCAAGCATATTTTTAATTTTCTAATTATCAATGGATTTATTGATTATTAGTGTATATTATATATATATAATAAATATTTATTATATTTATCTTATTCTTCTAGTATATATTTTGTTAATGGATAAATATAAATGATTAAAAATTATATAATCGAAAAAATGGATAAATTCAATATAACATTTCATTGAAAAATGTTATATCTAATGAAATGATTTTAAATTAATTGTAATGATTATAATCAATTAATAATAAATTATATTAATGTAATATGCTTCTATAAAAATGTTTTAATAAACATAGTTTTTTTAAATGAGTTGTAAACATGAAAAATCAAAATGGTACCTAAGGTTATGGGACTCTAAAACTAATTTCTAATCATTTGGGCATATACTCTCTATTATTATCCCTTTTCCACATGATTCCACTGAATTTTTATTAAATTAATTCTAATGTTAATTTATTTAATATTTCTTTTATTTATTTTGGGGGTATCAATGTTTTTATTTCTTTTATTTTAATTCTCAGAATCATTAAATAATGTAGATAATGCCATTTTTTTAAATATCCCATAGTTTTTAAAAATAATTCTTTTTCACATAAAAAATATAATAAATAATTTTTTATTGAAAAATTAAATGTCCAAAATAGTTTATTTTCCTCTTGTTTTGGTACATACAAATTTATTCATTTAAAAAATCTTTTTGAGATCATTATAAACCCCATTATTTTTTCGTGGGTTGTTTTCATGATTATGGTTGATGTACGTTCATTCTCTATATCGAATGCACAATTATGAGCATATTATGATGTGATGGGAGGAAATATATTTATAAATCCATCCAAATAAATTAGGTATAGTATAATATATGATGATTAAAATATTAATATATATGATATATTTTTTTGTCAACAATGTTGTAGTTATGAATGACATAGTTATCATAGTTCATTATATTATGATGTCTTAAAAGTGATGATCAATTTATAATGTTAATTTTTTCTCTATTTTAAATTATATTTATCATTTAAATTACTTAAATAATCTTATTAATATTTTCCAATGCATTTTATTTGAAGATTATTATTATGATCACCCATGTTCAAATATTGATTCATGTCTCATGTTCCTTCATATGGTTCCTCTACTTACAAGGATTTTATATTACCATATCATCAATGTATGTTCCTAGGTGATCATATATAATTTTTAATGTTATTAAATAAAATAATAGGAAATTGAAAAATAATTAAAATAAATATTACTTTCTTATGTGTGGTTATATTTCATAGAACATATTTCCTCCAAAAACTAAATCTATTTATTTTTATGATTTATAATATCTTATATATTTGTCTTAAAATGGATAAAATAATTAGGAATATTATGTAAGGGTATGTATAATAAGTATAAAAGGAATGTTTATTTAATTTTTATATTTTATTATTAAATATAAAACTTAGGTTAAACATAGTTATTTCTTATGATAACAAGTAATCATTTATTTTATCGTATTAATAAGTTATTTATCTATGAATTATTGAAATAAATTGTTTCTTATCATTTATCATCATGGAAAATAGTGGGAAATAGATGAAATCAAACTAATAACCCATGTTATGGAAAATAAAATGAATTCACAAATGAAATTCCCAATATAGTCGGAGATGGAATTCAAAAATTCATGGAGGCACGTGACCACTTGTACATGGTTGTGATAAATAACTTGAACTGTGTGGAATATATAAACTCACAAAATAAGTAGAAATTAGATATTATGTCTCTCATTTGATAATTTTTACCTCCATTTAGTGTATCTTCCATTTTACGTTTTTAGGGAAATGCTTCAAAATCCATGAAAATATATTTGACATGATTATTTATTAAAATCATGATAAATTTAATGTGGTAATTAACCATTTTCATAGGATAATGTTATAAATTTTTTAAATTGATCAGGAATACTATGATAAATGATGAATCTCAGCCAATAGAAATATATAACATTAAGAAAATATTTCCTAATTAATATTTTCTTGAAACCCTTCATACCAAGATGTATAGAGAATTTAAATATCTCCCTATAAAATAGGAAATAATTTTTTGTGAAATAATAGAAAAACATCACAAGATTTTAAAAAAAAATTAATTTTTGTTTTGAACCATGCTAAAAAATAGATATATTTTTATTTTTATGAATGTACATATCATAAAATCATTAAATATATTATACATTAAGAGTTATTAATAAGTATATGGATGAAATTTAAGTAGATATAGATATTAGAAAATATTATTATAGAAATGGTTCTATGAAACAAAGGATTGAGATTAAAAATGGAGGATTGAATGAAAATTGATATGGAAAAAAAGTATTCAACAACCCACAAGTCAATGAAACTGTATGAACCATAGTAATATCATAGAGGAAACTAGGAAAATATTCAATTTTGATAATGTGGGGAATCATGTGAATGATTATATGAGTGATAAGATAAGACCGCTGAAAATAACAGATTAAATGATGTATCTTCTAAAATAGCCACCCATGGTTAAATTATTTAACTAAACAAAACGACGATTATGTGAAATCCAATTCAACAAAACAATGGTTTTTAGAGATAATATCATCAATAGCCACCAAATATAAGAGTGTGGAATAGATTATTCCATTATAACTACTAAATATGGAGAAAAAAAATATGTGTTGAAAGGTACATTAACATTTTAGTTAAGAATTAAATAAGTCAAATTTTATTATAAATAAGAACATTAATTAATAACTTACAAGTAGGATTGAATATATGAATCACGTACCTGATATCTCTATCAAAAGTAAATATTGCTTGAAAGTGAAATAAAACCACATAATAAAATTCATAATGGCATTTAGTTATAAATAATTATGGTATCTTATCTTACAAAAACATTGCAATATAATAGAAGATTTCAAATACAGGAATATAGTATGAGAGTTTCATCTTGTGTTCCTTTTGAATCAAGGAGGTCAACTTTCCTCTTAACCACCTGAAATATGTGGAAAATATTTATTGGGGTGTTGATAAACATCTTGTACACCTTCACCAAATAATCCATTGTATAGGGGTATATAAAAATACAATAAATAATATTTTGGACTTGAGATGAGTTCATTCCAACCTTAGAAATCATGATTATATAAATCTTACAGAGGTGTGTCTAGATCTGAATTTCCTTTTGTTTCATTATAAGATAGTTAATGGTCCCATAAAATATAGTATAGTCTATTACCATTTACCAATGAGAATAAAAAAAATTATGCATACACTAATGATGTTCTAAACGAATGAATAATTAGTATAACATTATTGAGTAAACCCTGATGTTTTCTAGAAAATCCACTTCCCATTTGAGTTGATCCTAGAACCTTGGAGTTTTTGATGGAGAAAAAGCATGTAAATGGACCATGAAAATTTGTATTTTTTATCAAATAAAATAAATACGTTATGAGTTATCAATACTTAACATACATAATATAAGGTAATTAAACCTATTATCAAGAATAAAAACATTCATTTCTACCCAGACAATATAAAAACCTACTTATAAGACAAGGAATCCATTTTTAACATCTACTGGATCATTTAAGATCCCATCAAAACATTTACTAATTATTCTTTACATGGGATAACCTTGTACATCAATAACTATACAATCACCAATAAAACTCTAAATCATATGTTCCTAATCACCATCAATTATGAGGTGAGATATATTCTCCACATTCATTTTCTCATAATAGTTTCATTATGAATAATGTTGCATTTATTTTTTATTCACTTCAAATATTGTGGGAATTTCATGACTCTAAACATACTAAAAAAGGATGTAATTCTTTTATGTTATTTATTTATGCTAAATCCTAATATAAAAATTATCATTCTCTTATTAATCTATCATAGATATCGAAAATTTGATGTATTAAAATCCTCAAAGCATGACATTGTAAAAACTCAATAGTCCATATCCTCTAAAGGATTAGGGAGTTAAAAATACACGTTTGATCATTATCAATGTTTTATTTTATAAATATCTAAGAATAACTATCAATACAAAAATTAAATGTCATGCACTGGACATCAAAGAAATAAGGTGCATTTCTGTAACCAGTTATCCTTACAAATGATAATAATAACTCTACTAATAATCCAACTAGATTGACTTTGGAGAGTATAAAATAACATTTAATATATCAGTAGATGATAAATAAACATCCATTATTTTAAAAATATGTGTTTTTTATTTACATAATTATAAATAATAATTTAATACCTAGGTTATATTCCTTATACGAAGTCCCAGAAAGGTTTTTCTTATCAATAATGCATAATAATCTTAATATTTCACAAGTTAATACCAGATAAGTCAATTGAATAATTCATTCATAACCACATTAAAAATGGAAATATCCTATAAATTTAAATATCCCATATGAATACACTGAATTGATTTTCAAAATCCTATATAACAACATTAGGTACTCATAAGACTATTGAAATGTAAATGAGAATTTATATAAGAAAACTTTTATACAAAGTCATACATCCACAAAATGTAGGATAAATTATTATAAAATCATTGATACGTCTATTTATACTATTCCCCCATTCCACGAAATGGTGAATTTTAATTATTTCTAATGAGAAGTGTGAAATTAAATATTACACAGGGAAACTCTTATTGATAACCATGAATATTCATTAATGATTTTATCACAACATTTAAAGTGATAAATAAAGATATAAACATTGATTTTATCCTATTTAATACACGTAACACTCCATCTATAATAGTTATAAGTTTCGTGATTAAATATTGGATGGATATTATCATTTTGTTGATAATAACTATAATGTATTTAATAAATAATGAGGAATCTAGACCTAAAAAACTATGATAGCCGTTGAAAGAAGATATCTTTGTCATCATAACCCATAGATTAATATTATAAATGATGGAATCTTTATTGATGATAAATAATATTGGATAAAAAGGTTCTCACTGAATAAGACCTCTTACTAACATGAATAATCCAAACCACTACACCTCAATACAAATAGATAAAAATGGAGATGCATAACACCTAAATAAGATGTAGAAATTGATGGTTTATAAAAAAATTTATTTTATAATTTTAATAATATAGTTCCATTATAGTCGCTTAATGGATTTATCCATGTAAACATAACCATTTTATTGGATCACACTAATTTTATTATTTGTAGTTATGTATATTTCTATCTTGATCAACCTCTATATTACCATGAAGGAGAGATATCATTTAAAACACGTACTAGTGAATTATTTTGAATATTTATGTTTTCTCATTCCAACATAAATAGAAAAAGGAATTTCAATATCCTTTATTAATTCTTAAATGGTGTGAGTATTTATTTCCAATGAATACATATATATTGATTAAATGGTTGAGGAAACAAAAAATTCATTCTTCAATAAATTTATATAATTAAGAAATATATTTATGTTTTCTTTTATGATTTACCTTGAATTCTCCTAGATCATGAGGTTGATTTATAATTTTTACATATACATATTGAAAAATATATATAAAGTTCACCAATAAAATGGCCATTATAGAAAATGATGAATATAAAAAGAAACAGCAAGAGAACTAAGACAAAAGCTTTAGATGAACTATTGAATTACCATGCAATTCTTTAGTTCTCTTTTTCAAGAAATATGGATCAATGTGCATTATCATAGATTATTAAGAGCTCAACAAGATAAAAATCATAATAATTAACTACCACTATAGATTAATGACTTGATCAAACATCTTTATTATTCTCAATACATCTCATAAATGGATCATTTTTCGAATATCATCAATTAAAGGGAAAATGTGATTATATTAAAATGAAAACAAAAAATATAAAAGATGGTAATTTTTCATTCTTAGCTATTTCATCATAAAATACAAATTCCAACTAATATTTATATTTACCTGTTGAATATATACTTTAATGAAATCATCATTTACTTATTAGATATATTTATTGAAAATATTCTCATATTTTCAAGGATAAAAGATGAAAAAGGGGAACATATTATCATTGTTTTTAAGACATTGTTGATAGAGAATATTTATTCCTTGTTCAAAAAAGATACATTGGAATTTATCAAGGCATATTCTTGATGAATGTTATCAAAAGTGATTGATTTTATATAGAGACTTCAATAAAAAAATTTATTTCTAGAATATAAAAAATATATATTCAATAGTGAACCATTTTTCTCATAGATTATTTTGGTGCTAGTGATGATTTTTGATACTGGATGACGTAATTGGTTTGATGTTATACGTTTGAGAATTATTTGTTGTTTTTTCATAGGCGAAATAGTTACAAAAATTGTATTGTTGACTCGTAGTTATTATTTGGTAGTCCATTGCGATTGGGAATGCCCTTTATGTCATTTCCAAGGATGGGATGGGTGTCAGGTTAGACGAAACCATGGATTGGATCATGTTAAAATAAAATAAATTGGATTAGTTTTTTTTGTCATGATAGTTGTAAGAGTCTTGATAGAAAAAGAAAGAATGTATGGGACATCAATTTCATGCTGGGTGTGGGGTGTTTGGACAATCCACTTCAGAATAGGCCTTGAGTCACCATGGGATGTTGAGATTTGATTTGAATTATCCTATAGCATAAGGGCCTATGTTATAGACTATGCATGGAAATGAGGTAGAGGTTATGTGGTTTGAAATTTTAGTTGTGATGGATATGGTTTTATTCTAATTTATGGATGTTTTTTTGTAGAAGAATGTTTTCATAATGGTGAATTAAAGGTTATTACATATGGTTGTTTCTTGTTGTGTTAATATGCCTCCCCAAATACACCCTTTTAAAACATGTGAAGAGTATGGATAGGTTTCTCCATTAATAGTTGATCAGATACTAGTGGAAGATATAGTTCGGGTTTTGAATGCATTGAGTTAAGGAGAGGGCTCTAGTTCTGCTCATATTGAGAAAAATGAACTTGGCCTTGGATATAAAAATATTAGGAGTTCATCAAGAACAAACCTCCTTCAATTAGGTGGGTATCATAGACCCCTATGAATATAATGATTGGATTGAGAAAATAAAGAGGATGTTCAGTTTTGTTAACCCTCCCAATGTGATCAACAGGAAGTGTTCTCCATTCTTGGTGGAAGGTCCCGATCAATGGTTGTGGGACACGGTGGTTTAAACTAGGATGAATGAGAAGATGTCTTTGAAGGACATGATGTTTTCCTCTATGATCATAATTCCCCCCACCCAGACCATGGACCTCACCAAGACCTTATATTTTTTACATCTACACCAATGGGATCGAACTATGATGAAGTACACAAATCTTTTTTTCATAATTTGCGTTATTTGTGCCAAAAGTACTATCCAATGAGATGATGAAGGGCATATAGTTTATGATGGGGTTGTGGTCAGTTATCTGATATAAGATATTCTTGTTCATGATAAATAAAAATGTTGTAGTGGTTGACCATGATTTGATTATGAATATTAAAATATATATAATGTTTTTATTTTTAGTAATAGTTTAATCTATTGTTTAGAGTAGTGTCATTTCATCTAAAAATAATAGGAGGCATGGTGATAATGAAATATGGGAGGTGGTTTCTCGGTCCAACCTTACTGACCATTTGTTACTATGTCATCAGATGATGAATTATTTCTATTCCATTATTGTGGAATTTTAGTTAATATGCAGTCAACATGTGTAGCTCCACCAAGAACATGACATTAGCATGGAATGATGTGGATAATGCAATGATTTTTTGGGTGGTGCTCTAATATTATGGGGGTGTAGGATCTGAATCCTCCAAGGGGTTTTCATCCTAGTCAAATCTATATTAGATATAAAGTTATCTATTTTCTAGTCATGGAGGTAAGGTTGGATCTACTTCTAAGAATAGTAATTTCAAGGTATATCCAAAAGTCATTGGTCATCCATAGGATTCTTTTGAGACGATGGATCTTAATGATGCTAGTCATGTTCTAGTGGAATGAGATGCAAGACCTTCAAAAGTTTGAAGTGGGGTTATTATTGTATCATTTTTAGATGTTTCATTTTTTGATATGGGTTCCTCTATTTTCATCTTCTCTTCCTATAATGTGGATTTGTTGAGTTTTTTATCTCAGCTTATGTTGTGTGAAATGGAGTTGGTGACACCACTTGTTTAGAATAAATAGAATGGTTTATAATGTTCTTCTTGTTCACCCACTGAGTTAGCGGTCAAGATGGAATTGTATTTCATGGTTTTGGAGATGGAAGTAATTGGTGTAATCCTTATTATAGATTGGATGGAATGCTTCGAGCTGCACATTGAATGTTATTGGCAGAGAGCGAGTTTTGTTCCACCTAATGAGAGTAACTATAGATTTCTGTGAGAATGGGATCCTCAGTTGGGACATGATGGACCCACACTTCCAGAGTTGGGCAATCTCAAATTTTAGATCTATTCTATAATTTTAGAGGATAGTGGTATCATTAATGATAGTGTATTACCTCATGTGGTAAATTAGTTTCCATTGTTATTTCAAAAAAAAAACATTCCCGGTTTTCTTCCATAGTTGGATGTGGAGTTCATCATGGATTTGGAACTGGGGACATAGACACCATCTCTTCCCTCATATTGTATAGCCCCCACCAAGTTGAGATAATTAATGATACTTCTATAAAATTTTGAATTTAATGGATTCAATCACCTAAGATTCACACCTTGGATCGAAATGTTCTTGTTTTTGATGAAGGAATATGGATATCTCCAGTTATGTATTGATTACTAGAATTTTAATAAGGTAATGATAATAAGTAAATTATATTTTCTCCATATTTATGACTTATTTTATCATCTTATAAGGGTGGGGTGGTTATCCATGATCAAAATGTGTTTTATGTATCCCTAGGTCAGAGGTAGAGTAGTGGATGTTACAAAAAAACATTGTATATTAGGTAAAACAACTTTGAGTATCTGATCATTCCTTTCAAGTTGTTGAATAACCGATTGGTTTTTTGGTGCTTCTGAATATGGTGTTCTATCAGAAATAAAATTACTTCATCATGGTATTAATGGATGACATTTGAGTTCATTTCAGATTTGATGAAGAAAATGAGTGTCATTTTCAAAATCGTATTAGACTATCATCCAGACCATTGTCTCTATGCTACATTTTCCAAGTACACCTACTAGAACAGACAACTAAATTTTATAGATATAGAGTTCTTCAAAAAAGTGGTTTTTGGGACCCCAAGAATATTAGTGTTGTTATATTATTAAAATATCTGAAGAATGTTTTTTAGATTAGAATAATTTTTGGCTAGGTGGTGTATTAGAACTTGTTTATTTTGGATTTCACTGGGCAAGCATTTCTAATGATAATTCTTAATTGAAAATGGGACAATTGCAAGTTGATCCTAGAGTGTCAGGAATTTTTTGTGTAAAATAATTATTGGTTGATCACAACCCGTGTTCTTATTTTTATAGAATTAGGAATGGGATATGTGGTATATGTGATGTCTCTTGTATGGGTTATTGATGTGTGATGATTAATATGAGCATATAGTGGTGTATGGTTTTTTCCAACACTAACTGTATGGAATGAGTTACTCGACTCATGATATGTAGGTAGAGTCAATGATTCATTTCATAACGATTTTGGATGATTACCTCTTTAGAGAGAATTTTATATTCTACTCTAATCATACGAGCTTTGCTAATAAAATTTAAGAGGAAGACCTGAATCTTATTTGGTGTAATTAGGACATGTTTCTTTAGGGGTTCTATTTTTATATCATCTGCATCCTAGGAAATGATAATGTGGTTTTTGATGCCATGAGTAGGAAATTGAAAGTAAAACCATTGAAAGGGTCCAGTGATGATTGGAATTTGATAGTCCTTTTTTGAAATGCATCTGGAGAGAAAAGAGCATGGTGTTGGTTCATTCATGACTAGTGTGATGCTAGAACATTCTCAACTGGAGTTTACTTAGTTGGATGATCCTATTTATGAGCCGTGGACATATTATATATATTAAATGAATTGTGGGTAGGAACCCTATGAATTTTCATTGTCTCCATAGTGAATTTTCTATATTCGGTGTCACTTCATATTGTCAAATTAATTACATAACATGGTGATACAAGATTGACACAATTCTCAGGGGGTTGTCCACCCTGGGACCACCAAGTTGTCTTAAGATATGTGTAGTCAGATCTAGTGTCAACATATGAGATGGGACATAAAGAATTTGTATCGAAGTGTTATACAAGACATCAAGAAAAAAAATAGAACCAAATACTCTCTAGTTTTCTTAATTCATCCATAACCAATTCCTACATTGAATTGTGATAAGGTCATGATGGATTTTATTATTACATTACCTCATACACTATAGGGAGGAATTACATGTTGGTAGTGATGGATCATCTGACCAAATCATCCCATTTCATTCTAATTTGAGATTCCGTGAAAGTGGATAAACTTGGACAGTTTAATGTTAACGAAATATTGAGTCATAATTGTGTGTCTTAGGCTATAAATTTTGAAATAGAACCCCATTTTACCTAATAGTTTTTGGAATTCCATAAATGGGAAATGTGGTCACATATCACGTTGAGTACAACCTTCCATCCTCTAATGGATCATCATATGGAGTAGGAAAATTAGATTATGAAAACAGTGCTCTAAGAATGTGAGTCAGATTTCATAACTTCATGGGATATACCATTCTAGTCGGTAAAGAATTCATATTATAATAGTTACCAATTCTCAATGTGAAAGAATCCCATTGAGGCACTTTATCGTTGGTCATACATGAATCCCTTGTGTTGGTAAAAGGTGGGAGAGAGCTCATTGTTGGGAACAAGTCTCATTTAGTACACATCTGATTAAGTTCATTTATCTAGTAAATGATTGTTTTCCACATGGAGAATGAAAAATTATTATCCCAATAAGAGGAATTGAGATTTGTAATTCTATTTTAATCACTGAGAGTTTCTGAATGTGGCACCTCAGTGAGGTCACCATTTTGACAATATGAAATGGGAAGCTAATACAGGGGTATATCAGACATTTCATGATTACCAAGTGATTTGGTAAGGTGGAATACAAGATATATTTTCTATCTTAGTAGAGACAAATTCATGATTTTTTACATGTTTCATAGCTGATGAAGTATAATATAGACCATTCCCATTTATTGAATTTGTAATATTTAGAGTTGGAGGTAGATTTACCTTTGTTTGAGACGATAGTAGGGATTTTTGATTCCAAAGGGAATTTGTTTTTTTGAAATTCCATATAGTTGGTATATTATATTTGGATTAAGGGAAATGATTCACATGAGAAATGGGAATAGATGTCTTGGAATGAGAAGTAGTACAATTTTTTGTTCTCTGATCAGACATTGAGTTGAGTTTCTAAAGGAGGAATGTTTTCATATGGGGAATATTTTTAATAGATGTGATTTTATTTTGATGTACTCCATTGTTTATTTTCTATCTCATCTGCTTTCTTAATCATTCTCATGAGTTTTTGATGAAAAATGGTCTTTTCGACCCAATAAAAGGTGGTGTGAAGTTGGTGCATGATTATGGTAAACTATGTGCTGGCCCAAAAGAAGTCATACACCCATGATAGTGGTATTATTTAGGCCACATATCCTATCATATAGGCGTGCACTGTCATTAGGCATACTGTGTGGCCTATCATATCTTGTACGTAGGAGACTGTACGGTTTCTTCATACTTTGGAATAATATGCGGCCTCTCCAGGACATTAAAATTTTTGAAATTACTTTTATACCCTCACTATATTTAACCACAACATCTCCCATTTCTCATCCCATTTTGGATTTTCATCGCGAAACACCTCTCTATATTCCTTTATCTTCTGGACAACCTAATATTGGGTGGCTTTGGTGTGTATTTTCAAGAAATCATCATGTCCCTCCTTCATTGGTTTCTTCCTTATTCTAGGGTTCTTCGTCCTTCCTCTTTGAGTTATTCCATCTCCATATAATTTGTGGACTGAATAAGGGTTCAATATTATGTTTTTTTGTAATATAATGAATTTCATGGTTTGATATTTCATTTATAGGGTCCTATTGTTGTGGGAATATTGTTTTCTACCAAATTTTAGACGTTTAAAATATTGAGGTAGGTGATTCCATGTATTAGAATTACAATATGAATTTGGTATGATTTATTTTTTGTTGAATGTGTTCTATGGATTTTATTGAATATGAAGAATGTGTTTTAAAAGTAGTTTTGAGGTGCATATGTATTGAAATATGGATTTTACTTTGAAATTGGTTGTATTTCATGTGTGATTCTATGTTTATCTTCTTAAATGTGCTCTATAATTTTTATATGTAAGGTGAAATGTATTTAATAGTTTATTTTTTGAGTGTGTTGATTGGATAGAGGTTTTTCATTGGAATAATGGTCATTTCCATGTTTGGTTTTTTTGTATGTTTATTTATATGTAGAATGTTGTTATTGCGATATGAGGAATGAAATTTTAAACAAAGGGAATCCTAGGGACCTAGGTGGGAAGACTATAACTAGTACTCTTGTTGGTTTAGTGGGGATAAGTACTAGTTTGTTCTTGAAGGGTCGATAGTGAACCATTTTTCTCAAAGATTATTTTGGTGCTTGTGATGATTTTTTATAATGGATGATGTACGTGGTGTGGTGTTATACTTTTGAGAATTATTTATTGTCTTTTTCATTGGTGAAATTGTTACAAAAATTGTATTGTTGATTCCAGGTTACTATTTGATAGTTCATGGGGATTGGGAATTCCCTTTAGGTCATTTCTAGGGCTGGGATGGGTGTCAGTTTAGACAAAACCATGGATGGGTTTATGTTAAAATAAAATAAATGCAATTAGTTTTAATTTGGTTCATGATATTTGAACGAGTCTGGATAGAAAAAGAAAGAATTTATGGGACTTAAATTTCATATTGGGAGTGTGGTGTTTGGAAAATCCCCTTCATAATGGGCCTTGAGTCACCATGGGATGTCGATATTTGAATTGAATTATCCTATAGCATAGATTCCCCTGTTATAGACTATGCATGGAAACTAGGTAGAGGTTATGTGGTTTGACTTTTTGGTTGTGATGGGTATGGTTTTATTCAAATTTATGGATGTTTTTTTAATTTTTTTTGTAGAAGAAAATTTTCATAATAGTTAATTTAAGGTTATTACATATGGTTGTTGCTTTTTGTGTCAATATGCCTCCCCAGATATATCCTTTGAAAACATGCGAAGAGTATGGATAGGGTTCTCCATTACCAGTTGATCAGAGACTAGTGGAAAATATGGTTCGGGTTTTGAATGCATTGAGTTAAGGAGAGGGCTCTGGTCCATCTCATATTGAGAAAAATAAACCAGGTCCTAGATAAAAAAAATTAAGAGTTCATCAAGAACAAACCTCCATCAATTAGGTGGGTATCATAGAACCCTATGAATACAATGATTTGATTTAGAAAATAAAGAGGATGTTCAGTTTTGTTAACCCTCCCAATGTGATCAAAGGGAAGTGTTCTCCATTCTTGGTTGAAGGTCCTAATCAATGGTTGTGGGAAACGGTGGTTTAAACTACGATGAATGAGAATATGGTTTTGAAGGACATCAATTTTTCCTCTAATGATCATAATTTCCCCCAGACCATGGACCTCACCAAGACCTTAGATTTTTTACATCTTCAACAGTGGGCTCAAACTACGATGAAGTACACAAAACTCTTTTCATAATCTGGGTGATTTGTGCCAAAAGTACTATCCAATGAGAAGATTAAGGGTATATAGTTTATGATGGGGTTGTGTTTAGGTATCTGATATATGATATTCTTGTTCATGATAACGAAAAATGTTGTAGTGGTTGACCATGATTTGATTATGGATATTGAAATATCTATAATGTTTTTATTTTTAGGTATAGAATAATCTATTGTCTAGAGTTGTGTTATTTCATCTAAAATGAAGAGGATGCATGGTGAGAAAGAAAGATGGGTGGTGGTTTCTCGTTCCCTCATTCCTAACCATTTGCTACTATGTCATCAGATGATGGATTAGTTCCATTCCATTTGTGTGTAATTTTAGTTAATATGCAGTCAACATGTGTAGATCCACCAAGAACATGCCATCAGTGTGGAATGATGTGTATCATGAAATGATTTTTTGGGTGGTGCTCTAATATTAAGGGGGTGTAGGATCTGAATCCTCCAAGGGGTTTTCAACCCAGTAAAATCAATATTGGATAGAAATTTATCTATTTTCTTGTCATGGAGGTAAGGTTAGATCTACTTATAAGAATATTTATACCAAGGTAGAGCCAAAATTCATTGGTCATCCATAGGATTCATTAGAGACGATGGATCTTAATGATGTTGGTCATGTTCTAGTGGAATAATATGAAAGACCTTCCCAAGTTCGAAGTGAGGTTATTATTGTATCATTTGTAGTTGTTTCTTTTTTTGATATGAGTGCCTCTATTTTCATCATCTCTTCCTATCATGTGGATTTGTTGAGATTTTCATCTCAGCTTATGTCGTATGCAATGGAGTTGGTGACACCACTTGTTTAGAATAAATAGAAGGGTTTCTACTGTTCATCTTTTTCACCCACGGTGTTAGAGGTCAATATGGAATTGGATTTAATGGTTTTGGTGATGGAACTCATTGGTGTAATCCTTATTATGGATTGGATGATGTGCATCAAGCAGCACATTGAATGTTATTGGCAGAGAGTGTGTTCTGTTCCACCTAATAGGGGTACCTATAGATTTCTATGGGAATTGGATCCTCAGTTGGGACATGATGGGCCCACACTTCCAGAGTTTTGTAATCTCAAATTTTAGATCTATTCTATAATGTTAGATTAGAGTGGTATCATTAATGATAATGTATTACCTCCTATGGTAAATTAGTTTATATTTTTTTTCCAAAAAAACATTTCCGGTTTTCATCCATAGTGGGATGTGGAGTTCATCATGGATTTGGCACTAGGGATATAGACACCATCTCTTCCCTCATATTGTATAGCACCCACCGAGTTGAGGGAATTAATGATACTTCTACATAATTTTGAATTTAATGGATTCATTCACCTAATATTCTCATCGTGGATCAAAATGTTCTTTTTTTTGAATAAGGAATATGGATATCTCCAGTTATGTATTGATTAATAGAATTTGAATAAGGTAATGATAATAAGTAAATACTAGTTTCTCTATATTTATGACTTATTTTATCATCTTATAAAGTTGGGGTGGTTATCCATGATCAAAATTTGTTTTATGTATTCCTAGGTGAGAGGTAGAGAGGTCGATGTTATAAAAATCATTATATATTAGGTACAACAACTTTGAGTATCTGATCATGCCTTTCGAGTTGTTGAATAACCTAGTGGTTTTTTGGTGCTTCTGAATATGGTGTTCCATCAGAACTAAAATTACTTCATCATTGTATTAATGGATTTCATTTGAGTTCATTTCAGATCTAATGAAGATAATGAGTGTCATTTTCATGATCGTATTAGACTATCTTCTAGACCATTATCCCTATGCTATGTTCTCTAAGTACACCTTCTAGAGCAGACAGCTGAATTTTATAGTTATTGAATTCTTCAAAAAGTGGTTTTTGGGGCCCATATAATATTAGTGTAGTTATATTATTAATATATCTGAAGACTATTTTTAATATTAGAATTATTTTTGGCTAGGTGGTGTATTTCAACCAGTTTATTTTGGATTTCACCAGGCTAGCATTGCTAAAGACTATTCTTACTAGAAAATGGGTTAATTACGAGTGGGTCCCAGAGTGTCAGCAATATTCTTTGGAAAATAGGTAGTGGTTGATCACAACCCATGTTCTCATTTTTATAGAATTAGGAAAGGGATATGTGGTATCTGTGATGTCTCTTGTATGGGTCATAGATGTGTGATGATGTTGTATGAGCATATAGTGGTGTATGGTTTTTCAAACACTAAATGTATGAAATTAATTACTCGACTCGTGATATGTAGGTAGCAGAAATGATTCATTACATAACGATTTTGGTTCATTACCTATTTAGGGATAATTTTATAGTCTACTCTAATCATACGAGCTTTGCTAAAAAAATTCAAGAGGAAGATCCGAATCTTATGTGGTGTAATTAGGACATGTTTCTTTAGGGGTTCTATTTTTATATCACCTGCATCATAGGAAATGATAATGTGGTTTTTGATTCCATGAGAAGGAAAGTTCAAGTAAAACCATTGAAAGGGTCAAGTGATGAGTGTAATTTGATGGTACTTTTTAAAATGAATCTGGAGAGAAAAGAACATGGTGTAGGTTCATTCATGTCTACTGTGATGCTGGAACATTCACAACTGGAAAATACATAGTAGGATCATCCTATTGATGATCTGTGAACATATTATATATAGTAAATGAATGGTGGGTAGGAACCTAGTGAATTTTCATTGTCTCTAGAGTCAATTCTCTATATTCGGGGTCACTTCATATTGTCAAATGAATTACATAAGATGGTGATACAAGATAGACACAATTCTCAGTGGGTTGTCCACCCTAGGACCACCATGTTTTTTTAAGATATCCGTAGTCAGATCTAGTGTCAAGGTATGATATGGGACATAAAGAATTTGTATCCATGTTTTATACATGACATCAAGAAAAATAATAGAATAATATAATCTCTTGTTTTCTTCATCCATCCATAACCAATTCCTATAGAGAAGTGTGATAAGGTCAGGATGGATTTTATTATTACATTACCTCATACTCTCTAGGGAGGAATTCCATATTGGTATTGATTGAACGTCTGAACAAATCATCCCATTTAATTCTAATTAGATATTCCATGAAAGTGGATGAACTAGGATGGTTGAATGTTAACGAATTATTGAGTCATAATTGTGTGTCCTAGGATATACTTTTTGAAATGGAACCCCATTTTACCTAACAGTTTTTGGAATTCCATTAATGGGAAATGTGGTCACATACCACGTTGAGTAGAAACTGCCATCTTCTAATGGATCATCATATGGTGTAGGAAAAATAGATTATAGAAAAAATGATATTGGAATGTGTGTCAGATTTCATAAGGTCATGGGATATACAATTTAGGTTTGTAAAGCCTTCATATTATAATAGTTACCAATTCTCAATGTGAAAGGATCCCATTAAAGAACTTTATCGTTGGTCGTGTTAGACTCCATTGTGCTGGTAAGAGGTGGGAGAGAGATCAATTTTGGAAAACAAGTCTCATTCAGTACAAATCATATTTAGTTCATTTAACTAATAAATGTTTGTTTTCCACATAGAGATTACAAAATTATTATCCCAATAAGAGGAATTGAGATTTATAATTCTATTTTAATCATTGAGAGTTTCTGAATGTGGCACCTCGGTGGGGTCACCATTTCCACATTATGAAAAGGGAAGCTAATACATAGGTATATGAGACATTTCATAATTACCAAGTGATTTGTTAAGGTGGAAGATAGGATATATTTTATATCTTAGTAGATACCAATTCATGATTTTTTTTCATGTTTCATAGCTGATGATGTATAATATGGACCCTTCCCATTTTTTGAATTTGTAATATTTAGAGCTAGAGATAGATTTACCTATGTGTGAGATTTTAGTTGGGATTTTTGCTTCCAAAGGGAATTTGTTTTTTGGAAATTCTATATAGTTGGTCTATTATATTTGGAATAAGGGAAATGATTCACATGAGATATGGGAATGGATGTCTTGGGATGAGAAGTAGTACACTTTTTTGTTCTTTGATCAGACATCAAGCTGAGTTTCTAAATTAGGAGTGTTTTTATATGGGTTATAATTGTAATAGATGTAATTTTATTTTGATGTACTCCATTGTTTATTTTCAACCTCATCAGGTTTCTTAAGCGTTCCCATGAGTTTTTGATGAAAAATGGTCTTTTCGACCCAATAAAAGGTGGTGTGAAGTTGGTGCATGATTAGGTTAAACTGTATGTTGGCCCAAAAGAAGTCATACACCCATGATAGTGGTATTATTTAGGCCAAATATCCTGTCACATAGGCATGTTCTGTGATTAGGCATACTGTGTGGCCTATCTTATCTTGTACATAGTATATTGTACGGTTTCCGCATAGTATGGAATACTATGAGGCCTATCTAGGACATTAAAATTTTTAAATTACTTTTCTACCCTCACTATATTTAGCCTAAATTTATCTCATTTCTCCTCCCATTTGTGATTTACATCACCAGACACCTCTCTATATTCCTTTCTCTTCTGGACCACCAAATATGGGGTGGCATTGGTGTGTATTTTCAAGAAATCAAAAAGTCCCTCATTCATTGGTTTCTTCCTTCTTCTAGTGTTCTTTGTCCTTACTCTTTGAGTTATTCCTTCTCCATCAAATTTTTTGAATGAATAAGGGTTCAATATTTTGGTTTTTAGTAAAATAATGAATTTGATGGTTTGCTATTTAATTTATAGGGTCCAATTGTTGTGGGAATATTGTTTTTCACCAAATTTCAGATGTTTAAAATATTGAGGTAAGTGATTCAATGTATTAGCATTACAATATGATTTTGGTATTATTTAATTTTCTTTTGAATCTATTATATGGATTTTATAAATAATGAAGAATGTTTTTTTAAAAAATGTTTTGAGGTTCATATGTATTGAAATATGTATTTTAATTTGAAATTGGTTGTATTTCATGTGTGATTCTCTGTTTTTCTTCTTAAATGTGCTCTATAATTTTTTATGCGAGGTGAAATGTATTTACTAATTGATTTGTTGAGTGCATTGATTGGATATAGGTTTTTCATTGGAATAATGGTGGTTTCCTTGTGTGTATTGTTTTTTGTATGTTTATTTATATGTAGAATGTTGTTTGTGCGATATGAGGAATGAAATTTTAAACAAAGGGAATCCTAGGGACCTAGGTGGGAAGACTATAACAAGTAATCTCGTTGGTTCAGTGGGGATAAGTACTAGTTTTTTCTTGAAGGGTCGATAGTGAACCATTGTTCTCATAGATAATTTTGGTGCTAGTGAAAAGTTTTGATAATGGATGATGTAATTGGTGTGATGTTATACTTTTGAGAATTATTTACTATCTATTTCATAGGTGAAATAGTTACAAAAAGTGTATTGTTGATTCCTGGTTACTATTTGATAGACCATGGGGATTGGGACTGCCCTTTAGGTCATTTCCAGGGCTGGGATGAGTGTTATGTTAGACGAAACCATGGATCGGTTCATGTTAAAATAAAATAAATGGGATTAGTTTTTATTTTTTCTGGGTCATGATAGTTGTAAGAGTCTTGATAGAAAAAGAAAGAATTTATGGGACTTCAATTTCATGTTGGGAAGAGGGTGTTTGGACAATCCACTTTAGAATGGGCCTTGAGTCACCATGGGATGTTGAGATTTTATTTCAATTATCTTATAGCATAGACGCCCATGTTATAGACTATGCATGGAAATGAGGTAAAGGTTATGTGGTTTGACTATTTGGTTGTGATGGATATGATATTTTTCTAATTTATGGATGTTTTTTTAATTTTTTTTGTAGAATAAAATTTTCTTAATGGGGAATTAATGGTGATTACATATGGTTGTTGCTTTTTGTGTCAACATTCCTCCCAGATACATCCTTTTAAAACATGCGAAGAGTATGGATAGGGTTCTCCATTACAAGTTGATCAGAGACTAATGGAAGATATGGTTCGGGTTTTTAATGCATTGAGTGTAGGAGAGGGCTCTGGTCCATCTCATATTGAGAAAAATGTACTAGTTCCTGGATTGAATAATATTAAGAGTTCATTAAGAATAAGCCACCTTCAATTTGGTGGGTATCATAGAACCCTATGAATATAATGATTTGATTGAAAAAATAAAGAGGATGTTCTGTTTTGTTAACCCTCCCAATGTGATCAAAGGGAAGTGTTCTCCGTTCATGGTGGATGGTCATAATCAATGGTTGTGGGACATGGTGGTTTAAACTATGATGAATGACATTATGGGTTTGAAGGGAATCATGTTTTCCTCTAATGATCATAATTTCCCCCCGACCATGGACCTCACCAAGTCCATAGATTTTTTACATCTCCACCAATGGGCTCGAACTATGATGAAGTACAAAAAAATATTTTCCTAATTTGCGTGATTTTTACCAAAATTACTATCCAATGAAAAGATGAAGGGCATATAGTTTATGATGGGGTTGTGGTTAAGTATCTGATATAAGATATTTTTGTTCATGAAAAAGATAAATTTTGTAGTGGTTGACCATGATTTGATTATGGATATTAAAATATCTATAATGTTTTTAATTTTAGGGATAGTTTAATCTATGGTCTAGAGTAGTGTTATTTCATCTAAAAAGTAGAGGAGACATGGTGAGAAGGAAAGATGGGAGGTGCTTTCTTGTTCCATTCTTCCTGACCATTTTATACTATGTCATCAGATGATGGATTAGTTGTATTCCATTAGTGTGGAATTTTAGTTAATATACAGTCAACATGTGTTGCTCCACCATGAACATGCCATCAGCATGGATTGATGTGGAACATTCAATGATTTTTTGGGTGGTGCTCCAATATTATGGGGGTGTAGGATCTGAATCCTCCAAGGGGTTTTCAACCCAATCAAATCTATATTGGATAGAAAGTTATCTATTTTCTAGTCATGGAGGTAAGGTTGTACCTACTTCTAAGAATAGTCATATCAAGGTAGAGACAAAAGACATTTGTCATCCATAGTATTCCATAGAGATGATAGATCTTAATGATGATGGTCATGTTCTAGTGGAATGAGATGCAAGACCTTTACAAGATCGAAGTGAGGTTATTATTTTATCATTTGTAGTTTTTTCTTTTTTTGATATGGGTGCCTCTGTTTTCATCATATCTTCCTATCATGTGGATTTGTTGATTTTTTTCATGTCAACTTATGTTGTGTGCAATGGAGTTGGTGACACCACTTGTTTTGAATAAATAGAAGGGTTTCTATTGTTCTTCTTTTTCACCCACGGTGTTAGCCGTCAAGATAGAATTGGATTTCGTTGTTTTGGAGATGGAATTCATTGGTGTAATCTTGATTATGGATTGGATGGAATGCTTCGAGCTACACATTGAATGTTATTGGCAGAGAGTGAGTTATGTTCAACCTAATGGGGGTACCTATAGATTTATGTTGGAATGGGATCCTCAGTTGGGACTTGATGGACCCACACATCCAGAGTTGGTTAATCTCAAATTTTAGATCTATTCTTTAATATTAGAGGACAGTGGTATCATTAACGATAGTGTATTACCTCCTTTGGTAAATTAGTTTCCATTTTTATTTCCTAAATAAACATTTTCGGTTTTCTTCTATAGTGGGATGTGGAGTTCATCAAGGATTTGGCACTGGGGACATTAACACCATCTCTTCCATCATATTTTATAGCCCCCACCAAGTTGAGGGAATTAATTACACTTCTAGAAAATTTTGAATTTATAGGATGAAATCACCTATTATTCTCATCTTGGATCAAAATTTTCTTGTTTTTGAAGAAGGAATATGGATATATCCAGTTATGTATTGATTACTAGAATTTGAATAAGGTAATGATAATAAGTAAATACTATTTTCTCCATATTTATGACTTATTTTATCATATTATGAGGGTGGGATAGATATCCATGATCAACATGTGTTTTATGTATCCCTAGGTGAGAGGTAGAGAGGTGGATATTACAAAAAAACATTCTATATTAGGTACAACAACTTTGATTATCTGATCATTCCTTTCGAGTTGTTGAATAACCTAGTTGTTTTTTTGTGCTTCTGAATATGGTGTTCCATGAGAACTAAAATTACTTCATCATGGTATTAATGGATGACATTGGAGTTCCTTTTATATTTGAAGAAGAGAATGAGTGTCATTTTCAATATCATATTATACTATCTTCCAGACCATTGTCTCTAAGCTATGTTTTCCAAGTACACCTTCTAGAGAAGACAACTGAATTTTATAGGTATAACATTCTTCAAAAAAGTGGTTTTTGTGACCCATTGAATATTATTATAGTTATATTATTAAAATATTAGAAGAATGTTTTTTAAAATATATTTATATTTTGGCTAGGTGGTGTATTACAACTGGTTTATTTTGGATTTCACCTGGCTAGCATTGCAAAAGACTATTCTTACTTGAAAATGGGTTAATTAGGAGTGGATCTTAGAGTGTCAGGAATATTTTCTGTAAAATAGGTAGTGGTTGATCACAACCCATGTTCTGATTTTTATAGAATTAGGAAAGGGATATGTGGTATCTGTGATGTCTCATGTATGGGTCATAGATGTGTGATGATGTGGTATGAGAATATAATGGTGTATGTTTTTTTCCAACACTAACTGAAAGAGATGAATTACTCGACTTGTGATATGTTGGTAGCGTCAATGATTCATTCCATAAATATTTTGGTTCATTCCCTCTTTAAGGAGAATTTTATAGTCTACTATAATCATAAAAGATTTGCTAAAACAAATTATGAGGAAGATCTGAATCTTATGTGGTGTAATTAAGACGTGTTTCTTTAGGGGTTCTATTTTTATATCTTCTACATCATAGGAAATGATAATGTGGTTTTTGATTCCATGAGTAAGAAAGTGCAAGTAAAACCATTGAAAGGGTCTAGTGATGAGTGGACTTTGATGGTACTTTTTTGAAATGAATCTGGAGAGGAAAGAGCATGGTGTAGGTTCATTCATGTCTAGTGTGATGCTGGAACATTCCCAACTAGAGTTTACCCAGTAGGATCATCCTATTGATGAGTTGTGAACGTATTATATATTGTAAATAAATGGTGGGTAGGAACCCTTTGAATTTTCATTGTCTCTGGAGTGAATTCTCTATATTCGGGGTCACTTCATATTGTCAAATGAATTAAATAAGATGGTGATACAAGATAAACACAATTCTAAGTGGGTTTTCCACCCTGGGACCACCAAGTTGTTTTAAGATATGCGTAGTCAGATCTAGTGTAATGGTATGAGATGGGACATAATGAATTTCTATTCATGTTTTATACATAACATCAAGAAAAACAAGAGAAACACATACTCTCTTGTTTTCTCCATCCATCCATAACCAATTCCTACATAGAAGTGTGATAAGGTCAAGATGGATTTTATTATTACATTACCTCATACTCTATAGGGAGGAATTCCATGTTAGTAGTGATTGATCATCTGACCAAATCATCCCATTTCATTCTAATTAGAGATTCCTTGAAAGTGGATGAACTAGGATGGTTGAATGTTAACGAAATATTGAGTCATAATTGTGTGTCTTAGGATATAATATTTGAAATGGATCACCATTTTACCTCATAGATTTTGGAATTCCATCAATGGGAAATGTGGTCACATATCACGGTGATTAAAACCTTCCATCCTCTAATAGATCATCATATGGAGTAGGAAATTTATATTATGGAAAAAATGCTCTAGGAATGTGTTTCATATTTCATAATGTCATGGGATATATAATTTAGGTTGGTAAATCATTCATATTATAATAGTTTCCAATTCTCATTGTGAAAGGATCCCATTGAGGTACTTTATCGTTGGTTGTGCATGACATCCTTGTGCTGGTAAGAGTTGGGAGAGAGAGATCATTGATAGGAACAATTCTCATTCAGTACACATATGATTAAGTTCATTTAACTAGTAAATGTTTGTTTTCCACATAGAGAATGAAAAATTAGTATCCCAATAAGAGGAATTGAGATTTCTAATTCTATTTTAATCACGAAGAGTTTATGAATGTGGCACCTCTGTGGGGTCACAATTTCCTCCGTATGAAAATGGAAGCTAATATAGGGGTATATCAGGTATTTCATGATTTCCAAGTGATTTGTTAAGGTGGAATGCAAGATATATTTTATATCATAGTAGACACCAATTCATGATTTTTTCCATGTTTCATAGCTGATGAAATATAATATGGAACCTTCCCATTTATTGAATTTGTAATATTTAGAGCTGGAGATAGATTTTCCATTATTTGAGAAGCTAGTAAGGATTTTTGAATCCAAAGGGTATTTGTTTTTTGGAAATTCTTTACAGTTGGTCTATTATATTTGGAATAAGGGAAATAATTCACATGAAAAATGGTAATGGATGTCTTGGGATGAGAATTAGTACACTTTTTTGTTCTCTTATCAGACATCGAGTTGTGTTTCTAAAGGAGGAATGTATTCATATGGGGGATAATTGAAATAGATGTGATTTTATTTTGATGTACTCCATTGTTTATTTTCAATATCATCGGTTTTCTTAAGCATTCACATGAGTTTTTTTATGAAAAATGGTCTTTTCGACCCAATAAAAGGTGATGTGAAGTTGGTGCATGAATAGGGTAAACTGTGTGCCGGCCCAAAAGAAGACATAGACCCATGATAGTGATATTATTTAGGCCACATATCCTATCACACAGGCGTGCACTGTCATTAGGCATTTTGGGTGGCCTATTTTATCTTGTACGTACGAGACTGTACGATTTCTACATAGTTTGGAATACTATACGGGCTATCCAGGACATTAAAAGTTTTGAAATTACTTTTCTACCCTCACTATATTTAGCCTCAATTTCACCCATTTCTCCTTCAATTTAGGATTTTCATCACAAGACACCTCTCTATCTTCATTTCTGTCATGGAACACCAAATATGGGGTGGATTTGGTGTGTATTTTCAAGAAATCATCAAGTCCCTCCTTCATTGGTTTCTTCCTTCTTCTTGGGTTCTTCGTCCTGCCAATTTTAGTTATTCCTTCTCCATAAAATTGATGGACAGAATAAGGGTTCAATATTTAGTTTTTTGGTAAAATAATTAATTTCATGGTTTGATATTTCAATTATAGGGTCCAATTGTTGTGGGATTATTGATTTCCACCACATTTCAGAAGTTTAAAATATTGAGGTAGGTGATTCCTTGTATTAGCATTACAATATGATTTTGGTATGATTTATTTTGCTGTTGAATGTCTTATATGGATTTTATAGAAGAATAAGAATGTGTTTTAAAAAATCTATTGAGGTGCATATGTATTGAAATATGGATTTTAGTATGAAATTGGTTGTATTTCATGGGTGATTCTATTTTTTTCATCATAAATGTGATATATAGTTTTTTTATGTGAGGTGAAATGTATTTACTAATTAATTTGTTTAGTGTATTGTATGGATATAAGTTTTGCATTGGAATAATTGTGGTTTCCTTGTGTGTTTTGTTTTTTTATGTTTATTTATATGTAGAATGTTGTTTGTGCAATATGAGGAATGAAATTTTAAACAAATGGAATCCTAGGGACCTAGGTGGGAAGACTATAACTAGTACTCTTGTTGGTTCAGTGGGGATAAGTACTAGTTTTTTCTTGAAGGGTTGATGCTACAATACTAACTAAACTATGATGAAGGATGGAGACCACCATAACATGGGATGTAGTTTCCTCTAGTTGATTGTGCATGAGGATGTTGAGGGTTGTGGTTTCTATACCATTTTTTATCCATATACAAGGTTCTAAGGGTCACACTAGTGTTATTTCCTTTAGAGATTACCAATTGTTCTCGCTTGTGATTTGTTGCTCGGAATCAACAAAAAATGGACCTTTATTTCATTTTAATTTCAAAACATGTTTCTTTGGATTTTTTGAAAATGTTTTATTAAAAATGTTTTCCTTCATTTTTTGAAAACAATATTGTTATATTATCATATAATGTTATGGCATGATATATTTTTTGGTGGCATCCTACTTGTCTTATCAACAAACCCTATATACACCATTAGGTGTGTGTAGAATTTTATATGTTGGACCCAGGTAAAGACCAGATGTTCTGGAGAAATGATGGTAAATTTGGTTTCTAGCATTCCAATCTAGTTTGTTTTGGTGTTGGGTAATTGAGGGTGAGGTCCATTTATTTCATGGATGTTTTCAGTTATGGTTTGTTTAGTTCTGCTCTCATCATTTGTATTTTGTTTTATTATATATCAATATTATTAACATGAAATGGGTTTATCACTTTTGGCACTGGATGTTGTACTTTATCAGATTTTATACTTTTTAAAATTATTTATGTATTTTTCAGGGATGAAATCATTCCCAAATGATTATTATTGATAACAAGGTACTAGTTTTTAGCCCATTGGGATCAAGAATTCTTTTTGGGGGATGTCAGTGGTTAGGTTGGGTGTATGTTCAGATGAATCCCAAGCTATGATTATGACATAAGGAATAAAGGTAATGTCATCTGAATGCAAAAGAGAAATTTTTGAAGGAAAGTATTCTTATGTTCGCAATGTGCATTTATCATAATAAATTTAAATTACCAATATTGATGAATAATATTAGTTAAATATATACAATATATATTCTATCAAACATGTTAACATTAATCCAATGATTTTTTCTATGTATGGAATGATTATAAATTCGGTAATAGGATTTAAAAAGAATTTTTTTAAACTATTTATTTCATTGTATTTGTCTATAATATTTTAAATTTATTTTATTATAATGATAAGGACTGAATTTGATAAAATTTATTATATTCTCGGAATCATGATTTATAAAAAATATGATTCAACTATTATTTTTGGAAATAATCAAGGAAAATAGTAAAAATTTGTTACTGTGAATAAGGTTAAAATGGATTATCAGAAGGTGGGGATAGTGGTTTAAACAAAGTGTTAACGGTAAAAATTCTACATAAATTTTTTAAGTCATATTTTTTTAATATATTTATACATTATATTATCATAAAATTTAATTTGTGTCCATTCGGTAAATACTTTAAATGAAATTGAGATCATATAGTTTAAGTAATATTTTGTAATGTAATGTACAACTCTATACTCACTTATAAATGGAAACCTATTATCGTCTATTGTTAACAAAAATTGGAAACCAATATCATAAAATACCTTCCTAAAAACATTTTTATCATCCATACCATCATTATTGAAATCATAGTCTTACCATAAGACCATAATAGTTATGATTCAAATGTAAGCCAAAAGAGGCCTCTCAATGTATAAGTAACCATCTTACTAGAATCATTAATGGTATATTTCATCTTCCAATTACATTATATATATTGTATTAATCCTAAAATTACTAATATATTATCCTAAAAATACTAATATACTATTATAATATTTAGATAACAATTTTCTAATAATTTTCCATAAAATGGGAAATGAATGTATCGCTCATGATTTTGTGTCGAATACCATATCCTCTTAGTGATATGATTCATTTTCCATCAATTTATCTCATGTATGGATATAATAATTTATTTACTGAATACATATGATATTTATTATATAATAATTATTATTTAATGGTAAAATATTATATAAATAATTTACCTTTTTTCTCATTGTAAAATTGAATTGTCATTCATGGGGATGTATAGACTATAGTCTCCAAAAGTGATATATTTTAATTTCAATATCTATAATTTATGGATGGATAAAACATTAGAAAAAATAAATAAATATTATTTTTATATTATTTTTAACATTATGTTGGTTATGTAACCATGAATAATATGCAAGGACCATAACTGTGAACTATAACACACCAAAATAATGTAGTAGTTAACACATTAAATTATGATGATAATGAAATAATGTTAATTAATTAGTGATAAGATATTATATGTAAAACATATATTATATTATATGTATGAATATAATTTTAGTAAATATTTATAATTTGTTAAAATTTATTTCATTGGATGTTAACATCACTTAACAATAACTTCATCTTTGTGGGTAAGGGTTTCTCATATCGCTTTTGTATATGTGAGACATATTTCATAATCCCCACATATTTATTTCATATTGTATATATTTATATAAACCATTTTATATATTATATCTTGAATACATATATATATATACATATATATATATCTATATATATATATATATTCATGGAATTTAAGAATTTATTTGAGTCTATTTATTTCATTGGGGTTAAGATTCAAAAGATACCAAAAAGTATGGATTTTATGTTACAATATCGCAATTTATCAAGACTAATTTTGATTAAATATAGAATAATAAAATTAGATGATATATATCTCTTAAATAGCATGTATATTTTTTTCTATAGTTATTACTAGATATAAAATGTTTTTTTAGTTTTTTCTATCTATGTATAATCACGCACTCTTAACGTATAATGAAAATAAATAACTTTTTTAGAATACATAAAATATTACACACACTGATGCCCAATGGTAATATTAGTATAGTACCTTTGGAAACACAGAAGCCTAAACTTTGGTACATGATTGAGCTATATTGTATCCCCCAATGTTCTCCAAGACTATGAACCACATTAAAAATATCATACATAAAAATATTTTCATAAAAATTGCTATAAGGGTATGAGATTGTGATTATAACATTAGTTGATCATTCCCTATATATAAAATACCATAAACATAAATCATGGATAAAATCATAGTCGCTCATAAGTCATGAATCATAAGGAATAATAGAGAATTATAAATGATGAAATAATACATATTACACATGGAATACTCATAATCATAGAAAATACTATGTCAAGGCTATCTACAATGACTGTAATAACATTTTGGACTTGGGATAATAACCCATGTACTTGCATTGGTCGTTGAATTTTCTCTTTTGTACCCAATTTTTTCAGTCTTGGGATTACCTCCTTTATTACCTATTATTTAATTCTTGATATATTGTCATGTTTACCCACTTATTTCATTATTGAGATGCCCTCATATTTACCCTCTTTTTCTAGATATGGGATGCCCTCCTGTTTACCCTCTTATTTTAGGCTAAATATTCCATATTGTATTAGGGTTGGGATGACCTCCCATGTACCCTCTTAATCCTATAAAAAAATTATAATTTCCTAATGCAGTGGAGGGAGACAGTGGTCCCACCCATCACATAATACAATCTTACACAAATGTTTTACAAGATAAAAAGACATTCATCATATCACGATCCTTGAAAAAAATTATTTTTATAAACATCAAATCATTACCACTGAAATGAAAAGGTAATAATTTAAAACATATCACCTAATAACCTAGGGAAACCAAATTAGTATTATAATAAATTAATTAAAGAATAACCCAAGGAAAAAGTGGGTTTAAAAATAATATAAATCATTATAATGAAACATGACTCATAATAATCATTCCCTCAAAACAGAATCAATTCAAAAAATAATTTTAATAGATCCTTTGGATCATTTTCTAGAAGGCCATGGGAATCCTCAAATGATGTCAGCATAGATGGATTTTTTTTGAAATAGCTTTTAAAAATATTAAATGATGAAAATATTTGTCCTTATTTGAAATAGTCTCTTTAAAACATAAAAATGCTTGAATTCCATTTTTATAATAAATAATTTCAAAACATTGAACGAAAGATTGAATCATTTTGTAATCTATTTTTCAATGAAAACATATAAAATAAACATGAACACAGTTTTAAAACCATTTTATTTGAAAATAGTATGAAATAATTTAAAATATTCTTCAAAAATAGTTAATTACTTTTCTTTTAAAAGAAACCTTTATAAACATAGAGGAGGTTATGAGAATAATTTAATTTACTTTTTAAACATAAAATATTTTTTAATAAATTTATCATTGAAAACCACATTAAAAATATGAATTTTTAGAATATTTGGAAATGATTAATTTATTTAAAAAATAACATTGTAATATTCAAAATTTTTCTTAACAGGAATGATGATCCGGATAGGGGGTAAATCTACACACGTTGAACATTCCGTTTGCACCAAAAAATGTTTGGAATAGTTAATCAACGAAAAAACAATAACATGTTCCCATTTAATTTTATTAAAATAATATATAAAACAAGGGTAAAATTTATTTTAAATATAATATTATAATATTAAAATATTATTGGAAACTCATTTATAAAATATGGTTTTGGAGGAACACAGATTTCCTACTGAATATAGAGTTCAATACATACCTTCTTAAGAAAAAATTCATGATCATGATATTTACCAAAGGGTGGAATAAATGAACAATTAAATTTATATAACAGTAATAATTAGAGGATAAAAAAAGTGAGATTTATTGATAGATGGGAAATAATATTTCATAAACGAGAAAATCATTATAAACAATATCGATAAATGGAGTGATAGTAGCTCAAAACTATAACCAATTTATAACATTGAGTTATAAAGAATGTAAATAATATAAGTACATAAATCATAAAATATTATGAAAATAAATATATTCATGATATAACATATAAATTTTTTTATATAAATATCCTTTTAAAATATAGGTGCATAACATGGAATGTGTCTCAATAAAGGAAAATTGAGACAAAAATTACTTTACTAATTTAATAAACATCTAAAACCTAAACTCAAGGAATATATGATCATTAAATGGATATGTAAATACCCATAAATTTTATTTAAATAATAATAAAATACATAATTGGTCATGAAACACACCACACAAAATAAATTAGATTTGAATAAGGCATGAATGTGATGAATAAATGTGATATGAAATTTCATTACCTTATGTCTAGACTATCTTCACATTCACGCAATCCACCTGTATAATAAATATATGTTTGTTGGAAATATTTTAAAACCCCTTATTATTATATAAAATACCATATATGGTTTTATTATGGATTCATATGACCCTCTTATTAACAATTACAATTTAACGTTTCGCTTCTTGTGATATCTAATTTTTCTCACATGTGACTTAATTTCTTATATTTTGTGTCCTCATACACAGATAAATATTTCTATAATTTAAAACATAATATAAATATCCTCTATAATTTGTATATATGTACTTATAATAATCTATAGAATACGTAAATATTAAATGGAGTACACCATTTATGGAGACAATACACTATACATACACAAGAACATCATTTTCATTTTTCATTATAATATTGAATGAATGAAAGTAAAAGTCATATATGGGTTTATATATATATATATAATTTTTATTTTATAAGTATCGTATAAGTTCACAAAACACATCCAGGATACATTCCTTTTAGTTTTTGAATTAATCACATCTTTTTTGTGGGGGCGATTGTCCACATATCCCAAAACAAAATTATAGTTAAAAAAAAGGAAAGAATGATGATGGAATTTATATAATAAATAACTAAGAATAAATACATATTAAATATCATATATATCATAATTAAAAAGGGATTCAATTTTAATTTCCAACCATGATTGGAGTAAATGTTTAAAGTAACTACATCGTTTCATGATGTGGTTGTTCACCATACAGAAGAGTAGTAAGTTCATTACCCATCAAATGGAACTGTGTTTAAATGAAGGTTGAACACTTAGAATAAAAAAATATCATTAAATATAGTATAATGTTTTATTTTATAATGGAATTATAAGAATTGAAGTGGTAGAGAACTAAAATAATGGAAATAAGCTTGAGGAAGGACGTTGCCACTTCTATGAGTATCTTGTTTTGGTTTCATGCAAAGGGATTTCCTGGTTGGATTTATGCACAAAAGGAATTTTAATGGATTGAGGGAGAGAATATGTGAATTTAATTGAGAATTTTTTTGAACTTATGTGTCTTGATTATGGTAAAGAAGGTGTAATGTTGGTGGCATTTTATAGGGGATTGAAATGAAACACTTGGTATTTCATGAAAAGAAAAATGTGTTTCCAAAGTGTTAATTTTCCCCAAAATGTAATAATGGACCATTTGGGTAACTTAGAGTTCTATTGTCTTATATGAGACCATAAAAATTGTTTTTTACAAGTTTATATGTCATTTGTCTCCATAAGATTTGGGTTTAGTCTGTTATTAAGCTTAATTTTAACTTAATCCCCAAAATTAATAAATTTCAGAAATCATTTTGGTATAACATTAAGTAGATATTACTAGAATATAAAAATAATAATAATTATAAAAAATTAATTTACATTTTACTAAATTAAATTAATATAATTGAATAATTTATGTTTAATGATAATCTCACAGAGGTGGAAAGAAAATGGTGTTTTTAATGTGAGAGTGGAAAAATGTTAATTATGATTTTATATCCAAATTCAAGTATAAATTATTCAAATGACATTAATTGAATTAATAGATGTATAAATTATCTATTTTTCCGTTAAAAAAACTTAAAATATAATTTATATATATAAATAAATTATATGAAAAAGTATTTCTTCATTAAAATTTAGTATTTTCACTATTCATCAAAAATATGAATTTCCTCAAAAAATCCCCAAAAATTCATGACAATATAATTTGAAAAATCCTAAATAATAATTTTAGTTTATTTTATAAAATTAAATTTCAAAAAAATTCTACATTTAATTTTACTATTTTTCATAGAAGATTATATAAAGATTTTCTATTTAAAAAATAATTTTTATACATCTAAATACTTTACCAAAAAATATATATTTCATTATAAATATGATTAATTTTAATGAAACCATAATAATAATATTTAGAAATTATTTATTTCTATTTATATTACCCTATTTTATTTCTAGTTTATAATTAACTTTTTAAATAAATATTATTGTAATGTGCGGTTTCATATAAACCAAATGTATCATGTTATACAAGCCATATTGGTGTTGCGTGTAGTGAAAACTTACGTTGGTGAAGTTTATATTGAATGTATCACATAGTTATTTAATATATATTTTTTCTATGTTTCATGAAATTATAAATATTATAAATATAACAGTAATTCAAAAAAATAATTCACCAAAATCTTGTGGTGTTACATTGTTCCACCATTAAAATGAATTTCTCCCTTAAAATGAATATAATTTATAAAATGATAAATACTTTAAAGTTACATTCATAGATATGCACATAATAATAATAATTATTATATATTTCGTTAAACAACTAATGTTGGAACTGAAAAGGTTAACCAAAGTAACTCACAACTAGGGTTTAATGTATGAGAACATAGGTTCGTATGAATGACTGGACATGGTGTAAAAGTGTAAATATTTATAAAGAGCGATTGTGCTCATAAATATCAAATATGTGATTGATAAATGTTATTTTGATGGCATAAAAATTATAATTATTTGATGATTCTAAAGGACATATGTTAAAATAAATACAAATTTAGGATAACACATTTTTTCTTAATCAATTTCTTAAAGTTGACGATATTTTACGAAAAGATATACCTACATGATTTTAAGACAACCTAATCCTTTTTTATTCCATGATCCAGTACACATCTTTTTCTTAAAAATAAGGTGAATTTTACTTTCACGAAGCTCTAAAATATCATGAGATCCTTGATATTCCATCCCATATGACATTGGTTATCATTAATAGAATATTATTATAACTGATTATAAAATATGCATAAATCCTCAAATGGTGAGATAATAATTTAATCACACAAAATCCCAATATGTTTATCATAATAATTCCATAACTATTTCACCTTGTTACTCTTCCAAAATAATATTCAACTTTTATTCCATATATAATCTTTTATCATATTACAAAGAATATTCATTGGAATATAGGTTCCATTCTTATAACAATAGAATATTAAATTTTTTTTATTAATACAAAATCTATTTATAGGAATATATTAAGATGAAAAGTCAATAAATAATTAAGAATATATATTTCATAGGGCTGAATCATTAAAGATAAAACATGAAATTATCATCTAAGGTGGGGTGTATAAGTGTGCCATAATAATCATGATTTAGTTCATCCATTGTGATGGCATAAGCTATTAATTTTACATTTTTCCTTATATATTATTTTGTGGAATATAATCTATAATAGTATTTTCATTGGGGAACATGTTATCAGAATGGCCAAACTCCATCAAATTGAAACATTAAATTTTGGGAGGTGAATTATATGGTTATTTCTCATTATTCATATAATAAACTTACCTCTCTCCATTACATCAACATTTATCCACTCGATGACCATTCATTTCACATTTCAATCATTTTATATTCTCCTTATGATAATTATCTCTAGGATTATTCCCGCACATTTTTCATAATGGAAGGCTCATTATATTTTTTCCATGGTTGTTAGATTTTCCATTGAACTCAATATTCCCTTTCTTCTCAAAACTATGATATTGATTCACAATTTAAACTTCTATTTCCATCTAGATATCACATCAAAAAACTTCTTTATTGATGATAAATTACATAATATCTATATTCCTTCGTTGAATAGATTTTTGGACACCAAATAACTGAACAATTTTTTTTCAGGATGGATGATAAATCTATAAGGGTACCTCACAAGCCTTGTAAATGTTTATCCTAATCACAAATCGATTCATCAATATTTTTCTTAATCTTTCATAATTCATTTTACCATAATTGTATGAAGAATACGAGGAAATTAATTCTTAAAAAAACATGTTTTTGATCACGCAACATTCTATATATATTGAATTTAATATATTTTTGTTGTATTATCAATAATATTCCATAATTTATCTTTCTCACCTTTTTGATGGTTGACTAATAGAGTACCATTTTCTCTCTTTAAACTATGGAGAAAAAAAATAATACTTTCAGTTGTTCTGATCCAATTCTCATCAACTAATAGGTCATTAGAACCAGTGAAAAAGAAAGAAGTTTCCTCATGAACGACTCAAAAGATCTTTCTTCCCTCTTTTTCCCATTTGGATGTTCACTATAATTCATAGCATGAGAAAAATGTGTCAATCATAGTAATGAGGTTTTTCATTCCATATCCCATAACATTTGTTTTCCCATGAGTAAAATCACTGTATTGTACATTTAATTCCACATTTACATAGATCCTCTAGGGTCAAGCCTTTGACTAAAACCAAAACACAGGGTAGGAATCATTCATTATAGTATAGAACCACATAATGTTGAAAAATAAATACAGGATGTCTAAATTATGGCACATTCCATAATCTATGAACACACTAGTTTTATCCAAGGTTATTCATAACCAGATTTGTTTGAAATCATTCATTTTGGTTTGTGAAGAGTCTATGAATTCAAAAAGCATATCCCCTAGGAGTTTCAATCCCATTGTGAAGCAAGTCCGGTTATCATGTACCATGTTATGCTAAGTCATGATTGACACACCTTTTCAAATTTTATAATCATAGGTACATCTTTTCTGAATCCACATCCACTTGATGTATTCAAAAATGGGTGTATTCCTAGGAAACCACTATTTATATCTGTTAACAAGATTCAATGTCATATTCCTATACATTTCCTTATCCTTAATATTATCCGTAGAGACATCTATAGACATATCCACATAAATATTCCTACTGATCTCACTAATGTTTTATCAACCATATTTCAAAAGGATTACTATTACATTTCTCTAATATCA
This sequence comes from Viscum album, assembly GCA_963277665.1. Lineage (NCBI taxonomy): Eukaryota > Viridiplantae > Streptophyta > Magnoliopsida > Santalales > Viscaceae > Viscum > Viscum album. The sequence continues at coordinate 1,057,467,146 of OY728146.1, read as the reverse complement.
ACATTAATGACACAGTCTTAATGTAGAATCAAATTATATCATATTTTTATAATACACAAAACATTATAAAAACTAGCACTCAAATATTATTTTAGTTTAATTTATTTTGATTGGAATCAAAAAAAATTGTACATGATGTAGTTACTTATATCCTAGTAGGTTCTCTAATATTTGCACTATACTAATACATATAATAAATAAAATATACATGCATAACCTAAGGAAGGAATCCTTATAAGAGGTGAGATAATGTGCTCAATAATTGTAAGAAATGGTGATATGTGAGCATAAACATTGGCACAACGGTATGAGGATGTTGTCATAAAATTAGACAATCATAACATACCTATCAAATATTATAAAACAGAATAATTTCATAAATAGTATCATTTCATACTTCATGAATCATAACGGAGAAAAGGTTATGATCCATGGAGGAATAAGACATGGAACCAATGGAATGCACATTATCATAAAAAATACAATGTCAGGGTTACCTACCAAGACCTTCCTAACATGTTTGGATTGGGATAACAACCCATGTACCTATATCACGATTAGGATTACACCATGTAACCTATTTTTCAGACATTTTATGACCTCCAATGTACCTACTTATTTCGGGGTTTGGATTCCCTCCCACAAACCCTATTATTTCTATAATGGTATTGCCTCCAATTTACCCATTTACTTCGAGCTTCGAAATCCCTCCTTTATACACTATTGTTTTTTTCTAAATATTCACTATTTTATCAATCATGGGATACCCTCCCATGTACGCTATCTATATCATAAGACAACTATCATTATCCAATTCATTGGATGGAGATATAGGCCCCCCATCAGATAATAAAATCACACATATATGTTCCATAGTAAAACAGAACATTAATCCTATTATAAACCATATAAAAGGATTTTATTAAAATATAAATTATATAGGTTTCCTAATAATTTCATTAATTATTAAACTGTGAAAAGACAAGGGTTTCAAAAAAATATAACATCTGGGATATATATGGGTTTCATAATAATCATTCCATCAAAACATTAACCATTCAAGAAATAATATGAATGGATCATTTGGATTGTTACCTATAAGGGAATCAGTAACATCAATGAATGTACACATATATGGAAAATTATTTTTAATTATCACTTGAAAAAAAATTCTTGATAATAATATACAATATTCTTTTAAAAATTATCCATTCAACATAAATCATTTTTACCACCATTTTCATTGGAAGTAATTTGAAATTTTTTGGAAAAATATTAAAATAATTTTTAAATGATTTTTCCATTAAAACTAATATAATAAGGTTTAGCACAATATAAAAACAATTTCATTGAATATATATTTAAAACTGAAAAAATAATCTTAAAAATCATTTAAATTATATTCTTTGACTTTTTTTTGAAGACTTATAATTTTTTTTTAAAAAATAATTTAATATAATTTCTAAACATTATTTTAAAAACATTTTTTGTTGAAATAAAAAATAAAAATAGTTCCCTTATATAATATTAGTAAAATATTTTCTTTAAAAAAATATTTTTTTAATATGGTAAATTAACCTTCAGGGTAATGACTGTCATAATAGTTGTTAAATCTATACACACTGAACATTCTTTTTTTTCACCGTAAAACATTTAGAAAATGTAACTTGATTGAAAAATGAAAAGAATAATCCATTTTAAAAAAATTATTAAAAAGGTGAAAATAGGTAATACATTTTTTTTGAAAATCATAGGATTATATTATAATATTTTTGAATAACATTTAAAATACATACATATTAAGGAACATAGATTTTTGAATAAATAGATAGGTAAAGTTTCACTTTTCTAAAAACACTTTCTTGATCATCTAATATACCCAGGATTGGTAAAATTGTACCCTTACATGGATATAACATGACTAAATAGAGTTTATAAGAACTCAAGATATTTCATGATATAAGAATCATAAAATTTTTTCAATGGGAGAATAATCATAAACAATCTTGATTAATAAATGGATTGTAGCTGTAAATAGTTACTAATTGGGTAACTTTGAATCATAACACAATAGAAATAATAAAATTTAATGAATATTAACATATTATGAATATATGGAGATTCATGATATAAAATATATATGTTAGTAGATAAACATTATAGAAAAATATCGTTTTATATGCATCTATCTCAAAAAAGAAAAATTGAGACATCATTATATAACCAATTTGTTTTCTTTTGAAAAATAAACACCAAGAAAGGAAGATAATAAAAAAGTTTGGTAAAGAATACCATATTTAATTATAATAATCATAAAATTCATCTATGGGTATTATACAGACCACAAAAAAAAATGAGTGGTGAAAAAGGCTTGAATCTCATGAAAATAAAAAGTGAGAAAAAATTAGGTTACCTTATGTCTTAACCCTCTACGGATTTGCACAAACCTCCTCTATAATAAATAAGAGTTTATTATAAATATTTTACATAAAATTAATATTAAATATAATACGATATATGGTTTTATTATGACATTCTATTAACCTCATATTAAAAATTAGAAGTTAAGGTTCCTCTTCGAGTAATATCATCTTTGTTTTTCACATGTGTATTAATTTGATATATTTTTTATCCCCATACATATAATATTATTTCTATAATTTACAAATTTATATTAATATGATGTAAAATCAGTATATATGTATTTATAATAATCAATATATCATAGAAATATGAAATCAAATACATAGTTCATAGGGATTGTAGGTCATACATATGCATGAACAATATTTTCATTTCTCCTTTTAATATTCAATAAATTTATGTAAATTAAATAGTTATATATATTAATCTATAATTATTATTTCATATGTGTCATATAAATTTACTAAAACCATTTATAATACATTCCGTGTTGTGTTAGAAAAAATCATATATCTTTGAAAGGGCGGTTGTCCACACTTCATCAAACGAAAATATCGTATTTTCATAAATAAGAAAGCACGATATTAGGATTTATAAAAGTAATAAATAAGAGTAAATAAATATTAAACATCATATATATAATATAAAAATAGAGTCTCTATCATAATTCCTATCATGGAGATGACATAAAGGTATAATGAACACCATTGTTTCATGATGCGATATTTCTCCATATAGAAGAATTCTAAGTTCATTACCCATTAGTTGGGATTGTGTGTAAGTGATGGTATAACCCTTATAATAAAATATATATCACAATATTTATCATATTTTTTTGTTATATGATCATTTAATAAGAATAATTGAGTTGGTGGGGAAAATAAATAAAAGAGATGAGCTTGAGAAAGGATGATTCATCTTCTTTGAGTAACTCCTTTTGGTTTTCACAAAAGTTATTCTTTGGATGGATTTCTACCCAATGTTATTATTCATAGAGTAATGGGGGAATTTTGGGAAATAAATGTGGAAATTTTTTTTCTGAACATAAGTGTCTTGGGAGGCATGAATAAGGGGGAGAGGTGGTGGCCTTTTATAGTGGGGTGGAAGGACACACTTGGTATTTTTTTAAATGAATTATGTGTTACCCAAGTATTACATGATCCCAAAGTGACGAAATGGACATTATGGAACCATTGAGGTTTATTTACAAATATATTTCCACATAATTGGTTTTGGAAAAGTTTATAAGTGATTTCCCCATTAAAATTAATGTTTAGTCTCATGTTATGCTTAATTTAACATTAATCGCTATAATTAATAAATTTCACTAATATTTGTTTTTAAAAAACTAATTTTATATTACTAAATTATAAATATAATAATAATTAAATCATTTATTTCCATTTTTAAAAATTCAATTCACATAAGTGAAAATATTTTGTTTTATGCTAATGACGCAGACGTGGCGAGAAATGGGGGTTTTATAATTGAGAATATTCAAATGTTGATTATGATTTTATATCTAAATTAAATATACAAATAGTTCATATTAAATTAATTTGATTAATATATGTTTAATTGATCTATTTTTACTTAAAAATAATCTTAAAATATAATCTTACTTTATAAATAAATTAGGAAAATGCATTTTTTTTTAAAATTCAGTATTTTCCACTACTCATATAAAAATTTTGTTTCTTAGAAAAATCCTAAAAATTAAATTAATGATAATATTTACATTATGAATAAAAAATGACTTTTATTTTATAAAATCCTATTTCTAAAAGATTATAAATTTAAATATATTATTTTTCATAGAAGGAAACAAAAAAAGTTATTTTAATAAAATAATATTTTTAAACATATAATGACTTTACCAAAAATAAAAACATTCATTATAAATATGTATTATATATATGAAACCAATATAAATAACATTTAAAAATTAGTTATTACTATTCATATTACCATGTTTATTCAATATTTTATAATTACTCAGTTAAAATAATTATAATAATAATGTATTGTTTTAAAAAAAACCCAATTTTTCTTGTAATGTAAGACAATAGGGTGTTTCATGTAGTGAAAACATACCTTCATGTATAATATTAAAAAAGTCTGAAATAATGATTTAATATAAAAAAACATTGTTTAGTCTTTCATGAAATAATAAATCATAAATATATAAAATAAATTCAAAATAATGATTCAATATAATCCAGAGGTGTTACAGTAAGTACACATAATACAGAATGAATATTTTTAAGTAAAACAGATTTTATTTCTATCATCTCCAGTTTCATGAACCATCCTTGAGGTTTCACAGTTGTGACTTCCCCAAGAACACCTCAAATATTAAAGGGGATAGAAACTAGCACTGAGTAAGAATTTACTACAAATTGAAGACATTAGAGTAATGAACTTATACACACACATCTCCAAAAAATGTAATGTTGTTATGTTAAATTAAATAAATAATTCTAACAGACAACTATCATCCCACAACTAAAGTACCACATGAATTAATGGAAAGGTAAACTGGGTCAAATACAAGCCCACCATAAGATTTTGTACACATGTCCAACTAAAACTGTAAGGATCCAAGCATATCTATGGGATATGATTTTGTCCAATGTATAACGACTCATACTTTACATACATTGTTAATACTTCAAAATTAAAGTAAAATTACTACAATATATAACAAAACCATGAAAGGACCGTATAGGTATAGTGTCTTTTGAAACTTGGAAACATAAACAACTGGTTCATAAATCATCTACGTTGTCTCCCATTTATTTCATCATATCTAGAGTCCCTTTTTGGCATATCCAACTTAACGAAATTATTCCTTACCTGGGGAAAGAAAACATACAAAAGGGTGATCTCAAATTCTCAGTAAGGGTAAACAAAAGAAATATCGATCGCATCATATTCATAATAATATATCATTTGGGAAATCGTAACCTGCAAAAGAGATCATAATTTCATATCATGGGATAAATCATAGCAGTTAAATGTAATCCCAATAATCATAACATAAAACATGAAACATTGTGTCATACACACATAATCATAGAGAATCATTTACTAGTAATCAAGACTCATTCCCAAGACTATCTTAGCGGACAAAGTCCATTTCTGAACCGAGTTCACTCCTCATTTCAGTCCCGTTTCACTGAACCTGATTAACCTGCCGTTCCAGCCATGTCTATCTCATGAGATATAAATCATTACCCAATGCATTGAAGTGAGATATAGGGCCCACCGATCTTATAATGATACCATTATTATGTATGCCACAAAATCAGAAATCATACATAATTGCATAACCCATGTAATAGAAATGGGATTGTTAAACATCGTGACATCATAAAACAATTCATATAAAATAAAAGAATTCATAAAAATAATTCCATCACAATATAATTATATCAATGTAATAATATGGATTAAAATAAAACCATATATTATCTTATATGGAAAATAATTTTGATAAAACACTTGAACTCCATTCTTGAGGAAAATATCCTTTCTACTTCAAAAACACTTTCCTTTCTTAACATTTCATATAATTTTGAAATAAAAGAAGTTGATTAAAAATAAACATGAAAACATGTAATAGAATATTCATGGAAAAAAATTTCTAAAAATCCATTCATGCCTTATAAGTTAAAAAAATATTCTTCTCGTACTTTTATCGGAAAAGTCAAAAAGTACCTCGTACGAAAAACGACAAAAGATTCTTTTCATATATTTTACTAAAAACTAAAATAAGGGTAAAATTTGATTTAAAAAATTTTAGGTGGATGGAAATAATATTACATATTGATGAAACATGGATGTGGATGATAAAATACACCCTAGTAAATACCAAAGTATTAACAATCTCGGATAAAAATGAGATTGTGATATTTTCCCTTACCTTAGTTTCGATTTTCTTCATAACTGCCTCAAACTCTTGTATAATGATTTAAATAATGTTATTGACTTATTCCAGAATCATACTTATTTTTATGATATTATATATGGTTATATTCTTAGCTTCTTATTAGTAATATTTCATTACTAATTGTTATTCGGGTGTTTATTACGTTTTGTTCTTATGCGTGTTTTGTCAAATAAATTCTTATTATTATTTTTACGTTACAGATACCTCATTTATAGAATGTTATTATGGTAATATATATCATATTAATTCTTTCAATTCATTTATATAATTAATATGCAATGAATATCATGTAGGACGAGTCACATCACATCGTGGAGACGGTATTCCGTACGTACGAACGAGTGATAATACCGTTCCCATGATCGTGGAATTATATTGGAGTGTATGTATACTATTTCATAATAAATATCACTTTACAATAATCATATATAGTTATTATTTACACCGTTATACCCATCCAAGTTAGGTGGTGGTGGAAAAAAATTTACACCACGACGTGGAGACGGTATTTCGTACGTACGCACACACGGTGATTTCGTTTTTCATAGGATCGATAGATGGTGAAATAGGGTTGTCTCAAACATATAATAACATATCAGTATATGAGTGATACATATGTTATTACTTCATAATTAAACAACTAAAGAAGAAGAATTGTAAGAAGAAATAAAGTTGAAAGAATCGGTAACGGACATTACCTCTTCTTTGATGCACCTCTTTGAGACCTCATTTTAGGGCACTATCATTGGCCTTTTATGAAGAACAGGACCTCTATAATATTTCTAGGGATGTGGAGAAGAGAATTTGGAAGGTTTGTTCCGATCTTTAAGGCTCATTGTGGTGTGATGAAGAGAGGGAGGAGGTGCCCTTTTATAAGGGAGGAGAAGGGCACCTTAGGAAAAACAAAAAATATTATTTTATTGTAAATTCATATTCAGTTTTTAATAGCTCCAAATTGATTTATTTATAAGCTAAAGTGGGGATGGGTCGAAATACTTTCATCCAATAGAATTTATACAAGTTTAAGTTTCTATTTTAACTTTATCATATAGATTTAACTTTAAGTTAGATAATTTAACTTTTACAGTGTCTTCTTGTTTTCTTACACTATAAGGTTAATAAACATACTATAACAAGCCAAAAGAACCCCAATTTGTTTATTATTAATATATATAACCTTATCTATGCCATTTGGACAATCCGTATATTTTTAAGAATAAAATAACAATTAACAATATAATATTTTTTTTATAAACTATTTTATGTCAATTTTGACACTATTTGGTAATTGATTTTTGTGAAAATCATAACAGAAATATTAGTTCGACAAAAGTTAATAAAATCAGTAATAATATGTAATATTAACCTATAAAATTATTGGAATTTATAAAAAGTCTCAAATTACATTTATTTGGGTATTTATAACATCAATTATTTCAATATTTCATTAATAAGATATCTACTCCATCATCATTGTGTCATACATAAATTAAATTATATAATGTCTAAAAATTACAAATAAAATACCATTCTATAGGAAATTATTTTTCTTTCTAATAAATATTAATAGTAAAATTTATCTTATGTATAACCCTATATTAAAAATAATTTAGTTATTAAACATTGCTTTTAACTATTTTAAACCTTCTTTAAATAAATTAATAATAAATGTCATAATATAATCCATGTGGGAATAAATGGTCATATTTTATTACTAAGGTTGTTTTTGATCTAATTACACTTATCCAATAGAATTATGACATGTGTTAGGGTAATAATAATATCATTTTACCCTTAATTTCCCTATTTACTTTTAACCGTGGTAAAAAAAGTAAAAAGTTACCATTCACCAAAAATTATTTTCATCTCATTGAACTACATTTTAGTCTTTGATATTAACTGTGTCTCTATGATTTTTAAAATTACACTCACAGAAGTAGTAAAATTAAGTTTTATGTGAATTTTGAAATTCTCCTAAGAGGTGAGTAAAAGACGGTGAAAAGTTCAATAAAATTTTTATACATCTAAAATTATTATAAAATGACTCCAATGAATTTAATTGAACTTATATAAGTATTATGTATCAATTTTGACCTAAAATAAATTTTAATAAAATAAATAATTATTTAAATAAAAATTTGGTTTTTAAATAGTAACCCAGTGTTTTCAGTATTCATCAAAAATTGAAAGTTTTCAGAAAAATACCAAAAATTTCACCCTAGGCTAATTTTGATATTCCGAATCCAAAAATGAAGTCCATTTTGAAAAATAAACTTGACAAAATTTCAAAATGTGGGTATTAATATTCATAACGTCTAGTTTTAACAATATTTTAATAGCATATCGTTGTTTAATGAAACTCGGTATTGCGTATGACGCAAGCTATTGAGGAAGTTCACGATTGTGTGTAAAGAAAGCCAAGCTAGTGTTGTGTGTAGTGAAAGATTCCTTTGATGATTTATATAAAAAACAAATTTTTCTCATAAAAGTCTCGGGTGTTACATTCTACCCTCCTTAAAATTAATTTTTCCCTCGAAATTCGTCACATTGTAACAAACATATGAGGATACCTCTCCCTTATTATATCCTCAAACTCCCATGTAGCTTCTTCTAATTGGTGGTTCCTCCAGAAAACTTTCACCAAGCGAGTGGTCTTGTTCAGTAGGAATTTTTCACTACGATCGAGAATCTCTATCGGCTGTTCTTCATAAGATAGATCTTGCTCCAGCGGTACAACTTCTGAGCTGAGTACATGTGAAGGATCAGGTAGGTACTTCCTTAGGAGAGATACATGTAACACATAGTGAACGTGAGATAGATTCGGTGGAAGCGTCAATCAGTAAGCTACCTTCCCAGCACGATCCAGTATTTTGAAAAGACCGATATACCAAGGGATCAGCTTTCCCTTCTTTCCATATCACATTACTCTCTTCCAAGGAGATATTCGTAAGAACACTTTATCACCCACTTCAAACACTAGGTCTTTTTTCGGTTGTCGGCATAAATTTTTTGTCGACTCTGAGCTTCTCTTATGTGTTGTTGAATAGATTGGATCTTTTCTGCCATCTCATCAATAGGATCAGGTCCTAATAGCTTTCTTTCCCCAACTTCATCCCAGAAAGTTAGAGTCCTGCATTTCTTTCCATAAAGAGCATCATAAGGAGCCATTTGAATACTGGAGTGAAAGAAATTATTATAAGAAAATTATAACAAAGGTAGGTGTTGATCCCAAACACCTTTGAAATCCATATAGCAAGCTCTCAACATATCTTCTAGAGTTTGAATTTTCCTCTCAGACTGACCGTCTGTATGAGGATGATAAGTAGTGTTGAAACTCAACTCTGTATCCAGAGTATACTAAATACTTCGCCAGAACTTCAAGGTAAATTTTGGATCCTGATCAGATATAATGGAAAGTGGTACTCCATGCAATCTTACAACTTCCTTTACATATATCCTGGCAAGCTGATCTAGAGAGAAATCCTCTCTAATAGCAATGAAGTGTGGAGACTTTGTAAGACGAACAACTATGACCAAATAGAATTATTTCCTTTGGATGTTTTAGGATGTCTGGTGACAAAGTCCATAGTGATGTTTTCCCATTTCCATTCGGGTATGGGTAATGGTTCTAACATCCCCTTAGGCTTCTGTCTCTCTGCATTTACTAGCTAACAAACCAATCATCGAGAGACATATTCAGCAACATCTCTTTTCATGCCATCCCACCAGAAGTACACTTACATGTCCCTATACATCTTCGTGCTTCCAAGATGAATAGATAATGAAGAACTATGAGCCTCATACAGTAGCTCCTTCTTTAATTCTAGGATGGGAGGAAAAAAAACCTGATTCCTGAACATTATTATCCCATCACAATCAAGGTTGAATTCAGGAACATTTCTCGCCTTCTATTGTAACTCTACATATTCATTCTGTGCCTCTTTAATATTCACATGTATAGATGGTTGAACATTCATTTGAGAAAGAAACGATTTTCCCCTTCCACTATAATTCCATGATCCATCCTTTGTAAATCCATAAATATTGGATCTTTTGTGATCCTCATCATGGATAAACTGGCTTGGTCTTGTCAACCTAATGTGTCTACCACCTTGTTTGCTTTCCCAGGGTGGTAATTAATTGAGCAGTCGTAATCCTTAATCAGCTCCAACCATCATCTTTGGCGCATATTCAGATCTTTTTGTGTGAAAATATACTTTAAACTTTTATGATCAGTATACATATCACACCTTTCTCCATAATGATAATGCCTCCAAATATTTAATGCAAATATTACCACAGCTAACTCCAAAACATGATTTGGGTAATTTTGCTCATGGATTTTCACCTGTCGTGAGGTATAAGCTGTCACCATATCATTTTTCATAAGAACACACCCCAACCCGTTCTTGGATGCATCACTGTAGATCAAAAACCTTTCTCCACTACAAGGCAGTGTGAGCACAGGAGCACTGGATAACCTTCTTTTCAACTCCTTGAAATTATCTTCACATTCCTCCGTCCATACGAACATAACTACTCTTCGAGTCAACCTAGTGATTGGATTAGATAATTGTGAAAAATATTTCACAAAACGTCGATAATAACCAGCCAAACCAAGAAAACATCGGATCTTGGTTACTGTTGTTGGTCTCGACCATCAATCAATAACCTCTGTTTTTGCTGGATCCACAGATATCCCCTCTTTTGAGATTCTGTGACCCAAAAATGCAACTTTTTGAAGCCAAAATTTACAAATGGTAAATTTGGAATAAAGATTCTCCTTCCTCAGGGTCTTCAATATAATTGTCAAGTGATCTTCATTTTCTTCATTGCTCTTTAAATATACTTGAATATCGTATATAAAGACTACCACAAACTGATCAAGATAGTCTATGAAGACTCTATTCATCAGATCCATGAAGATTTAAGGGTCATTAGTAAGACCAAATGGAACCACTATAAATTCATAGTGTCCATACCATGTACGGAAATCCATCTTTGGTATATCCTCCCTTTTGACACTTAATTGATGAAATTGTGAACGAAGATCAATCTTGGAAAAGTATTGAGCTCCGCGTAGTTGGTCAAATAAGTAATCAATTCGTGGGAGAGGATATTTTTTCTTGATAGTGATCTTGTTATGTTCTCAATAATCAATGCAGAGTCTCATTGATCCATCATTCTTCTTAACAAACAGAATAGGTTCTCTCCAAGGTGACACACTATGGCATATGTATCTCTTATCAAGATTCACTTGGAGTTGCTTCTTCAATTCCTGCAACTCAATTGGGGCCATTTTATAAGGTGTCTTTGAAATAGGTAAAGCACCCGGTACGAGTTCTATTGAAAACTCAACTTCACAATTTGGTGGAAAACCCAGTAATTCCTCCGGAAAGACATCATGAAACTCCCGTAGAGTGGGCATATTTATAATCGTGAGTTTCTCTCCAACCATTTGAGATAAATAACTTTCATTTAGTGGAATAAAGACCCATAAGATGGAAGAAATTTCCACTGGAAGGTTATGTTCATCCATGCATCGATAGACGATCATAGATTGATCTGGAATATGAAATGTGACTTCCCTTCATTGGAAATTAATATGAGATCCATATAATGAAATACAATCCATGCCATGATTAACATCAAATTCCACTATAGGAAGGATCACAATATTTGTAGGAAGCACTTTCCCACAAACTTCAATCAGAGAAGAATTATAAACTTTTTATGTGACTGTTGTGCCATTAGGAGTTGTCACACATAACTCAACATCTAATTGTTGAGGTAATATGGTGATACCCTTAGAAAATTCTTCAGAAATAAAAGAGTGGGTAGATCCAGAATCAAATAAAACATTTTCTACTTCAGAGTGGATGGTAAGTGTACCTTTCACCACTTCATTATCGTACTCCACACCGTTGATAGAAATTTTTTGTGACTATCCTTTGTCTTTAGCCTTAAGAGTTTGTTGACGTCGATCATCATCAAAAACCCTTGGATTAGGGCATTGATTGGAATAATGCCCCATTTCCTTGCACTTGTAACATTGAAGTGTAGGAGGTGCACTCTATGTAGACATTTATTTTTTCGCATCACTAGACATCTTCTTCCCATCATTTCCACATTCAAATGCCCGATGAACTTCCTTTACACATTTGAAACATTTAATTGACCGTTTAAGACAACTCGCTCCATGTTTCTTTCCACACTTTGAGCATAAGAGAAAACACATCTTCTTTTTTAGTGTGCTCTTTAGATTTTCCTTTGAATTCCATTTTCCTCTTCTTATCAATCCCATATGACTAATGGGTTACTCCAATCTCCATCTCAACCTTGAGATCACATCGAACTATTTCCTCGTAACTATTGAAGTCCCTTATTGATAACAACCTTCGAAGACATGGTTTTAAGACACTAAAGAATCGATCGATCTTATTCTCAGGTTTGATAATAATCCCAGAAGTGTACCTTGCATGTCTTGTAAAATATACTTCGTAGGTACCAACAGATTCATCATCCTTTTGCTTTAGTTCAAGAAACTCCTTCTACATCATTGTTCAAAGAATATGAGGGAAGTACTTATTGAAAAATAAGTTCTTGAACTCGTCCCATTCCATGGAATGAATTTCATCCCTCGGCCTCTTATTATTTATAATATTCCACCATTGATTAGCTTCACCTTCCAAATGACAAAATTCTATGATGAATTTATCATGTTCAGAGAATTGAAGAACTGAAAATATATTTTCAGTAGTATTGATCCATTGTTCATCCAATAATGGATCAGTAGACCCGTTGAATGAGGGTGGAAGCTTCTGCACGAAGGATTCGACAGAATGTTGCTCCTTCTATTGCTCGTTTGGAAGTCCAGAATGATTAATAGCTTGATAAAGTTGTGTGAGCATGGCTACAATATTTTGCATTCCAGCTCCGACAATTTTTGGTTGCTTAGGGGTACAATCATTGCATTTCCCGTCGCATTCCTCATTAACACGGTTCCTTCGGGTTCCATCCATTGACTAAAACCAAGAAGAATAATGTGAGCAACACTAATTATAATAGGAAAAAAACATAATCAAGAATAAAATTTCACACTTAAGGTGTTATTATGGGTTGTTCATGGCCATTTCTAAAACACTAAGATTGTGTTCTATGCTTAGACATATCCTTAGGATTCTTACTAATGCTTTCACATCCTACATTACAAAGGTTGACTATACCTTTCCTCTGATACCAACTATAATGACCCTTACTTTACATACATTGTTAATACTTCAAAATTCAAGTACACTTATTACAACATTTAACAAAAACATGAAAGGAAAGTATAGGTATAGTGTTTTTTAGAAACTGGGAAACATAAACAACTGGTTCATAAATCATCTACATTGTCTCCCATTAATTTCATCATATCAAGAGTCCCTTTTTGGAATATCCTACTTAATAACCTTCTTCCTAACCTGGGGAAAGAAAACATACAAAAGGGTGAGCTAAAATGCTCAGTAAGGGTAAACAAAAGAAATATCAACCACTTCATATTCATAAGAGCATATCATTTTGGAAATCTTCACCTGGAAAAGAGATCATAATTTCATAAAATGGGATAAATAATCGTAGTGAAATTTAGTCCCAATAATCATAACATAAAACATGAAACTTTGTGGCATACACACATAATCATAGAGAATCATTACATAGTAGTCAAGACTCATTTCCAAGACTATCATAACGGACAAAGTCCATTTCTGAACCGAGTTCACTCCTTGTTTCAGTCATGTTTCACTGAACCAGATTAACCTACCGTTCCTGCCATGTGTATCTCATATGATATAAATCATTACCCAATGCATTGGAGGGAGATATAGGTCCCACCCATATCATAATTATACCATTCTTATGTGTGCCACAAAATCATAAATCATACATCATTGCATAACCCCTGAAATAAAAATGGGATTCTTAAGCATTGTGATATCATAAAACAATTCATATAAGATAAAGGAATTCATAAAAATAATTCCATAACAACATAATAAAATCAATGTAATAATAGGGATATAAACTTAACCCTATATTATCTTAGATGGAAAATAATTTTGATAAAACACTTCAATATCATTCTTGAGGAAAATATCCTTTCTGCTTCAAAAATATTTTCCTTTCATAACATGTCATATAATTTTGAACTAAAATAAGTTAATTAAAAATAGACATGAAAACTTGTAATGTAATCTTCAAGGAAATAATGTTATAAAAATACATTCATGTCGTATAAGTTAAAAAACATTCTTCTCGTACTTTTGTCGGAAAAGTCAAAAAGTACCTCGTACGAAAAATGACAAAAGATTCCTTTCATATCTTTTACTAAAAACTCACATAAGGGTAAAATTGGATTTAAAAAATTGTAGGTGGATGGAAATAATATTATATATTAAGGAAACATGGATGTGGGTGATTAAATACACCCCAGTAAATACCAAAGTATAAACAGTCTCGGATAAAAATGAGATTGTGATATTTTCCCATACCTTAGGTCCGATTTGTTTTGTAAGTGTACAAACCTCATGTATAATGATTTAAATAAGGATATTGATTTATTCCAAATTAATAATTATTTTTATGATATCATATATGGTTATATTATTAGCTTCTTATTAATAATATTTCATTACTACTTTTTATTCGGGTGTTTATTAGTTTTTGTTCTTATGCGTGTTTTTTTGAATAAATTCTTATTATTCTTTTTAGGTTATGGAGACCTCATTTATAGAATGTTATTAGTGTAATATATATCATATTCATTCCTTAAATTCATTTATATAATCATTATTCAATGAAGATCATGTAGAACGAGTCGCATCACAACATGGAGACGGTATTCCGTATGTACGCATGAGCGATGATATCGTTCCCATGATCGTGGAATTGTATTGGAGTGTATGAATACAATTTCAGAATCAATATCACTTTACAATAATCATATATAGTTATTCCTTACACCATTATACCCATTCAAGTATGGTGGTGGTGGAAAGTAGATTACACCATGGGGTGGATATGGTATTCTGTACGTACGCACGTGTGGTGATTTCGTTTTCCATAGGATGGATAGATGGTGATATAGGGTTGTTTCATTCTTATAATAACATATAATTATATTAGTGATACTTATATTATTGATTCATAATGAAACAACTAAATAAGAATAAGTTGAAGAAGAAATAAAGTTGAGAGAATCAGTAACAGACATTACCTCTTCTTTGAAGCGCCTCTTTAGGACCTCCTTTTAGGGCACTAAAATTGGACTTTGAAGAAGACAAGGACCTCTAGGTTGTTTCTAGGGAAGTGGAGAAGAGAATTCGGCAGTTTTTGGCCGAACTGGAAGGGTCAAAGTGGTATGAGGAAGAGAGGGAGGAGGTGCCCATTTATAAGGGAGGAGAGAGACACCTTAGGAAAAACTAAAAATATTATTTTATTATAAAGTCATATTCGGTTTTTAATAGCTCCAAATTGATTTATTTCGAAGCTAAGGTGGGGATGGGTCTAAATTATCTCATACAATAGATTTTAGACATGTTTAGGTTTCTATTTTAACCTTATCATTTATATTTAACTTTAAGTTAGATAATTTAACTTTTACCATGTCTTCTTGTTTTCTTACACTATAAGGTTAATAAACATACTATAACAAGACAAACGAACCCCAAGTTGTTTATAATTAATATATATAACATTATCTATGTCATTTGGCAGAACAATATATTTTTAAGAATAAAATAACAATTAATAATATAATATTTGTTTTAAAAACTATTTTATGTCAATTTTGACACTATTTGGTAATGGAATTTTGTGAAAATCATAACAAAATGATTAGTTCGAAAAAAGTTACTTAAATAAGTATTAATCTGTAATATTAACCTATAAAATTACTGTAATTCATAAAAAGTCTCAAATTACATTTATTTGGGTATTTATAACATTCAATTATGTCAATATTTTATTAATAAGATAATTACTACATCATCATTGTGTCATAAATAAATTAAAGTATTTAATGTCTAAAAATCACAAATAAAATACCATTATTTAGGAAATATTTTTATATTTCTAATGAATATTTATAGTCGAATTTATCTTATGTATAACCCTAATTAAAATGATTTAGATATTAAACTTTGATTTTAACCATTTTAACCCTTCTTTAAATAAATTAATAATAAATGACCTAATCTAATCCATGAGGGTATAAATGGACATATTTTATTCATAAGGTTGTTTTTGATCGAATTACAGTTCTCCAATATAATTAGGACATGTGTTAGGGTAATAATAATAATATCATTTTTACCATTAATTACCCTATTTACTTTTAACTGTTGTAATAAAAGTAAAAAGTTACTATTCAGAAAAAATTATTTTCATCTCATTGAACCACATTTTAGTCCTTGATATTAACCATGTCTCTCGGATTTTAGAAATTCCACTCACAAAAGTGGTAAAATTAAGTTTTATGTGAATTTGGAAATTCTCATAGGAGGTGGGTAAAAGATGGTGAGAAGTTCAATAAAATTTTTATATATCTAAAATTATTATAAAATGACACCAATGAATTGAATTTAACATATATAGGTATTATGTATCAATTTTTACCTAAAATAAATTTAAATAAAATTAATAATTATTTAAATAAAAAGTCGGTTTTTAAATCGTATCCTAGTGTTTTCACTATTCATCATGAATTGAATGTTTTCAGAAAAATACCAAAATTTCACCCTAGGATAATTTCGATATTCTGAATCCAAAAATGAAGTCCATTTTGAAAAATAAAATTTACCAAATTTCAAAAAGTGGGCATTACTATTCATAACGGCTAGTTTTAATAATATTTTAATAGCATATCGTTGTTTAGTGAAACTTGGTATGGTGTACGATGCAAGTTATCGAGGATGGTCGTGATTGTGTGTAAAGAAAGCCATGATAGTGTTGTGTGTAGTGGAAGATTAATTTGTTGTTTTATACAAAAACAAAATATTTCTCATAAATGTCTCGGGTGTTACACAATGTATGCTCTTGATACAAAATTTTGTATTCCCAGGTCCAGCTATGCTCCACAAAATTATTTTCCTTCTAGGACACCATTAAATTATTATTTTTAGGCATAAGAAATGGATTGTGTGGGTAAATTCCATGCAGGGGTGAGTATTACAATGCTCATAATGACTCTGTGAAAACACTAAACACAATGCACCAAGTGTATTCTGCTAAAAATTAGAGATAAAAATTTATATAGATACTAGAAGTAATTAAAACCCATATATACTCAGGAGAGACACACCACCTTCAGGCAGTCATAACCATCTTATAGCCATAAGAGTCAACTTGATGAAATTTTAATTCTCAGAGAACTTACTCCTCATTCCATAATATAATCGAAGACAATCAACGAAGACTATGATACAAAGAGAGGGGGTCTTTCATAGAACCGCTAAGGGACACCACGAACCCAATCTAGATCAAACTACTACATAGTGGGCGATATTCCAACAATTCCACAAACCCTAATGATACTACCTTCTAGATGGGGGATCAACGTCCTAATCATGGAGACCATACTAATTCAACAAACCACACCAAGGGTGATAGATGATTTCACTCGAATATAACGTTGGGATGTCACAACTCTTTCCGAGACTCAGAATAAATTGTGGATTACAATCCATTTATGTGGATGTAATATTGCACATTATCATGGAGGATGGTTCCAAGAAAACACACTCAAACTACAATAGTCTAAAATAAGAAAAAAGATCCTCAATCAGTCTTAATTTGAACCTTCCAATCTGGATGATGCCTAAATAATTTCTCACGGGCCATGGAACCACCATCACAGTTGGTCCACGTAGAGTTGTGGTAATTCCATCTAAAGTGAGGACCATCCTACCATAGCCCAACTTTCTTGCATAGTCCACATTTCGTGCCAATCTAACCACAGTGTTCAACCGCTATATTCGACAACCCAAGGTACAACCGCACGATGGTTTCTCAGGTAGAAGATCGATCTGTTGTGGCACTATGGTCAATGGTTGAGTTCGATCGATGTGGTTAACCACAATGATATCATAGGATCCGACCTAGGTCCGACCCATGTCTATCTCATCTACCCATCCAACTGACTAGACCACCCAATGTAACTGGCTCACCGGCCTGCTCCACATCCACTGTCGCTCCCAAATCTAATGCTACGCTCCCATGTCCACCTCCACATTCACCTATTCTAACCCTATTGGATTTACCACATCTTCCATATATCATGTAACCATGTATATCTACATTACAGCCAGAAGGGGCTCGCCACCAACACACAGGCCCTCGACACCTCTCACGCACACCAGTGGTCTCTTCTGTGAACCATCAAACCTCATCTGATTCCCCAAAATTGAAACATTCATATATTGGAGCTCCTTGGGTCTCGATCTACACTAATACAACCACATTTATTGATTCATATAAGATACAAGAGTCTAAATGAGTTCAGTTGGAGCTGGCAATGTCAAGCTGGGACCCCAGATATCCAACAGATAATGAACAGAAATAATAGAAGGAGAAAGTCCTAGGTACTAATTTTTATCAATCATTGGCCAAGCGTTCTTGGGTAACGATCATGAATGGTTGATTTGGGTTAGAAAACTAGCTGAAAAAATCCCATGAAATAAAACCCTTCTTGGAAAGAAATCATTCCAAAAAATTAACCATTCATCAATTGATTCTCATTAATTATAGAAATTATGAATGAGGAATAAAAAATATAAAATCCATTCCCCACATCAATTTGGATCGATCACTGTTGAAAAACAAAGCAGCATTGTGTTTGTTGGCAAGATCCTTCCAAATTGATGTGAATTGATAATCGATCCTCGATCCCTTATCATCCAACAGAAAGGATTCCTGGAGAACTATCTCTACTATCCTGTATAATATTTTTTTGTTTTTTTTCTATCATAAGAATTTTGACATTAGGATACAATTAAAAAATATGTATATGTGTCACCATGTAAATAAAATAATTTAATAATTTTCTTCATTTTACGACCACAAATTGTTTTTCACAAAAGACACAAAACAACCAATGGTATATATTTTTTAGTGTAAATAATATTTTTTGAACTCTTCAGTGCCCACGAATTTCTGATCCGGGAACCCGTTTAGGGGCCATTCTACATTTTTAGGAAAACGTTGTGCATGTGGTATTAAATATTTTAATATTTTTTAAAAAATTTTTCCGGGCACACTGTTGCTTGGAAGCGCACACCGTGTCAGCACCTAGTCACCAAAATAATATATATAATATCTAAAAATAATACACATATAATATTATACATTAAATTCTCTCCACTATGGGTCTTTATGTCCTTGAAATTCCAAAATAAGGGCCACTATGATAGACATGGGTACTGAGTATGATTCTGATCCTCCCGCTCCCATGTGCTCTCATAGAGATTCTTGTGTAACCTCCTAAAGTACGCTAAATGAATTGATCATGCCCAAAGGATCATATCCTAACAATCCTTGATCTCTACTGGATACTCATCAAAATTCACTCAATACACGATGTCCATCTCTCCCTAATTGATAACGTGTGATGGGTCATGCATGTACCTCCTCATCTGCGACACGCGAAATATATTGTGTACCCATTATAACTACATAGGTTGAGAAAAGTGGTATTCCACCTTGCCAACTATATGTAGAATCTGTAAATGGGTGATTAACATCAGATCTAAATTGTCTCCCTATCCAAATATTCCCAATCCCCATGGATGTAAAATCGATATAAAAACATGGTCTTCTACCTTAATATCTAAAGCCATAAATCACCTTTCACCGTAATAATTATGATGGATTTGTGAAGACTTCATCTTCTCATGGATGATATTAACATTTTCTGTCGTAGTTTGCACCCACTCCATGACCATGAGTGTTGACTTTCTATGGACATTCCAACAAAATGGTGACCTTCAGTATGACCTTTACAATCCTCGAAGGGTTATATACTAATGTTGGAATGGTATCTATTGTTGTAAGTGAACACCACCAGAGGTATTTGATCCTCCAAACTATAGAAAATGTGTAGCATGAATGTTTGTATCATGATATTTAGAACATAAATGGTCTTTTCTGTCTGGTCATCCGTCTATGGGAGAAATGCTATGCACAAGAGAAAATGGGTCCCAAATTCCACCTATAATCATTTACAAAACTGGGATTTATAGAGACATTCATGAATAGAAAAAAATATTAAATGGAACTCTATGGATTAAAACCATTTATGGAACCTAGAAGAATCATAGGATCTCTACTAAACTCTAATTTTGGATAGCTATGAATTTGGATGACTTGGTGAGTCGGTTTAAGATCACTCAAATGACACCGTTTCTCCTAGGCATACATGGTAAAACCGTAATGAAGTCCATCAATATCTCATTCAAATTACATTATGTAACCTCAAGGGGTTGAGCTCTACCAGTTGGAAAAAAGTTCTCTTCCTTCACTTTCTGAAATATAAGGCATCGAGAAACAAATTCGGAAACTCCTTTCATAATACCAAGCCACCAAAACTAGCATCGAAGGTCCCTGTAAATCTTATCCTCACCTAGATGTACCGAAAAAGTGTATTAATATGACTCCCTCATATCCTTATCCTGCAACCTCATGGGTACCATAGTTTATCCTTTGATCTGAATGACACACTCCCCAACTTTTAATTATCCATCAATTGTATTCCCAATGGGAATCTAAGCATGTGTGGTCTCGTAGTTTCCATCCTCAAGTTGTGGCTCCCTAACTCAATGCACTAGTGGGGGGATGAAAACCATATAGTAATTTGAAGATTATATATCTCCATCCATAAAGGATATATACAATGAGAGAAACTACTATGATGCCTCATTCAGCAACACCAAACATGATCTCCTCCTAAGAGAATCTTCCCCCACGTCCACCATCCAAAGAGTATAGAAAATATGAATGTCTTAGTCCTAGAGTAATTATATCTATATAATCTATATAATGTTAAGATATTTTTGAGAGAATATATTTGGAGACTCTGATGATTAGTGTAGATGAAAAAACAATCGATCATCAGGTATTATCGCTTCATCTTCAATATGAAGACTACCACAGCTAACTCAAGATCATGGGTCACATATTTCTTCTCATGTGGTGTCAATATGAATAAAACATAAGCTACAATAACTTTTATTTGGATCAAGACAAAACCAGGTCTGGACCATGATGCATCGCATAACGCCACGTACTCGACGCCTTCATCTAGTAAACTGAAGATGGGATCAATCGTCAACCTCTTCCTTAGCTCTAGAAAGTACTAATACCACTTTTCCATACACATGAGAGGATTACCATTTCAGGTCATTATTTTAATTTTTTATTACACTCTAGAAAATTTAGGTACAAACCATTGATAGTACCTTTCCTATCAAAGGAATCTATGAACCTTGTTAATTCACTTGGGTGGCTCCTAAGAAAGAACTGCATCAACCTTCACTAGATCCACTGTAACTCGATCCTCTGAGATGAAATTTCCTAGGATATAGAAATTTTGAATCAAGAAATACCACTTTGCTAACGTTTTGTATATATGGTTATCTCAATGAGTGTCTGGAACTAAGATTATGTGCATCACATGCTTTTCCTTAGATGTCGAATACACATGGATTCCATTGATGAAGTCAACCATGAATCAGTTTAAATAAGGCTGAAAGATATAATTGATGCACCACCAAATATATTTTTTTATTATAAATAAGAACACTTTTATGGAGAATTTGTGAAGCCAACAATTTCACCCTTTTCGTCAAACACTATAGCACATTAAAATTTGTTAAAGACCAACACAAAACCAGTAGACCTACTATCCTAAATCAATTTCCCGAAGAGTGATGTTACCTCTTTCCAGGGTCAAATCTAATGATTCCTTCAAAATTGGATGCCAACATCTCCCATGATCTTAATAACTCCTTCTCATCTATTTTTTTGTTGTTGAAACATCTAACTAGGATTTGGTGTTGTTTGTCAATCCACTCACTTTATTGCATGGTCGTGTCAACTTGCATCGGTCTTTCTTTCATCCCTTCCATAGTCTTAGAAGAAGAATGGATGTCTACCACCTTCTTAGCCATCCCATCCTCTTAAAGATCTATAAACTCGCATGGGTCTTCCCTGATCACAGCCTCCACTTTCGGCTCCCCACACATCCCATTCACTCCCACCTTGACAGGTGAGGCCAATTCACCCACTTACACCTCCTCTTCTACTACACCTATCTTATTAGTTGGCCGGTTCCTACCTCCCTCTATAAACCTAGAGAAGCATCCACATTCTCCATTGTTATCACCTCCTCTATATGTATGTGCCCCTCCTCATGTTGATATCCTTCCAAAGAGGGTTCATTCTCATGTGACTCTGTGACCAAGACTGGCTGTCCATCCACTCTCCCCACTGATTGGGACTCAGGCTCATTGGGTTAGTCCTATTTTTTAGCCAACTGGGACTCCATCGGTCTAGGTAGAGAAGAGAAGTCTTTTTATCCATTCGGGTTTGGATTACTAGAATCAATTCAGCACCCTAGGTCAATATTTTCATTGTTCATTTTCTTCCGTCTTTTGTTGTGCATGTATTTTCTCTCCCCTCCCATTCCATTGTCCCAAAAAGTTGGCCATCACTCTCAGAATAAATCTCATAAGAACCCATGGAGTGTATCTCACACTCCCCCTCATTACTAACATTCCCAAACCAATTGTCTAGGAATATATAGGAAAGAGCTTCCCTCATGTTGAAGACCTTTCGGGAGTCGAGTGTTTTGTGACCCCCATTGAAATCCGCTCCCACTCATAACCTATCATCGATTTATACTTTCCATTAGAAACCCTTCTAAGGACCATGTTACTACCCACCCACAACACCATTGCATTAGATCTGAGAAATTGGCATGCCTCAGCCCCTACAACTGAGCAATATAGTTCATCAGCTCCTACAACTCCCTCAGAGCATGATTGAGAGTAGCAGGTGAGTCCTGAGTACCTTTAGCCGCTTCACTGGACTGAGCGCCCACTACTATGGTCCTGTTGTGGGGGGAGTAGCCATGTCTCCACACAACCTCATGAAGACTGCCTCTACACTTGGACCTAGAGGTATCATGTCTGGTTTTGTGCACCTCAGCTTCCCCTGTGGATTCCACAATCTCCAGATTACCCCCATAGCTAGATTCTTTCTCATCCCAAACGTCAAAATCCCACACCCTCTAGCTCTCAAGAGCCTCAGCCAATACCAAATTCCCCTTAGTTGTGTCGATAACCTATTGTCGAACCCTACACCCACGACGACAGACATAGACCAAGTTCCCTACATTGTGTCATCTCAGGCAGAAACCAGGCCACTATTCGAAGACCACCATTTTCCTCCAACAAAACTCCTCTCCAACCGAAATCAACAGCCACTCCGTGGGAGGCTATGAAACATCACCCTCGATGAAAACCTGAGTAGAAATAGATTGACATACCACCAACGTCTGACTATCAGAGAACTAAAATATGCCTATCATTTTTCCAATCATTATAATAATTGAGGGGTTCTATAAAGGAACGAGTAAATCATGGAAGGTTACCCAAACAGGGGACAACAACGCATCATGATTCCTGATGAGTTCAGTATACTAGGGGAGAAGATAAAAACCGCATCCATTGATTGCAAAAGGGGCACAGAACTAGGCGAAAATAAGGTCATCCTCTAAGGGGAAGCGATCTATCAGGTGTCACCGATCGAAGAGACCCACCACGGCGCTCTCCCGGAGATCCCAATAATCAAATATGAACTGATCGAAAGCATCGACAGAGGTACACGAGCCTCTGAATCGAACAAATATCATCAACCTATGAGGGTTCAGGTCCTCATTAAAAAATGGAAAACAACCATGCCCCATTCCACTAATCAAATAGGTCATCGATCCACAGTAGTTGATACTCTTTATTCCAAATCACTTGGTTTAATATCCAATAATCCACACATAACCACAATATCCTATCATTTGTCTTGGAAAACAAAACAAGGGTTTCCATGGGTGAAACAATAATTCTCATAAATATATTATTTTTAATGTCCTTTAACTATACCCTAGACACACAAATAACTACGACAACCCTCTGATATAATGGTATAGATATAAGTTTCAACATGTGTTGTAGATCAATGCAAAAGTCTATCTCCCTATAGGAAGTTAAAACTAGATTATATTCAAGAAATATGTCCTCATACTCCGCACCACTACTGGAAACTGAGGTCTCATTATATCCACTGAACTAAGGGTTAGGCTAGCCAACATATGAGTAATCGTCTACACCCTCTTATTCAAGAGTCTGAAATATGCTACCTTGATTTATTTTCCACCAATAAAGGATAATCTATTCCCATCACTACAGATTCACTTCAATCATCACCTAAAATAGTCAATCTGATCAGGATCTATGGATAGATAGACTCTACCATGAATGAATTCATAAGACAACTATGCCACTAGAAAGAAATAAAAACAAAAATATAACCCCAACAGTTAGTTCACACTTTTGGCACCAGTGTGTGATCATCGAGTCGCCTACAGTATCATTCTCCAAGTGTATCGTTTTATTTAATGGTTCAACCAAAATCTATAAGATTCAAATATGAATAGTCATGAGAAAACAATGACTAACAAATGCATCGATAAATAATGAATTTTAGGTATAAAAGAAAATTATTATAACTTGTATCATTCCTAAAGAATCAGGGTAATAATCCTACATAGACTATAGCTGGCATCATCTGTGACCTCTGTATTTTTGATGCTGACGTAGACCACCTAGAGGCAGTGGTGGTAATAGGTCAATCACCAACCAACACCTTCTACCCTATCAATCCCTCTGACACATCCACCTCTATTTGGACCATCATGATAATATCTCTATTTTTATCTATGAGGTCTCTAGACCATCTCTCGATTAGTTATACATCAGGTCATGCAATATCATGTTAGATGTCCCTAACCGTCATATGTGAAACACCTCATCTCCCTTGGATAATTTGAGCCACACCGGGATACATTCCCCACTAACCCTATGTCCTGGTATCACCTCTTAAGGTAGATGACCTTCTTCGATACCTGTGAATATCGGGGCTATATACTGCTGAGGTATCAGCTATCGCTGTCCCACTTCTGGATCCCACTACTAGTGTATGGTCTTCCCAAAATATTTCCCATAACATGGATCGCCCATGTACACCAGCATAAGTATAAATTATAAGGGAGACCACTAATACCCTAATGTCATGGAATAATCCCATTTCAATGGTCTAAGCTCAAAAGAAATGTTCTCATAAAATATCCAATGAGATGTGTGAATGATCAGTAAAATTCACTGAATACACCACCACATTCATACTACCTTACTACAAATGATGGGGATCATGTATGCATACTTATCGCAACATGGATGTATAGAACTCCAATCCAAATTTATTTTTTATGTTTGTTTAGGGGAGTGTAATTTCTTCTTGTGACCAAGTCACCATGCTCCACCATCACCCTACAAATCCCCTAAGATGAGTCATGAAAAAGACTACCATATGATTGGTGGTCGTCATCACAAGGTGGAATTCAAGAGAGATTGCCTCTAGCCAGTCCTCATCCATATGGGGGTCAGTTCCACCCCATAACAGTGGATGTCACGAACTATGAAACTCATGAAACACATTCTGTTGGTGTGAATCCTTAGATGGTAGTGCTGGTAGTAGCTGATGGTCGATGGGTGGTGGTATTGCCGGTAAACCTCACAGATGCTCTATGTTTGGTATAAGACCCAACAATGATTCCTCTTTACTATGTGGATCCTCTCCATGATCAAATGGTGGAATCATGGATGACTACCTACATTGAGGAATCCTCAAATAAAATAATTTGTACCATAAGACAAATAATATATCAGGGGAGACGTCTCAAGAATGATATGGAAAACACAACCATTATTATATGATTCATGTACCCTTTTTCCCTACAACTAATGTTCTCATGTACCTAGTTGAAAAGAATTTTTTCAGAGTCATGGTGTATTGATACATCTACCGCTACACCAATACTAGTGCCCTAGTACAGAAACCCAAACTCAAACAACATAATATAGTTTCTCCAAACCAATTTCATAGGATCCTGATCATAAAGTAGAACCAACCACCAATGATTCCAAACTTTCATGAACCTTCACATCGCGGAATGTGTCATGACTAACCTAATTTAATCTATTATAGGCTAGGTGATGATGACCAGCACTGAGTTGGAATTTACCGCAAATGGGAGGCATTAGCCTAATGTATTTGTCCACTCACACACATGTCAATTCCAAACAATGCTGAAATGTAAAACAACTAATATAATGAATGCATACAAATAAGAACCCTCAACAATAGTACAACTGGAATCAAAGGAAAAATAAACCTAAAAAATTTCAATCCCACTATATGAGTTTGTACAAAAGTCCATCCAACACTATAATGATCTAGCATTCTCCATGGGTGAGGACTATGTCAATGTTATGACCCCAGTTATCACCTCAGTCCTCCCAACTCCAACTATGCACCACCCACTCCATTTCCTCCTAGGACATCATGAAAAGGTCTTCCATCTTCAAAAGACATGACACGTTAAAAAAATCCCATGCATGGGAGAGTATACCAATACATAGTAGGACTCCTTGAAAACACTTAATATGAATAACTTAGTGTATTCATGGGACACCGCAAGATTTCATAGTAAGTCATTTCTTTAATGTAATTCAATAACTTGAGCTAAATGAATCACCGAGTTTGAGTGAACCAAGACTCACCTAATTAGCTATTCAAAAATGGTTACGTATAGTATTATCTGCATTTTTAATTTTATATATTCCATAAAAATTTTGACATCAATATTATGTGTTTCTTAGACATAATATAAGAAAGAATTCTTTTTTTAGATAATGGAAGTATTTTTCACAAAATCAATTTTACCACCTTTTAAAGGAGAACCCTTTTTAAATTAAATATTTTACACTTTTCTATATTTAATTTTACAAAACAAACTACTTATTTAAAATAAATACATAAAAAAATTAGTTTTGATAAATTTTTGGTGTTTCTCTAATAACTTTTATATTTGGGTGAATATTGAAAAGTAGTAAATTTTAATTGAAATCAACTTTTTAAATCAAAATAATTTATAGTGTTAAATTATACAATTGAATGTTTTGGAATTATAATTAGATTATATTTTTATATTTTAATACAATATAGGTAATTAAATGTAATTTAACATTTAAACTGAACATAAACAAGTGTCAATCTTTTTATAGTTATTGTTTCATAAAATCATGTTCTTTGTTTTGACAACAGGAATTGAGTTTAAATAAATATACACCAATTTACTGTTTTTAATTTTGAAAAATCGATTACATAGTTGGGATAATTTGGTCAAATTTTTTTAAAAATGTAAACTTTATTTTTAGACATTATGAACATTTACATCAGTAAATATTTTATTTCTCATGGTAAAAGGGTGAATCTGGTAAATAAAGGTAAATAAATTTAATTATAATAATATTAAATTATTGTAACATTTGTCATATTCATATCGGATGATACATTTCCCACAATTGGAATCATAGGGTCGATTTTGGGACTCCATGGAGCCACATGACACTGATAATGACACTTAATATTAAATAATTATAATTAACGACAAAAATGACATAAACATATATATTTTAGTAAAATAATTTTTTCAGGTGTTATTTAAGATATCCTTTCTACATTAATGTTTAATTTTAAATATAAAAATATTTAATACATCATGGTTTTTTTTATAATTTTTAGACATCAAATCATTAAAATTAATAAGGACACAATAATGACGTTGTTTTTACCTCAATAATGAATTATTTATATAAATGATAATAAAAATATTAGAACAATATCCAAAACTATTCCAATTCTTATTAGATTATTTTATTTCGAACATGAGTTATCTTATCATCGACTTTAATGAGTTATGGTCTTTTAGAAATATAAAATCATTATATAATAAAATAATATTTTCAAACATTCTAAAAGTGCCCCTCCTCCCACTTATAAAAATCCCCCACCTCTATCCCATTTTCCACACATATCTAGCCTATTGGCTCATCCATACTATAAACAATTGATCTAAATACATCCCTATCCTCCGCTTAAAAGGCTTACCTTAGGCAGAATGCACTTCAAGGAATAATTTTGGATCAATCCAACTGGAGTTACCTGATTTAAATGTAACATCTCCTCTTATGTTCTTACATTTTATTTTACTTCTCTAAGCCCCATAAACATTCATTATTCATTTTTTTATTATAAAAATAATATCCTAAATATATTAGGTTTTTGTAATCATATGTATTTGAACTACACTTATAACAATCTCCATATAATGTTTATATAACATAATGTTTCTGTGGACGACGAACTACTGCCTCATAAACGATGATTGTTCAATGTTGTAATACCACCTCTTATGGTGGCCATTTTGATTGCACTGTAATTATATATGATAATAATAATATTTATTTTACCTATAATATTATTTAATTATCTTCTATATCATACCTTTATTCTATTCATGTTGTATATTTACGATAATTTCATTTGAGAAAGTGCGGACTATCGTCCCATCAAAGTGATATGACTCATACATTCCATAAATGGAATGTATAAAGGATATTATTAATGAAATTACGTAACATATATAAAATATTATACTATATCAGAATAATAATATACCTATGTATCATTTGGTCTTATTTCATTTTAAAATAAAAAAATGAAATGGAAGTAGCATCCATGGGAACGTACAGATTACCGTCTCCATGAACACGATTAGATTCATTCCCCATCGTTTCCATTCAAGAATAATTTTCATTTTATTTTTAAAAATAATATTTAAGAACATTATATCATTTTATATATGTATAAAATACATCCTACCCATAACAAATATGACTTACCGAACAAAACATATAAAGGATAATGAATCAATTAACACTTGAAACAATGATACTACAAACATATTATTAGAAAAGCAATATTAAAAGATCATAAACGATATTATATTTATCTATTTTGTTCTTGTATAATTAAATAAAAATTATTTAACTGTTATACATGAGGTTAACATACCATCATATAATGAAATGTGCAATGTAAGGATAAATTCTACAATTTCATCATTATCCGAAGTTTTTTTCACGTGAGTATCCACTGGGACCTCTTTATCATCCACAAATGTGTATCATATAAATATTTTCAGAGTGAATATTTTAAGGTTTTATATAAGGGAATATTTAACAAGATCATCATTTTAAATGGTTTATATGTTTATTCTTCTAAATCATCTTCATTAATGTCCATGTTTTCAAAATGTTTTTTAAAGATTTATTTATATGGATATGAATGTTTTTAAAATGATAATTCCATTCAAAAGATTAATAGTCATATGGGAAACTTTGATACATAGATTTATTTAAATGTATTACTTTATAAATTGTGTGACTTTTAAATGTTTTCAAGAAAATTTGATATTTTTCTCAAAGAGTTTTACAAATCATATTGATCTATGTCAACATCCTTTGACGGATTTATAACTTGTTTGAAATTTATTTATTATGATATTAATCTTCCATATTGTATTCATTGTTATGTGTTATTTTTGAATATTGATGTGTTATTTTTATTCCATTGAGGGCTTATGGATAAAGAATTGACATTTCGTATTCGAGTTTTAATACGAATGTTTAAGTTTTGTTTAAAACATTTCCAATGAGGAATGCACTGGACTTAGTAAGAGACAGGTGGAGCCCGCTAAAGTTCCTCGATCCATCGGGAGGTCTCATGAAGCAAGCTAGTGCCTTGGAACAAGTCCATGAAAAAGTATTATTTGTAGTCTTTGAACAAGCCCTAGACTATGTGGTTATGAAGTCTGGCATTATGCACTCCATCATTATGAAATTTACTATTCATATTACATGTGATTATTCATTAATTATAATCTCCATGTGAATAACTAAATGGAATTATTTGATTTATCATTGAAATATTATGATGAAGTATACGTTTAAAAGGCTTATTTTTTAGTCTTAGGCATTTCCTTAAATGTTTATGCTCATTTAGGAATGTTTTTTCTATATTGCTATCATTACAGATAATCTGAGCTCACCCCTTTACTATGTTTTATTTTCCTTTTATTCCAAGATGTGTATAATTATTGATAAATATGGTTAAGATAGGGGGGTTACAAAAGTTATTATAGGAAATAAAGAAATAACCATGAAAAATAAATTATGAAAAACTCTGATTAGATAACATTACCCTAAGATAGACATTGAGGATTATTATAGAAGAACATCCTAGAATTATTGTAATGTAGTGATTTTGTGAATTTTCCATGCAATACATCTCTTTCTGGATATGAGATGGTAGATGCGTCTCTGGATGATATGTAGCTAAGAGTGAAAACTCTGACAAGGAGTTTTGTGCTTGAGCCGGGGTATCGTGGTACATGACAACGAGCCTTGATGCACTCTTGTTTACGATACTCTCGGGGGATATTCTTATGATAATTCTCGTTTTTTACAAGACATTATGAAGTATTTAGAGGTAAATACTTCCTTACATAAAACATTTTTTATGATTATAGATTATTTTCTTAATATTTTCCATTTATGTTATGTATTTTACATGTTTTGAATTATGCATTCCGATTTATAAAACTAACCTACTTTATGTAATTTTTTAGAAATGGTGCCCAATAGAAGGAATGATAACTCTAGTAATAAGAATGATCCAAATAGTTATAAGGATAATATATTTCATGGTATTAACTAAAAATTAAAAAGGAAATAGACTCCCATGTATTATCATCATATGAAGAAATATTACATGTGCTAATAAGATATGTAAAGAATTATTTGAGTCTTATGGATTTAAAGGGAATCCAGTGAAGAAAAGGATTGTAGAGAGAGAGAGATGAGTAAAGGGTATAATGGAAAGAAGGATATTCCCTTATGTGATAACAGTTGAAAGAATGACCTTGGAAATCTGCTTGAAGGGAATTTGAGTTTGTTATAATGTAGGGAAAAAGGACACCATGTACATGATTCCAAAGGTAGGAAAAACGTTTCAAACATACAATAGATCATCTTCAAGGAGATGGGTCCCTACACGAATAAATGTCCCAATCATTATAGTTTAACGCAAATGATGGGGTTGGTTAAGAATCCAGTTATTATATTACCATAGATAAAGAGCAAGGGCTAGTTTTCTTAAGTTTATATTAAAGAATCATGTCATTTGAGTATTTTGTAAATGATGTACTGGTTATAATAACTATGGATTATATAAGGATTATACTTCAGTACTATTTCATTAAAGATTTGAGATTGTGTGTTAAAAAAAAGCGACTCAATGGCAAGTTAGATTTTTTGGAAAATACATTGTTGAAGGAAAGATAATATTTAATATGGTCCTGATACTGTGGTATTGATTTTGTAATAATATTTGATTGATTTGGATAAATTATATTGGATATTATTAACTACATTGGAACTAATTAATGTTTTCTATTCCTTAATTATTGGTGATTACATCCATTTTTGGATTCTAGGAGTATATGTTGTATTATATGATTTATAGAATGAATAAAGAAGTATATACCTATTCAAATATGGTTTTCTGGAAATTCATTTTATTACCACATTTTAAGAGAATACATGATAAAGTTATTCATATGTATATCATGTGACCTTCCTTATAAATTTTGGAATATGGGTTTAGACATAATTATTGTGGATATGTCTAAAGGTTTGAATATATTATGGTTGATATTGTATACTTTTTTTTAGGGTTGGATAATTTCTTGAGATTATTTTGGTATTGTCATAAAAAGGAAAACCCGATGGTCTGGTGACAACCCGTCACGTCCAACAAGGATGTGATACTTTAACCCACAATCGAAGGGAGACAAGGGTAATCACCTACCATTGGCTTACGTGATTTCCTAGTTTGTATAATGTAATTTTTTTAAATACTCTGACAAATGATTTATAAATTCATTATTTTTGGAACCCTATATGATTTGGATACATAGAAATTTTTTGAATAATATTATCTTTTGGAGTGAAAGATGAGCTTGTGGTATGATTTAGTTGAAGGATGAATCTGAAGTTGCCAAGTATAATTTTTTCCTTTTATGAAAAAATTAATTAATTATTAAACATTTGGTAACAGATCATAAATCCCAAAATGTGTTATCCTAATACCTTATGTTTTTTTTGAATCGATGATATTTTAAATCATCATATACTGATGGGTTTGAGGGCCTCAATTTAACAAATTATTGTGAAGGTTGACCTCAATCACTCCCTATAAATATTTACATTTTTCCTCCAATTAAATATCTTTATTTTCCACTAATGTTCTCTTAATCGAGATCATAAATTGTGGGAGACTTTTTTATTTCTCATTCCATCTTAGTAAGACTATATTTTATTATCCCAATTTCCAATATGGGTTTTCCACCAAGGTATTTTTCTATTTTTAACATTTTATTTCCGAATATAAATATAAAATTACTGGGAGGAAATTTTTTGAAGGGGGAGAATATTATACCCCAAGATTTTATAGTACGTTATTTCTCAAATATAATTCTATAACATGTGCTACACAAAACACCTAGTTTGAGCTCACCTCAAATTACCATACTAGTTGTTCAAAAGCAGTTACGAATAGTATTATCTAAATTTTGAATTTTATATATTTAATTTAGATTTTAACATTCATATAATTTGATTCATGGAAATAATATAAGATCAAATTCATTTTATTCAGATTAAGGAATTATTTTTTCAGAAAAATAAATTTTACCGCTTTTTAATGGAGATCCATTTCAAAATCCAATATTTGACACTTTATAATAGTAAATTTAGCCAAATAAAGTTCTTCATTTGAATTGGGACATAAAAATTTAGTTTTGATAAATTTTTTGTGTTTTTCTGATAACTTTCATATTTGGGTGAATAATGAAAAATACTAAATTTTAATTGAAAACAACTTTTTAATAAAAATAATTTATACTGTTAAATTTTAAATTTTAACTGTTTTTATGTATAATTATATTATATTTTTATCATTTAATACAATTTATGTCATTATATGTAATTTCACCTTCAAAATGGAGATAAACAAGTGTCAATATTTT
This sequence comes from Viscum album, assembly GCA_963277665.1. NCBI lineage: Eukaryota > Viridiplantae > Streptophyta > Magnoliopsida > Santalales > Viscaceae > Viscum > Viscum album. Next base: position 1,057,433,406 of record OY728146.1, on the reverse strand, counting down.
GACAGTTATTATTTCTTAAAAACACACTTTTTGTTTTGACAATGGAAATTAATTTTAAATAAATTTATGCCACATCTCGGTATTGAATTTGAAAAAATATATTATATATTTATAATTAGGGGGTCCAAATTTTTTAAATAGGTAACTTTTATTTTTATTCATAATGAACATTATTTCATTAAATATTTTATTTACCAGGGATAAAGGATAAACAAATATAATTATAATAATTTTAAATTACCCTAAAATGTGTCATATTCATATTTTTTTATACATGTCCTACCAATGACATACTTGGGTCGATTTTGGGACCCCATGAAGCCACATGAGAGTGAAATTCATAATTTATATTAACAAATTATAAAAAAAAAGACAATAATCACAAAAACCAATATCTTTTAGAAAAATTATTTCTACAAGGGGTTATTTATGTTATCATTTCGACTATATATATTCATTTGGATGATAATATAATTTAATACACCAAGTATTTTTTCATAATTTTTGGACATCATATAAATAAAATTATTTATGAGACAATAATGTTGTAGTGTTTATCTCATTAAAGAATGATTTATATAAGTGAGATTATAAAAATTAAAACAATATCCAAAACAGGTACAATTATTTTTTGATGATTATATTTCAAAAATTATTCATCTTATATTCATCTTAAATGAGTTTTTGACCTTTAGAAACCAAAAATCAATATATAATAAAATTATATTTTCAAACATTCATAAACAGTTCCTCCACTCCCTTATAAAAATCCCTCACCTCTAACCCATTTCTCACACCTCTCAAGCATATTTGATCATACAAACTCTACCCAATTAAGCTCTCTACATCCCTATATTCTTTATAAAGGCCTTAACTTATAAAGAAGGCACTTCAAAGAATCCATTTGGTTCAAACCAAAGGAAGTTACCCAATTTAATGGTAACATTTCCTTTTAAGTTATTTTATTTTATTTTCTCTTTAATCCCCTAAACTCACTTTATTCCATTATTGTATAACAAAAACATTATTCTAAATATAATTGGTTGTTTTTATGAGAATTATTTGAACTAAACTTACAGAAACGTCCATCTAATGGATACAGAACATAATGTTTCTTCGGACGACGAACTACTACCTCATGAAATGATGATTGTTCAATATTCTACTACCACCTCTTCTAATGGTCATTATGATGAAACTATAATTATATATGACATTTATGATATTTATTTTATCTATAATATTCTTTAATTATATTTTATATATTTACTTTATTCTTTTCATGTTGTATATATACGATTATTTAATTTGAGAAAGTGCGGACTACCGCCCCCGTCAAAGTGATATGACTCATTCATACCATAGATGAAACATATAAAGGATGTTTTCAATTAACTTAAATAAGATATATAAAATATTATATTATAATGGAATAATAATATTACTATTTATCAATTGGCCTTCGTTCATTTTAAAATAAAAAAAAATTAAATGGAAGTAGTGTTCGTGTGTGCGTACAGATTTCTGTCACCACGAACGCGATGTTATTCATTACCCATCATAACCATTCAAGAATAATATTATTTTTATTTTTAAAAAATACAATTTAAGACCATTTTATCATTTTGGATGTGAATAAATTACATCTTATCTCTAACAAACATGACTTACATAACAAAACATATAAATGAAAATGAATCAGTTAAAACCTGAAAAAATGATACTTCTAAAATATTATCAATAGTACAATATTAAAAGAACATTTATGATAACATATTTATGAATTTGGTACTTGTATAATTTAATAAGAATGATTTAACTATTATAAAATATGTTAACATACCCGAGTCTATGTAAAAGTACAAGGTAATGGTTAATTCTAAAATATAATTATTATCTGATGTTGTTTTTACGTGGGTATCAACCAGAACCTATTATTCATCCACACCCTTGATTCATATAAATATTTAAAAAAGTATTATTTTTAGGTTTTGTGGAAGGGACTTTTTAAATAGATCATCAATTTAAATGGTTTGAATATTTAGTCTTCTAAATATTTCGCATTAATGCCAGTGTTATTAAAATGTTTTTAATGATTTTTTATATAGCCGTGAATGTTTTTAAAATGTAAAATTCTTTCAAATGTTTCAAATTGGTATGGGAAAATTTCATTAAATAATGGATTTATATTTTTTCTTTTTAAATTGTGTTTTTTAAATGTTTCCATCAAAAAGGGATATTTCTCTCAAAGAGTTTTTCAAATCATTTTCATCTATGTCAACATCATTTGATGGATTTTAAAATTCTTTAAAGTTGATTTATTATGATACAAATATTCAATATTGTATTGAAGGTTTTGTGATATGGTTGACTATGGGTGTGTTGTTTTTATACCATTCATGGTTTATGGATAAAGTATTGACATTTTATATTATAGTTTTAATATAACTGTTTATGTTATTTTTGAACCTTTTCATATGAGGAATGCATTGGACTTAGTAAGTGATGGGTGGAGCACGTTCTTTCTTCTCGATGAATCGGTAGGTCTAACGAGTCAAACTAGTGTATTGGCACAAGGCCTTCAAAGAATCTTATTTGTAGTCTTGGAAGAATGCCTTGACTATGTTGTTATGTAGTCTAAAATTAAGCATTCCATCATTATGAATTTGACTATTGATATTACATGTGATCATTTGACTAGTAGAACATTCATGTGAATAAGTAAATGGAATTATTTTATTTATCATCGTTATGTTATGAAGAAGAGTATATTCTTATGGCTTCTGTTTTAGTCTTATACATAGCCATAAATGTTTATTCTCATTTATGAACGTTTCCATTATATTTTCATACTTACTGAGCATCTCATATCACCCCATTCAAAATTTTTATTTTCCTAGGATTCCAAGAAATTTATTATGATTGAAAAAAGGGTTAATCTAGGGGATTGATGGAGTTCTTAGAGGATAAATTATGTTGTGTTTTATTTTCTAATGTGTAATGTATCGTTCATGTATATAATCTATTTTCAAAGACTCCTAAACTAATTAGTCTTGCGGGACATGATTGCTTGTAATCATGCCAATGTATAACAATAATACACCAACTTTGCGCTTCTGGGGTCGGGGCATTAAAATTCATCTAAAAAACGAGGTAACACTTTATAACTGATACAATAAGTAAAGAAAACTGATATATACTCAAAAGATACACCACACCAATAAATAGTGATAACTATCTATCAACCACATGATTGTGTTTGAAACAATTCATGTTCGGGGAGAACTCTCTCCTCCATCCATGATATCATCGTAGACACTTGAAAACGAGGTCTAGCCCTTTTGGTCCACACCCAAAGGAAAAAAATAGTAAAAGAATAATATGATACACAAAGATGGGGTCACACCCAGAACCGCTGGGGGATACCATGAACCCAATATGGTTCAACCTGCTATGTAGGGGTTCATGTTCCTGTGATTCCACAAACACTACTGATATAGCCTGTTAGATGGATGAACAACATCCTACACTGGGAGGTCACACAGATTCCACATACTCTGGTTGGGAGGAAAGATGATTTCATTGTATTCTCGTGGGGGGATTCCAAAATGCAATCTAATACTCAACCTTTAGAGTGGATTACAATATAGTGATGTTGATGTAATGTCGCACTATACCCGCAAGGAAAGGTGTAAAGGAATATACCGAACCAATACTATTCCAAACATGTAAAAATAAGATACTCAATCACTATTGATTTGAACCATCCCCTCAAGAATGCTTCACAATTAATTGACTGAGGCCTGTAGACCAACCCCCACAATTGGTCCACCTACCGATGTAGTTAGTCCACCTACCAAGAAGACCAGTAGCCCATGGACTTGCAATTGTGGTCAATCCACTTATTGCACCTCACTTCCCTCTATAGTTGCATGATTTGGATGACCACCAGGGGTCCGACCATGAAATTTTTGTGCCCACATAAACTGAATCGTTCAAGCCATCATGGTCGACCACCATGGTCAATCTCCCCAGCTACCTCAGATCAGAACCAGTTCAGACTTGGGTCCATCTCGCCTAGCACGAACAACTGAACCTAACCAACCCACCATCCAAGCCTGGCCTAAAGGACCACTCAGTGTCCTCCTCCATTTCCACATATGACGCTGCACTCCTACATCCGCCACTACAGTCCCACATCAAGTAACGCATCTGCCTCCACTACCATATATAATCTCCTCCACATCCTCCTTTACGATATCTGGTAGCGACGCCTCCACCTACATGCGGGAAATCGCTGGCCACTGCTACCACATCCACACAAATCTAGTCCCTTCTATAGACTACCACACCTCCTCTGATATTAAAAAATCTAAAACGTCATAGAACCAAGATCTTTCAGTCCTTATATACACTAATACATCTTCAAGATTTAATTCACCTCAAATCCGAGGGTCTGATCGAGTTCCAAACCACCGATAAATGTCGATATAAGGCAATTAGGTTTCAAATGGAAATAAACATGAATAACGAAGGGATAAATGAAAAATAATGATGGTTCATCATAATTTTACAATAATTACTGTACAAGGATAAGTAAAATTGTATTTGGGTTAGAAAAATAGATAAAACAAACCCTGTGAAATAAAACCCTTCCCAAAAAGTAATGGATCCAAAACTCAATCCATTTTTCAATTTATTTATGATCCTTTTAAGAATTAAGTACGGGGAATAGAAACACAGAAACAAATTCTCTAAATCAATTTGGATCTATCAATGAAGAATAACAAAGCCGTTTTTCATACATTGGTGAGATCCATCAAAATCAGCGCGCATCAATCGCCCATCATTGTTCCATTGTCATTTTTCATAAAGAATTATGATAGATCTTTCTCCATGATCCTCAAGAAGTTCCAGGGTAATTCCTCTAACCCTAGAATTATGAAATAAGGATACACTAAAATATAATTTATCTACATCTCTATGTCAATAAAATAATATAATTATTTTATCCACTTCCAACATATGGAATCTTTTTCACAAACGACCCGGTCTGATAAAGGATAGATCACACCTAGGGTAAAAACTCTATTCTAAAATCAATGGTTCCCTTAAATGTCTAATCCGATCACCTGTTTTGTAGATATTACACTTTTTTTTGAAAAACTAGGTGTTTGTGATATTAAAGAGTTTATTATTTTTTTTTAAAAAAAATTCTTCACTGCATCCCTCAGAAGGGTGGGTCATCACCACACATTGTCTATAAAAAAATACATAAAAAATATAAAAACTAAATATAAAACCAATATGTTACAACATATTATTAATTTTATTCCATTTCAATATTTTCTTTAATGAAATTCATTTTTTTTTCTATTATCAAATGATTGATTAAATTATTTTGTAACTAAATTTTCCTTTCTTTAATTTTTTTAAAATAAACTTTTTATCATTTTAAAAATGAGGTACCATTTATAAATTTTGTAAAAAAACATTGTTTTAAATTTTAATGTATGAGAATGATTTCCTAAAATCATAACTAATCTTTTATTTGAATCATAATTTGAAATTTTTCAAATTTTTCAAATAAAATAATGTACGTAATACTATAAAACGTTTTAGATGTTAAATATATTATGTCAAAATTATATGGTGTATTTTCCTTAAGAAAATTTCCTATGAATTTTTAGAGTTATTTTTATATATAACAACAACATTTTATGTATCTTATGGTTTACTATGGATTTTATCCTATGTTACCATAATTATTATTTTTATTTATTGAAAATTTTTATGATGGTGAAATCTTATGGGAACCCATTTATTTTTACATTTATAAGGCTATGACAAAATTAAATAATATATCATGAGATTATGTTGAATATAAAAATTTATTATGATTATGTAATTTGTGGGTTTGTTATATTCATCCAATGAATTGTGTAAGGATTCTGGTTTTATGAGCTCAAATTTTAGATGATCGGTTATCCCAATACCAAAAGAGGGAATATATGTGGTTATCACAAACCAAGAAATGGTAAATGAGAGGTTATCCCAATTCCAAATAAGGTGCATGAGTTGTTAACCTATACCTAACACATGATAAATTTCTTAGTGGGTAGACTTGATATATGTTTTTACGACCATAATTAGGACACACTTTAAAAAAACTATATGTGACATGTTATTATTCTTAAAATCTGATCCCATAGATCTTGATCATTGATTCACTTATGACTCATATATCATGAATATCCAAATCCATATGACATTATTATTATATATGATATGAAAGATATGAGTTTTAATTTTCAAATATAAAAATCTCAAATAATTATGCTCATTAAATGATTATATATGATCATTTACTCATATCTACCTTGTTTACCCTTACTGGGTATTTAATCTCACACATTATTATGTTTCCATTACCTCAGTTATGAATTAATGTTTTAAATATGTTATGACTAATAAGATTCCAATGTGAGAAGTAATTTTTGGGATATGTTGATGATCTTCCATGGAATAATTTGTTTATATATCTACTCTCTAAATAATCTAATCTTATATGATTCAAGCGTATGAATTTAATATTTAAATAGGAAGATGTAAAATAATTTTATATTTAATGTTTCAGTCACCTCATGTTTTATTAGATTAGGATTTATATATATTTATAGATTAGGATTATCGAACTTTTGTGAGACACCTTGGGATATGTTTGTGTCTAAGATAATATCCTAAAGAATAGGTAAAGTAGTAATTAAGTGATTTTCATATCAAATAAATCTCTATCTAAATATAACAATATGTATGTGGTCATGGTGAAGATGAAACTATGGGTTACATATTTGAAATTGCGGGATTGAGTTTTAACTCAATTATCAATTTTGCATGAGAAGAAGTTCTATCATTCCACTCCTGTCTGAACACTCATGGGGTAAATGTTTCATTTTACATACATTATATTTATGATCCTTCATGATGAATATGACAATATATTTATTGAATAACTAAGGAATTCCATAATGATATTAGTTTAACATAAAGTGTCATAGTTTGAAAAAATGTTTATTAATTTCATACATCTTAAGAATGATTTTCATAATCATATGAAGAATTTCATTTATTATTGATATTTTATTATTTCACAAACAATTTTAGTTTTAGAAATAGATTTAATATAGAACAAAGATGTTTCGTTAGTTATAAGAGTGATCAAATATTGAAGTATTTTATTTGAGCATAGACATATGTGTTTCTTTATATCATGAAGATTCAATAGGAATGTTAATTCATATCTTGAATTAATAGATGTTAAATTACTAGTGAAAAATCATAATGTAACATTGATTACATCACAAGTCTATGATTATACTATTATTGATGTTTATGGGAATGTACATCTTGAATATATTTATATTCTCCCCCTAGATTAACTTGACGTGTTTTTTGTCATGGACTAGATATATATATATATATATATATTTCCCATATCAATTTCAAAGAAAGGGAACCAAAATTTCATATTAATGATTAACCTAAGACCATTTTTTAGTGAGAGTGTGAATATGATATTATAATTTAAAATACAACCATATATGGGTCTTATTTCTTATTCATAATGTGTATTTATCATTGATCAATGGGTATAAATTCAACATCGATGATATACATTTTTTAGGACCATTTTTTCTTTTATTTTCTTAGAATTTCTCTAGTCTTCATTTAAATCATGATTATTTTAATATATCTCATACCTAATGAATCACCTATTTTGAACATAGAATATAAAATCACTATTATTTAGTTATAATAATTAATATATTAACTTTAGGGGAATAATGATAAAGGATTATATCAGTCTACTTCAATACTACACGTTAAAAATGTACTTTTTAATAAGAAGAAAGATGGGTCAAAGTGACTTTATACTTATTATTTATAATGTAAAACAATAACTACAATGAATATGTTTCATTATGAAATATTAAAGATTAAATTGAAAACCTATGATGAAGTCAATTTCAATTAAAGGATTCCATTCATTGGGATACTATAAATTAATATTCAAAATTGAATACATACTGAAGATATCCTTTCATATGCAGTATAGACATAATGAATTTAAAGTAATGCCGATTAATCTTAATAACCAATCTATATTTATAAAACACCTGAATATATTTTTTAATGATCACCATTAATAGTTTTTGATCATCTTTATAGATATGATTATTATATCTTCCAGGAGTGAGGATGTTCATGATGATCATTTTAGAATTAGTTTTGAAGTCCATAAGAAATGTTAAACTATTGGAAAATTTTACCTGGTATGAATTTTTTCTTCAAAAATTATTATTATTTGGACATATAATATCAAGAGAGGGTATTAAACAAGACCACCATATGATTAAATACATTGAACATTGGATCAGAAAAAACACTATAACTAAGATCTATAATTTTCCTACATTTTCTAGATATTATCAACTATTTTTTAGGAATTTATCATACTATTTAATAGACACGCACTATTTACATAAAAGTGAGTTATGTTTATTTTGATTGATGAATGGAAATGAAATTTCAAGAAGATGAATAAAAGGATGTTATGAACTCATGAAATCATATTACACTATAGTGGAGAATGGTTTGTGATTTTTAATCATGCATTGAAGAAGGAATTGGGGATTTTTTACATTATAAATTAAATTCAGGTAACTTATGTATCTATTTAATGAATTTTTCATGATTAAAACTATCCAACCCATGACTTCAATTTATAATTAATAATATTTTAATTAAATATATAACGATTTTAACTTTATAAATAATGGTGTGAAATATAATAATTATAAACGTTTAAAATAAATATTTAAACTTAAATATTTGAATATACACCAGAGAAGATGGTTTGTCCTGAATAATATTATTAATCATCAATAAATTTCCTCCCTGGAAAGTAAAAAATCAAGATGATTCTTCGAGTGAAAAGAATCATATTATATTATATATATTGTTGGTCAAAAGATATATATTATTAATTTTTTTAATGGATATAAATTATAATATCTACATAAGGGGGAAAATGTTATATTGACAATATTAGTGTTCAAACATATATAAATATGAAAATTAAAGAGGTGTAGAAGGATGATGTAGAACTATAAAAGATGATATGAAATGATTTTGAGTTCAACCTTGGTTGTGATCATATTAAAAGTTTTAAGAGTATAGTATGTCTCCATGTTTCTACATAATTACATAAGGACATATTTTATGGATCTAAAATCCCATCTTTCTATAATAATCCTATATATATTGAGATTTATAGACACATCAAAGCTCATTTCATGGGGGATGACATGAAGAGAGTTATTTTTTAGTGTGTATAAATGTTCTTGTTACTCAAAAAAGATAAGGCTAAGAGACTAAAGTGTATCGATATGTTACAACCATTACATATACCTATATTGAAATTGGAAAACATCACCATGTATTTCATCAAAGGAATCCTCTATACATGTAAAGGGAATAATGATATTTGGGTTTCAGTTGACCATATTATAAATTCAACACATTTCATTATTATCATAAAATATTTATATCTTGACCCAATTTCCCATAAATACAGTAATTATGGGTTTAGGTTGAATGTAGTACAAATGTATATTTTATTTGAGTGAGATCCAAGGATTATCTTGATTTTATTGTAATGTGTTTATTATGATGTATATTTTTAGTAGAGTTTTAGTACTACTTATTATCCTTAGATATGTAGGCAGTCTGAGAGGAAAATTTAAACCCTTGAGGATATACTATGATCTTTCTCTCTAGATTTAAATGGAATTTTGGATCAATAACTTCTTATTTTTGAATTTTCATATAGCAATATCTTTCACATGATTATTTAGTTATAACCTTATGAACAAATATATGTAAATAAGAGAAAAAGTATATTATTATTGTATTTATATATATAATGAAATATTTTTGGTCCAACGTAATGTTAAAAAATGGTAGAGAAGGTTAGATCCACTCAATAACACATCATGGTATCCCATATTTTAATGATTCACAATACTGATAATAATCGATGATATTTGGAAATTGATGTTGGTGAGAATGCATTCATATTATTTTTTTTATGGAATACTGTTATTTTTTATTGAAATAATGTAATGATATATCCTAGTTATTATTGCACATTTTCATATTATTCATCATCTAAATATGGATGCTTGTTTCTTATATCTTCTACTCAATCACTGTAAAGTTACAGATGTATTCCTCGTATCACTTTTTATGTAGTTCATATGTGGAACTTCATATGTCCAAAAACTAATCGTTATACCATTTATATACAATATTTATTATATAGATAATGTTATATTGAACAATACTACTAACCTGGATAAAATAATATGGTGGAATGTGAAATTCAATGAAGTCACATGGGATCCTAAGTACGCGATAAAGTAAAATTATCCTCAAATTTTCATATGAGAGTTCCAAAATTTCAATTGTGATATTATTATAAGGGGGTAGAATGTAACACCAAGATATTTTATTATTATTACATTGAAATAATGTTTATGTATTTTATATCTTACATTACATGAAACCCCATGAAAAAATGAATCATTATATATTATTAAATTTATAACTTAGACATTGGATTGATGGGTTGGAATAAAATAAAAATATTATAAAATGTATTTATATATGTTTAACAATATTCATAGTTACTTTTTTATCCAAAAAAATAATTAATAAATTTTTAATAAAAACATTTCATGGTAACAAGTCCGATTTTTTAAGGAATGTATTTTTATAGGTGTTATGTATTCATATATAAAAAATATATTGATCATTATTAAAAAGTTTTTTTATTGAAATTTATTGGAAATTTTGGAAAATAAATTCATACATATAATGGTTTTGAATGAAGATGATATTATTTAAAGGTAAAAAGGGGTTTTTATAAAACTTTTTTATATGTGGAATTTATTTAACTCTATAAATTGAATTAATAGCTATTATTGAATTGTTTTAATTAAATTTATATATTATATATGAAATAAGTTTTTTAAAATTAGTTTAATTTTTTACATAGAAATAATTGAGAATAAATTCAGTTTTATGAATAAAAATACATTTGTCAAAAACCATTTTAATGGTGTTTTGAATTATTATTTTAAATTTATTTTATATCACTTATAAATATTGAATTCAATAAAAGGGATTATATATTTGTAAACATTATTTCCAAATTAATTAATTAATCCATGTCTATTTTTGTTTTATGAAATAATAAAAATAGTAAAAAAGTCATTGTGGTTATGATTCAAAATGTTTACCAGGGTGAGGTGTGGTTAAAATAAGGGATAATGGTATAAAAAATATAATCTCGTCCAAATATTATTGGTTTAAGATATTTAGACCTTATCTTGTCAAAAATATTAATTATGTGCCATTTGGTTCCACATCCCCAAGAAAGTGCCTTTATATTGTTTAAATAATAAATGAAACTCCAAGTGTGTCTCTCCCCCAATTATAAAAGGTATCTTATTCTCCTATTTTATTAAAAATATTGACCACTATATCATAAACAAAACAAACCTAAAACCCACAATAGATTCTTTACCACTGTTCATGATCTCCTAACCATACCCAAAGTCCATCCTCAAAGGATTATGGTGCAAGGTAATAAAGGTTTCTCAAAGAAGAGGTAATCCGCCTACCCACCACCTTCTATGTTTATTTCTTATTATACATACACTAAATCAATTATATAAATCCATAAAAAATAATATAATATTTTAAATATACTTATATGTTATTATGATGATGTTACAACAATTTTACACTTCATTTACATCAAATGAAAAATGAATGTATCGCTCATTCGTACATGTAGACATACTCTCATGGATTTTTATAATTATAGATTTATGAAATATATACTATATTCATGATATAATAATTATTCATAAAATATAAAATATTATATAATTTACTTTTCTTTTTCTTCATTTGGGAATATAATTATCATTCACTCACAAGTACATACTAACATCTCCCTGAGTGATATATATCTTTTCTATAACCAGATTTTATGGATGGTTATAAAATTATATTTAATGAATTTATATGATATATCTATCAAGATTATTATTTTGGATCTGATGTAACAAAATAAAATAGAGGATCATAACTTCAAATCCAAACGATAAATAAAAAATGATGTATTTAATACTTGAATTAATGATGATAATGAATGATTTTTAATAAATGGGTGGTAAGATATTTTGAGTAATCAATGTATGGAATTATAGTTATTAATATGGTTTTTAAATATGTATAATAAATTAAATTTGTTATATATTACATTAAAATAACATATGAATCATACATGACTTATGTTAAGGGTTTAAAATATCACCATTGAATATATGAGACATATTCCATATAAACCAGTTGTTTATTTAATTTGGAATATTTAATTAGCATTTTATATGTTATATTATGAATATATTTATATTCCTGATATTTAAATTTTTATTTTAATATATTTCTTTCCGGGGTTTATGATTAAAATTTTACCAATGCCATAAGGGTTTTATGTTACAATATCACTATTTATTAGTATTGTTTATACCTAAATTATATTGATTAAATTAAAATATATATCTCTATTAAATATAATTTATTTTATTATCCCATATATATATATATATATATATTATATTTTCATTACCTTTTTCATATCTTTAATTATTCATAATACCAAAATAATGTTTTGATGAAAATTGACTTCCTTTATCACATCATCCAAAAAGATATTTAATATATGATAATATTTTATTTAATTTTTTTAATAATGTTATTAATATTCTAAAATTATTTTTTAAAATCATTTTTACCCATATATTACATTCAAAAAATTAATTTAAAAGAAATTTGTTTTTTTCTGAACATGGAACTTTTTACCTAGTGTGTGAACATATACATTTCAGAAAATATACCTTATGAAAAACATTTCATACCACCCAGACACATCTTTACATTTACTATTCCTTTACATATTTCCACATCTCTTTTCCATTAAAATATTTTCCCTAATATTCAAGATATTTTTAGTTATTTCAAAATGAAATGTTAATTTTATAACGAAATATTATAATGATATTTAATAATTATTATCATCTATTAAAATATTCATTTATGTTACATATTATTTACATAGTATATGATCCAATGTTAAAATATTTATTCTTTATCAAGATGGTTATTGATTATGATGAAAAAATATTGATGAAGTCTATTTTATTTTCCATGGGTTATAAAATTATGAAATGATTAGTGTTTTTATGATATTTTTGAAAACATATTAATAAATTACGATTGTGTGGTGGGAGAGACCATAATATACCTCCAATCGATTGGGTAGCGATTACTATTTTATGATACCAAATGGTGCATGGTTTCTTATTATAACCCCAAAATAGATTTAATGGATAGTTACACTAATCCCAATATGATGTTATCCCGTTCCCAAAGTATGCACATGGGTGGTTATCACATTCTTAACATGTAATGAATTTTTTGTTATGTAGCCTTGATATATGATATGTAGGATAATTTTAACTATAATTTTTATTCCAATAACTATTAAATGTTCTTATTCATATTATATGATCTCATGGATCTTGATATTTCATTCTTCTATGACGCATTTCAGATGAAATTCCACAACATTATATCATGATTACGATTTATAAAATACTAGATATCATTTTCAGACGATAAATAGCATATTCCCATAACCATATTCTCTTGTTATTAATACTTATGATAACTGAAGGGAATCTACCTTATTTTCCCTTTATATGAGTTTTTGATCACCTATTCTTATAATTCATTTCCACGGTTTATAATTATAGGTTTTTAGTAGGGTATTATTAAAACGTGTAATATGTGAGAAAAACATTTTGGGAGATATTTAAGATATCTCATGTAGTAATATTTTTATGTGTCTATTATCCAAATAAACCCAAACATTATGGTTCTAGGGAGTATATTATTATAGGAATTATTTAATAATAAATTATGATTATGTAATATTTAAGTATTTAATGTTCAATTCACTATTGGTCTTAGGTTCATTAGTTTCTCTTTGTTATATAGTATGTATGGTTATTTAGATATTAAGACTCTTGACAATAATGTCGTTGGTTTGGGGAGAGCCTAATTAGATATTTATTACCTGGAGCCTCATGTTTCCTTGTGAATTTTGGTTTTCTACCTTCTTCTTATTTCTTATTTGTTTTTTCTTATATTGATGATTTCAAGAATTATGTTAATGCTATATGAATTATTAAATGTATTTATATGTTCGAGGTAAAACAATGTGATTTTAACTAACTTTACCCAGTGTGTATGCATGTCTTATGAACCTATGTGGAGAAAGATTTCATGTTTTAATACTACTTCCAATGGTGTATTAAAAATCATATCATGGTTCGCTAAACCATTTGGTTATGTCATATACAACAACTAGTCCATATTAAATATGTTTTAGGGGGTTAGGTAATATTATTAATGGGGATTTTGTTAAAATATTGTAATATTGTTTTTTCTGGAGAACAACTGATTTGGGGGTTGTATATTAAAAATGGGAAATTATTTGGTTTTGGAAGGGTTGTTTAAAATGTGTTAATACGTGGTTAATGTTTAATGTTTTGTAAATGATTTTATTAAAGTAACATATGGAATTATAAAATTTGTTTCATGTAATGATCCAAACTCTAAAAATGGAATGAAAATTTTTATGTGATTCTAATTAGTATATGTTGGTTTTCAAATTATTTCAGGGATTTTATAACAAATAATCACTCTATAACTATATTTAATTGGAATTATATCTTGAAGGACTATGTTTTTTATGACAAAACATGGTCTAAAATTATTAAAGGTGATTTATAAACAAATTAAAATTAAGTAGTTTTTTATAATGATTAATTGTTTCAATTAATGGTCCTAAAGAATGCAATATTCAGTTTTATGTAAATATTTAAGGGGTAAAAATTTAATGTTGTGATCTAGAAATAGTTAAAAAATGAATTTCTAACATGTTTAATCTTTTGAAATTATTTATTTGTGACTGTGATTCATTACATTGAGTTTTTATTTTTCATTAGAATGTGATGTTATGTAATGTGTATTTTTTAATTGAATACAATTGATATAGACTTATATTATTCCTTTCATATAATTTTTTTGTATTTTCAGATTTGAAATGATTATTGAAATTTCAATTTTTAAATGGAAATTGGTGATTTAAAAATTAAAATTGATGGATTTAAAGTAGGTTTAATGTTATAAATTTAGTAAATTATTTATTTTTTACATAGAGAATGAATTTTAAAATGTTTTTAAAATTTGATTTTATGGTGGTTTTTAAAAGGAGGGACTCCTATTTTCATTGTCTTTTGGTTTGTTAAACATTATTTTTATTTAACATATTCATTTTTTTTATATTCTACTTTTTTGAGAATTTTTGTTTTGTGGTGAAACTAAATTAGCTTATTTATTATTTTTATTTATATTTAAAACATGTATACTAGAATTTTATTTATGAAATATAGTGATTCAACCTCTATAAGTTCTTATCTTGTTGTCTTGATGTAATTATTTTTAATTGTATTTACATAGGTCTTTACTCTATTTCTTATTTTATATCATGATTCTTTAGATAGTGATTATTTAATATCAATTTAGAGGGGTGTTAATTTATTTTTTATTATGGTTAGATTTATCTTAGTTATATTTGGAATAGGCGAAAAACATTAGTGACTTTGTTGGGTTACTAGGATGAATGTTGAACTAGTAGAGATTTCGAACATGCAAGGGTTGGTTTTATTTTATTCATGTAAACATGAGTGGTGTCTCAGGTGTGTGATCATAGGATACCATTTTTCTTCGACATAATGTTATATACAATGTTGTTTGACTGTTTTTTATTTTGGTTTATGCCTCATAACTTTTTTATTCATTTTCAGTGGGTTTTGGTCAGTGGATAGATGTTATAGTGATTTTGATTATCTATGGAGTGCTTCTGAGTCTATATTCTTTTGGATCACATGATTCCTTTTTTTATTTGAATATTTAATGGTTTAACTCAAGATATTGTGATTTATTAATTGATTTAAGGGTCTTGTATGAGTTTATTTAGTTGAGGGTTGTTGTTTTTGCCTATAGTAATTACATTGGAATACAATTTAATTTTCAATCCTCCATTCATGAGAATTTATAAAATGGTGGGTAGAACCAATATAAGTCTAGATTCATTGAATTTTTTTAGTATCATTCATGGGATAGTTTTTGAATTGGATGTTTTATTATAATGGTGTTCACAGATTATAAAAATTCATTCTTCCTTCTGAAACAAATTTTCAGTATATTGTCTTCTTTTGAATCACAATTGATTTATGGGGTAGAAACAGTTATGTTGGGGATATATATTACACACCAACCCATATTTAATTTATTATATATTTATTTATTTTAATTTTCATCATGTTTTAGTTTTATACATGATAATTTTATAATTTGGAAAATTGTAAGGATTTGGATTTCCACACGGTTAGCCTACATAGTTCGGATAACTATGTCATGATTATATAGATGGGTCTACATTTATAACGAACCATTTTTAACAGATGGAATACCTTTTTTTAAACTCAATATAAAAAATGGTTATTTGTCTGGGGGGGGGGGTCATTTAAGGGTATAAATATATGACCTACTATGTAGACATATCATTCAAATTACACAGTTATTTAGAATTTTTATTTTCACATTATACCCTTTTTGTTTTCACCTCAAAAATCATCCCTCTTCTTCCACTTTATTGCATTATAAAACCTGAGATGCACCCTAATCACTAACCCCTTCACTAATCCCATAGGTATCAATAAACTCCCCTTATGATTTTGAGTGGGTTCCTTTAAGGTTAGGTTCATGTATCCCTTTACTCCCTCTTCATCATCATCTACAATGCTATATCACCCCCCTTTCATACATCTCACCCGAGGTTAAACTATTGGTGATTTTTTGGAAATAATATCATGTGTATCCAATTTGAATGGAGTAAAATATCACCTCAGAACTCTACTCTTTGTTTACTGGAGGTTATTGAGTCATCTTCACCTAGCCATGTTAGGTTCTTCTACAATTTATATTTTACTTGAAAAACAACATTTTCATAATATTTCAAAATGAATTTTCTGTAAATATTATCTTTTCTGATTATAGTGGATTGTTTTACAAATAATTATTAAAGTGTGTGATTTTTTAATTAGATTTAAAATAAATTTTTATATTCCCATTATTTAATAAAATTCATAAAAATGATTCAACATGGGAATTTATTTTTTATTTAATGATTTATATTTTATATTATTACATGTGATTTCATTAAGGGATAGTGGTATTATTTACAATGGATTAATATTTATGTAAAATTTTCGTGTATTTATCTTATTTAATCCTTTGGTTTTAATGAGTGGGTAGAAATTTGTAATCTTGTTGTTTTCCTTAAAGAATTATATAATTTATGATATATAAATATATATATTCTTATCAATATAAAACTATATATGTATACACATGAATATATATATAATTTCAATAGATTCTTTTTCTCTAATATATAGGTTACTAAATTGTATTTGGTAGTAACTGTTGATTTTTAAGTGGATTTACATTGGATACTATACCATCATATGATTTTAAGAAATATATTTTACGTATAAATTTAATTTCATCAATTTCTAATGATATACAATACATCAAGTTATATCAAAATGTAATATACTATTTATATTACCATTTAACATGGACGTTATTAACTAGGTGTTAAATTTTTACATATATATAAGAATAAATAAATAAAATATTATTTATACATTTTATATAAATAATAAAAATTTATATGGAAATATTTACTTTCATACAATGTCATTCTATCTTTTGAAAATTCAATGTTCTCAAAAAATGATTTTCTTTTTGTTTCTATGGTCAACTAAAAAAATATTTTATCAAAATTTTAGATAACATATTTGAAAAAAAAATAATTTTTTTGAATGAAAATTTCAAACTATGTGAGGGTTATTTTTTTGATATTTTTAATATATTAATTTTTCAATGAATAGTGAAAAATTCAAGATTTTATTGAAAGATACAAATTAATTTACAACATGAATAGTGTTATATTTATTTTAAAATGGATTTTAATTTACCATTATTTCAATTATATTTTTATTAATCTAAATTCATTCATTTTCACACATTTAATATTTAATTATTATATAAATAATTTTAAAACTTTTAATAGTTTCTCATTGGAAACCCCCTTTCTCATCGCATCCACAAGATTTATTTTTAATTAAAATTTCCATATAATATGAATGGAAGTTTTAAAAATGTATTCCATATTTTTAATCTACATAATTTATATTTTATAATATGTTTTTCATAGTTTTTGAAAATAATCAATTTTAAAAACACTAAAAATTTATTACTATGGTTATGATTAAAATGGGTTTACTAGAGGTTCAACATAAAAGATAAAGATTAAAATAACCTAGAAACAATTAAAAATCCAATTATATGGAAATAATTTTATCTTATATCCTGTTATGTATAATAATTACCAATTATATAGACATTTTTCATGTGAAAATCCGGGGTAAATTTTATTTTTTAAAAATAATTGTTGTTTGTCCTCTCTCAATCTTATAAAGGGCGTCACCACACCTCTTTTATTCACACATAAAAATACTTTTGTTATTAAATAACTAAGGAATTCCGTTTTTTTAATTCTATACCCTCATCCTAAAATCCTTATTTTAGTTATGAATCCCTTCTAATATAGATTAATGTGTAATCCTAATGAAGCACTATAAAGAAGTGGTAAAACTATTAAAAAATTTTATTTCTCTTAACACGTATTTAAAATATTATTACACTAGTATTATATATTAAAAACAAAATCTTAAATATAATTATATGTTTTATTTTTAATTTAGTGACCTAAAACCATCCCACCTTCTCCAAAATGGGTGACGAAACCATTGATCATGTGTACAACAGACTCCCACCTCGCGAAAAAACATAAATCATTTTAAATGACCACATCTTATGGATGGATGTAATGAAATATATAATGATTATATATTATATTTATTATATAATTATAATTCTATAATTATAATATTACATATAACATCTTACTTTTGATTCTCTTGGGAATACGATTACATCGCTCATGTGTATAGCGGACTCCCTCCTCATAAAGTGATGTTCCACATTATTCAATACAAAGAAGGTAATAAGTTTTAATATTATGTAGATAAATTATTTTAATGACATATTAATCCATATTTAGAATAAAAATATGAAACAATTTTTTAACTCACTATCCACTGTATATATGATAGCACTCTTCGTTTGAACGATGGTCTACCGCCTCACAAAACGATGTGACTATTTTTTCCGAAACACTTTACATATAAAGTAATATAGAACAACATTAATTAATATGTGTTATATATGTTAAATCATAATTATACTATAATGATTATTATTTATTAGCATTATTTTATTCCATCTTATAAAAATGAAAACAACATTCATGCCTATGTACGATCTACCTTCTTAATGAACAGTGTATTTAATATTGTATCTACTAATTCTATGAATTAATATTAATATATATATATATATTATTATATTTATTCCATGGTTAAAATTATTAATATTATTTTCAAATCATTATTTTAAAAGGATAAAAAATATCTAATCAAACCAGACATAAAAAACAAGGTGGTTATTACTCGAAACACGATTTTAACAAGTATTAATAATTCCACAATAAATGGTCATATGTAAATTATATATAGTATGGTAATTATTAGTATAACTATTATATAAATCTATAGAAATATAAATGTATTATATAAGAGTTTGTAACTTGTTTGAGGGATGTTGAGATGTATGGTAAGTGACCTTTGTCTCAATTTTCCCCCTCTGAGACAAATTTTATGTTATAAAAAATGTTATTTTATGAAGTCCGTATATTTCCCATTTGAATTTTTATATAATTAATATATATATTTCAATTATATATGATTTTTCATTTTATTATTTTCTTTAATTTTTATTAAAAAATCATACGTTAACAATGTGGTAAGGGTTTTATGTTACAATCTCATTGTTTATTAGGACTATTTATGATTATTATTTTGATGTTAAAATATTATGTTCTAATTATCAATAATGACATGATTTTTTTATCCTCTATTTATTCCTTCATCATAAATGTTTCCGATCATTTATATCTTTTTATTTACATCAGATTGAATAAATCATGTTTTCAAAGTAAATTGACTTTATTTCCCTATTTTGGAAAAAATACATTTTTCTTCCATATACACGATTAATAAAAAAATTTAAAAAAGGTATATCATTATATATATATATATATGATTTTTTAAATACATTATAACCCATGTTTTACATTTAATTAAACTAAATGTAAAAAGAATCTTCTTTTCCCATTTAAATGAAGGCTCATTTGACATTTAACCCAAATTTTAAATGAATATTTTTTTAACAAGTAAAATATTATAAAATTACCCTCTCATGATTAATATTTTTTTAAAGAATCATCCATTTGATCCAATATTTTTTGAAGTAAAATGATTTTGAAATTTTTTTGATTCCATATTAATTTACAAATTTATTTTCAAATGGAAAATGTTATTTTTCTCAATAAATGATCCATTTGATCTTTAAAAATAATTTTACATCAAAGATGGCATCGTTTGATGTTTTATATGATTAACTAGGGATATTATCAAAGGATACCACTCTTATTTTTTCACTGGATGGTTTATTTTTGTGACGATAAAATGTTTGGGAAACTGATTTCTAATTCATAGGTTAGACCATGCTAAAATGATTCAAAAACGTAGTTTTTTACATGGGTTATGGTATGATAAATTTTTGAAATCATTATTAAACCCATTTTGTTCCCTTATATTTTTCTATGATGAAATGTATATTAAAATCATTTCTTGAGATAATTTTTTATATGAATTGTGTTTAATTATATTTTTTCACAATTATGTATGATTTATTTTATTTTATGGGTTGGACCTATATCTCCATCCAATGCATCCGGTAAATATTGATATCTCCTAGAATTATCAGGAATAGAATTGGGATTGAACATCTTTAAGTAAGGAAAATTGTCTAAAATTATAGTATAGAGGGTTAAATATGACTAGTATCCTATTGTGAGGAGTGAAACCATTCCAACATGATAGAAATGGAAATGATCCTTGACTGTTATAGATATTATTTTCATTGAATATATTTATGAAAAATATCAAGTTATTTTGTCAATGTTATGCTCGTATGGTTTATGGTATTTGATTTACTTTTGAATCTTATTTTATAAATTTCCAGATATTTTTTCCATGACTTAGTATTTTGATCTTTTATATGCATGGTATAGTTTTCTTATATTATTCTCATATTCTCATACACTTATGCTCCAGTTGTGTTTATGTTTTATTCCTATTTTACCCTTAATGAGTATCTTATCTCACCACTTCTTATTTTTCCTTTGGATATGATGATATTTATATCATTGAAAATGTCGATGAAGGGTGATAATTATGATGAGATATGTGGGTGATGATGTAGAACTATTAGGGACTAGTTGTTTATAGTTCCTATGAAACAATACATTTATAATCTTTATGTGTGATTTTTATAATGTAATTAATTTTCAATATAAAATATTTAATATATATGTCTGAATATCTAAGGTCATTATAGTTGACGTCAAATGATAGGTTTAGTTATCCTTTAGAAACTAGGATGAGAAAACGTTAGAGAGAACCCATGGGATAAGCCTAAGTATAGGGTAACAACTAAAAGGTTTGGTAAGGAAGATATGATGTGGTTTACCTAGTAATAAATACATATATTGATATTATAAGTGGACATGGTTCTAGAACATATATAGCTAGGGTTAATAACATAAAAACATTCACATCAGGCTTGACTCGAGTGTTACCTATTAAATAATAATGGGCCATACTATATACCAAATTTCACACTCCAATAAGATATTTATTTGTTATCATATATTTTCCATATGAACCATCACTAAGGATTTGAATAGTTGATAGCCATGAATATGCTAGGTTAAACCTTAGGTCACATGAATTTTAAATAAGGTGTCTTGATCTAGAAATCCTAAAAATTATATTTCATGACTAAATTTTCCCCCAGATTATTATTATTTCTCAAACTATTCTTTTGGATTTTTAGTGATATATAGATCAAGAACGAACGTTTTTAATAATGAATGAAAAATATAATTAAATTATTTTCTTCCTGATAAAATGAATATTATTGGAGTTTTAATAGAAAATATCATTGTTATGATCACACAACATTCCAAATCTGTGATTCATAAAATAAATCCAAATGAGGAAAGGAGGGAATACTATTTTTTGAGTCCTCCATGAGGAAAGATAAGTTTTATTTTATTAGTTTATTTTGTCACGACCCGTCCCCCGGGGCCCGTGTCGAAACTACCCCAAGACCGCCTTCCATAGGCTAGGGGCTGGCGACTATCACCAAAGGCATAAATCCCTATAACTAGGAAGTTATTGCCTTTATAAAATGTAAACTCAAAAAACCAGAGAAAAAGAAAATGAAAAGACTATGTAATGTAGTATAACAAGTGTGATAAAAGTACAAAGGGGCCGAAAATAAAAGCCCAACAGAAAGGTACAGCTACAACTGAAATAAAAATACAACTGAAAAGACAACAACTGACTGGTAAAGTAGCTCCTAGATCATCCTCCGGGTTCCTACCTGAAGGGTACATACAGATGTCCTTCTCAGAACACCGCGTATATCGGTCCGCTCCATGTGTCGTCACACTGAGTGTCCACCTCCAGGAACTGTGCAGTCATTGTACACTCTACCTCGGTCAGCGATGTCCGTCGTCTCTATCCAACACAATGAGATGCAGGCATAGCCCATGCAGGCGTGAGTATAAAGATACTCAGTAGGGACCCCGAGACCCGCATGGTCCCACCAAAACCAACAAGGATAAACCAAAAATAAATATCTCAACTGATAACCTTTACTTAGGTATATGCCAATACACATACCTATGTTATCAAGTAACCGATCTCAATCATGAGGAAAACACAATGGTCATTGACTCAGCTCAAACCAAGATTTTCATTATCGAAACCACAACAACTGTAGAACTCATCCTCTATCGAGTACAGTGGCCCTGTCACGACTCTGAGGCGCTACTCACTAACCTTATACTATTGAGGTACTTTTCCTGTCAAGTACAGTGGTTATGTTGCCCAATACTGGGTGCTCCGTCCGCTGAGGGTCTGCCGCCATATACCGGGCACTCTACCTAATAGCCTGCAAAGGTAATCCTCCTATCGAGTACCTCGGGTCTGCTGCCAACTACCTGTGGATTCATCCACCATGGGTCTGCTTCTAAATACCAAGTTCTCTATCCACTGGGCTAACAGAATCACTACGAGTCGAATCAGTCAAGCAATTGTTAGGTCTACACCTACTCGGTCTCTGCACTCCGTAAGCTCGTCTCTGGGAGGGTCCACTCCATGAGCTACTGGTCGTTACGTCCAAGTTTCACAATGTCTCACTTATAAGTATCACAATGGACCACCTCGTCATTGGGGTCTCAACTCAACAGACGGCGTGTCAATCGGACGCCCGGTCTGTGAGTTATTAGCTTTTCTATTCTAGTGGCCCGGTTGGATTTTGGGTACCATCCAACCCGGCCTTACTCCAACTATGTGAAAACCTTAGGTGAAATATGGAAAATGAACTGTCTCATCATGATATATCCAAAAAAGGTGATGACACGTCAATCAGATGTCTGGAGCTCATGTTATAAGCGTTTTTACGCTCCGAGGGCCCGGTTGGTTTCGGGTTCGAACCAACCCGGTCATACCAAAACATCATCGAAAAAATGAGTGTAATATACTGAAATGACCGCCTATATCCAAGTAATCCTACTCAAATGATGATATGACGATCAGAGGTCCGTAGCTCATGATATGTCCGTTTAACCGAAAACGGTCCGAAATAGGGGGTCTGGGCCCAGTCCGAGCCGGCCCAACACCCCCAGGGTCGGTCCGAACCGGGTTGTCTGGTCTTGGGTCTGGGTCCATCCCGGTACGGTGTGTCCCACTAGGATGGCGCGGCCCGACACAGTGCTGGCAGCCCGGCCCAGCGCGGGCGGCCTGGCCCAGCCGGTGCGGGAAGCCCGGCCCGGCCCGCGTGGCCCACGGGGTTGGCCGTGCGGCTGGCTGAACAGGTGGGGTTGCAGCGCCCTATGGGGCCCTCTCTAGCCTCTAATGGGGGGGGGGGTGGAGGTACATCCCCTCGGTTCTTCGAAATGGCCTTCCGCGTTGGCGGGCCCTTGGGTAACCGCGAGACCCCTCAGGTCCCACCTCTTGATGGCACCGACGGCCGGTACAACTGGCCGCCCTTCCCGATCTGCCGTGGCCTTAGGCCATGAATTTTTTCAATTGGCGCGGCACGATGGCATCGCAACCCACCACCGCTTCCCACCCCAGTCGCGGGCCATTGAGGCTCCGGCGTGGTGCGATGGCGCCATGCCCCTCCGCCGCGGCTGCGGACCCCTGAAACTCCGGCGCGCCGCACCCCTCCGTCGTGGCCCGCCCCGGCTGCTGTTCGGCTCTACTCCACGCAGCACGATGGTGCCACACCATTAAGGTGACCCTGAAATCATGCAATAATGACCCACTCATTGTTGAACATACGCTGGCCGATTCATCACAGTCCTCCTCGATCGTCCACAACGAACAAACAAAAGGGAAATGGTCGGATCGTGTTCGTGCGGTCAGAGCCCATCATCATCTTGAAGGTATCATGTTTCCAAACAAAACTCATGAATTTATGAACAATGAAGAATGGTATTAAAACATGAACATAACAACCCCTAACTCATAAAATGGAATTAAACAACGGCGAGTCATAGAAGACGGGCGTCATAGAAGACATGCGTCATTCCGTCACAATCGGGAAGGAAGGAGCTGAGGGTGGCATCAGCGTTCTTCGTTCTTTGTTCTTTGTAGGAGGAAGAGGAAAACTCTCCATTTCATGGGTGTCGTTCCTCGCTACTAGCATTCCACCGATTGAAGAAGCCATCCAGAACTCCTTCCCCTAGAATCCATTATATAAGAGTGGGAGGGTTTGTCATTAGAACGGAAGTCATAAATGGAAATTTTTTTACAGAGGGCTCCACCCAATTAATCTGCTGGGTGGCACATTAAGGAATATGATAAGAATAAGATGATATTTCCTTCATGCTCATATTGTGGAGGAAATCATGAAGGAAAAATTCTTTAAGGGGGATGTTCGATGTTTCAATATTGGATGGGGATTTCATCAGGAATACAAATGCTGAAGTGATGGGAAAAAGTTAGACAATGACGCGAATAGAGAGAAAGCTCCATATATTTCAAGATATATACTCATATTTTTCAAATTCAGTGTTTATGTGAATGATGCTAAAATATTACCAAATCAAAAGGTTAATAATGATGAATTACATTAGTGAACAATTATACCGGGGAAAAATGATATGGCTCTATTGATCACTATTTCTATAAAGGGGTTTATAATAATGTGCTAGAAGGCACACTTACAATCCAATAATGAACTAATAATTTATTATTTGAATTTACATCAACCCATTGATATATATATAAATATCTTTTTAAGGGTTGGAATATTATACCCACATAGTTAGATAGAAAATTATTATTGGAACACCAAAATTCTATGATGATCACTTCTCAAATATATAATTCCTTTTTTCTTGATTATTGTGAGAATATACATATAAAAGATCATTTCATTATTCCTTGAGTTGAATTGGGTGATACATTAGTCATGGATTTAATTTCTATACATTAATTCCATATAAATTTTTAAGGAAGGTAATCCATGTTTAATATTAAAACATAACCTATGATATAAAATTAGTGTGATGATAAATATAAAATTATGATTGAAGTAACATCCCTTTTATTGTGTTTGAATCTCAATCAAAAGAGGTATAAGTCTTTGATAGTTTGGGAGAAAATAAAAATCCAAAAAATTAATTTGTTAAAATGTATTTTGATGTCCTTCTGGAATAGTTTCATAGTGTTCAACCAAATTGTGATCTTGGGTTTTCAATAGAACTCATATGTGGTGCCACACCTATTTCAAGGACTATCTCTATAATAACCCTAATTGATTTAAGAAATGAAGAATAAACTATAGGAGAATCATGAAAAGGGTTTCAATTGGAACATTCCCACACCAAGGGGTTAAAACATTGTCTATATCAAAAATATAATATGAATTGAGTGAATTTTCATTGATTATCAAGATTTGGATAATATATCAATAAAAATAGGTATCCTCTACCCCATATTAATGAATTAATTTGTCTAACTCATAGAAATAAATGCAGGTGGGGAGTCTCTTGAGTGGTAAAATCCATAATAATATATCCAAAGGTCTAAGGATTGAATCTTGACAAGCCCCTTAATATAATTAAAATACAAGTTGTGTCATTGGATTGATGTAGGCAGGTGGTGACACCGACATGACATATAACTGAAGATGTGGGAAATAATATGTAGGCATGACGATTCACCTGGTCTTTAGTCCTTGTTAATGGGTCACTTTTCCTTACGTCTATTTTCAATGTAATATGTATCCCAATACCCCAAAATAAATATTTTGTTAATAATAAAAGAAGGATTCATCCCAAATTTTTATTAAAAATATTCACGAAGCTAAATAATTTTCTATGATTGACCATCATTTTCGAAATCATATTTTGATGACCAATAAGGGAAAAATACATAAGACAATATTAAGAACAATGTATGAATGCAATGATAATATTGTGATGCTTCTCAATAATATTTGTTCCTATATAACGTCATGAATTTAATGAATAGATTCATTATAGATTACCATGAACAGTTTTTGGTGGTATTTGTAAAAAATATTTATATTTATTCGAAAATAAATGATGAGTATAGAGATAAATTTACAATTATACTAAATCACCTAGGAATGAAGAAAATATATTAATTGATTACTAGGAGATAATTTTGGCTATAAAATGTTTCATCGTTGGTCATATAATATCTAGAGAGTGTATATTAGTAGATTTATTAAAGATGGAGGATACCGAATGTTGGCATAGACCTACCACGTTGATTGATATCAGATGTATTATTTATTTGGTTGGATATTATTTATGGTTTTTAGATTCTTTCTCATGAGTACCTAATCCCCTAACTATGTAAACATGGAACAGATCTTAGTTCCATTGATTAGGTGAATGTGTGGAAACATTCAATGAACTGGATAGAATATTAGTCAGTACACAAGTTCATACATTTCCCTATAATGGTGAATTAATTGTAAAATTTTGTGATTCATTAACGAATGGATTGAAATTAATTATTATAAAAACATAAATGGTTATAGATTACAACTCATGAAAATTTTTGGTTCGTAAGAATAATTACACAACTCTTAATCTAGAGTTATCTACTGTAATTATTTCATCAATGATATGGAGGAATTATCTACACGGGGAATATTTTGACATTTATACTAATACGAAAATAGAAATTTATATATTCACATAGTAAGAGATAAAAATAAACAGAGGAGATTTTTAGATATGATTAAATATTATGACTTTTGTATAAATTACTACCCAAGGGTAAAAAATAAGTTGGTTGATGCTTTAAGTTGAAATGATCAAGACAATATATGCATGATGAAGAACCGAACATAACCAATATTTGATTATTTTTAATCGATAGATCAAGAAATACTTATGTAAGGGGATATATACTATATTTATCATATGAATGTTCAACCATATATCTATGCAGGGATTAATGAGGCACAGAAGGATGATATAGAGCATTAGGAGAGAAATAATCCATATTATAACCTTTATTGATATAAAATCACAATGATCAAGAATAGTGCTTGTTTTCCACACATACCAAATTAGAAGAAATAATTTTTTATAGGAGGCTCATAGTTCTTCATTATTTATCTAAATTGTATTTATAAATATGTAAAAATATATTAATGATTATTTCTTGTGGGATGAAATATATAAAGATATCGCAAATCTTGTAACATGATGCTTGGAATGTTAGAATATTAAGTCTGAGAGAGAGAAAATAGTAAAGGGATGTTACATCCATTCCCATTCAATAGTGTAAATGGGAAAACATCACCATGGGCTTTATATTAAAACTCCCAATGAATTTATAAAGGAAAAAATGTTACATGGGTTTGAGATTATATCCTTATATAGTCAACATAGTTCATCGATATTAGATAATATTTCTATTTGGATATGCTTTCTAGGATATTAATTTAGGATGTGTTATGGTTTTATGGAGTTCCCAATTAGATTTTTTCTGATCAGGATCCAGGGTTTATCTTGAGGTTTTGGAGACGTCTTTATCAATCTCTTGATATAGTGTTGTGTTTCACAATAGTTTATCATCCTTAGGTAGATGGTTAGTCTAAGAAAATATTTCAGACAATAGTGTATCTATGGAGATCTTGTCCTCTATATTTTAAAGGTGGTTGGGATTAATACCTTCCCCTAGTTTAGTTTTCATACAACAATAGATTTCACATGGATATCTAAATGGCTCATCACGAAGCTCTCTAGACAAATAAATATGGAGCTCTAATATGCTTGAATGAAGTTTGAGAATGAAATATATTGCAAAATTTGATATATTAAGAAATGTAAGACCATATTAGTATCATTAAACCACACATAAATGTGGTACTAAGTCAACAGAAAAGTTAAGATGACAATCAGAATCATGATATTTAATATGGAGAAGGAAACAAAGAGTTTATATAAATTTTTAAATGTAATAATTTTAGGATATTTCGTAATAATGGAAAACAAATCAATAGGTATATAAACCTCTTTTATATTAATTATATTATCGGGAAAATATCATATCAGTAGGAACTTCCACTAAACCTGTCTCAACTCTTAAATCTGTCCCATATATCTCTCTTAAAGAAGTAACTTCCCAACCCTTCAAATTTA
This sequence comes from Viscum album, assembly GCA_963277665.1. Lineage (NCBI taxonomy): Eukaryota > Viridiplantae > Streptophyta > Magnoliopsida > Santalales > Viscaceae > Viscum > Viscum album. Next base: position 1,057,404,122 of record OY728146.1, on the reverse strand, counting down.
ATGATAATAGGGGTTATACAAATGGAGCTAGACATTTTGTTTATTTATACATATTAGACATTCTATATTATATATAAAAAGTTATATGGAACAATACCACTCATAGGGTCAATGTTTTTTGGGGAAACAACTCATTTGGGGAAACTATGTGGCAAAATAATGATATAATGATGAAGAACTATCTGCAAATTTTAATAAAAAAGTGACTAAATTTTGAATGAAACATTCATTTTAATGAGATTATATAAAAACAACATAATATATTATGACATAAATTTTAATATATTTATTTTCATTGATAGTTTCTCCACACACAACACCGAGTTATAATAAAGCACAAAATAGTATTTAAATTACTATTTAATATTGGTTTTATGAACTAGCCAAAAAAAATGAATGTATAAATATGAATAACAACATTTTAAATTATAATTATATTGGTTTTATATTATGAAAACATATTGATAAAATACTACGTATTTTCTGGAAAAATATTTATATGTTTTGAATATTTTATTTTCTCAAAAAATGTTTTCTTTTTATTTTTTTGTGAAAAGAAATTCAATGTTAAAACTTATAGAAAAAGTATTTGAAATAATTAAATACAATTTTTAATAAACTTGTAAAATTTAACTTAATGTTAATTATTGTGATTTTTCAAAAAGATAATTTTTTTGGTGAATAGTTAAAGATATTCATTTTTATGACAATTTACTTATAATTTTAATATTGTATAATTTTTCATATTTTTTAATATTTTAATTTATAATTAGTTCAATAAAATATTTATTAATCCTATTTATGTAATTTGAAACAATTTCATATTTAATTTTGATAGTAAAACTTTTTTAACAATTGAACATTTTCTCTTTTGAAGACTACATTCTCGTCACGTCTTCAGGTTCAATGTTAAATTAATATTCCCCACTACTTATTATATAAACTATATAATTGATTTCCTATATATAATTATAATAATTTAAATTATATAACATGTAAAATATAATTTTTTACCTTAATGAATTGTAAAAATTGTAAAAAACAATCCTCATATTAAATTATAAAATGGGATTATAGGGTGTTAAACAAATTAGATAAAGGGTAAAGTGTCCTAGAAACTCGTCCAAAATCCATTGTATGGACTTATTTATACCTTTAAATCTCTAATACTTGATAATGATCAGTTTTTGTGTTTTTTGGAATGTGAAATATGTTAGTACATTTTATTCTTTTTAAAAATTCCAAAAGTATCATACCACCCACTTATAAATGTTCAACTCCTATCATATTTTATTTATAGTTCCATAATCCATTATTTCAATCAATACCAACCCATATAAACCCATTTATTTACTCCCAGGATCCTATATAAAGTAGTTTTTCTAGGAATCCCACTTTAGAAGGCTATAGGTGTAATCATAAAGTGGATTTCCAATGAAGAGGTACAGTTCTTAATATGTGTGATTTAATTTATTTATCCTTCCAACTATTTAGTATATTATTAAAACATGATGATATTATAACAAAATTATCTTTCATATACTGATATGTTTTCATGTTTGGTGTATTACAAAAAACCATATCCTTCTCCCCGAAATGGGAATCAAATATGTTGATTTTTCATTGGGTGGACAACTGCCTCGCTAAACGACGTAATTTATTTTCCATAACCATTTATTATGTTTACATACAATAATGTTTATAGTGATTATATTTGATATATATGATAAAATATAATTTATTTAAATATAATCTCACATATAATTTCTAAATAACCATTCCATAGATAATATGACAATGTCGTTCATTTTTACAGAGGACTACCATCTCATGAAGTGATGAGATTCATTTTACACATATGATTTACATAGAAAGAAATAATGATTAATTTTTTGTTCATTTTATATATTCATGAAATATTAATAATTATAGAAAATAAATATATCTAATAAATTATTACCTTACCATACATCAAATAAATGAAAATTTTGTTCGTGTGTATGAAATACTATAACTTTGTGAAGCGATGTGATTTGTTTTTCAGTAAAAAAATACATAGAGGGTATTGAAGGATAAATTTAATGAATATTTGTGAAATAAAAAAATATTATAATTTCAATGTAATGGTGAATTAATATTTTACATTTTTTTTCCATTAAAAATGGAAACATCATTTAACCATATGTATATCCTATAGTCTCCATTAACAGTATGGCATCCCACATTTTTATTACATATCATTTTATTACATTTAAAAAAAGATAATATTTAAGGTTTATTGTATTAAAAATATTGAACATAATAAATGAAAACATCTAACATTATTCTGATCGACTTGAAAGGATTATTTATTTGTTCATCCTATATACAATTACCACATCTCATAACCTGGGGACATACATCAAAGGAAAGGGTTAGAATAAGGCCCAAAAAGGGAAAAACAAACAAAAAATTTACTTGTGAACTTGAGAGATATTTACAAGAACATTAATACTATCATAAAGGCATGAGAAATAGGTATATCATAACAAACATAAATTGAACCATAACTTGAGAATGTGTCTAAACAATATTACTTATACATTCATAAGCATATCACCATGTTTTATCCCCAAGTTGTTATAAAAATTTCCAAGCATATTCCACAAGGTATCGTAAAAGTCATCATCTATAGAGATTAATTACATTACCAAATGTGTTGGAGTTCTATTACGTTGGAACATTAATATGTATTTATTATCATGTGAGCCACATATATCATAATCATACATTTTTAAATAACCCATATAGAATAAATGAAATGGGGTTCATATCAAATTCAAGATTATTTTAATTTTTTTAAAAAAACATGGCCACTTTGCAATTTATAACCAACAGAAAGGGAATAAGGGTTTTATGTTTGTAATTACTTGAATAAAATAAATAATATAACATTTTTATGAATAATCCTATAAAATTAAGAGGACTGAGTACTCAGAAATTTAAAATAAAATAATTTCTTGAGGAACAATATATACTTTCAGATGAAAATTCTACAGCTTAATGGAAATAAAAAAGAGTTTTATAAAACTTTTAAATGAGAGGGGATAGAGATAAAAAATTATTAAAAGACACATAATAAAATATAAGGATAGAAAACATGGAATTAATAACATTTTATGGAATCTTGAATGATATACCACAGAAAATATAACATGAATGGAAAAAAGAAAAGTTGAGAATTATTTTACCTTGAAGATTGACTCTTAAAACTCTATCATCGGGACGCTAAGGTCTAGATAACACCATGGGAGGTCTCCAGGGTAGTTATGACTATAATTAATTCATGTAATATGATGTTTTAATGATGATAAATAATGTAATTCTTAGGTATTATTGAAAAAGACAGGGAGCTTTTAATTAATTTTCAAGGACACCTCATTAGTGGTATTTTCCTTACCTAAGGGAATGACCATGGAATTTTACATTTGTTTTGTCAAAATGGGACAAATAATATAATATATTAATCAACATGAGTTGACCAGCATTACAAATTACAAATTACATCATTAGGATGTCATAAAACACATTGAAATCTCAAAAGCCATTTTTTTACTATTCACCAAAAAACAAAACACATTATAAAAATATAATAAATTCACCCTAACCCCATCTCAATGATATGAACACATAAATTTACATCATTTTATAGAAATAAATCCCTATGTTCAAGAAATACAATTTTTATGTAAAATCATTATTTACATAAAAAATACTAAAACTTAATTACTAATTTCTAAAACAGTTATTTACTTATACTATTATATCACATAACCATTCAAGATGCCTATATTACATTAATAATTCTTTAGGAAAGGTCTCTATTATATTAGTTATATTACTCCACATAGGGGTAACATTACAATTCAAAAGTTACTATAAAACTAAATTTAAGTTGATCTTTTTAAACAATAATTTTCTTACTGATCACAACCATATAAGTCCATTTTTTGAAAATAATTTCATAAAATAAATAATTTAATATATATTAAATATATTTAAATACTCAATTTTACAATATTTATCTAAAAAATTAAAATTCCTAGTAAAATACTAATGATTCCTCCGAGATTAATTTTGACATTTGAAATTAAAAAATGATGTTTTTTTCCATTAGAATAAATAACAATTTTATTTTTACAAATGGATTAAAAAATGAAATTAAAGACTCATTAAATAATCCTTTATAACACCTGAATCAGTTATAAGAGTAATGTGTGCATTGGTGACAGACTCTTGGGGTGGCTAAGATAACAATTTCCCGAGTGGTGAACTCCAAAAAATTGATCTTCTTTTGTAGGCTACTTCGTTCAAGATTAACGTATCGAAGCTTGGATTTTTCCTTGTTTAGAGAAATTCATTGTGATGCTACAACCTTCCCATGCACTATTAAATGGGATTTGTGTTGCCAAAGTCTACTAGATCATGTCATTTTCCCATCTTTCTACATTAAATATACACTATTATTACTACTTATAAATGATATATATAACGTTAAAAATTATTATTGTTTCCAATTGTCATATTAACCTACAATGTTATAATAGTCAAATTCATATGGTCACATTTGGTTGATACATATATATCATTATTGATTATGATATAGTAGAACCTAAATTTTTTGAAAACAAAAAAATATTTAAATTTTCATGTCATTACATTCTAACCACCTTAAGAAATTTCATCCCTTAAATTTACACTAATACCTTCAAAGGAGAAAAGGTGTGGGTATTTGTGCGTCATAGTCTCCTCTGATTCCCACATGGTTTCATCATATATTTGGTTCCTAAAAATATTTTTATCAAGGTGGGTAGCCTTGTTTCGTAGAACCTTGTCTCTACGATCCATGGTCTTCACCAGTAGTTCCACATAACAGAGTTCGTGTTCTAGTTGTACCACCTCAAGATTTAGTAAATGTGAATGTTCTGGTATGCACTTAATCAAGATGGATAACTTAATTACATCTTGAACTTGTGATTGATATAGAGGAAGTGAAATATAATAGGCTACTGATCCTTAGGATTTTTTAGGGTCCAATGTACCTAGGAATGAGCTTCCCTTTCATCAAAAACCACATGAATCATTTGCATAGTGAAATATGACGAATGAATTTTTCACCCACCTCAAACTCCAAGTACCTTATATGGTTGTTATCATAACACATCTTCCATCATTGAGCAGCCTTTATGAGTTGTTGTATGGCATGTTCCTTTTATTTCATCTCTTTCACAAGATCAGTCCCAATAATCTTTTTCTCACCAACTTCATCCCATCAAGTAAGAGTACATAATCACTTTCCATATAGAGAGTCATATGGTGCCATATGAATTCAAAAATGGAATATACTATTTGTTTATAACTCAAAGAATGATTGATGTTGATCACATCCAACTATAAATTATATTGATAATGTTATCAACCTTTCCTGAAGTATATAAATAATCCTTTTAGATTGTCAATCAGTTTTGGGGTGATAGGTTGTACTGGAATTTAATACAGTATATAGAGAATGTCGATGACTTCTCTATAATTTGGATGTGAACCTTGGGTCATGTTCAGGTACGATAGAATGTGGAACTCTATGCATCCTTACCACTTCTTTCACATAAATCTTGGATTGTTGATAAAGAGAGAAATCTTCCCAAATAGAGATAAAATGTGTAGTATTGGTGATTCTATCTACTATAATCCATATCCTATTGTTTCTATTTGATGTTCTTGGGAGACAAGTGACAAAGTCCATAGTGATATTGTCATACATCCATGCTGGTATAGGTAGTGGTTGTAATACCCCATCAAGAAGTTGTCACTCTTCTTTCAGTACACAATCATGATAACTATTGAACTCAAGAATCATACCATCCTTCATAGCCTCAAACTTCTCATCTAACAAAGGAACTTATTTTTTATCTTTCTTGATCATCCCTAGTAAAGATGGTTGAGAAATAATTTGGGATCTGGTTGATGATGTCCATTCCGTTATAATTCCCAGGTCAATTTTCACTAGGCCTTTGATTAAGGGATATCCTTAAATCCTCATCATTTCCAAAAAAATAGGTTGTTTTATACATAATGCATCAATGAATTTGTTTTCACTTCCCTTGTGATAATGAATTGAACAATCACAGTCCTTAAAAAGTAGCAACAATCTCCTATGTCTCATGTTTAATTCCTTTTGTGTGAAATTATACTTCAATCTTTTACGGTCAATGTATATATCACATTTATATAGATTATGATAGTGCATTCATATCTTCATAGGAAAAACTGCCACATACCGATCAATATCATACATTGTATAATTATGCCCATGATTTTTTAGCAATGAAGATTCATAAGCAATGAATTTTCCATTTTCACCATGATGCACCCAAGACCTTTTAGGGATGCATCACAAAAAAACAAGAATCCTTCTACGATTATGTTTAGAGTTAATATTGGTACTATAACCAATCAATTCCTTATCTCTTAGAAACGTTCCCTGCACTCCTATTTATAGATGAACCTGCCCCTTTTCAAGTTAACTTGGTTAATGGATTAGAATGTCAAGAAGTTTTTTTCAAAAACCTTTTATCATATCTCGATAATCAACGGAAACTATGAATATGAGTTATTAAAGTAGGATGAGGCCACTAATCTAAAACCATTACCTTTTTTGGGTAAACATAGATTCCTTAATTGGTTATAATATTTCCCAAGAAAGATTCAAATTCTAGTTTAAATTCACATTTGACGAATCTTCCAAAAAGCTCGTCCTTCTATAGATATTTCAAAATAACCATAATATAATCCTCGTTATCCTTGTGAATTTTTGAGTATATCAGACTATCATAAATAAAAACTACTAAAAAGTCATCAAGGTATTCCCTAGAGACACTATTCATCAACTCTATAAAAATATCAGGACAATTAGTAAAGAAAGAGGGCATAGAAACAAAATCATAATTCCCATATCATGATCAGAAGGCATTTTTTATACTATCTTTATTGTTCACCCTAAATTGATGATAACTATATTAGAGAAAAAATTTGGAGAAGAATTGAACCCCACAATGTTGGTCCAACAATTAATCAATTATTATAAGAATGTATTTTTTTACTATGATCACATTCGTTTCTCTATAATCATTGAATATCCTCATTGATACATCCTTATTCTCTGCAAAGATAACCAGTTGACCCCAATAAGATACACTTGGTTGGATAAAACCATTCTACAATAGATTATTGAGTTTTTTATCTAATTCCCCTAGCTCTACATTTTCTATATAATATGGGTTCTTTGATATCAGATGAGATCCGGGTATGATTTCTATGGGGAACTCTACCTATCATTCCTGGGGAGGACCCGATAACAAATAAAAAAATACATCAACATTTTCATAAATGATGGGGACATCCACTATTCATATACTATCATTTTTTTCTGCATCCAAACCAATCAAATTCACAAATATAGATATAAGAGGTTATTCTAGACAAATCCCTCTTATTGATAAATCTTCATTAAGAGATAACCGCAGGTTTCCAATTCAAGTGTAATATTATTTCCATTCTTCCACATATGATCTTAACATTATGCTTTGTCAGAAAGTTCACACCAAGTTTAATTTTAAATTCCATCATTGGAATGACTAGTAGATTTGTGATGAGATTGTTATCACTAATGTAAATACAAGTGTTTCAAAAAACTGATGAAGCTTTGATCATCCCTCCAGGAGTTTTTTCTAATAACATAAATTTTATAAATTATTGGATTGATTCTAAATTCATTAAAAACATAAATGATATAATGGAATTCATATAACTCTATCTAAACAATGTACTAGAAATATTTGAGGGAATACAAATAGTACCTCCACCACATCATTTGGAGCTTTAACATTAGCTGCTATGATATGAAAATCATGACCTTTCTCCCTTGTCCTTTGCCGAGACTTATGTTGGTTCCCCTCCACCACCCTCAAGTTTGGACAGGGATTTGAAAAGTGACCAAGCAATCCAAAATTGACGAATTGGACATCTGGTTGGGTATTCACCATATTCCCTTTTTCATTAGTGTTGGTAAATTTATGATTCACCTTACTATAACTATTTTTCTTTATATGGCCATCTCTTCTACACTTGTAGCACTTATTTCTCATGAGAAGGCCTTTACCTAAATGTTTCATCCCACATTTATTACATGAGGAATGTTTCACTTTCATTCCACATATTCCCTAATAAAATATCCTCCCCAATATTCGATATATTTATCACTTAGTTATATTGTATTTGTGAGAACACTACATCTCATCGTACTCTATTTCGACTTTCATAGATATCTGCATGGTCTCCTCATATATATCATAGTCTCAATTGGTTAGATTCTTCTAAAGATGAGGTCCTAATCCACCAAAGAATATATTAACCTTTTTATTAGAATACATGAAAAACTAATAGGTGTAACACAAAAGACTTGTGATTTTAATCTTGTATAATCCCATATATTCATTCTCCTCTTGCTTCTGCTTGAGAAATTTATTTTTCATTTTCATTCTCTTCAAATGAGGGAAATAATTAATGTTTAAAATCCTTATGAATTCTTCTCACTGCATAGCCCTAATCTACTCATCGGGCCTAGTGTTTTTAATCAGCTCCCACTACTACACTACTTTTCTTTCTATACAGTAAACAACTTAGGTGACCATCTCTTGTTCTGAATAGCGGGGTATAAGAAATTTATTTTTGATAGAGATAATCCAATGGTTATCAATCAATTGGTTGGTATATCCACTAAAAATTTGTGGGTTTTGATGTATAAAGGACCCATCATAATGTTTTTCCATTCATGGTGAAATTTGTATATCATCATGATTCAAATTATTTCCCATAACATGAGTCAGTTGGTTCATCTTTCTCAGTAATGTTTCTATTTCGGCATCCATCGGAAGGCCATCAGCGCATGGTCTGTTGTGCTCACAATGTTCTTGGTTTCTCAAATTTCTATCAATTTTCTAAAAAGAATAAAACCTTAGTGATAATCTTAATTCATTTATGAATATTTTAACTGTTAAATATTTTTATGACATAAAAATTCAATAATAAACAATTTATTCCTTAAAAACAATTAAATGTTTCTATAAATCCTTCATAATTATTCATTAAAATCTTATGATTAAACAATCATATTCCCTATTATTGTCAAACTATGAGTGCATCAAGGCCCATTTTCATGCACCCATTCCCATTTTAGACTATATCAAAGTGGTGTTTTGGGTTTTATCTCTAGATACAAATGTACTAGGGGCATATGTACTTGTTCGTAACCAGATATTGATTTATTTTTTTTGGTAACCACTTACTTAATATTTTACCAATATAAAAAGACGTTTCTTATATTTGAACATATATATATAGATTTATTCTTAAATTTTTAAAATAATAATTTCCATAAATAACTAAACTATCCTTTGATACCAACTATGGAATCCTTCCTTTTTGTTACATAACATTGCATTACATTTTACAAACAGAGGATCGATAATGTTTAGTGTCTGGGAAATATGGTACATAATACATGAAATAATTTAACATTCATATAATAAAATTTAAATTAATCTTTATTTTTCATCCTATGAAAAATTAATGCAAATCATACCCTTGGGACCTACACCAAATTGATGTGTGATCAAAAATCCCAGCAAGAGGAAAATAAGAGAAATAATTTACCTGTGAACTTGAGAGATATCAATAAGAACATGATGAATATCGTAAAGGCATGAGAAAGAGGAATATAATAATAGTAAAAACTAGATTTATAATTTGAGAATGTGTGAAAAAAAATTATTTTAGACAAATCATAAGCATATCACAAATTTCCATCATTATGGTGTCAAAAAAATTACCATGGTTATTCACCAAGGTATCATAAAACCAATTATCTCAAGTGATTAATTACATTACCCAATGAATTAGAGCACCATATAGGTAAAACCTTAATATTTAATTATTTTCAAGTGATCTACATTTATTATAATCCATAATTTAATAAGTAACACATAGGGAATACAATAAATTAGTTTCATGTCAAAATCATGGTGATTTAAAAGTGTTTTAAAAAAACGTGACCATTATGTCATATATAACACACAAAAAAGGAATAGTGATTTAATGTATGTTAATTGTAGAATAAAATAACTCTTTTTTAACTATTTATAAAAACCCAGTAAGTGGAATATTTTTGAGGATTCACATAATTAAAATAATATTGTTTTTTTGAGAAAAATAGATATATTTTGAGATTAAAATTCTGCATCATAACGGGTGTAAAACATTGTTTTATAAAACATTAAGAAGAAAGAGTATCGGGGTAACCATTTCATAAAACACTCATAATACAATGTACGGATATAATAAAATGTAAATAATAATAGGTTATGGGTATTTGAATGACGTACCACATAAAAGAGAACTTGTGTAGGAAAAGAGAAGTTGAGAATTCCCTTACATTAAAAAGTATCTTCTAAAACTCTAAGATCATGAACTTGAGGGATTTTGGACACAATGGGAGGTATAAATATAATAAATCCCAGGATGTTGAGAAATGAATGAATGAATTGGTAATTAAAGTAAAATAGAGGAAGTTTTCAATTAATTTCCAAGGAATCCTCATCGGTGAAATTTAAAAAACCATGGGTTTGGAATTTTTATTTTACAATTTTTTGTCAACTTGGGTCACCTCATATAATATTTTAATCTGCTTTAGTAATCCATAATTTCTAATTAAATATTACATAATTATGATGTCATCAACACACTGAAAACTCAAAAACTATCTTTTACCATTCACCGATAAAACACTATAAAAATATCACAAATTCACACTATCATAATATAGATGTACTGAAGTTAAAAATTAACTGCATTTTATGAAAATAATTCTCTAAATATGACAAATTTATTTTTTTATGTAAAACTAATATTTACTCAAAGAAATACTAATACTTAACTAATAATTTCTAAGACCATTATTTACATATACTATTATATCATATTATCATCCAAGATGCCAAAAATAAATTTATACTTCCTTAGGTGCTGCTACAATTCTAGTGGTCATATTATTATTCATTGGGGTGATATTAGTATTCATAAGTTACTACAAACAAATAATTGTGTTGGTCTTACTTGACTCAAAATTTTTTACTAATCGGATTCGTAAAGTCCTTTTTTGAAAATCATTTCAGAAAATCAATTATTTAAAGTATAAAAAATATTATAAAACACACTTTTTTCAATATTCATCAATAATATAAAACTTTTTATAAAAACAATTACTATTCATCTCGGATTAATTTTGACATTTGAATTTCAAAAATGATTTTTATTTTTCAATAAATTGAAATAACAATTTTTTATACAAGTGGATTTCACTAAGTAACTAAGGTCTCATTAAATATCCCCTTATAATTCCATCATTGTACCTAAAAGTAAGGTGTGTGATGGTGATGGACTCTTGGGGAGGCTCGGATAACATCACCTGAGTGGTAAACTCCACCAACATAAACTTCCCCCTTATGCGATTTTGATCATGAATAACGCATTGAAGTGCATGTTTTGGTGGATCTAGAGAGATTACTATAGAAGATACCTACTTCCTAATCTCTGTAAATGGGCTTTTTATGGGCCGAGTCTACTTGATGAGGCCATGAACCCATCATTCTACATTAATTTTCCATTCTCATTCTTAATTACAAACAATAATTAAATCATAAAAATTAATATTATATCCAATGGTCATATTGACCAATGGCCTTGTCACAATCAAAACACAATGGTATCATATAATTTATATTTATATATTTTTATTTATTGTTACATAATAATGCAGAAATATTCAGGAAAAAAAATATTATTCAAATGTTTGTTTGGTTACATTCTTCCCCCCTTTAGAAATTTTGTCACCAAAATTTCATCTCATACCGTTAAAAGGGAAAAGGTGTTGGTACTTAATCCTCATATCCTCCTCTAGTTCCCACATGTATTATTCATATTTTAGGTTCCACGAATTCACTTTAATGTGGTGGGTTGTTGTGTAGAACTTTGTCTCTAAAATCCAATATCTCCACTGACTACTCCATATAAGGGACTTTATATTGAAGTTGCACCACCTTTATATTTAGTACATATAAAAGGATATTTATGTACTTCCTAAAATGGGATAAATGGAATTCATCATGAACTTGTGTTATATTTGGAGGATTTCAAATCCGAAATTCCACTTCTCACACATAATCAAGGATTTTATAGGGGCTATTGTACCTAGGGATAAACTTCCCTTTTTTCAAAAACCTCATTACAATATTCCAAAGTGAAATTAGAAGAACTAAATTCTCACTAACCTCAAAATCATTGTCCCTTCGATGGATTTCAGCAAAACTCTTCTAACTCCTATAGACATACATTATGTGTTGTTGGATTACATGAACCATTTAGGTCATATCTTGAACAAGATCAGGACAAAGAATCATTCTATCAAAATATTCGTCCCAACAAGTAGGACCTCTACCACACCTTCCATATAGAGCTTCCTAGGGTGACATTTGAATACACAAGTAGAATATGTTGTTGTTAGAGATCTCATATAATTAGAGATGTTGATATCATCCACCTTTAAATTTCATTTAGAAAGTTCGCTTCATGTACTTGAGTGTATGAATAGTAATTTCGAATTGGCCATCATTTTGGAGGTGATAGGAGATACTAATATTCAATTAGGTACCTAGATCATATTGAAGACTATTCGAGAATTCAAATGTCATCCTTGGATCACTATCAAATATGATAGAATGTAGAAATCAATGTAGCCTTACCCCTTCCTTCATGTAAATCCGGCCATGTTTTCAAGAGAGAAATATTCATGAATAGAGGTAAAATGGGTTGTCTTGGTGAGACAGTCCATGATAAACCATATCACATTTTTTTCTTTTGGAAGTTCTCAAGAGACCTATGAAAAATTCCATATTGATATTATCCCACTTCTGAGCTGGTATAGTTAGTGGTTGTAATACATTTTTAGTAATTTGTCACTCTACCTTCACTTGCTAACATACAGGGAACCTTGTAGGGTAGTCAGCAATCCCCCATTTCATATTATCCCCCAATAATGATCATGAAGGTCACAATATATTTTCATACTTTTTTGACAAATGAAGATGATATATTAATCACGGAGGTCAGAAGTTACACAGTCATGCAACCAATAACGAATGTGATCAAGCCAGATATGATTCACGCCGGAAGTGCTGAAAGAATCCAGGTGATTGGCTGCTTCATTTCCGTCCTTTTGAATGAAAGAGAAGGATCGGGTTGTGAAGCATTGACCGAGAGACTGGATGTTCCTGATAATGGGGCCAAAAGAATATAGGCTTCCATCATTAAGCCCGATAGCGTTGATGATGGTGAGGCAATCATATTCAACGTGGATAGATTCCCATCCACGATCTTTTTAGAACCTCAACCTGACAAGGACAATGATGGATTTAACAACATCGGGCCTCCAAGGAGCGGGTTTGATTCATGTTTGGAAGCAATGATTTGACCATGAAAATAATGTGCCGCAAGTCCAATTATTAAAATTCCATTTATAGGGAGAGATGCATCAACGTTAATCTTGAGGATCCCTTCTGGGGAAGGGTACAATCTTGAAGCAGGTGTTTGAGTTCAAGATAGCCCAGGACGGTCAGATTCTTGAATCCACCCCTCAATCCATGATGTATCTCGTTCAATCCAGAACCTGGGGGGCTTTTCTATGTGTTTAAAGATGAGGTCATTGCATCGCATCCAGATGATCCATTCCACGATGCATAATGAAGCAACTTTGTCCATAGAGAATGAAGACGACCACAACATCAACAATATCGGAAGGTCTGGTGCCATATCTAGCATAAGCTCTATATCAGAGCACCAAAATTCCTAGATCTCATCTACCCTTGGGAACTGGGTGATCCTATGCAGAGGAGATTTGAGTCCGCCCTAGTAGATTAGACATTTCTTGTCATTCGTGATATGTCGGAAGGTGAGGAAGTCCATAGTGGGAAGAATACATGTGCAATCCTGACACTAGAAAAAACGGATTTTTAGGGGCACCTAAATAGGTAAAAAGGTTTTCCAGAGCCCTCCCCTTTCCTCGATTAGAGTATCAAGAGAAAGACTATACCCTGACTTCACCATATAATATACAGAGAAATCATTACTCCAAAAGGGAATGTCTGGCCCCACATCCCTCACATAGGGGATGCTAAGAATGATCCTTATGTACCTTTCATTGAACTTTGAGTTGATTTTATCCATACACCACCGAGAACCTTGATCGTCGAACAAGAAGCAAATAGTGGAGTCTTCATTGGCAGGTACGACATGGGAGGTAGCTTTCAAGCCATCTTTATCAATCAGCCAGGGATCGGTCCAAATATTAATTGTTGTACCATCTCCGACCCTCCACCCCATCCCGTTATTATGTAAATTTCGTGATCCCCAAAGGCTTCTCCATAGAAAGATGGGGCGTGGGCCAAGAGGGTAGTTCTAAAAATATGAGTGGGAAATGTATTTTTCACGATGAATCCATGCACCAAGAGTAGATGGGTTAATCATGAGGCGATTTCCCTGTTTATCCAAAAGAGAATCATTAAAGAGTTGGAGGTCATGAAATCCCATTTTGCCGCCTGTTTTAGTGGTGCAATGTGACTTCCAAGCAATACAGTGAATTTTATTTTTGCCATTATAATGACCCCACCAGAAGTTAGCAATGCGGGAGTGGATATGGTCAACAAGCGTACCAGGAAGATTGAACATGAAAATAATATATCTAGGGAAGGACTGAAGATCAGCTTTGATGAGTGTTTCCTTACCCGCTTTAGAGATTATTTTTGGAGTGAAGCCTTGGATGTTTTTTCTCAATTATATCCATAGTAGATGAGAAGATTTCTTTTTTTTAGCGACCAACAATAGTGGGAGGCCCAAGGTATTTTTTGTGTTTGTCAACCATTTGAATGTGTACAGTAAGACAAAAATATGATCTCTTGGTCGGTGGGACTCCATAACTGAAAGAGATTTCAAACATGGCTGGATTGATCGCTTGTCTTGATGCCATATCATAAAGGCGGGTCACCTGGAAGATAGGGAGGCATTCATTATGAGTAGCTTTGGAGAATAAAAGGCAGTCATCAGCAAAGAAGAGGTGCGAGATAGGTGGGTTGGCCTGAAAACCCTTTGCCCCATGTATCCCTTTTGCGGAAGCGGACAAGGAAATGAGGTTAGAGAAGACATCAGCCATCACGATAAAGAGAAATGGGGAAAGGGGATCTCCCTGGAAGAGGCCACAGGTGGGTGAGAAGCCTTGGGTGAGTCCACCATTGATGTTAATCTAAAAAGATACTGACGAAACACATTGCATGATCATATCTATCCATTTGGGGAAGAAACCCATTTTTGTCATGACACCCTAGAGAATGTTCCATTCCACTTGATCACTGGCTTTAGACATATACATTTTTCTGGCCATAATACCTCTTTTCGCAAAATAATGCATTTTCATAGAATGAAACACTTCATGGGCCACGATGGAATTATCTATCATAATCCTCTTTTCTATAAAATAACATTGATTTTTAGAGATAATATAAGGTAACAATGTGTATAGACGATTAACCAAGACCTTTGAGAAAATATTGTATGATACGTTAGAGAGACTGATAGGCCTGATGTCCGAGGCTGAAAGGGGTTTCTTGATCTTTGAGATGATGGTGATAATTTTCTCATTAGTAGAGAAGAGGTTAATTTCCCCATCCCAAATTCCTTTCATTAGAACACATATGTCAGGGCCGAGAATGTTCCATTATTGTTTAAAAAAGAGAGCATGGAATCAATTAGGACCGAGCATTTTGTTGAGTGAATTTTTTTGAGAGCCTGAAGAATCTCATCGTCCGAGAAGTCTGTTGTGAGTTGGTGATTCCTCTCGTTAGCAATCACATGTTTGATGTAGGACTCAACCTCTGACGATAAGATGGAATCTCTTACAGTGTAGAGTATTTGAAAATAACATGATATAATATCATGGATACCTTCAATGTTAGAAACTGTTACCCCATCAGGGTGGGTGAGGATGGAAATGGTGTTTTTGCGGTGCCTGGCAGAATTCATCTAGTGAAAGTATCAGGTGTTTGCATCCCTCTGATGCGGATTTCTCATGCGCACATAATCAAGATGCTTTCTTTAATGTGATGATCTGCATCCATTTCATTTGAAAGAGTAGAAATTTGGGAGGGAATATCATCCGTTCGGGGTTGGGTAAGAAGGCTAGTGAGTTTTCATTCTAGGGAGTTATACAGCTGGTCGGGTTGGAGAAATTTTTTATTGCTCCATGATCTTAGATTAGAAGCAACTTCTTGAGGTTAAAATTGATGTCTTCACTTCCACCCTACCAACATGATCACATAATATCTTCACACTCATGGTCTTTGTCCCATTAGCTTTCAAACCGGAAGGGTTTCCCACATCTTGAATTGCGGACACTATGAGAGAGGTCGATAATGGTAGGGAAATGATCTAAATAGTTCGGTGCCAAGTGGGTGATATGAAACATATGTGCTCAAGAAACCTAAGCTAGCAACACCTTACGCTCAATGACTTTCATGATCCCAACCCTGCGCGAACAGCACCTGCACGCTCAGCACCTGCGAACAACACCTGCGCGTCATGAACAACACATGTGTGCGAGTAATACAAACCCTGAATGCGAGAAAACATAGCCCTGCGTGCGAGCAAGCCCTACAGGTACCGTGCAGAGGAGTCCAAGCAGAGGTGCCCGACCAAAGACTAGGATCTTGGTGGGTCGTCGTAGACGCAGATCTGGAAAATCAAAAAACCATCACAAAACGTAGATGCAGATCTAGAAGACCATCGTAGGCACAGATCTAGAATATTGGCACCCGTGTGGGTCATTGCATACTCAGATTTGGAAGTTCAGGAGAAAAACCAGAATACTGTAAAACTAGGAGAAACACCTGTTTCAGTCACATATCTGAAAAATTGTAGATCTAGACTCAGGTTTGATGAAATCAAGTGGTGCAAGAAAATGTAGACAAATCCAGGCAGGGAAACCCCGATCAAGGATGGAGCAGCACTAGAATTTCCTTGAGAACTGAAGGTCATAACCCAACCTTGATGTGACGCTACCACACCTTGAGAACCGAAGTTCACCGAAAACCACCTGAGCAGGGAAACACCAATGCATACGATGAAACCGCAGGTCTCAGCCTCACCTTGAGAATTGAATGAGGCGATGAAACCATAAGAGAACCTATGAGATTACCTCTCAGAGCAGAGAGAATATATGTTTATACATTTTCATACTTACATCACGTAATTAGAACATAAGTATATGAGCTCCTTCCACCAGCGCCTTCCTTATTCCTGGAAGAAATGGAACACAAATCCTTTAAGAAATTTTTGTATGTCTTTTTGATTAATATTGAACTAAAGAAATTTACCATTCTTCACAGCATCAATATTCTTTTGTAACCAAGGATCTTCTTTTTGAGCATCCACGATCTTTCCTAATATTGACTGTTGATAAATCATTTATGACAGGGTTGATGATGTCCCTCCCATTACAATTCTCATGTCCAGTTTTATTGGGGCTTTGATCAAGGGATCTCCTTGAATCCTCATAACTTCCCTAACAAGTGGGGATTTCCTACTTATTGCATTAGAGAATTTTTTTTCTCCTCTCGGGTGATAATGAATTGAAAAATCATAGTTTTTAAGATGTTTTGACCATATCCTATGTGTCATGTTTATTTACTTTTGAGAAAAAATATACATAAAACATTGATGGTCTGTGTATATATCACATTTCTGTCATTAAAGATAGTAACTCTATATCTTCTGAGAAAAAACAACCACAACCATTTCAAGATTATCATTGAATAATTCTACTAATGAATCTTTAGCTAACAACAGGATTAATCAATGATATTGTCATTTTTTCACGAGGACTCACCCAATCCCTTTTTAGAGATGCATCACTAAAAATAACAATTCATTCTATGAATGACGGTAGAATTAATATGGGTGGTGTAACATATATCTTCTTCAACTCTGGGGAACATTCCTCACACTCTATTTTCAAGATGAATTTGACCCATGTTCATGTTAATGTGGTTAATTGTTTTGAATGTCATAAAAAGGTTTTGAAATACCTCATATATTATATCACTAATACAAGGAAACTGTGAATCTCATTTGTTGTTGTAGGATGGAACAACTACTCTACAACCTTTTTCTCAGTTGGATCAACTTTGAAGGATTCATTGGTTATAATGTTCCCCATGAAATAAACTTGTTTAAACCAAAATTCACATTTGATGGAAATTCCAAAAAGACTCTCCTTTTGTAGAGTTTGAAAAATGTCCATTAGATGATCCTCATGCTCCAAAATAATTTTGGAATATATCATAATATCATCAATTAAAACTTCTAAAAAGTTATCAAGGTAGTCCTTAAATACCCTATTAATTAAATCCATAAAAATAGTAGGAGAATTTGATATACCGATTGACATAAAAAAAATCTCGTAATGCCCATATCTTTATTGGAAAGTGTTTTTGGAATATATTATGTCTTTATAATCAATTGATGATATCCACATCAAAGATCAATCTTAGAAAATAATTTATCCCCATGATGTTGGTCAATGAATTCATCTATTTTTGGAAGAGTGTAGTTGTTCTTCACTATGATCTTATTCGGTTCTCTATAATAATTACAAAGCCGTATTGATACATCCTTCTTCTTCACAATGATTATAGGTTATCCGAAACAAGAGAATCTGTAACGCCCCGACCCTAGTTACCCAGAGTCGGTGCATTATTACATAACATTTGCAAGATCATGAGAAAGATCAAGTCTCGAAAGACCGATTAGTTTAGTAGCCTTGGAATAACTAGATACATCCATAAATTTTTACATTACATCATAAGAAAAACATCTTGTCTTCATATCCCCTCATACTATCCCTGCAGGTCATTCATAAATTAATTCTTCATAATCCTGGAAAAAAAATAAAACATTGAAAGGGGTGAGCTCGGATGCTCAGTAAGGATAACATTATAGCAGAAGCTTTCATAAATAATCATAAACACTTAAGGCAATTTATAACTAAAACAAAAGCCTTTGAAACTTGAACTTCAGCATAAAATGGCAAAGGTAAAATGAAATAATGCCATTTACTTACTCACATGGATATTATACTAGTCGAATGATCACATGAAATATCAATAACCACTTTCATAATGATGGAATGCATAATTCCAGACTATCATAACCACATAGCCAAGGCCTCGTGCCAAGACTACAAATAAGATTTTGCCAAGGCCTTGTGCCAAGACACTAGTTTGTCTCATGAGACCTACCGATGCATCGAGGAGCTATAGCGGGCTCCACCCGTCACTTATTAAGTCCAATGCATTCCTCATATGAATAGGTTTAAGCATAAAATAAACATTCGTATTAAAACTAGCATACGAAATGTCAATACTTTAACCACAAACCATGAATGGTATAAAAATAGAACATCCACAGTCAAATATAATTCATTTGATACAATATGGAAGATTGTATTGTATCACATTAACATCAATCATGAATAATGAAGGATGTTGACATAGATGAAAATAATCATCAAAACTATTTGAGAGAAATATCCCCCTTTTCTTGAAAACATTTAAAAGTCACACTATTTGCCAAGAAGCCATTTAAAAATAGATTTTTGAATCAAAGTGTCCCATAACACTTTGAAACCTTTTAAAAGGATTTTTAATTTATAAACATTAATGTCCATATAAATAAATACTTAAAACCATTTTTAAAACATGGGCATTAATGAGAAAGATTTAGATGAATAAGTCTTTAAAACATTTAAAAATGGTATTTTAGTTAGAGATCCTAACCAAAAGAGAGACACTTGAATGAAAATAATTGAGGTAATCAAAACTTTGTAATATCATGAGAATAAAGGGAATTCATGATATACTATGTCAAAGCACATTATATACACCACATAAAAGTGATTTGGTGTATATCAACAAATAAGTCTTAATGAAATGTAAGTTGAGATGAAATCTCTCATAAAGGCCATATCCTTAGGTTAAGGATAAATCAACAACATAATTATGTGTGAAAAATATTAATACACTAAATATGATTGGATATTCAGTGTAAAACAATCAAAGTATATTCACACATATTCCTGTAAAAACAACACCAACGAATTGGATGTTTAACTCAACAAACGGTGAAAGAGTTAAAATTACTCTTATCAAATTCATTTCAATGACTTGAGAATTTTAAATGGAGTGATTATGTGTATCAAAATTATATCCACAGGAAGGGGATTGGAAATTATGACATAATCAAATGAATAGTGATTCCACACATAATCTTGGGGTAATATAATCAATGAAATATGCGTAAAGCCAAATGAGTGGAAATTGAAATCTCAAATTCCCTTATTGATTAGGTAACTTAAGAAACAAACACCCATGAAAGAAAGATCATACCATGATGATGTAAATACCCATAAAATAAAGTATATTACACAATGAATACAATCATGGGTAGTACACATACACCACATGCAATAATTAAGTGGTGATCAATGGAATTCTCACGGAATTAAAAGTGAGACAAGAAACCCCTTACCACGTTAATCAACTGAGTCGCATGGCCAAAAGTTAATAAACACCAAATGATTTACAGAATAACATGAATATAAAGTGTATCATGATAATATATATCAAATGGAAGTACACAATACACCACTTTCAATAATTTAGTAGCGAACGATGGAAATCTCACGGAATTGAAAGTGAGATAAGAGAATCCCTTACTTTGTACTTTTTCCTTGGTCGATGGTAGGTTTACCTCCTGTATAATGGTGAAATAATTGTTATTGAATAATACAAGAATAATTTACTTTAATATGATATCATATATGATCTTTTAACATTGATTTGTTAATAATATCTTAGAATTATCGTCATTTCAGGTGTTAACGGGTTCATTTTACTTTACATTCTTTGTTATGTGAGCCATATTCGTTATTAATGGGATGTATATTATTCAAATCCAGAATGGTATCAAGTCCTTAAACATCATTTTTAAATCATCAAATGATAATTATACTTGAATGGATACGATGGAGAATGAATCTCATCGCGTTCGTGGAGACGGTAGTCCGTACGTACGCACGAATGCTACTTCCATTTAATTTTTATTTTAAAAGAATCGAATCCAAATGATACATAGGTATATTACTATTCCAGTAAAATATAATATTTTATATATGTTACTTAAGTTCATTAACACCATCCTTTATACGTTCCATGTGTGGTATGAACGAGTCATATCATTTTAAGGGGGCGGTAGTCCGCACTTCCTCAAATGAAATTATCCTATGTATATACAACATGAAACGAATAATTGTATGAAATAAAATGGAATTACAGAAGCTTATATATAAAATATATATCATTAATATCATATTTAATTATAGTGCCATCCTAATGGCCACCATGAGAGGCGGTAAGATGTATTTGAACAATCATCGTTTCGTGAGGCGTTAGTTTGCCATCCACAAAAACATTATGTTCATCATCCATTAGATGGAGTTTTGTGAATGTGTAGTTTGAATCCTTCTTATAACAACATCCTAGTATATTGTGGATACTGGTGTTGTTACAAAAGAAAGGAAATAAAAAGATTTTGGGGGTTGGAGAAGCAAAATAATTGAAAATAATTTAAGAGAAAATGTTACCTTTAATTTAGGTAACTCACTTTGGTTGGAACCAAAGGACTTCTTGAAATGCTTTCTGCCTAAGGGGAAGCTTCAAGGAGGAGGAGAGGGATGTGGGGAGCTTATTTGGTCAGAGTTTGGACGAGCCAAGTGGCTTGAGAGGTGTGAGGAATGAGTAGAAGTGGTCTCCTTTTATAAGGGAGAGGAGAGGCTCTTTAGGAAAGAGTGAAAGTATTACTTTATAATATAATTATATTCGGTTTATAATGGTCCAAAAATCATTGAGGTCGAAGATAAGATGACTCATATTCTAAATAAAATCAACCAATAAGAATTGGACAGGTTTTAGATAATATTATAATCATTATAATCTTATTTATTTAAATGATTTATTAATGAGGTAAAAATTGCATCATTATTGTGTCATTAATAATTTAAATTATTTCATGTCTAAAAATTATAAATAAAATATAATTATATAGGAAATCTTTTTATCTTTCTAATGAATATTTATAATCGAAAATCCAACATGTATAACCCTATGTAAAAATTGTTCTTTTAAAAGATGTAAGCTTATGCCATTTTTGTATTCATTTTAACTTAATTAAAATAAAGTTTCATTATCACTTACAAGTGGATCAATGGGGTCCCAAAATAGACCCAAAGATGACCATGGTCGACCATGTATCAACCAATTGGGTTAAGACACGTTTTAGGGTAATTTAGTATTATTATAATATTATTTTTTAACCCTTATTTACCGGATTTACCCTTAACCATGGTAAATAAAATATTTACCGCAGTAATTATTCAAAATGTCTAAAAATAAAAGTTACCTATTTACACAATTTGAACATCCTGATTCCAAATATGGAATCCATTTTTCTAAATTCAAAACACAGAAGTGGCAGAAATTAATTTAAAATTAATTCCCGCTGTCAAAACAAAAAGCGTGTTTTTAAGAGATAATAACTATCAAAAGATTGACATTTGTTTATGTTCGGTTTAATTGTAAAATTATGTCCAATGACCAAAATTATATTAAATGGTAAAACTATATTCTAAATATACTTTAAAACCACTCAAATTCATAATTTATCACTATTAATTATTTTGAATAAAAAAGTTGTTTTTAATTAAAATTTAGTAATTTTTACTATTCATCAAAATATGAAAGTTATCCGAAAAGTACCAAAATTTCACCTTAGGCTAAATTTGATATTCCGAATCCAAAAATGAAGTCCATTTTGAAATATAAAATATATATAATTTCAAAAAATTAAGTATTACTATTAATAACGGCTAGTTTGATCGGTTGTGGTGTGTGTTAAAACTCGAAGTTGCGTACAACACACGCTACTGTTTTATTCAATGGAAAGCGTACCGTGGAAGCTTGGGATGTTTTATTTTAAATTTTTTGATGTCCCCATTTAGTCAAAAAGTTTAAAATATTTTATTTAAAAAGGGTTCACTATTAAAAGTTGGTAAAACTACAATACTTAAGATGAATTTGTTCTTACATTATGTCTAAGAAACTCATAATATGGATTCTAAAATTATAAGGATTATATAAAGTTTAAAATTTAGTTAATACTATTCATAACCTTTTTTGAACGGCTTGTTTGGTAAGTCATGGTGCGCTTGAACTCGGTGTTGCGTGTAGTGCAAGTTATTGAATTATTTTGAAGAAATAACACACTATGAAATCTTGGGGTGTTACATTCTCCCCTCCTTCAATAAATTGCGTCCTCGCAATTTGAAATTGTTCTTCAAAAATAAAAGGTTGAAAATAGAAAATATATTTGTGGGAAAACCCACATCGGAAATTGGTTTACTAAAATTTAGTCTTAATATAAGGAAAAGAGAAATGAAAGGGTCACCACCAAATTATGATCTCGATTAGGAGAACATTGGTGGCAATTAGAGACATATAATTGGAGGAAAAACGTAAATATTTATATGTAGTGGTTGAGGTCATCAATCACAAACAAGTATAAAATTGAGGTCCTTACACTCATCAATCTATGATGATTTGAAGTACCATCGGTTCAACAAAATATAGGGTATTGGGATCACACATTTTTGACATCTCAAAATATCTTAGTTTAAATCCCACATCGAAAAATGAATTAATGAGGCCTCTATTTAAAATAAAGAGTGGAAAGTATGAAGATTACCGAAAATAACACATACTAGGGTTCCATGTAGGAAAATATGGATATGGAGGAGAAATCTAACCATCAATTATCTGATGGAGAGTGGTAGAGAACATGGCTATGAAAAGGCCAACAATCCCAAAGCCATAAATTAGTGATGATTTAAGGTACCATCTAGGACAACATTTTTTTTAAAGTTACATTACATAAGGAAGAGGAATTCATTTATGATATTGACTAAGAACATTATGAGATATACTTAAATTTTAAGTAGATTTTCATTCTTTAATAAATTTCCACCACTAACTCAATTTTTTTAAACGATGAGTATTCAAGAAGACTTGGTCACACTGGAAGAGCTAGAATAAACTTCTATAGAATCACATGATCCATGCAGGATAAACCATATATTTACATTGTCATTGAAGATTAATCAAAACCAAAATGGTTAGTGAATGATCTAATGATCCCCCAAAAGGATATTCATTGAGATAAATATGCACTAATCTTAATTTCTAAAATTAAACCAACAATACCCCAAAATTAAATAGATACCATTCAATAACCAATTGTCCTTAAAATCCTTTAATATAATCCAAACTAATATTGAAACCCAAAACATAGAAGAATTTGATTATGTAGTCTCCCATGTTACATTGTATCTCCAAATGACATCAAATACTCTTAAAGTCACATACTTAAAAGTAATTAACATCATCACATATTCTCTGTTATAGGTTAATCATTTCCATAAATAACCCAATCACTATAAATCAACAATAAAAATGTAGATAAAAATCCACCATTACTCTACAAATGAAACCTCATTGTATTCTATTTTCCTTGGGCATATAGGGTTCCTAACAAAACGAACATCTTCCAAAATAACATTTATCACATAATCACCAAATCATTTTCCTATACCAAGGGTATTCATTTGATAAGACATAAGAACCCAAATCATCTTATTATTGATCAATAAAATCATTTAACAAAAAAAATAGTCATATTAACCAGGGACTTCACGTAGTCCAGTGGTAGGCGATAAATCCCAATCACACATTGGTTGTGGGTTCGATTCCCACAGCTTTGTCCGACGCGACGGGTTGTCACATGGTCTACGTGTTGTCCTTTTTCAAAAACTATATTCTATAATATTACCAAAATGAGAAAAATTTTTCAAAATAACATAATTTAACCACAAATGTTATATCATACTTTGCATTTTCATCCCAAATTATAATAACTTATCATTTTCTCCAACCCCAATGATCATATAAAACCAAATGGTTATTTATACCTATATCCACAAGAGAAGAGACAATTATTCCTCAAATATCATTGTCACATGGCAAACTGAGGGGTTACAAATACAAGAGAAAATTATTCCAAAGTAAACCCATCAACAAGGAGTGCTAATACTTTTTAAATTTTACTCCAACCATTTATTTCCACATAGCTTCTTCTTTGAGCAAGAAAATATCCTATAAAATAGGACATTCAATCGGGTAATGGCCAGGTCCCCTACATTTACGGCAAATGACTGTAAATGGACTCTTGGGACCATTTTTATCTTCTTCCATAGTACTCTTCATTTTTCTGCGGCAATTCTTCACTTTATGTCCTTCCTTCCCGCACGTAAAACATTTCGTTGTCCCATTGAGACACTTTCCTGGGTGTCTCTTTCCACAATTCCTGCATGATGAAAATTGAGGTTTCTTTTCTCCATGGTCTCCATTGCTGGAGATCTTATCATTTATCACCTTTCTCTTCCTTGTTGAGTCTGGGAGTTGGTTAATATATATGTTGTTGATCATATTTTTGGAAAACTGATTTGGCATAAAGACGATATCTTTTACTCCTATCAACATTCCATTTTGTTGCTCATTTCCACCACCGTTCCCACCTTGTACATCATTCTCAAAGTCACTATGACTTCCTTGGAATCCAGCCATTGACTAAAACCAGAAAGCATTGTGTGAGTAATATTAGTCGTAAAATCATTTAGAGATTAAAATGTCACCATATTCTCAATTTGAAACATATTAGGATTAACCAAGGCCATTTACTCTCATCTTATGTATATATTACTTAAATCGGTTTGTAAAGAAAATGTAAATTATCCTAAGCATATCCCCCGGGAGTGTCGTAACCAAGAGTGCAACAAGACCCGTTGTCGTGCACCAGTTCCCGTTCGAGTCTAGCTCAAAGCGGTGTTTTCGGGTTTTACCCCTAGGTACATCTGTGCCAGAGCCGCCTCTACCTGCTCATATCCAGACAGGGATGTATTGCTCGGAAAACTCACAAAATATTTACAATACCAAAATTCTAGGAAGTTCTTTTATTCTAATCCTCAATGTTCATCTTAGGTCTACGTGCTCTAATCAGAGTTTATCTAAATCTAGCTACCAAGGTTTGTACTAAACTTCCTCTGATACCAACTGTAACGCCCCGACCCTAGTTACCCAGAGTCGGTGCATTATTACATAACATTGGCATGATCATGAGAAAGATCAAGTCTCGAAAGACCGATTAGTTTAGTAGCCTTGGAATAACTAGATACCTTCATAAATTTTTTACATTACATCATAAAAAAAAACATCTTGTCTTCATATCCCCTCATACTATCCCTACAGGTCATTCATAAATTACTTCTTCATAATCCTGAAAAAAAAAACATTGAAAGGGGTGAGCTCGGATGCTCAGTAAGGATAACATTATAGCAGAAGCTTTCATAAATAAGCATAAACACTTAAGGCAATTTATAACTAAAACAACAGCCTTTGAAACATGAACTTCAACATAAAATGGCAAAGGTAAAATGAAATAATGCCATTTACTTACTCACATGGATATTCTACTAGTCGAATGATCACATGCAATATCAATAACCACTTTCATAATGATGAAATGCATAATGCCAGACTATCATAACCACATAGCCAAGGCCTCGTGCCAAGACTACAAATAAGATTTTGCCAAGGCCTTCTGCCAAGACACTAGTTTGTCTCATGAGACCTACCGATGCATCGAGGAGCTATAGCGGGCTCCACCCGTCACTTATTAAGTCCAATGCATTCCTCATATGAATAGGTTTAAGCATAAACTAAACATTCGTATTAAAACTAGCATACGAAATATCAATACTTTAACCACAAACCATGAATGGTATAAAAATAGAACATCCACAGTCAAATATAATTCATTTGATACAATATGGAAGATTGTATTGTATAACATTAACCTCAATCATGAATAATTAAGGATGTTGACATAGATGAAAATAATCATCAAAACTATTTGAGAGAAATATCCCCCTTTTCTTGAAAACATTTAAAAGTCACACTATTTGTCAAGAAGCCATTTGAAAATAGATTTTTGAATCAAAGTGTCCCATACCACTTTGAAACCTGTTAAAAGGATTTTTAATTTCTAAACTTTAATGTCCATATAAATAAATCCTTAAAACCATTTTTAAAACATGGACATTAATGAGAAAGATTTATATGAATAAGTCTTTAAAACATTTAAAAATGGTATTTTAGTTAGAGATTCTAACCAAAAGAGAGACACTTGAATCAAAATAATTGAGGTAATAAAAACGTTGTAATATCATGAGAATAAAGGGAACTCATGATATACTATGTCAAAGTACATTATATACACCACATAAAAGTGATTTGGTGTATATCAACAAAGAAGTCTCAATGGAATGTAAGTTGAGATGAAATCTCTCATAAAGGCCATATCCTTAGGTTAAGGATAAATCAACAACATAATTATGTGTGAAAAATATAAATACACTAAATATGATTGGATATTCAGTGTAAAACAATCAAAGTATATTCACACATATTCCTGTAAAAACAACACCAACGAATTGGATGTTTAACTCAACAAATGGTGAAAAAGATAAAATTACTCTTATCAAATTCATATCAATGACTTGAGAATTTTCAATGGAGTGATTATGTGTATCAAAAGTATATCCACAGGAAGGGGAGTGGAAATTATGACATAATGAAATGAATAGTGATTCCACACATAATCTTGGGGTAATATAATCAATGAAATATGCGTAAAGCCAAATGAGTGGAAATTGAAATCTCAAATTCCCTTATTGATTAGGTAACTTAAGAAAAAAACACCCATGAAAGAAAGATAATACCATGATGATGTAAATACCCATAAAATAAAGTATATTACACAATGAATACAATCATGGGTAGTACACATACACCACATGCAATAATTAAGTGGTGATCAATGGAATTCTCACGGAATTAAAAGTGAGACAAGAAACCCCTTACCACGTTAATCAACTGAGTCGCATGGCCAAAAGTTAATAACCACCAAATGATTTACAGAATAACATGAATATAAAGTGAATCATGATAATATATATCAAATGGAAGTACACAATACACCACTTTTCAATAATTTAGTAGTGAACAATGGAAATCTCACGGAATTGAAAGTGAGATAAGAGAATCCCGTACTTTGTACTTTTTCCTTGGTCGATGGTAGGTTTACCTCCTGTATAATGGTGAAATAATTGTTATTGAATAATACAAGAATCAGTTACTTTAATATGATATCATATATGATCTTTTAACATTGATTTGTTAATAATATCTTAGAATTATCGTCATTTCAGGTGTTAAAGGGTTCATTTTACTTTACATTCTTTGTTATGTGAGCCATATTCGTTATTAATGGGATGTATATTATTCATATCCAGAATGGTATCAAGTCCTTAAACATCATTTTTAAACCATCAAATGATAATTATACTTGAATGGATACGATGGAGAATGAATCTCATCGCGTTCGTGGAGACGGTAGTCCGTACGTACGCACGAATGCTACTTCCATTTAATTTTTATTTTAAAAGAATCGAATCCAAATGATACATAGGAATATTAATATTCCAGTAAAATATAATATTTTATATATGTTACTTAAGTTCATTAACACCATCCTTTATACGTTCCATGTGTGGTATGAACGAGTCATATCATTTTAAGGGGGCGGTAGTCCGCACTTCCTCAAATGAAATTATCGTATGTATATACAACATGAAACGAATAATTGTATGAAATAAAATGGAATTACAGAAGATTATATATAAAATATATATCATTAATATCATATTTAATTACAGTTCCATCCTAATGGCCACCATGATAGGCGGTAAGATGTATTTGAACAATCATCGTTTCGTGAGGCGTTAGTTTCCCATCCACAGAAACATTATGTTCATCATCCATTAGATGGAGTTTTGTGAATGTGTAGTTTGAATCCTTCTTATAACAACAACCTAGTATATTGTGGATACTGGTGTTGTTACAAAAGAAAGGAAATAAAAAGAGTTTTGGGGTTGGAGAAGCAAAATAATTGAAAATAATTTAAGAGAAAATGTTACCTTTAATTTAGGTAACTCACTTTGGTTGGAACCAAAGGATTTCTTTAAATGCTTTCTGCCTAAGGGGAAGCTTCAAGGAGGAGGATAGGGATGTGGGGAGCTTTGTTGGGAAGAGTTTGGACGAGCCAAGTGGCTTTAGATGTGTGAGGAATGAGTTTAAGTGGTCTCCTTTTATAAGGGAGAGGAGGGGCTCTTTAGGAAAGAGTGAAAGTATTAATTTATAATATAATTATATTCGGTTTATAATGATCCAAAAATCATTGAGGTCGAATATAAGATGAATCATATTCTAAATAACATCAACCAATAAGAATTGGACAGGTTTTAGATAATATTTTAATCATTATAATCTTATTTATTTAAATGATTTATTAATGAGGTAAACATTGCATCATTATTGTGTCATTAATAATTTAAATTATTTGATGTCTAAAAATTATAAATAAAATATCATTATGTAGTAAATCGTGTTAGCTTTCTAATGAATATTTATAATCGAAAAGCCAACATGTATAACCCTATGTAAAAATTGTTCTTTTAAAAGATGTAAGCTTATGCCATTTTTGTATTCATTTTAACTTAATTAAAATAAAGTGTCATTATCACTTACAAGTGGATCAATGGGGTCCCAAAATTGACCCAAAGATGCCCATGGTCGACCATGTATCCACCAATAGGGTTAAGACACGTTTTAGGGTAATTTAGTATTATTATAATATTATTTTTTAACCCTTATTTACCGGATTTACCCTTAACCATGGTAAATAAAATATTTACCGCAGTAATTATTCAAAATGTCTAAAAATAAAAGTTACCTATTTACACAATTTGAACATCCTGATACCAAATATGGAATCCATTTTTCTAAATTCAAAACACAGAAGTGGAAGAAATTAATTTAAAATTAATTCCCGCTGTCAAAACAAAAAGCGTGTTTTTAAGAGATAATAACTATCAAAAGATTGACATTTGTTTATGTTCGGTTTAATTGTAAAATTATGTTCAATGACCAAAATTATATTAAATGGTAAAAATATATTCTAAATATACTTTAAAACCACTCAAATTCATAATTTATCACTATTAATTATTTTGATTAAAAAAGTTGTTTTTAATTAAAAATTAGTAATTTTTACTATTCATCAAAATATGAAAGTTATCTGAAAAGTACCAAAATTTCACCTTAGGCTAAATTTGATATTCAGAATCCAAAAATTAAGTCCATTTTGAAATATAAAATATATATAATTTCAAAAAATTAAGTATTACTATTCATAACGGCTAGTTTGATCGGTTGTGGTGTGTGTTAAAACTCGAAGTTGCGTACAACACACGCTACTGTTTTATTCAAAGGAAAGCATACCGTGGAAGCTTGGGATGTTTTATTTTAAATTTTTTGATGTCCCCATTTAGTCAAAAAGTTTAAAATATTTTATTTAAAAAGGGTTCACTATTAAATGTGGGTAAAACTACAATACTGAAGATGAATTTGTTCTTACATTATGTCTAAGAAACTCATAATATGGATTCTAAAATTATAAGGATTATATAAAGTTTAAAATTTAGTTAATACTATTCATAACCTTTTTTGAACGGCTTGTTTGGTAAGTCATGGTGCACTTGAACTCGGTGTTGCGTGTAGTTCAAGTTATTGAATTATTTTGAAGTAATAACACACTATGAAATCTTGGGGTGTTACAGAATCTTAATCGAATAAACCCCTTATCCAAAAGATCTATGATTTTTTATTGAATTACTCTATCCCATAAGTTTTCATCTTATATGGTGTCTTTGATATTTTTTGAGATCCGTATACGAGTGAAATGGAGAACTCTTCCTCTCTTTTTGGAGAGGTCTGGGTAACTCCTCTAAAAATACATCAATGTATTCCTAAATGATGGGGAAATCCTCTATTTGTATAATGTCTTATCCATCTTCAACCTCTCCGATAAACTACCTAAAAAATTATATAGCAGGTTCTTCTAGAGAAATATCTATTCTTGAAATCTCTCCTGGAAGATGACAATTAGTTTCCCATTCAAGACTACTAATATTTCTTTTCTTTTGTATTTTATCTTAGAATTATATATTGATAGCCAATCCATCACTAGTGTAATTTCTAATTCCAACATAGGAATTACTACTATATTTTTAATGTCATTATGGTAACTAATTTAAATACTTGCATTCCTAAACACTGATGATGTTTGGATAATCCCATTGGGAGTCTTCACTGATTACTTGTACTTTTAGATATTTAGGTGTTGATTCTAAATTCAATACAAACATAGAGGAAATAAATGAATGTGTATACCTTGAAAAAAATGTGCTTTCTATATTTGATAAAACAACAATAATAAAATCCACCACATCGTTTGAAGCTTCATCATCAGCTATCGTGATTTAAAAGTCATGACTTTTTTCCGGTCACCTTTCTTCTGACTGATGGTGATTCCCCTCCACTACCCTCACAATTTGAAAATCATTGAAAATTTCCCCAAGCTATCCACACATGAAACATTAGAGATATTGAAGGGATTGAACCATCTTTCCTATTTCTTTAGTGTTTGGAAGTGGAGCCTTCAACTCACTATGACGATTCCGTGTGGTATGACATCTCTTCCACATATGTAGAACCTATTGATCCGAACTAGGTCATTCCTTGAATTCTCCATCACACATTTTTTACATGTGTAATGTTACACTTTATTTCCGGCTATTCCCATATCTATGATCCTCCCAAAGGTTAAATCCAATTATCTCATCTTTTCATTGAATGTTTTAGACCACTATGTCACACCAAACTCTGGTTTGATTATAATATAACTCTATATGATTATATCATATCAATAAAAGTATCGATTGGCCATATTATTTCACAGATTTGGTCTTAGTCCACCAAGAGTCTATCAACCTTAACACTAGTATGCATGAAATATCTTGGGGTGTAACATGAATGCCTTGTGAATTTAACCATGTAGCTTCCCACAGATTTATTATCATTATACTTCAAATTGAGAACTTCATTCTCCATTTTCATTATCATCAAATGATGGAAATACTTTTTGAATAAGATCCATCTGATCTCTTCCCTCTAAATAACCTTAATCTCCCCTCACTGCCTCATGTTTTTAATCAGTTCCCAGCATTGATTATCTTTTTCCTATAAGAATTAAATACATATGGTGACCTTTAACAAGAGAGTATAGAAAAGATCATATCGATAGCTAATCCATTATTAGAAAATCAATTAGTTGGTAGATCCACTGATATTTGGTTGTCGTTGATACATAAAAAACTCAATTAAATGTTGTTACCATAGGGGTGAAATTTTTCTCTCAGATTGATTCATGTTATTTACCATAACATGAGTAGTTGGTTATTCATTCTCATGAGTGTTTCCTTTCCAACTTCCATAGTAGGTTCATTTTTGAATGGTCCATTACGGTCACTATTTTCATGGTTCATCCTAATTTCCTCCATTTTATAATAAAATAAAACATTATAGGGAACCATATTTCATTTATGAATCTTTTTATTGTAAAGGATCATTATATCTTAAAACATCTCCCTTAAAAAAATTATTCATTAAAATCTATTAAATTTTTCTATAAATCAGTCATAATGATTTATAAAAATATTGTGATTAACCAATCATACCCCCCAAAAGTGTGAAACCAAGAGTAAATTAAGGAATGTTTTCTTGCACCAATTCCCGTTCGAGTCTATATTAATGAAATGTTTAAAGTTTTTACCCTAAATTCACCTGTCCTAGAGAAATATCTTCTTGTTCATATCCAGAAAAAGATTTATTTTTTCAGAAACAAGATACTTAATATTGCACAAAAATAAAAATAATTTTCCTATATTTAATGTATTCTATAGGTTTATTCATAATGTTTTACGATTCCAATTTCTATAAATAATTAAATTAAACATTGATACAAAATATGGAATCCCACCTTTTAATTATATTACATTGCATTAAATTTTTCAGTAGAGTATTCTTAAAGATTATTGTCTTGGAAATAAGGTACATAATATAATAAAACAATTAACATTAATCTAATCCACTTGAAAAGATTACTCATTTTTTCATCCTATGTATAATTACTCTAACTCATGAACTAGGGAAATAAATCAATGGAAAGGGTGAGAAGAAGGCCCAGTTAGGGGGAAAAAGAGAAAAAATTTACATTTGAACTTGAGAGATATATACAAGAACATGTAGAATATCATAAAGGAATGAGATATAAGAATATAGAAAAAATAATAACTCTAATAATAAGTTGATTATGTGTATACAACATTTAATTTATACATTAATATGCATATCACCAAGGCCCATCTATAATGTGTCATAAAAATTAAAATGGTTATTCACCACAATATCCTAAAACTTGTCATATATAGAGATTAATTTCTTTACGTAATGCATTTGATCACTATTAGAGCACAACATACATATCTATTTAATATCATATGACCCACATAGATAAAAATAAAAAATTTCATAAATAAAAAATTTATATTAAAATAAATTTTTTATATTGAAATAATAGTTATTTAAATGTGTTTTAAAAGCCATGACCATTATGTCATTTATAAACCACAGATAGAGAATAATGGTTTTTATGTATGTCAATTGTAGAATCAAATAAATAATTTTAACATATTTATGAATAAACCTATAAAATTACGATATTCTATATTCACATAATGAAATAAAATAATTTCTTTATTAAAAATAATGACATTTGAGATCAAAAATTCTCCAGCTTAACAAAAATACAATATAGATTTATTAAAAAAATAAAAAGATAATGGAAAAATGTCACCCATTTATAGAAGGATAATAATATATTAAAGGGAAATAATATAATGGAAATAATTAAATTTTACGAAATCTTGAAAGACATACCTCATAAAAGTGAACTTGAATGGAAAAAAGAGAAGTTGATAATTCCTAATTATCGAAGAGTAACTTCTAAAACTATTAGAAAAGAACCGTGATGGATTAAGGACAACATAAATGGACTCATTGAGAGTTATATCTAGAATAAAATTGTGGACGATAAAATCTTAATTAAGATTAATGATATAATTACTTGGTATTTATAGTAAAAGAGAATGAGTTTTTAATTAATTTATGAGGACACCTCATCGGTGGTATTTACAGAACTAGGGTCTTGCCCAAGGTTTTGGACACTGGGGAAAACTCATATAATATTTTTATCCATTCAGTCGGCCTACATTTTAAATTATATATTACATCATTATGATGTCATAAAACACACCAAAAACTCAAAAATTGTATTTTTACTATTCATCGAAATACAAAACACTTTATCCAAATCCCATAAATTCATCTTAAACTAATATCAATATTATGAAATAAAAAATTTATTCCATTTTATGGATATGTTTTTCAAAATATGAAATATTAAATTTTTAGGTAAAATGACTATTTAATCGAAAAAACTAATACTTAACTAATAATGTCTAAAATAGTTATTTTCTTATACTATTATATCCTATTAACATTAAAGATTAAGATACTAAATTTATATTTCCTTTGATGAGGTTACTATTCCATTGGTTATATTACTATTTTTAGGGTAATATTTCTATTTATAAGTAACTTTTCACCAAAAATCAAGTAGATCTTATGAGACTCTAAATTTAATACTGATCACAACCATATAAGTCCAATTGTGGAATATAATTTCATAGAATTAATTATTTAAAGTATAAAACATATTTTAAAATACTCATTTTTTTGAAATTCATCAATAATAGGAAAATTCATAGAAAAATACTAAAGAATAATCCTAGATAATTTTTTTCATTTGAAATATAAAAATGATGTTTATTTTACAATAAGAAGAAATTTTAATTTTATTTATACAAATATATTATATGTTGAAACAAAAGTATCATTATATAACCCCTTATAACACCCACATATGACCCAAGAGTACGGTGTGCAAGGTTGATGGACTCTTGGGGTGGCTT
Organism: Viscum album; assembly: GCA_963277665.1. Lineage (NCBI taxonomy): Eukaryota > Viridiplantae > Streptophyta > Magnoliopsida > Santalales > Viscaceae > Viscum > Viscum album. Next base: position 1,057,368,652 of record OY728146.1, on the reverse strand, counting down.
AGATAACATCACTTGAGTGGTAAACTCCACCAACTTGAACTTCTCCTATAGGTGAGTTTATTATAATTTAACTTGTTCAATCTCAACTTCGGATTGGTCTAGAGAAAATAACAATGAATCAACCACCTTCCCCTGATTTGATGATTGTGATTTATATGGTTCCTATATTTTGGATGAGGCCATTAACCCATCATTCTGGATTAATTATCCATTATTAATCTTATTTAATAACAATAATTATAATATTTAAAATTATTATTGTTTTCAATGGTCATATTAAGAAGCTATATTATAATATTAAAATCCTTATGGTCACATTTCATTTATACTTATATATCATTATTTATTATGAAACAATAAAACATATATTTTCATGAAACAAAACATTATACAATAGTTCAGGTCATTATTAACAATGTATTTCATTTTCTATATACATATATATTTGTATAACTAAAAATAATCATATAATAAAATATATGATATTAATTCCATTTTTAGCTTTATGGATATGAATTCATGATCTTTATTTTAAAATTATGGACATACCATCAAAACATACATGAAAAACAAATCAATTATTTCCCAGAACAAAATTTTAGCAAGGTATTTTTGAAAAAAGTTAATATAATTTTATAAGTAAATTATATATGGTATGGTACATATTATTTTTTAATTTATACATTTATAATAATATTATACTTATTAAAAATAATTTTATGGTGTTTGAGGAACGTAGAGGCTTAATGTAATGAATTAATTGTCAGAATTTTCCTTCTATGAGGCATATGATATGGTATTCACCTATCTTCTTTTAAGAAGATTATATATTTCCAATTTTATATTTTATATAATGAATAAAAATATTTTACTAATATTTATTTTTCATTTTATTTTATTCTTTCATGGGTCCTATGATTCAAATTTTACAAAGGTACAATGGGTTTGATGTTATAATATCATTGTTTATTAGGATTTTTTATGAGTATGCTTTTGATGATAAAATATTATGATCTTAAAAAAAATAAATTAATTTATTTTAATATCCTATTTTTATTCCATGTGAATAAATATTTTAAATTCATTTTATTCTATTTATGTACTCAATTATAAAAAAATAATCATTTTAACGTAAACTGACTTTATTTCTCTCTTCAGTTTAAAAATACTTTTTTATATCCATGTTTTCTAAAGATTATTCAATTTTTTTTAAAATTATACAACGGATTTACTAATGAAATTTTTACCCATGATTGAAATTTCATAATTTTTTTACTTTAATCTTCATGTCATTTTCCAAACAAGGCCCATTTTTATTTTTCCAAAATGATGAAAGAATATTTTTTTATCATGTACAACATGAATAAAATTTCTTGTCATCATGGAAATTCAAGGATTTAATGTTTCGTTTATAATTATTAATCTTTATTTTCAAATAAAATTATTTTAAAATTTTCTAATGGAAATTTTGATAAAAAATGAATGTTCAATGTGAAAAGGTTATTTCTTAATGAAATATTCAAACTGATCTTCAAAAAAAAATTCCATCTAAGACAACATCTTTTGAAGTTTATTATTATTCATGGAAAAAATTATACAAGTATAACCTTAAAATTATCTCTATGTATGATTTATTTTTATGATGAGATTATATTTATAAAACATGTATCCCTTTCATGGGTAGACAATGAAAAAATTATTATGAATCCAGCTTATTTTTCTAGGGATTAAGCTATGAATAAACGATAAAATGATTATGAATCATATTTGTTTTTTGTATGTAATTCAATGATTAAATTTTTATAAAACCCATTTCATTTCATGGGTATGGATATGATAGAGATATATTGATATTATGAAACACATATGTATAGTTTTAATTATGTGATGGGTGGGTCCTATATCTCAATAAAATTCACTATGTAAATACTGATAACTCTTGAGATAAATAAAACATTATGGGGAGTGATTCTAGTTCTATAAGGGGTATTTTCCTTGATGATAGCCCTTATAGTGAACCATGAAGATAATGATGGTTTGGGAGTGAACCCATTCCACTATATTGACTTTGAAATTAACCTTAATTATTAGGTAAATGATTTTATATACATAGTTGTATTCTATAATTCCTTATCTTATGTAAATGTTATGCTCCCATAGATCATGTTATTTTATGTTTTTATGATTCATGTCTTTTGAACTCAAAATATTTATTACATGAATCATGATCTAGATATTTGATATACATTATATTGTTTTCCAAATTTATGATCATGCTTTCATGCCATTATTCTCATATTATGTTTCTATATTTCCACTATTTACCCTTATTATGAAGTTGCGCTCACCCATTCTTATATTTATTTTCCCAATGTTAGGATGAATGGTAATATATGTCATATGTCTAATAAGTGTTCAAGTTATAAATAAATAAGTGATGGTTGATGTTGAACTTATATGAGCTCATTGGTTTTGATTCAATGTTTCCAAATACACAATACCATTACTATCCTCAACAAGGTGTTTGTGTAATGTTATTATTGTTCATAAAGAATATGTATTATCATTGATAAAAATACATGGTCAATGTAGTATCATTATAAATGGTATAATTTAACTCATTTTCACCTAATAATGAAATTCCACGAGTCATTTAGATTTTAATATTTTTTCTATGAGATTTTAAAAAGGTATAGATAATTTTTAATTGTGAGGGCCTGATTGACCTGATTTAATTGCATTATTTATATTAAAAGTTCGTTTTAATTAAATAATTTAATGTTTTAAAGGGAATAATTATCATTATATAACTCAGGGAAATTTTAAAATTTCCCATGTCTTTAATAAATGGAATGGTTTAAAGAGGTATATTCTATGATTTATAAATGTTATTTTTAGGATGTTTCGATGAAAGATGCATTTAGATTAAATGTTACATATTAAAAATGGGCAATATACTTGTGAAAATGTGAATCTAAGAGGGGATAATGTATTATATATCCCTTTTTATTCTTGCACAGTAAATAAACACATAGAATTTGTTACAGGTTGTGTTTCCATTGATGAGTGTAACCACGACACTAGACCAATGTGTTAAGTCCTTAGGGGTTGGTTGGATGGGGATAGATAGACGAATACCACATTGAGATTTGGCAAAGTAATGTTCTACTAGTTAATTATTGTACGGATTGGATTTTGACTAATCATATCATATGATGATAAATGTATCATGGGATCCCATAATGTTATATAGGATAATGATTTTCAATAGGTGCATGTTTTAGAAATGGTTACCTTTATAGAAATCTTAATTCATTTGAAGTTGAAACTATTATTTTTTTAATATTGTATTTTGATTGTTTTTCTATTGTTTTTATAATGAGATTAAAAATATAATTTTTTTAATATTTTTTGAAATTATCTATTAAAATTGGTATTACTAAGTGATTTAAAATGGGTTTTTTTGGTAATGAGGTCATTGGACATGGGAATATTTTAAAACTGATTGTTTTCATCCAAAGAAAAGAAACAAATATTTATTAAAAAGAAAATTAATGTGAGGTTTGTGTTTTATAAAATCATTAATGATAAAAAAATTATATAATTTATTAAAAGATAACACCTATGAAACATTTTCTGAAATGAAATTAATTCACCTATTAGTAAACAAACATTGGTTATTAGATCACCCAATAATAACACCACATGATATTTTTAGATCAGTTTGATTTTATAGGATAAGATTTATTTTTTGGTCACTCACTAGGTGTCTTGGTAATGAGGTTAGAGTATGACCATGTTTCTTGTTGGAATATTAAGGAGACATGAGCACAAAATACATAAATATTACCACTTTTTAGGTTAATATTCAATAAATTTCACTAAAATACATGCATATGAACTATAATGATTTAGTTACAATGTATAGTAGAATAGAAAAATTATCTTCCTTTTTCAAGAAATATATTCTATATCACCCATTAATAACATCATATTAGTACCCTTCTAGAATTATCATATGTAAAACCTTTTATCAAAAAATGGGGAAGAAAAACATAAGAAATGGTATGATCAGATACTAAATAAGGGAAAACATCATGGGTATTTATCATACCTACATAATATGATCATAAGGGTAAGAAAACATATTCAAATTTTGGATCTCAATTAAAACTTTTCACACCCTATAAAACATAAAATCATAAAATCTCTAATAAAATCATAAATTGAATAATTCTTAGTAAGGGTTTTAAAGTAGTAATCATCATTGAGAAATTATAACATTGGCATGTGGCATAATAAGTTTAAAAAATAATTATCATTTTAATGATTTTTTTCAAAATAATATGAATTCATAGTCATCTTGATCATAGATTAAAGAAACTATAATCATGAATCAAAATGAAAAAAAACAATTCAAAATCATTTTTGCATATAATCTTGTGGGAATAACTAAAACTAATCATATTTAAACATAAAAATGTGAAAAAATAATTTCAAAATAATGGAAATAATAATCATAATCATCTCATGGGATATCAAAAACATTATCTAATGCATTGGATTTCTATAATGGACACAAAAATTATTTATTCATAAACAATTTATGTTAATGCCAGAAGATCATAAAACATTCATCATATAATCATATCATATGCCATTGAAAATAAACGGTTTCTATAATTATATCATCATAAAAAAATAAACCTTCTAGACCAAGAATAAGGATGGTAACATTGTATCATGTCCCTAGTAAATTAGTTTTAACATCAAAGGATGTTATCAAAGATGGAAAATTCCTTTAAATGACCACTAAATTATTTCATGTTAAAAATAACTGTATCATTTTGTAATAACTTATATAAAATAAAAATATTTACAATATATTAATAATAAAAAATTATTATAAAATCCACATGGAATCTAATAATGGAATATTCAATATACTAACTGGTCATGATGGTGGGAAATTTTGTTCATGATGTAATCATTAAAAATGTATTCTGTTAACACCTTTGTTATGAAGTAAACTTTTAATAAAACAATAAGAAGATTATTTTTAAACCTTTGTGAAAAAAAATTAAAATATGGTTAAATGTTACATTCAATAATAATTTATTAATAAAAATAATAATTCTGTGAATTATTTTAGAAAATATTTCATTGGAATAAAAAGGTAATCTGGCTAACAGGGGAAAATAATGATATATTTTATTAAAAATACTTTTTGATCCATTTTATGCTTCAAAGTTTTGAAAATGGTACTAAAACATAAATTTTTTATAAATAATAATAATATATGAAAAATAAACGTGGTTTATTAAAAATTTATCATATAATTTCTTTAATGAAAACTGACGCATAAATAATCCTGATAAAATGGGAATGGGACATTTATCACTTAACTCAACTATTGTCTCATTTAGTACACATTCATATCTAAAATATAATAAATATAAATTTATTATTCATATATAATAGAAATATATTCATTTCAAATCATCTATATACCATTTCTTTATGATTTCCTATTAACCTTTTATAAACAAATCTTCCATAGAATATACATTTATGTGAAAACTGTTCTATTTTCCATGCATCTTTTGGTTTTATTATTCTGATCCTTGGACCATGATCACATTTTCATCAACTACATAATTTTAATAAATTAATTATTATTATATTTAACTATTATATACATATTTATAACCATTCATATAATTTAGTGATGAAAAATGTATTACATATATTTATGGAGATGAATATATGTATGTAAAGACGAGTGATGGTTTCACATCTCGACGGTTGAAAGAAAGGAAGGAAAATAACAATTCACCATTATGGACTAATTATTATATAATAAATATAATATATATTCATTAAATATATCATTATTACTATATATGAAAAATATAAAAAACAAACCACATTGCTTTGTGATGGGGGACGACCACACATATGCACGAGCGACATTATCGTTTTCCAAAATATTGAAAGTTAAAAGGGTAGATAAGATATTATAATAAAATAAAAATAATTATTTCAAAAATGTAGTATATAGTGATTAAAATTTATCATAATAACCAACCAATTAAACTGGTTATAAAAAATGAAATTCAACGCTTCAAGATACGGTAGTCCATAGAGACGCACAAGAGATTCTTATGTTTAGCATTTAATAGATATATGGGTGGATAATAGCTGTTACATATATGTAATAACAGTTTAGTACATTTAGGATTCTGAATTTATTATTCAACGATGAATACATAATAATTATAGGCAGTGTATGAAGAAATAAATACAAATAGGTTGGGTTATATCGTAACCTCTTCTTCCGAAGAAATCCTTTACAAACACTCTTAATGACACATGAATTAGTACTTTAATAAGATAAACACCACTAATCAATCACCATTGACTTGTAAAAGTGAATTTTTTAGTGTTTGGTCAATATAAGAGGCTCAAATTTGTATAAATAAAGGAAATGAGGAGTGTTCTTTAATAATTGGTGGGTGGACAGACCTTGATATTTTTAAAGAATTAAAATATAATTATGTCATATTCATGGAAAAGGGTCCCATAAAAGTATAAAATTTTAACAATATATTTGTAATAATTGAAATAAAATACTTCAATAATAATTATGATGAATAATTTGGGTCCTATAACATAGATTATCCTTAATTTACATGTTTTATCCTTTTCACTATGGTAGTAATATTTTTACCATAGTTACTGTTTATAGTGAAAAATTTTAATTATTTCAATAATATGTTTTTAGATTCTAATTAAAAATATTTAATAAATTTTCAATATTCAATATCATGAAATGTCTGATATTAATTTAATCTGAAAACACAAAACATAATGAAAACATTTTTTAAAAATTGCCATTTTTTGTATAAACATATTTGAATACAAATTTGATACAAAATGAAGAAAAAAATATATAAACTGAATTTTGTGAATAAAATAATTCAATAAAGATTTAAAATAATGAAAATAATAATGTGACTTTTTTTAAATACTATAAAAATAGTTTTCTATAAAAATCAACATATTAACTTTTCACTCAAAAATATCTTTTTTAGAAAATTACTAAAAAATAATCTTAATATAATTTTTAAATTTGGATTTAAAAAAAAGGTTTAGTTTTTAAAATAAATTTTATATAATGGTTTAAATTAAATATTATTTATTCTGACAACCTAAAATAAAATCTATTTTTGATGAAAAAATATTTTTGAAGTAGAAAAAGACTCTACTAAAAATTTAGTATATATGAATCAATAATTTTTTATAGTATTAATTATTTATATATTATTTTAATAATTTTTTATTACTATTTATACATTCAAATTTAATAAATATTATAGATTAGTCACATTTGAATAATAGTATTTTTCTATTATATCTTATTTCAATTAAAGATCGATGTTGCATGCGAAATAAGATTTTCTACTCTTAAAATTTAATTAGAGAAAAATATATCATAAAATATAATGGTATTACATTATAACCATATTATAATAATGTTACCACTATCATTCCACCCCTATGATACAAAAAAATGATGATAATTTCCTTCCAACACATACCCCAGTTCCCATAGAGCTTCTTTGAATTTATGGGTTCATCACAAAAAAGTGACCAACTATATGGTATTGTGTCACTACACTTTATTACTACATTTAATAGTACCCACTAGTTGTTATACATATTTGATATCATGCTCTAGTGTTATGACCTCATATCTCAGTATATATGATGGATTGTGTATATACTTCTTCCATAAAGATAAATGGAGAACACTGTGAAATTATGTGAGATTCGGTGGATGTGTTTAGAAAAAACAAACCCTCATTATAAAATATATAATTTCGTACAGAATTATTTATCTAGTGATAATACATTGCTTTATTATAAATCTAATAACCTTTTTCTATGGAGATTTTCATTGTAATACCTAATCAATAACTTCAAACTCTAGATCTCAATGATGATTGCTAGCATAATGTTTCTATCATCTATGAGCTTCCCTAATGTGATGCTAAATAATTCAATCATTTTCTACCATTTTCTATTAAAAAATCAGGCGTTGATACCATTATTTAAAAAAATGAATTCTTCTTTTTTGGATTTATTCAGTTCCTACTATAAATGGAATAATAATATTATTTAAATATTCTAGAGTGCAATATAATCTTTTAATAGATTTTTACAAAATGAAGTTATTGGTCTTAATTATATTTGAGATCTGTAGATAAATCTGTCAACATGTTATCTAGATTTTGAATGGTTCCATATAGATGAACATCTTTTTTAGGATGACATGATGTATTGAAACTCGAATCTTTCTCTGGAGCATGATTAATACTTTTCAATAACATCAATGTAAAACTCATATCACGATTATATAGGACTAAATATATTAATCTATGAACCCTCAAGAATCCATTAATTTATCTCTTAAAAATATAATCAAGTTATAAATCATATCTTCTGGAAATTAAATGTCGTAATTTCATAATGATATTTAATACAACCCAAATAACATTGTTCCTTTTATATTTTTTTGGAGTCTAATGATGAAATACATGGTATTTATTTCCATTTTTTTTGGAAATTTTCATCACAAACCCTTAGAATTATGTATCTAATAATTAACTTTTTGAAATACTTATCATTGAGACAAATACTCTAAAATATTCATTTTCGTGTTATTTCACCATAATTTCTATTTCGTATCACATCACATCTTCATACTTTGAGGATGAATAGAGTATTATAAGAAAAATCCACATCTAATAGATTTTTATTTACGTCTATAAATGATTTAACACATAATTAGTTATGGAAAATTATCATTCTGAAAAAAACATGGTTCAACACAGGAACATTTGTCAACTTCTTATGCAACCCCACATGATCCTTATTCAATTATTTACTCATCGTATGAATGGATGGTTGAAAATTCATATGAGAAAGATATGATTTTTCCCCTTTCCCCATTATTTATTGTTTAATATTTTATAAATCCCAAGATATTGAATCTTTTACATGCTCATTAAAAGAAAACAAGCATGGTCTTTTTGAGTTATAGAATCAAACACTTTTTTCTCATCCCTAGTTTTATTGTGTATTTAGTAATGATATTCTTAAATAAATTCCAAAAATCTCATTTTGAGAATATTCAATTAGTTTTGGGTCAAAATATTTTTCTATATTTTATTATCATTATATATAGTATAATTTTTTGTGATGAAAATTCAGGTATATTTTCACTGAAAAAACTACAACCGCCTACTTTAAATCTTGAGTTAGGTAATTTTTCCCATGAATAATGAATTGTTATGAGGTATATGTAAGGAAATATCCTTAAATAATACATATTCTACTTACTTTAGATTATAATAGTATTAATTTTGTTCAAAAATATCATTTAGGTTTAGTGTTTTATAGAATTAGGAAGAACTATTACATATTAAAACCATACATTACAAGTGGACACTTTTACTCAGTATCTATTTTCATCCAAAATAAAAATTATATAAAATAAAACATGATTCATTTTAATGAATAATATTCCCAATTTTCATATAATAACTCATCAGTGTCTCTACTATTTCTTAAAAACTCTGAAAACCATTTTAAAAACTTGGGATGAGTACCAAAATTATAGTATGTGACACAAAAGAAAGAAAACCTTTAGTTTAGTGGAAAACATAAAAACCCACATAATGTTTAAATTTATCATAACATTTAATTGTGTGTATTAAAAAAATCATATGAAAAACAACCACAGATTTTGAGAAAATAAAACCTCAAAACCCCATTAAATTATAAAAAGGCTATTTGGAAACACATAAAATCAAATCCATAAAACACGTTCAAAAGAATTTCAATTATAATAACCATATGGTTGTCTTTCAATATAATTTTCATACAACCTAATAATTACCAATTAATTGGAGATCTATAATGGGGCTCACCCTTCATATAAACTATATTTTGATCACCCATTTTTCATTAGCTACAATGGGGATTACCGCTCTGTATTAGCTATATATGGATCACTTTTGATATATAATGGGGATTAACCCTTCATATATTCCATATAATTCTCAATATTTTCACACATATTTCTCTAGTACCAAATAATGAATAAAAGTTTTTGTGCTTTCACATTTCATTACAAAACATTTTAAAAACACTGTAAATATTATTTTAAAAAACATTTGGATATCAAAATAAAATTTTAAATTAAGAACTCATTTTTAATACTAAAATAATAATGAGAAGAAAAATATAGTTTTTATTTTAATAAAATATCATTAAAAACATTCTAAATGAAAATTCAAATTCCTTTTTGAAATCATATTAATTTTTAATAAGGTTTGGCACTTTAAAATCAATACATTTTCATTGATAATTAATGTTTAAAATTATAAAGGAAGCTTCAAGTAATTTAGGCATCATGAATTCTGAATAATAATTTATTATGAAAAATTTATAAAAATTTTCCTGTTGACTTTTTTAAAATTAGTTGAAAAGTATCATTAAGAGAGAATAATTTCAAAATTGTCTTTTACATTGATTATTACTCTCCATATATGTTTATTATCTTCTTGAATAATAAACATCGGATAATTAAAAAATTATCAATAACCATTATATGGTTTATTATTCCTTTTATATCACTTGTTATTATGTTATATACAATTAATTAATCATTTAATTTGACATCAGATATTTTGATGAAATTAGGTTCAAAATTATGAAATTACTTTGGTATGTAGACAATAATAAAAGAGGACATTATTAAAACATATATAAAATAATAATAATGAAATTGTGATCAATTTAATTCATCAATTATACTTCTAAATACATCTTTTAAATATGATAATTAAAATAAACTATGTTACAATCATACAGACAATATGTTGTAGGTATGCATGAGTAAAATTTCAATTTTTCAATGAGCTTTATAGAAAGAAAGTAACTATTATATTATCATTATATAATAATATTGACATATATATCATATTAATTCTTTAAATAACCCTACAGTTTTTATCCATGTGAATTGGTGATGAAAAATGAATCACATCACTTCTTGGAGGTGATAGTCGACACATACATACAAAAGACATCATCATTTTACATATCATGGAAAGGTAAGAACATAAATGATATTTTTTATTTATATAATTATAAATATTTCATTAATATATTATATAAACATTAATTACATCATTATATCATTATTTGAGAGCTGATAGTGTAAAATTAATCCCATCGGTTCGTGAGATGGTAGTCCTCAAGACACATGAATGATGATTTCATATCCAATGAGATAGAAGAAGAGATAGATATAGGTGACTATATTAACATTATAATATATATATTCTTGTAATATTGTCGATTTATTATATAATAATGTTTTCATAATGATTTACTAATATGGAAGAAAAAAAACAAAACTAAGTCATTAAAATAAAAACTATACCTCTTATTTGAAAATATGTCTTTCCTTAACACTATAAAGACATGATGGTTGGTAATATTCATAATACAAGAACTCCAGAATATGGGGAGGGGTTATATTAATGTATTTGGGTAAGGATTGAATGAACCAGAATAGTTTTTATTTGTGATGGATTGTGAGGAATATATACCCTTTTATAAGAGAAAAGAGGAGCACTCTAGGAATTTCATAAATGATTAAATTATAATAAGAATACTCTATAGAAAAATACTTCCAAAAGTCCTAAAAATGAATAGGGTCTTAAATTTAAGACTATATATTATCCCATTTGTTCTTTAATTAGTTTTATTATATTTTTTAAATAATTTAATAACACATTAATCCCATGAAATAACATTATTGTCAATTTAGATACTATTCATTACATTGACTTTAAAAAGATCAAGGCTATTAGTAAAATCTGAAAAAACTGTTTTTTATATCATGAAATTGAAAATTTCATAAATAAAATTCTTGTATTTTATAAATTTTATCATATTATATATATTATAATATTTCAAATATCATTTATATGTTTTTCGATTAATTAAACAATTACTGCATTAGCATTGTGAAAAAAGGTTAACTTAATAATTTCTTCTATAAAAATATAAAATAAACTGAAATTATGAATATAAATCTATTATACATAAAAATATTGTATATAGTTGTAAATCCCCGATCCCACTTACCTCGAGTTGGTGCATTATTATGTATCATTGGCACGATCACAAAAGATGAATCCTTGAAAGACCGAATAGTATAGTATCCTTGGAAGTAGTAGATACATTTATAAGGTTTAAATTACATCATAAAATGGAAAACCAAAACAACATTGTTTCCATAGACAATAATAAGATCACATATACAATCGATGCAGGTCATTCATAATATACTTCTCCACATCCTGGGAAAAATAAAACATAGAAGGGGGAGAGCTCAGATGCTCATTAAGGATAACAATATAACGGAAGCTTTCATAAATAAATATAATCATTTAAGGCAATGTATAAAACTAAAAAAAAGCATTTTAAAATTGAACTTCAGAAAAATATGGAAATGATAAAATCAAATAATTCCATTTACTTATTCACATTGATGTTCTACTAGTTGAATAATCACAAGCAATATTAATAGCCACTTTCATAAACATGGAATGCATAATGCCAAGAATTCATAACCACATAGTCAAGGTCTCGTGCGAAGAATACGAAAATAATTTTGTCAAGGCCTCATTTCAAGACACTAATTTCTCTCATGAGACCTACTCATGCATCGAGGAGCTATAGCGGGATCCACCCATCACATACTAAGTCCAATGCATTTCTCATCTGAAAAGGGTTAAACATAACATAAACATTTGTATTAAAGATAGCATATGAAATGTGAATACTTTATCTATAAACCATGAATGGTGTAAAATTAAAACTTCCACAGTCAAACATATCACAAAACCTTCGATACAATATGGAAATTCTGTATCATAATAAATCAACTTCAAATAAGCTTAGAATACATCAAAGGATGTTGATATAGATGAAATCAAAACCATTTTTGAGAAATATCTCTTTTTATTTTGAAATAATTTAAAAGTCATGTAATTATAAAAGAATACATTTAAATATGAAAATATTCTTATAAGCTTGTAAGGGAAGATTTGACGATGTTATAATGGCGGAAAATAGACACACCCGCTGTATAAGTTAAAAAAAGGCATTCTTATCTTAATTTTGTCGAAAAGGATATAAAGGACCTTGTTTGGAAAATGAAATAAATATTCCATTAAAAAAATCACATAAATTTCAAACAAGGATATAAATGACTTTAACCCATAGTTTATAAAATATTAAAAATGTTTTTAAAAACATTTTTAAGAAACATGGATTTGGATGATAAAGTAGTCCAATTAGATAATTACAAATAAACAACTTCAGATAATGAATTGATTGTGAAATTAACCCTTACCTTGTAGTTTTCCTTGGTTGAGGGTAGGTTTTCCTCCTGTATAGTGGTGAAATAATTGTTATTAAATTATATAAGAATTATATTCTTTAATATGATATAATATATGATCTTTTAACGTTTGTTTATTAATAATATCTTAGTATTATCGTCATTTCGTGTGTTAATTGATTCATTTTCCATTATATTATTTCTTATGTAAGTAATTTTTATTATGGATAGGTTTTATATTATTCATATTCAGAATCATATTAAGTCTTTTAACATTATTTTTAATCATCTAATGAAAATAAGACTTGAATGGATACGATGGGGAATGGATCTCATCGCGTTCGTGGAGATGGTAATCCCTATATACGTACGAGAGACAATATCATTATTTTGATATTAAAATAATATATAATTGGATTGTATATCATATATATAGAAACATTATAATGTTATATTTTATTTTACATCAATTACACATCATTATTATACTCATCCCAATAATAATGTATTGAATAACAATTACACCACGACGTGGAGAAGGTAAGCCGTACATAGGCATGTTTGGTGACATGTCATTCAATGGATGGATAGAATAATGATTATGGTTGTACCATATTAATAATAACATCACAATATATAGAAGATACTGGGGTCTATTATTATACAATGGAAACAACAAAGAAATTGAAAGTGGAAGAAGAATAGAACTTGGAAGAGGTGATGAAATATTTACCTGTTCTTCTGACTCTACCTTATGATTTGATCAAATGAGATCCTTCTACTGGATTTATGACTAAAGGAAGGCCTCTAGGATGACGGGAGGATAGTTGATACGGTATTTGGATAATGTTTGGATGAGTCAAACTGCTTTGGAGTTGTGCATTTTTGAGAAGGGAAAGTGCCCTTTTATAAGAGGGGTGAGTTCACCTTAGGAAATGATTGAAATATTATTTTATAATAAAATAATTTTCAGTTTCTAATGGATAAAAAATGAATTATTTAAAGTATATGGTGGGGTGGTTATAAAATCACTCAAACAATATGTTTTAGATTGATTTGGGCCACTATATTAATATTATCTATTAGATTTAACTCTTAGGTAAATAGTTTGACATTTACAATGTCTCATTGTATTTTTATATTATATGGTTAATAAAGTTACTATATACATTTAAGAGAACCCAAAGTGGTTAATTAATGATACACCTATCATTATATAAGTATTTTAGCCGAACCTTAGATTTTTAGGAATATAATATCGTTTAATAATATAATATTTGTTTTCAAAACACTTTTATGTCAATTATCACACTATTTGCTATATTTTTTCAATATTCATAACATCATTTTTAATTATAAAAAAACTCATATAATTGACCCTAACATGTCATATTAACCTATAAAATTAGTGTAATTCATAAAAAGTCTCAAATAAAATTTATTTAGATATTTATAATATCAATTATTTTTATATTTCATTAATTTTGTAATTAAAGCATCCTCATTGTGTCATACATAAATTTAATTATTTAATGTCTAAAAAATATAAATAAGATACAATTACTTATGAAGTATATTTAGATTTCTAATTAATATTTATAGTATAATTTATATTATATGTAACCCTATGTTCAAAATGGAATAGTTATTAAACATTGATTTTAAAACTTTCAACGCTTCTTTGAATTAAATAATAATAAATGTAGTAATCTAATCCATGTGGACCTAAGAGGTACATATTTTATTCCTATGGTTGTTTTTGGTCGAACTAAACTTATCCAATAGAATTAGGACATGTTTTAGGGTAATAATAATATCATTTTTACCCTAAATTATCATATTTACTTATAACCGTGTTAAATAAAAGAACAAAGATACTATTAATAAAGAATTACATTAATCTTATTGAACAAAAATTTTCTTACTGATATCAACTGTGTCTCCAGGATTATTGAAATTAAACTCACAGAAGAGGTAAAATTATGTTTTATGTAAATTTTCAAGTGCTCATAACAGATGGGTAAAAGAAGGTAAAAAGTCCAATAAAAATTTTATATATCGAAAATTATTATTAACTGACTCTAATGAATTAAATTAAACTTATATTGGTATTATGTATCTATTTTGACCTAATATAAATTTAAATAAAATAAATAATTATTTAAATAAAAATTCGGTTTTAAATTATAACTAAATGTTTTTCACTATTCATAAAAAATTGAATGTTTTTTAAAAAATTCCAAAATTTCACCCTAAGTTAATTTTGATATTCTGAATTGAAAAAATAAGTTTATTTTATCATATTCAAAATCATAAAATTCTCATTTATTAATTTTAAATTTATTCCCATTGACAAAACAAATAACATGTTTTTAAGAAACAATAACTATCAAAATATTGACACTTGTTTATTATATGAATTCAAATTAAAATTAATTCTATTGACTAAAATTGAAGTAACGGGTAAATATATAATCTAATTATACTTCCATACCATTAAAATGTATTATTCATCACTATAAATTATTTTGATTAAAAAAGTTGTTTATAGTTTTTTTCACTATTCACCAAAATATTAAAGTTATCGGAATAAAACCAAAAATTTATTGAAACAAAATTCTTATGTCCCGATTCTAAAGAAGAAGTTAATTTTGTGAAATTTATTATATAAAAGATTCAAATATTGGATTTAAAAAGGGGTCTCTATTAAAAGGCGGTAAAATTTCAATTTTTGAAAAATAATTCTTTTATCTGAAAAAATTGAATTTGTTCTTACATTTGGCCTAAAAAACTCATAATATAGATTCTAAAATAATATTTAATATATAAAGTTCGAAATTCAGTAATTACTATTTATAACCGCTTTTGAACGGCTAGTTTGGTACGTCGTGATGCACTTGAACTCAGTGTTGCGTGTAGTGAAAGTTATTACATTAATTTGAGGAAATAATGTACTATGAAATATTTGGGTGTTACATTATTACCTCCTTCAATAAATTACATCCTTGAAATTTGAATTTTTTCTTCGAAAATAAAAGGTTGAAAATAGAAAATACCATTGTGGGAAAACCCACAGTAGAAATTGGGTTAACAAAATTTATTCTCAATTACAGGAAAAGGGGAATGAAAAACCCCCCAAAAAATTATTATCTCGAGTAAGAGAACATTGGTGGAAATTAGAGATAAATAATTGGATGAAAACATAAAAAATTTTAGGGAGTGATTGAGGTCATAAGTCACAAACAATTTTTGAATTGAGGGACTCAAAGCCATAAATATATGATGATTTAAAATATCATCAGTTCCACAAAACATAAGGTATTAGGATAAAAAATATTGGTTTTAAAATCCCTTACCTAATTATTAATAATTACTTTCTTTATAGAATTATTCAAGGAGAAAAATATATACTGGACAAGAAGAGTTCCATCCTTTAACTGATTTCTACCACAAACTCATCATTCACTCTAAAAGATAATAGAACATAAAAAATATTCAATTAATCCAATTCATATACGGTTCCAAAAAAATGAATTTATAATTCATCTACAAGACCATTAAAAAAACCAAATTATTCAATCCAGGACATCACGTGGGCCAGTGGTATGTGATATAACCTTGTCACCCTTCGGTTGTGGGTTCATGACTCACAGCCTTGCCGGACGCAACTAGTTGTCGTCCGACCATCGTGTTGTCATTTTTATGTAAATCCAAAAATAATCTAAAACTAGACATATCCAAAATAATTCTGTCCAAACTCACAGTCCCAAACTTATAAGGAAGGTAAACAGAATGAAGATCTTTTTTTCCATGTAATAACATGTGAACACCTTCATCATGCATTCTTTTAAGACACTGAAACATCCGAAATTACCATAAATCCTTATTGATTACATTCATGCTCCCTTATTCCTTATAGAATACTGGATATACTCATTCTATCCAAAAATGTTGTAAAATCCATCAATGATGGAATTTACCAATCATTAATCAGTTTCACGGTAGTCAAGAATATCCAATATAATTTATCCAAATAAATCATGTAGTGTTCCAAAATCACTACCTCAGTATCAGAACCATATTATCGTTTGTCTTTCTCTCAACCATATATTTTCCAAAAATTTGACCTAATATTGAGTCACTTTTCTTGGTTCCACACTATCACAAGCCCTTAATGAAATAGTACTGCAGTACAATCCTTATATACTCTATAATTCCTATAAAATGTATATCATTAATACAATACTAAAATAATAAAATACTTTAATAACCACATAAGAAATCTAATCATTCCTCTTCATCTTCTTTAGTATCATAAATTGATTATTATCCAATAACAACATTTGGGGTATACTCTGATGATTTGGATATTGATTTGTGTAGTGTCCCAACTCCATGCATATGAACCATTGTACATTTGAAACCTTTTTGTTACCCTTGCAATCTTGTACTTGGTGTCCTTTTTCTCCACACTTATAACAAACTCTCATTCCCTTCAAGCATTTACCAAGGTGATTTTTTCCACATTTATCACATATGGGAAAATCCTTCTTTCCCCTCTTCCCTTTATCAATCCTTCTCTCTTCCATAATTTTCTTCTCTTGCTTCCCTTCAAGGACATAGAACTAAGAGAGTTCTTTCCTTATCTTATTAACTCATGATACTATTTCTTTATATGTTTAGAATACGTGAGAGACTATTTCCCTTATAAATGTTGGCTTAATACCATGAAATATATGATCCTTATTACTCTTTTGATCATATGTATTTCTGGATATCACATTCCTTCTACTGGGTTCCATTTCTATTCAATGTCATACACTAGGTCGATTTATGAATTTGGATGAATAATTCCAAGCATGTAAAATATTTAATGTAAATAGAAATGTTTATGGATATAATACATAATCATAAAAATATTTTCATTGAGGAAGTATATACTCATAAACCCTTCATAATGATATGTAATGAAATTGTGAATTATCCTAATCATATCCCCTAGGAGAGTCGTAACCAAGAGTGCAGGAAGGCCCATTATCGTGCACCAGTTCTCGTTCGAGTATAACTCAAAGCGGTGTATTCTGGTTTTACCCCTAGGTACATCTATTCCGGAGCCACCTGTACCTGCTCGTATCCAGGTAGAGATGTATTGCATGGAACACTCAAAAAATCTCTACAATACCAAATTTCTAGGAAGTTCTTTTATACTAATCCTCAAAGTATATCTTAGGGATATGTTCTCTAATAAATGTTTTTTGAAATCTAGTTTCCAATGTTTGTACTAAACATCCTCTGATACCAACTATAACTCCCTAACCCCAGTTACGTAGAGATGATGCATTATTACAAATCATTGGCATGATCACAAAAGATCAATTTTCGAAAGACTGATTAGTTTAGTAGCCTTGGAAGTACTAGATACACTCATACGGTTTACATTACATCATAAAATGGAAAACTAAAACAACATTGTTTCCATATAAAATACTGAGATCCCATAGACTATCCTTGCAAGACAGTCAGAATATAATTCTTCGCATCCTAGATAAAAATAAAACATAGGAAGGGGTGTGCTCAGATGGTTAGTAAGGATAATAATATAGAAGATGATTTCATAAATAAGCATAAAAATTTAAGGAAATGTATAAAAATTAAACAAAAGAAATTTAAACTTCAACTTCATCATAATATGGAAATGATAAAATCAAATAATTCCATTTACTTATTTACATGGATATTCTACTAGTCTAATAATCACATTCAAAATCAATAGCCACTTTCATAAGGATGGAATGCATAATGAAAGACTTTCATAACAAAATTTTCAAGGCTTTGTGCCAATACTACAACTAAGATTTTGTCAGGTACTTGTTCCAAGACAATATTTTTTCCATGAGACCTACCAATTCATCAAGGATATATAGCGGGCTCCACCCGTCACATACTAAGTCCAATGCATTCTTCATTTGGACAGGTTTAAACATAACATACAAATTTTTATTAAACCTAGCATTCAAAATGTCAATACATTATCCATAAACCATGAATGTTGTAAAAATAACACATCAATAGTCAAACATATCACAAAAACATCAACAAAATATGGAAGTTTTCTATCATAATAAATCAACTTCAAATAAGCTTAAAATCCATCAATGGATGTTGACATGGATGAAATCAAAACCTTTTTAGATAAATATATCATTCAATTTTGAAATCATATAAATGTCTTGTGATTATAAAATATAACATTTATATTTGAAAATGTAATTATATGATTGTAAGGGAAGCTTCGAAGATCTTATAATGACGGAAAATATCCGCACCCAACGTATAAGTTAAAAAAGACATTCTTAGCTTAATTTTGTCGAAAAGGTTATAAAGAACCTTGTTTGGAGAAAGATGGAAAGATTCCTTTATAAAAATCTTATAAAATTAAAAAAAGGGCATAAATGACTTTAACCCATAGTCTATATAATATTAAGAATGTTTTGAAATAATGTTTTTATGAAACATGGATGGGGATGAAAAAGAGGTCCCATTAGATAATTACATATAAACAACCTCGGATAACGAAGAGATTTTGATATTAACCCTTACCTTGTACGTTTCCATGGTTGAGGGAAGGTTATCCTACTATATAATGGTGAAATAATTGTTATTAATTTATACAAGAATTATATACCTTAATATGATATCATATATGATATTTTAAAGCTTTATTGTTAATAATATCTTAGTATTATCGTCGTTTTGAGTGTTAACTGATTCATTTTCCTTTATATGATTTCCTATATATGTATTGTCAGTTATAGATAGAATGTATCTTATTCATATTCAGAATGATATTCAGTCATTAAAAATTATTTTTAATCATCTAATAAAAATTAGTATTGAATGGATATGATGGGGAATGTATCTCATTGCATTCGTGGAGATGGTAATATATACGTACACACGAGTGACACTATCATTATTTTGATTATAAATAATATATAATTGGATGGTACATCATATGTATAGAATAATTATCATGTTATATTTTTTACTTACATCAATTACAAATCATTATTATACCCATCAAAATAATAATGTATTGAATAAAAATTACACCACAACGTGGAGACGGTAAGCCAAACGTATGCACTTATGGTGACATGTAATTAAAAGGATGGATAGAATAATGAATATGGTTGTACAATATTTATAATAACATCACAATATATAGAAGATACTGGAGTTATTATTTTATAATTGGAACAATAATGAAAGAGGAATTGGAAGAAGAAAGGAACTTGAAATAGTTGATGAAATATTTACCTCTTCTTCTGGTTCTTCTTATTGATTTGATCAAAAGAGATCCTTAGGTTAGCTTTCTGACTAATTTATGGCCTTTATAATGAATGGAGGACATTGTAAAGGGTTTTTGGACAGGTGTTGGCTGAGTCAAATGGCATTGGAGATGCGAATTTGAGAGAAAGAGAAGTTCCCTTTTATAAGAGGGGTGAAGGGAACCTTAGGAAAAGATTAAATATTATTTTATAGTAAATAATTTTCGGTTTATAATGGTTCAAAAATGAATTATTTAAAGGATAAGGTGGATATGGGTCGACAAAGACTCAACTAATAGGTTATAGATAGGTTTGGGTCACTATATTACCTTTATCTTTTAGATTTAAATCTTAGTTAAATAGTTTGAAATTTTCCATGTCTCTTTGTATTTTTAAATTATATGGTTACTAAACATTATATATACTTCCAAGAGAACCCCAAGTGGTAAATTAATGACATAAATATAATTATATTAGTCTTTTTAGTGATCCTTATATTTTTAGTAACAGAATATCAATTAATAATATAATATTTTTTTAAAAACTCTTTTATGTAAATGTTGAAAGTATTTGGTATTTTATTTTTGCTAAATTAATAAAAGAATTATTACTTCACTAAAATTAATATAACATACCTTAACAAGTAATATTAACCTATAAAATTATTTTAATTAACAAATAGTCTAAAATTACATTTATATGGATATTTATAATATCAATTAGTTTAATATATCATTAATTATGTAATTACTGCATCCTCATTGTGTCATACATAAATTAAATTATTTAATGTCGAATAAATATAAACAAAATATCATTAGGTAGGAAAATTTTTCAATCTTACTAACGAATATTTATAGTTAAATGTATATTATGTATAACCCCATATTAAATATGGTTTAGTTATTAAAAATTGAATTTAACACTTTTAACTCTTCTTTGAATTAAATAATAATAAATGTCCAAATCTAATCCAAGTGGACCAAAGAGGTTTATATTTTATTCCTAAGGTTTTCTTTGGTCGAATTAAACTTATAAAATAGTATTAGGACATGTGTTAGGGTAATAATAATATCATTTTTATCCATAATTATCCTATTTACTTTTAATCATGTTAAATGAGAGAAAAAAGATACTTTTCACCAAAAATTATTTTCATCTTATTGAACCACATTTTACTTAATGATATCAACCATATATCTCATATTTTTGAAATTAAACTCACATAGCTGTTAAAATTAAGTTTTATGTAAATTTGCAAATTCTCTTAGGAGGTGGGTAAAAGACGGTATAATTTTCAATAAAAAATTTATATATCTAAAATTATTATAAACTGGCTCGAATAAATTAAATTGAACTTATATAGGTATTATGTAACTATTTTGACCAAATTTGTTTTGAATAAAATAAATAATTATTGAACTAAATATTCAGTTTTAAACATTGACTCATTATTTTTCACTATTCATCAAAAATTGAATGTTTTTAGAAAAATACGAAAATTTTCCCAGAAGCTAATTTTGATATTCTGAATTCTAAAATAAAGTCTATTTTAACAAATTAAAAACATAGATGTTTCATTTATTAATATAAAATTATTTTCTGTTGTCAAAACAAATATCTTGTTTTTAAGAAATAATAACTTTCAAAAGATTGGCACTTGTTTATGTATAATTTCAAACTGAAATTAATTACAATGACCAAAATTGGATTAATGGTTGAAAATGTAATGTAATTATACTTCCAAACCATTAACATGTATAATTCAAAACTATAAATTATTTTGATAAAAAAGTTGTTTATAGTATTTTTCACTATTTACCCAAATTTGTACGTTATCAGAAAAACACAAAAAATTTATTGAAAAAAAATTCTTATGACTCGATTCTAAAGAAGAAGTTTAATTTTTCAAATTTAATATATAAAACAAATATTAGATTTAAAAAGGGTTCACTATTAAAAGGCAGTAAAATTGCATTTTTTTAAAAATAATTCTTTTATCTGAAAAATGAATTTCTTCTTACATTATGTCATAGAAACTCATAATATGGATTGTAAAATTATAGAGATTATGTAAAGATCAAAATTCAGTTAATACTATTAATAACCACTTTTAAATGGCTATTTTGGTATGTCATAATGAAAATGAAATCCGTGTTGTGTGTAGTGCACGTTATTGTATTTCATTGAAGAAATAAAATACTATGAAATCTTGGACTGTTAAATTATTCTCTCCTTCAATAAATTGTGTCCTCATAATTTGAAATTGTTCTTCGAAAATAAATGGTTGAAAATAGAAAATACCTTTGTGGGAAAACCCACATCAGAAATTGGGTTAATAAAAGTTATTCTAAATAAGAGGAAACGAGGAATGAAAAAGTCACCCCCAAATTATGATCTCGATTAGGAGAACATTGGTCGAAATTAGAGACACATAACTGGAGGAAAATTTAAATATTTATAGGAAGTGATTGGGGTCATCTGTCACAAAAAATTCTAGAATTGATGGCCTCAAAGCCATAAATAAATGGTTATTTTAAATATCATTGATCAACAAAACATAAGGTATTAGGGTAACACATTTTTTATTTTAGGATCCCTTACCTAATGTTTAAGAATTAATTTCTACATAGAATAATAGAAAGGAAAATATATATACATGACATGTAGAGTTCCATCCTTTAACTAATTTCTACCACAAACTTATCTTTCACTCTAAAAGATAATTGAACATAAAAAATATTCTATATATCATATTCATATAGTGTTAAAAAATGAATTTATAATTCATCTACCACACCATTTCAAAAAAATTACATTATTAAATCCAGGATGTCATGTGTGCCAGTGGCAGGTGATACACCCTTTTCACCCTTTTGTTGCGGGTTCAAGTCTCGCGGCCTTGCCAGACATGACGGATTTCCACCCAATATCTGGGTAGTCCTTTTTATAGAAATCCAAAAATATTCTCAAACTAGACTTATCCAAAATACTTCATTCCAAAATCACAGTAAAAAAACGTATAAGGAAGGTAAACATAATGAAGATCATATTTTACATGTAATAACATGTTAACACCTTCATCATGTATTCTTTTAAAACACTAAAACATTCTGAATTACCATAAAACCTTATTGATTACATTCATTCTCCCTTATTCCATATTGAATACTGTATATACTCTTTCTATCCAAAAATGTTTTAAACTCCAACAATGAAATAGTACTGCAGTGTAATTCTTATATACTCTATAATTATTATAACATGTACATCATAAATAAGATACTCAAATGACACAATACTTTAATAACAACATAAGAAATCTAGTTATTTATATTAATCTTCGGTAGTATCATAACTTGATTATTATCCAATAGCAGCATATGGGGTATACTCTGATGATTTGATCATTGAATCATGTAGTTTCCCAACTCCTTGCAGATGAATCATTATAAATTTTAATCCTTTTTCTTACCCTTGCAATCACATACATTGTGTCATTTTTCTCCACAAATATAAAAAACACCCATTCCCTTTCATGCATTGACCAAGGTGATTCTTTTCACAGTTACCACATATGGGAAAATCCGTCTTTCACCTCTTCCCTTTATCCATCGTTCTCTCTTCCATCCTTTTCTTCTCTTTGTTCACTTCAATTCCATAGAGCACAAAGAATTGTTTACCAATATTATTAAGACATGATACCATTTCTTCGTATGTTGATAATACATGGGAGACATTTTACCTTCTTGATTTTGGATTAATACCATGAATGATATGATCCTTCTTACTCTTTGGATCATATGTATTGATGGAGATCACATTCCATCTACTGGGAATCATTTCTATACAATGAAATACACTAGGTCAGATTATGAATTGTAATGAATAATTCCAAACATGTAAAATACATAACGTAAATTGAACAGTTTATGGATATAATCCATAGTCATATAAATATTTTCATTGGGGATGTATATACTCATAAACCCTTCATAATGGTTTGTAAGGAAAATGAAAATCATCTTAAGCATTTCCCTCGGGTGTGTCGTAACTAAGAGTGCATCAAGGCCCATTGTCGTGCACCAGTTCCCGTTTGAGTCTCGATTAATGCTGTGTTTTGGGGTTTTACCCCAAGGTACATCTTTTCCAGAGCCGCCTCTTCATGTTTATATCCAGACAGGGATGTATTTCTTGGAACACTCACAAAATCTATACAATACCAAAATTATCGGATGTTCTTCAATACTAATCCGTAATGTCTATCTTAGGGCTATGTGCTCTAATCAGAGCATATCTAAATCTAGTTTCCATTGTTTTTACTAAACTTCCTCTGATACCAACTATAACGCCTTGACCCTAGTTAACTAGAGTCTGTGCATTATTACGTATCATTGGCATGATCACAAAAAATCATGTATCGATAGACCGATTAGTCTAGTAGCCTTGAAAGTACTAAAATCATTAATAAGATTTACATTACACCAAAAAATGGGAAACAACTACAACATTGTTTCCATAGAAAATAATTAAATCCCATAGACTATCCTTGCAATTTATTCATAATATATATATTCACATCCTGGGAAAAATAAAACATAGAAAGGGGTGAGATCAGATGCTCAATAATAATAACAATATAGTGTAAGCTTTAATAAATAAGCATAAAAGTATAAGGAAATGTGTAAAACTAAGAAAAAACCAATTTAAAATTGAACATCAGTATAATATGGAAATGATAAAATCAAATACTGCCATTTAATTATTCACATTGATATTCTAGTTGTCTAATAATCACATGTTGTATCAATAGCAACATTCATAATGACGGAATTCATAATGCCAGACATTCATAACCACATAGTGAAAGCCTTATGACAAGACTACAAATAATATTTTTTTCAAGGCCTTGTTCTACGACACTATTTTTTCTCATGAGACCTACCAATGTATTGAGGAGCTATAGTGGGATCCACCCACCACATACTATGTCCAATGCATTTCTAATATGAAAAGGTTTAAAAATAACATAAAAATTCGTATTAAAGATAGCATACTAAATTTCGATAAATTATCTATAAACCATGAATGGTGTAAAAGTAACACATCCATAGTCAAACATATCACAAAACCATCAATACAATTCCGAAGTTTTGAATCATAATAAATCAACTTCCAATAAGCATAAAATTGATCAAAGGAAGGTGACATAGATGAAATAAAAACCTTTTTAGAAATATATCTCTTTCTATTTTGAAATCATTTAAAAGTCACGTAATTATAATAGAAAACATTTATATTTTAAAATATTTTTATAAGTTTGTAAGGGAAGCTTCGATGATGTTATAACGGTGGAAAATAGCTGCACCTGCTGTATAAGTTAAAAAAAGATATTCTTATCTTATTTTTAAAAAAGGTTATAAAGGAACTAGTTTGGAAAAGGATGGAATGAATCGTTTATAAACAACATATAAAATTCAATAAAGGGTATAAATTAATTTAACCCACAGTCTATAAAATATTAATAATGTTTTTAAATACATTTTTAAGAAACAGGGATGTGGACAATAAAGAGGTCACAATAGATAATTACATATAAAAAAACTCGTATAATGAAGATACTGTGAAATTAACCCTTACCTTGTACATTTCCATGTTTGATGGTTGGTTAACATCCTTTATAATGGTGAAATAATTTTTGTAAATTTATAAATTAATTATATACATTAATATGATATCATATATGATCATTTAACGTTTCTTTGTTAATAATATCTTAGTATTATCTTCGTTTTGGGTGTTAACTGATTCATTTTCCATTATATGTGTTCTTACATAAGTAATGATTGTTATGGATAGGATATATATTATTAATATTCATAATTATATTAAGTCTCTAGGCATTATTTTTAATCATATAATGAAAATTAGTCTTGAATTGATATGATGAGGAATGAATCTCATTGCCTTTGTGGAGACGGTAATCTGTACGTACACATGAGCGAAAATATCATTCTATTGATATTAAAATAATATATAATTGGATGTTATATCATATAAAATGAATCATTATTATGTTATATTTATTATTTACATCAATCATACATCCTTATTATACCCATCCAAATAATAATATATTGAATAACAATTACACCACTGTGTGGAGATGGTAAGTCGTACGTACGCACGTATGGAGACATGTCATTCAATGGATAGATAGAATAATGAATTTTGTTGAAACATATTTATAATAACATCACAATATATAGAATTTACTGGAGTTATTATTTTAGAATGGAAACAACAACAAAAGAGGAAGTGGAAGAAGAATGTAACTTGAAAGAGGTGATGAAATATTTATTTCTTATTCCTGTTATTTCTTTTGATTTGATCAAAAGGGATCATTAAGATGGATTTCTGACTAATGGAAGGCCTCTAGGATTAAGATAGGATAGTTGAGAGGGTATTTGGGAAAGGTTTGTCTGAGCCAAAAGGATTTGGTGTTGTGAATTTGAGAGAAGGGGAAGTTCCCTTTTATAAGAAGGGTGAGGGGCACCTTAGGAAATGATTGAAATATTGTTTTATAATAAAATCATTTTCGGATTATAATGGCTCATAAATGAATTAATTAAAGGATAAGGTGGTTATGGTTCGAAAAACATTCAACCAATAGGTTTTCGATAGGTTTGGGTCACTATATTAACTTTATCTTTTAGATTTAACTCTTAGTTAAATATTTTGACATTTACCATGTCTCTTTGTATTTTTATATTATATGGTTAATAAACATACTATATACTACTAAGTGAACCCCAAGTGGATAAATACTTATAAAAATGTAATTATATATGTCTTTTTTCCGAACAATAGATTTTTAGGAATAGAATATCAATTAAAAATATAATATTTGTTTTAGAAACTTTTCTACGTCAATTATGACACTATTTGGTATTTTGTTTTTTCCTGAATTAATATCAACATTATTACTTCGAAAAAAACTCTTCAAAACAACCCTAACATGTCATATTAACCTATAAAATTATTGTAATTCATAAAAAGTCTCAAATTAAATTTATTTGGATATTTATAATATCAATTATTTTAATATTTCATTAATTGGGTAATTACTGCATCATCATTGTTTCATACATAAATGTTATTATTTAATGTCTAAAAAATTTAAATAAAATACAAATATGTAGGAAATATTTTAAGATTTGTAATTAATATTTATAGTCTAATTTAGATTATTTTTGTCCCTATATTAAAAATGGTTTAGTTATTAAACTTCGAATTTAACACTTTTAACTATTCTTTCAATTCAATAATAATAAATGTCCTAATATAATCCAAGTGGACCAAAGAGGTTTATATTTTATTTCTATGGTTGTTTTTGGTCTAATTAAATTTATCAAATAGAAGTACTACTTGTGTTAGGGTAATAATAATATCATTTTTACACTTCATTATCCTATTTACTTTTAACTGTGGTAAATAAAATTAAAAAGTTACTATTCAGATAAAATTATTTTCATCTTATTGAAACACATTTTACAAACAGATATCAACCATGTCTCTCTGATTTTTGAAATTCAACTCACAAAAGCAGTAAAATTATGTTTTATGTATGTTTCCAAATGCTCATAGGAGGTGGGTATAAGACAGTAAAAAGTACAATAAATGTGTTATATATCTAAAATTATTTTAATCCGAATCCAATGAATAAAATTGAACTTATATAGGTATTATGAATCTATTTTGACCTAAAATAATTTAAATAAAATAAATAATAATTTAAATAATAATTCTATTTTAAACTATAACTCAGTGTTTTCACCATTTATAAAAAATTGAATGTTTTTAGAAAAATACCAAAATTTCACACTAAGATAATATTGATATTCTGAATTCAAAAATAAAGTCTATCTTACCAAATTCAAAAAATAGAAGTTGTATATATTAATTTAAAATTAATTCTTGTTGTCAAAAAAAATTGTGTGTTTTTATGAAACAATAACTATTAAAAGATTGACAATTGTTTATGTATAATTTCGAAATGAAATAAATTCCAATGAATAACATTGGATTAAAAGGTAAAAATTTAAAACAATTATACATCCACGACATTAAAATGTATAGTTCACCATTAAATTATTTTTATTAAAAACATTGTTTATAGTGTTTTTCACTACTCACCCAAATATGAAAGTTATCAGATTAACACCAAAAATTTAGTGAAAATTATATTCATATGTGGAGATTCTAATGAAAAAGTTTATTTTGTCAAATTTAATTTAATAAAGTTCCATCTATTAGATTTAATAAGGTTTCGCTATTAAAAGGCAGTAAAATTGAAATTTTTTAAAAAAATTCTTTTATCTGAAAAAATTTAATTTTTCTTACGTTATGTCTAAGAAACTCATAATTTAGATTCTAAAATTATAAGAATTATATAAAGGTAAAAATTCAGTTAATACTATTCATAACCACTTTTTAATAGATTGTTTGGTACGTCGTGATGCATTGAACTCTGTGTTGCGGGTAGTGAAAGTTATTGCTTTAAATTGAAGAAATAACTTACTATAAAATCTTGGGGTGTTACAATAGTAAAATATTTTCTCAAGATACTATCATATGAAAAATATTACACATTTAAAAAACAAGAGTGTTACATGTTTGAAATTTATTTAAATAACATACTATAAAGGCCATTGTCGAAACTATGTGGCTCAAAAAGATCATAAATTCAATCCTTAGATTATTATATTCTATAAATACTCAAAAAATAAGAGTAATTCTTGTTTTTTTAAAATTAAATGATTTTTTATTTTAATCAGAATCATGTTATTGATTTTTCTACTGCTTGAAAAATCACTCTGCCAATGATTCATGAGAATTGAAGGTAATTACTTCATATAAAAAAAATTAAAAAATTAAAAAAATAAAAATAAATTAAATAAATATTATATTCAATAATTATTTATATTTACTCATATACATATCATGAAAACATATTTAATTTGTTAATTTTACTTTTCGTGGCCTAGATAATAATTTCACATTCATTGGGATAATGCACTTTTTATATACCTTAAAAATTATATTTATTTATAAAAATCATAATTTCAATATTATATTTAACAAAAACATAATAAAAAATCTTTTTAAATAACAATTATTATCGATAATACACATAGTTGAGCTTTTCCTATGTTGTGTAAGAACTCCGTCAATGATAGAAATGATTTGACAAATTTT
Source organism: Viscum album (assembly GCA_963277665.1). Taxonomy (NCBI): domain Eukaryota; kingdom Viridiplantae; phylum Streptophyta; class Magnoliopsida; order Santalales; family Viscaceae; genus Viscum; species Viscum album. The sequence goes on along the minus strand of OY728146.1, from coordinate 1,057,338,577 downwards.
CATGAAATATATTATAATTTACTTTTTATGAATTATTTTTGTATTGATTTTATATAATAATATCACTATATATCTAATATGTAATTATTATAAATTTTTTTTATATTAATATGTCTTGAAGATATCAAAAAAGATACAATATTTAAAAAAAATCATGTCTTTTAATATTCACAAAAATACATAACTTTGCCAAAAAAATATCAAAAATATCACTATAGATTAATTTAGATATGATGATTGAAAAAATGATTTTAATTTCAGAAATAAATTTTATAAATATTACTACAATTAAATATAATTTCCAAATATCAAAATAAGACTTCTATTTTTTAATGAATATATATTTTTAATCATTAAATTTATTTTAGAAAAATTATTTAATAATTATATAATCACATACCAATAAATTTATATTGATTAGTAAAAATATATGTAATTCATAAATAATGAATTTATATTTATAACCTTCTAATTAGTTGATATATTATAATGGTCAAATTTAAATAATAATATTTGGATTTTTGTTTAAGCTCGATGTGGCCTAACTTGTATGCTATTGAGCATAGTTTTTATTTATAATATATAGGGATTTTTAGTATGACATATCACCACATATTTCATCATGAAGACAAAAAAAATTACCATATTTAATGAATTAATAAGGATTAAAAATTAGTCTACAATACAAGGTAATGTATGAACAAGTGTGCTTTTGAAAATTATTTTATGATCCTTGAAATTTTACTTAAATTCATCTTTATAATTGTATGTGGATCCATTCCAACTAAAAGTACTGATTGGATTAGATAACCATGATAAATCTCTAAAAAAGTTATAGTGGTATCCATCCAACCCTTGAAATTTATGTTTCATTGTTATTAGGGTTTTTTTGGGCCATTGTTATTTAACATCCATCTTTGATGATTCTACTAATATACCGCCATTGAAATTATATACCTTGAGAATGTGAAATTTTTTAGCCAAAAGTTATACCTGGTAACATTTAATATAACATCCCCTTCTTTATGGTCTTCAAAAAAATTCTCAGTTATTTTTCTTGCCCTTTCTATATATTATAATATATAGAAAAATCATCTACAAAGACTAAAAAAACGAATAAACATAATATCTAAATACTCTAGTCATTAAATATATAAAGCTAAATGATAAATTGGTAAGTCAAAATGGAATTACTATAAATTCATAATGATCATACCTCATAAATAATTTTATCATGGGTATATCCTCCTTGACCCTAAGAGTATGATAACAAAAAATAATGATCTATCTTGGAAAAATATGTTATTTTTTTAGTTGACCGAGTATATCATCGACACAAGGTAAATGATACTTGTTGTTAATATTGATCATGTCATGTTTCAAATAACAAAATAAAGTATGCATTTACACATATTTTTTATTAATAAAAATAATACTTTCACCCATTGGTGGCTAAATAATTTGAATAAATCCATTCCCTATATTATCATAGTGTTGCTTCTTTAATTACCCCAACTCAATCTATTGCAATCTATCATGAGTCCTTGAAATAGGAGTAGCCCTAGGTATATGATTTATTGAAATTCTATTATCACAATTCAGGGGATGAAAATTAAATTACTCAAGAAATAAATCCACATATTCTGTAATAAGAGTCATATTTTTTATGTTGTGTTTTCCATAAACATTATTGATAATTATCTATTATAAAAAAAATTCCCTTATAATGTAAGTATCATTCATTATAAGAACATTTTTATCCTCAAGCCTATAGAAATTAATAGTCTGTTTAAAAAAACTAGTTTTCCTTTCTTTAAGAATTGATATGGGATCTATATAGATAGATCAAATACATGAAAAAAAATGACGTGAAATTTTTTTGTAGGTTGAATAAAAATATTTAATGGATGAAAATTCCCAAAAAAATATATTAGAGATGATAAATAATTATTAGAATCAATAAACATAATATTATGAGTTTTTACAACTATAATAACATTTAACCATTGAGGTAGTCATTTTATACCCTTAAAAAATACTTTAGATATAAAATAGTGGTTATATTAAAAATAAAAAATAAAATTTCCACATCCTGGGTGGAAGGTAAATATATAATTCACCACACTATTTTCCAAACCCTCTTTAGATGTAATAAAAAATACCTTAACTATAATATTTTTTCATAAAGGGGGGTTTGAGGACCTCCATCCCCATTAGCTCTTGGAATATGTCATTGAATATAATAATTCCCAGTATCCCTATATCTTAAGAATTGAACATCATTAGTGTAATCATTAAAATAATATGATTCATTTACTGAACATATCATACCCATAAAAATAAAAGGATCAGTGGCCAAAATTTCTTTATCTGAATCATTTATATGTTTCTTTTAGAAAAAATCTTAATTTCATTCCACAATATTTTTTCTTGTAGCTGGATGGAATTTTTTCTATCTTTATTATTTACCATTTGAGTTTCTTGAAATCTTCATTGTTCCCTTATTAAAACTAAAATTAGAATAAAAATTGGATTTACCATGCTTCATTTATACCTTTAGATAACATTTTCCAATTTATCTATAGTTACCAAAGTCTATAATGGATAATATCTTTCAAATACTTGGTTTCAAGCCATGAAATAATCAATATCTTTTTTCTCACATGGTCGATTATAAAAATAGAATAATTCCTGGAATGGATAGCAAAGTTTTATTTTTAAGAACCAATAGATTTATTATCTTTCTAATTCATCTCTATAATGTCCATTTCATTTTTTTTATAATGAGTTATAGGGTTTTTTGGAGAAAAAGAATCTGAAACTCGAAGCTTTAAATAATGATTATTTATTCCTCATTAATCCCATTCTTGTTAAGAGCCCTTAATTTATTAGATTCACATACCAGGTGATAGAATTATAGGAAGGCTTTCTCATTTTATTTGCAATAAAAAATAGAAAATATTTTTTCTATCTTATTCATCCATTTCTCATAAACTAGTGGATCAAAGGACACATAAAATGATATCCCATGAAATTACCAATGTAATGTTTCTATTTCTTTTCTGAATTTGGAATCACAACATGGTCTTTGTTACCACTCATATCATGGTATAGTTGAATGAGCATAAGAATAAGATACAATATACTAAATATAATTACTTTTGGTTTCTGTTTTTTGATCATTATTTTATTTTTCATAAAGTTAATTATACAAACGATTCATTTTAGTTATAGAATTTTTCTAAAATAAAATTCATAAAATAAGAATCAAGAATGAATAATCATATTGAATAATAATATATTCTTAATAATTATTCTTAATATGTCCTAACATATGACTCCTTCTTATTAACTCATGTCCCATTTGGTTTAACCAAGTTAATCCATGCCCATCATCTATTTAATTACTTCTTAATTGTTCATAATGAGAATATGAATTAAGATAATAATATACCCCGGGAGTGTTTATCAAGGTGTTTAGTCTTAAGTGGAGATATTTTTCACCACTAATTATTTCATTAATACAAATTCCACCCTACTCAATGTTTTATCCATTTTTCAATTTGTTCCACATCCACAAGCATTTTCATGTATCCAGATGTGGTCATATTTTTATTAGAATACCACAAAATATATACCTTAGCAAATATTTAGGATTTTATACTATACAGAGGCTTATTCCCAGTGTTTTTATAATTTATTTCTAAATACAATATCCAAATAACAATAGAACCTCCTCTAATACAAACTAGGGTTACTTGAGCACGACATGCATACATATAATCTCATTTTTGATGAATATTCAATAAATTTTACCACAATACATGCATAAAGACTATAAAGGATCAATGTATTGGATTATAGATATAAAATAATATTATTTATTTAAATACCCTCATCATTTCTCACAATTATCATCATATTAGAACCCTTATACACATATCATACATAGAACCTTCCAACAAAAAATAGTGAAGCAAATAATAAGAATGGTTGATTTAAAAAGATCAGTAAGGGTAAAAATGGTTGATATTAATCATTAGAGCATAAGATGATCATAATTTTATGAAATAATATTCAAGTTAATGATCTTGATATAAAATATTCATACCTAGTAAATCATATAATCATTAAATCCATAATAAATTCACATCTAAATTCATGATCAATAGTGGTGTTAAAGACGTTGTCATCATTAAAGGGTTATAACTCAGCCATGTGGAGTGATAAAAATAATAATTCATTTTAATTTTAAAAAATATATCTTCAGTCATTTACAAAAATTATTAGATTAATATATTTGTAATAAATCTAACTCATGAATAAAAATGTGAATAAATATATTAATAATCATGTCCATGCATAATTATATGAGCATAGATAAAATAGTAAATACTCATGCATAAAAATTTGAAAATAAAATATTTGAAACATTTTACATTCTTATCATCATCATCATCATCATCATCATCTTAAGAGACATCAATATTACATATAATTTTGTAATTCACATAATCATAACTCGTTAATATGAATTCCAAATGATCATAAAACATTCCTATAATGATCGTAACATAACTCATGGAAAATAAATGGGTTTTCTAAACATATGATTATCATAATCAAAACAATATAGAGAAATAATGAAGATGTTAATATTGAATAAAATATTAAATAAATGAATATTAACATATAAGGATATTATCATAGATTAGATGTTCATCTAAGATATCACTGGAATTCATCTTGAAGAAAACACCCTTTGTTAAAAATAACTTTATTAAAATACAAAAAAAGCTCAAAAATATGAAGTAAAATATTTTAATTGAAAATAAACATGGAAAATAAAAACTAAATCATTAAAAACTCATTATTATTGGAATAGTGAATTTTTTTCAAGAAGTCATCATTAAAAGAATGATTCTATTAACACCTTCATATAAAGTACCTTGTTCAAAAAATTAAAGGTAGGTTATTTTAAATAATTTCAATAATAATTAAAAAAATTAATAATTTTTAAACAATAATTGTTTAATATTCAAAAACACAATTGTGATCATTTTAGAAAATAAGGATATGGAAGGAAAACTTTTTTCCAACTAAAAAAAGGAGAAATAAAGATGACATTTTATAAATACATTTCCATATAAATATTTAATACCCAATAGAGAATAATTTTAATAAAACATAAATATTATATAAATATTCTTATTATATGAGAACATAAATTGGTTTATAAAAATATCATATAATTTCATCGATGTAAATTCAATCATAAACAATCCCAACATGAATGGTATTAAAAGATAACTTTGTCACCTCAAGTCTCGCAATACCTTAAACAGATTCAAACAACCTATATAATAAATACAAAGGCAGTAACATTTTTAACATAGTCTCTATGAATAATGAAAAAAATGAAATTTAAGTCATTAAGAATTTGGAAATTATAAATATAAATATGGAGAACATTTTTCAAGATTCATTGTTATAAATGATAAAAATTTACTGTATATAAAAACACAAAATGAATGAAATATATTTTCTCTAAAAAATACATTTTTATGTCGAAAATAATTTCAATTACAAGATCAAGTATAATATTAATCCAAATGGTATAAATTTGGCAATTTTATTACAAAATAAAAAAATTTGAAATTTAAATAAATCTAAATAACAATAGAAGTTTGAAACTATTAGAAAAGAAAATACCCTTTATTATATAAATTACTATTTTCATTATTCACCCAATGATAATTTGTTCGTAAAATTCATAAAAAAATTATTCAAAGATAATTTTGAAGATAAAATTTTAAAAAATAAATTAATTTTTGCAAATAAAATTTCTAAAATTGAATATATTAATAATAATATTCACACAAAAAATTCAATAAAATGTAATTTTGAAGAAAACATATTTTAGAAGATTCAAATGACTCTATTGTAGATTATGTATTTAAGAATTTTTATATTTTCATTATTTAAATCCTCTATAGATATTTTTTTTCATAATATGATTATTTCTATTCATACCTTCCAATTTAATGGCTATGTTATAATAGTCACATTTTAATAATTATACTTTCATATTATATCATTTTTCTCTTAAAGCATGGAATTTCATATTAAGTATGTCAATAAAAACAATAAACTTATTTAAATATAAATATATTATAAAATCACAACATTTTATCGAACTTGATCAGGCATACTAGTTTTATTTTATTTAATCGAAAGAGTAATATGTATATGTTTATATAGGGTGATGGATTTCAGAAGATATTTCTATAGTGGGAGTTAGAGGTGAGATGAGGGATTGAATTTATTTTATTTTATTATATTTCGTATATTATTTTTTCATGGATTTCTAATATATGGATAGTAATTAGTGACTTTTTTAATTTTTAGTATAATATATTTAATGCCAATAATCACCCCTAATTATTGTATTTGGTGATAATGACAATTATTACCACCATTACAGGATTAGGGATTCCCGAACGGTATGTCACGGGTCAAATCTAGTGTAATAGATATGGATTATCCATGTTGGTTTTTGAAACATTAGAATGTATATTTTTATAAAAACACAAACCAATAATATTAAAATAAACAAATGTATATTAAATTCATGGAACTAATAAAACCCTACATGAATAGCCAAACGGAAACTAAAAAAATGATCTCTAGAACACTATATTTTCATACCATCACTACAATATACCATAAAATAATGAAAACATATTATAAAATAAAACTCAAGAAACATCATCTTCATGTACATCAAGATTCACATTTAGTTGGTGAGTATAATAACTCGGTAGAATTCCCCTAAATACCTTTTATTAACCCTACACAGGTGAAATGACAATAAATAATATTTTTTTTAAAATAATCCCAACCAATGAAAATTTTTAGAATCATTATCATATACCATTAATAAAAAATATAATCAAATTTTTCATACATAAACCAAAAATATTATACATTTTTTAATTTAATTTAAATTGACTCATTCTCACCTTTCCACCTCAAACCAATGGTAACTCTAAACGCCTTCTATAACAATCATTTCATAATCGATGACCCCGTAACTATACATTTAATTCATGTTTTATTTAATTTGCAAGGTAATACCATTTATTAATTGGGTTTAAAGGGAACCATTAAATGGACGAAAAAATCATGATATATAACTCAACAACCTAGAGTCATGAAGTATAAAACTGGATTATCCCCTTCTACCATATTTTTATTCAACAACCACAACCGAAACAATGAATTAATGTCTATAGAATTGCATAACCACCCCATGTATAAGGTGAAGTGGACTTTTTATAGTTATCACTTGAGATTAGTTATATTATTTGTCTAGTTTCTACTCATGAACACCCTTCAACCAACTTCTTCAAAGGTGATAACCCGTATATCATCTTACATTCCACAAGTCATAATATACTACAAAAAGATATTTAAAGCCCAATATTTGATGATCTAATGGACTGATGGCCTGAGTAATGACCTTGACATATAATTTGAAATTAAATACCGATCTCAAGGATAGGCACTGGTGTATAGTATCAAATCCCACAACTTTTGAATAATTGAGGTATCTTAAATCAAGTGTATTTTCAAAAACAAACCTCAACTAAATTAATGAGTCCCCCATGCAAATGTTGACGTTCAAAAAACTAGATTATATAACTTTTTGTGGATACCGCACACAAATTGAATTTATGAAACCATCATTGAAACCAAACTATTATACACTAATTTTCAATAATCACATATATTTCTATAATAAAAAAATATCATGTATTCAATATAAAACATAAATAATAAATTTCATAAAATCCATCTTCTGGAAATTTAAATTGTTCTAAAAAAATATTGTCACACATCAGAAATCAACATTTACTTTCATTGGAAAAAAACACTAAAACCTTTATATAAAACCATTATAACCTCTCTATAAATACTTAAAAAAATAAAATTATTATCAGTAAAATATAATATAAAATACATCATGACTTATCAGATAATATCATATATTATAATCATCCTAAATGATAATTCATAAACCGTAATCCTCACAACAGTCGAAAATCAACCATACCGCACTATGATCTCACTGTTTTCAACCATTAATATAATTTTGAAAACAAAACTACCTATTTATAAAACATAACCAAACCCTAGAAATCAACATTTATGAATACTAGATAATAAAATATTTGTAATAAATTTATCTTGAACACTAAAACTAAAAAAAATTAATCCACCCACCACGATCTCACTTATACATTATAATAATGTTCCCCCATATTTGGTATGGTTCAACAAGGACTTGATGAAACAACCATACCCAATCCCTAGATCAAATCAAAAAATATGATATGTATCTAAAAAAGGTGAATGTAACTAGCCTTATATCTATGAGTCTTAGAGTGAATGAAATTTTTTGAAGAACCAGATAAAATTACCTAGATTGGGAATCTATCAAGTAAGGGATGAATTGATAGGGGTTGGTTAACATGTAGAAATAAATTAGAAATTTTTGGTAAATTTTTTTAATGAATTAATTCTTTGACTTCATTATTCTCATGATTTGGCATACCATCATTAATTTAGTTTTATCCGGAAGAATCCATGATAAAAATTTGACATGCACAATCATAGTGACTAAAAATCTGAACATGAATTTGGTTCTAAATCCCAAAAATTCTTTCCAAAAGCACTTGTGAATAATTTAAAATACCCCAACCAAGAACAGACCTAATAATGACTAAGAAAACAACCAAAATATCATAATCTCACCCTATAATTCCTCTAAACACATTCATAAAATTATCTTACACATACCATGTCATAGAAACATATAAAACCATATATTAAATTTAATAGACATAAATAATAACTTTTTAACAGAAAACAAGTGTCATACAAGTATATTATCCAATAATAGTATTTTAACTTGCAGATATCTACACTAGGAAATACATTTACTAATTCAAGTCCCAAAATTCTACCACTATTAATATTTCCACCTTAGATAATGTTGGTATAGTATAATATATTTAATAACTACAAAAAAATCAACAGGAGTACTTTTTTCTCCATATTGTTCTTCTACATCAAAAATATAACATGAGTGTCAAACAAGTCATTCCCATTGGTCATGAATAATGATTTTCTATGAACCCCGCCATATCAAATTGACACCAATTACATAAAAAATCTAATGGCATAAAACCAATACCTTATTATTAATTATACAAATTGAAAGAACACTAATTTTGACCCAAAGGGGTCATGAAATATATACTTTAACTTAAACCCAATGATTTATTACAATGGTAAAAAATTAAAAAAACCAAACTATTTTTCAAGTCCCGATATCAATTCCCAATGAAAATCCTATAAATAAAAACACATCGTAAATAGTTATTATATCATCAAAAACATGTATCAAAATGACCATAAAAGTCCTATTCACTACACCACCATATTCGATTGTGTTTTATCTTATTTTGGGTAAACAAATAAGGGTTTATTTTCAATTTTCTCATCAAAATCACTATATTGGTTAACTAATGTTCATATTTCTTAATTGGATATCCGATAATATATTTATAACACATTACACAACTTTAGTAAGATGTATTCTGAAATTAGTATCCATCTATATCAAACCATTTTAAACATATAACCATATTATTCATATGAGATGGATATTACCAAATGTGGTCAAATACATTCGTAACTATTGAAATTGAAATTCGAGCAATCAACAAAATATTTACCCATTCAAGGAAGACTATTTAAAAACACAATTCATACTCCCAATAAATCTTGAGAACATAGACCTCAAATTTTATTCTTCCTACAATAAGTATCTAAAAACCAAATTTTGCATCAAAGATAATTTTCAATACATTATTTACTAAAATTTACACCTCATAGAATTTTCAATATATTATCAATCCAAAAACATATATTTTATCTTCCAACTATGGAAAAATTATCCAAACCCCATTCATCAATACACCATCTTATTAATTGAAATATATTTTCGGACGTACACTAACTATTACATAAAATAAAAAAACACACGTAATTTGTTTATTGTTACTATTATAAATCACTGAAAACTACATTAAATGAACATCATTCAAAAAAGAACTAGCACATCCTACATGTTATCCCATACCTATTATGATCCAATTTTTTTTTTGAAATTATTATCTATTTTTGATGATAAAATTTTTTTTTCCATGATATAAATCTAATATCCTAGTTTCATTACATAACAAAAAATGTAAATATAGTCATGAATTATGTTAAAAAAATGCCACTGATAAATATAATAATTTTATATATTTAAATTAATATTTTCATAATTTTATTCCAAATTTTTTAATAATTCTATTGGTAATATATTATAAGAAAACCCATTTGGATTGGATGGTGGACCTTCAGTTTGATACAGACAACGTGCTTCATGAGACACCCTCTATACAAAATCTCCTAACCACTATACCCTACTCCTCCTAGCCTCTGATGCTCCCCTCAGCTCTCACAGTGTTTGACCCTAGTTCTTCATCCATCCCCATCCATTTCTGTTTGTCGGTTCCATATCTTGGGTCATGTGGAATCTCGAGTCTAACTTCCATCCTCACTTCCCAAGAAGTTACCCAAGCTTCCAGATTTGATGTCGCCCCTTACATGTCTCTCAATTTTCCCTGTGTCTCCAATGTTGGAATCTCAATTAGGGATTCCTCCTATGGTTTTTATTGGGACACTATCCCTTCTGAATTTCTAGAGATATCTATGTCGTTGGAACCATCGTTGAGGGAGGGGAATTTAATTTGGCTGGATATGACAGTGTATAATTATAAGAAGGAAAAAATGTGCGTAATAATATTATTTGGTGGAATGCTTCAGGGTTTCCATACCATCACTCATTATTTTCCAATGCTGGGTTTTGTTCTAGGGTCTTCGATAGTCTTCTTAGATCTTGGTTCATCGAAATATCTCTTTCTATATTGTCTTATATTTGGAGGAAGAATTTCTTCTAGTATGGTCCATGGTTAGGAGGTCCATCATGAATTGGAGCTTCTTATTTTCCATGTGGTCCTAGGAGGCTCACAAATGAATGGAAAGCCCAATTGTGGCAGCCTAGATATGCCTTCCTCAAGTGTATTTGTCATTCTAGAATGAAGGCTTTCTCAAGTGGATTAGGGGATCCCTTGGGATTTTTATTGGTTTTGATGACAATACTAGATGTGGATTGTCTACTTTAGAGTCTCTCAACTATGTTGAGTTGGAAATTTATGATCCCCTTTTAGATGAATTTTATCTTTTGTTCAAGGAATTGTTTAAATGGGTTTATGATATTTTATAACCTATTTTCTCTATGTTTTTCTCACATTGTCTCTTACAAGTACACCCTTTTCTATTATGTCATCGATGATTCCATAATATTTATCGTATACTAAAATTTTTCAGTGGGTGGAGGAGGTAGGGAGTCTTTTACTACTCTATCTCCTCTTAACGTGGTCCTAGTGGTAGATCACGAGCTCTATATAGTCCCTTATCCTCCACTATCATAAAAGGATATTGTGTTTTCTCCATCCACTTTTCATGTGGAAGATATAACAGCTTTTCAGGGTACCAATTCATTTTTCCAAATATATTTTCCTCCCCTCTAGTTAAATCTTGTTAAATATTATCTTTTAAACTTCATTCAATTTTTTTGTACGTAAAGAAGCAGTGGTGCAAGAGCCTTTTACCTGAATCATGGGACTGATGGCCTTGTAATTATTTCCCCTGATCTCTTAGGTAATGGTTCTAATGTTAATGAGTGGGATATAGTTGAGTATCCTTAGGCAATTCGGGTTTCCAATGAGGAATTCCCCTCATCTCATACTATGGTGCATTTCTCACAGCCTACAAATTTACCTTCTCCCTATTTATCGGGTCCCAACAAGAGAGGATCTAAATACACGACATGTAACCAGATAAAGAGAATAAAATACTCTCAGGTTAGCTATTCAAATCTAGATTCACTAATTTATATGGAACAAGGTTTTTTAACAGGTTTCTATGTTAAAATCCACAAGGTGATATCATATTCCACTTTGATAAGGCGAAGCATTCAAGATCTAGTCTATGGACACTCTCCTTTAAAATATTCCTTTGATCATATGTAATGCATGAGGCATTGGTTCCCAATTCAATCCAGGCATTCTGCCCTTAGAAATATCCAGACATAGGGCTATAGTTGTGCCATTATTGAAGATAAATTATATCCCTCCAGATTCTGGGAGTACTCTAGAATGATTAAAATTCATGGTAGCATACAGACTGATCTTGTTAATAGTAACATATATATCTTTTGACACATGTATATCACTATGGTCAGGGTTCATGTAGGGGACGATATTATCATAGTTAGTGTAACCCAAGGTCTTGCTTCATTCATCATGACTTTTGTTTATTGGATTTTTGATCACCATCTATAATAGGAATTATGGCGGGACCATTGTATATTCAACCTTGTAAAAGACACATGGATTTTGGGGGGTGATATTAATATTTTGGAGTATCCAGTGGAAATGATTTGTAGGTGTTTGTTCCCTAAGAAATACAATCTTCACATTACCTATTTAATAGTGGGAAAGGGTCTCTCAGATTTTGGATTTTTTGGTGACAGGTTTACATGGTGTAATAAGAAATTGGGAATTTCCACACATGGTTTTATTTTGATTTTTTACTTGAAATATGAAAGCCATTTAAATTTTTTCTAGTACTATGGTTCCTCATTTGGTTTGGAAATTTCATATCACTCACCTCTCAATGTTTTTTTGTCTTCATCTAAAAAAATTCAAGAGTATTTCATATATAGTATATTTTTGGTCGAACTTATGAGCTATCGTGACCTCATTTGAACCATCAGGGATGAACCCTCTCAGGAAAACAGGTTGTACACACTACACAACAAGCTAGGAAATCTAATGTATAATATTCAATTCTAGACACAATATATTTTTACTATTAATTGGGATTTATAGGTTACCATGTAGGATGTAAAACCCCATGATAGTTGGTTAGAGGAGGCATGGGATGATCTAGTCTATGAAGATATTACAGTGAAGAATGATCTTCTAGATAACATGGCCGAGAAGTAGGATTGGCTGGCCAGAGATGGGGCTAGGATCAAATGGTTAAAATATGTAGATAAGAAATATGATTTCATTAACGCATGAATTAAGGAGAATAAAAGGTTGGTCAAGACAAATGTCATGTTGTAGGGAGACTCTTTCACGAAGGACATGTATTTTGTGTCTGGCGTGGACAATTCCATTAGTATAGATATTCTAATTGGTCCCAACTATTTATTTTCCAATGGGTATCTTTGAAATACCTCATATATCTTTTATGTGATTACAAATTCCAATATTAATTGGGAAAATTTATGGCTGGGATTTTCCCTAGGGATCAGGTGGTTAAGGGTTCCCTCATGCAAAAAATGCTAGATATCACTACGACTCTAGATGGGTTCCATGGATCTATCTCTAGTTATTCATCTAATATTTTGAGGGATCTGCTTTCAGAAATCAATAAATTCTTTTGGCGAAATCTTTTACCCCATTACAAGAACCACCAAAATTTTTATTCCTCCTATGAATAATAATCCATCCACGATTTTTCATTATCTTCATGTGGGTATGTGTAATTTCCCATAAAAATCATTTCTAGAAATATTAACCCAAGGTTGGATTTTCATATTATTATGTGGGTGTCCTCGGAACATCGCATATTTTTCAATGGATGGTCGATAGAGGAGGCCATTACCTTTTCTCAAGAAATTCTTAGAAATATCAACATCAAAACCCATTGGTATAACATGATCATCAATCTTGATATGAACATGACATTTGATCGGGTAGAATATAGCGTCTTCAAAACATTGTTAGAAGTAATGGGTCTCAACTCTTGGAACATTGATATAATTTTTATTTATTCATCTATTTAAGGGTTTTGGGGATATTAATGGGAAATTCATATGAATTATTAAAGTCTACTCATTGCCTCAGGCCATGGGACCCCATCTTTCATATCTTATTTATCCTTATTCAGTGTGTTTTCTCCTCCACAAAAGCATCAACTAATGAGGTATCCTTCTATATCATTATTAGATGAATAAGTCAGTGGTTTCTCACCTTATGTTTGATCACTATAATATATTATTTATGACATCCTTGTGTCGATCCATCCATTTCATGAATAATGTTTTGGAGGATTATTTCCATTAGAGTGATATGATCATCCACAAATGAATGAGTAACTTTAACATATCCAACTAGTGAACCTATGAGTCGGTTGATACAATTAGTTGGGAACAAATCATGTAGATTGGGGATCTTCATATGTAATATTTAGGTGCCTCCATATCATCTAGAAGACAGTGAATTTGTGACTTCAACCCCTTCCTCATGAGGATTACCGATTGTTTGCTAAAATGAAAAAAGTATGGTTTTTGAATTTTTGCAGGAGGATAGCTAGGGTAAACAATGTGCTAGTGGCATCTATTATGCGTGATATTTCTTACATAAAGGTTCATAAGGGTTTCATTAATACTGTTGACATGATACTCTCCAGCAATATATAAGATCCGTTATCAGAATGTAAGAGGTCCTAGGTCTCCTGGAACATGATAGAGATTCTGGTGGTAGAGGGTGGTATCAACGTGCACAGTCGGGAGGATACTCTCTACTACATGATTAAAAAGCATTCCTGGAGTGTCCTGAAAAAAACATATCCATTAGGGGAATACCTAAAAAAAATTTTATTCAAGGCTTTGATATACAACATATGGACAATATTCAACTATTTGGTTGATGATCAGTCCCCTCATAATTTTCCTTCACCCTCAGACTCGGTGGATCTCTCGGAGAGGGGATATTTGTTTTGCACCAAAACAAGTGTGGGGATGTCATCATCTTTCCAAGATGTCTGGTTAGTGATCCTTCCTTTCGAAAATGTAACAATTTTTATCCTTCATTATAGCAGTTCTGGATATAGAGAAACATAATAGGTTCAATCTCATGGAGCTAAATTCAGAGTTGAAAAAATGTTATTTTACACTTTCTACCTCCAATTTATTCTTATAGAAGGAATTAAAGCGTATCTTAAATGAGTAGGGCTAGTCTAATTAATGTGATGATGTTATTTGGGTGAAATGAATCCCTACCAAGATCAATTGTTTCACATTGAAGATCAAGAACAGGGTTGTTCTGACCGATGAAATTGTCAAACATTGTGGTACCAACTTTTCTTCTAGGTGCATGTGCATTAAGGTTCAAAATGTGGAGAACACTATACATTGGTTTTTTAATATCAAATGGGATGGTGAAGTGTGAAGCGTACTTCTGAAGTTCATTTTTTTCCCTACCATGGTTGTGGATAAGCATCCATTTCTCGATAGATGGTACCCTGGATCAGGGGGAGGAGGCATAGAATGATTGGCTTTCTCAGTGTGGTTGGGTGCGAAGTTCGTGTGTCTCTAGTAGGTGAAAAACAATGTGAGATATGAAGGGTGGATATGTCATCTTATTCTATAATCGTGTGGGTATGGAATTTGTTAAACGGAATTCCCATGGATTATCGTAAATAAAAGGAGGACCCCTATATTCATCACTTTAAATCAAGGTCCCACGATGCTCGTCGGACTAGAAATAGTGCAGGTAACGTGATCTACTAACTTCCACCCTCGTGTGGGTTGAAAAAGAATACATATGGTTACTGTGTACTGCTGTCCATATGAGGAAGAGGGGTTGCGCACAGTGGAAGCAGCTCAGTCAACATATATATCTATTCCAGGCTAGGACATGGTTCCTCCCTTTAAGAGGAGGAAATGGTAATGCTCACTAGGTTCCAATTATGTGACCAAAAAGTAATGGATATCACATATGTTAAAAAAGACTATTTGTTCTTGCACAACTCCTTGAAAGGGTATGGGGTCACTACTTGGCCAGTTAGCTATGTTATTAGAATGTGTAAAATCATCCTCAATAGAAGAACTCAAGTCCAACATATATAGAGGAATGAGGAAAATTTAGTATATCACTTGGATCCATTAGATTTCATTGGTTTGGTGAATATATGCATGCATAATACAAAGAGAATGAATCATGAGGGTGTCAAATTTAGTAAAAGGGATTCCCTCAGACTTCACTATTTCAAGCCACCATAGATCCTTGTCCACATATAGTGGTGGGGAGATTTTTTTTCTTCGTTGTTTTTGTGTGCCCTTTTTAATACAAATAAAATAAAATTTGATATTGATAGTTAATTTTCTGATGTTTTAAATATAATATTATTTTGGGTTTTAATGAGAGAACGGATTTTGTCATTGTTTTTAATTATGTTATTTGATCATTGAAATTATTGAAATAAATCATGTAGTTAACCAATATTTTTTTATAAATGATTTAGGTTGACAATTTTTATATAACAAATATAATGATGTATTAGGAATTTGTTGGGTGCTATATACAACTGACCGTGGGTGGAATTTTATAAATCCCTTAACCTACCACTTGATCATATCAATTGACCGTGTGATGGACCCTACAAATTGGTTTTCTTTATGTCATGAGATAAATATATTTAATGTAATAATATAATAGAAACACATTAAAATTCCGAAACAATTTAAAGGGAAAACATGTTTATATCAAACCATTGATTCATTCAATTCAACCAAAAGAATAAATATAATCATCCATGTGAGGAACTACCATACATTGATCTAATTTACAATACCTTTCTTAATAATTTATAATGCCATCTAATCGATCACACACTGTACCAGTCAAATGGACACTTTTCTTCCATACATTCAATCATTTTTCATGTAGTTGCTTAATTATCATAGTCAATCCATTAATAAAATAACTAAAATATTATCCAATACATTTCTAAAAATCAATGTATAATGATTGGGTGAAGGTCACATGCTTGATTTCAATAAAATCAACCAAAACTAATGAAAATTTCCTGGATTTAATTTTAGAATTCAGGAAATTAATAAGAGGTTGCCACATTGATCTAGAACATAAAAACTATTTTTCTAGATGGAATTTTGGAAATACAAGAATTTAATAGAACATAAAATCATAATATAGATTTGCATCTATGATAAATAAATAGAATTTATAAATATGAAAGTAGTAAATTATATATGTTTTAACTATGGTTTAGATAGATAAAATCATGTCACGCCCCAGCTCCTGAGTACCCAATGCTAGTGCCTTATAGGGGATCGAATTCGGTTCAGGCTGTGAGAAACCATCTACTTCTGAAAACATCTTTAGTGAAAACCCATACCTGAAAATTTTAATCAGAATCATATTTTGAGCATATAAATGCCCAGTAAGGGGTTTCAAAATATTTCAATATAACTTTTGAAAACATTCTTAAAACCATTACATAAAATAAATTTCTTAAATAAATTATGTAACACATGTACACGTCATAAGTGTGCACAATTAAAAACACGATAAAACAAATATAAGGATACATGATTCGAATATAGTCATGCTGAATAAACGAAATTATAACATTTATGACATAAGAATATGTAAGCACAAAATTAACAATTAAGAGTAATAAATAATTGGAGTTTCTCATAAAATAATAACTAAAATTTCATACACTGAATACTGAATCACTGAGTTCTAAACATGTTTCATTCCAGAAATATACATGACATTCTGAAACATTTTATTAAGATCTTGGCTAATACACCTAATGATAAAGGCCTCGGCCAAAATTCCATAAGCTATTTAACCAAATATTATAATAGTCACATATTTTTCTTATTAATTAAATTACATAATCTTAATGATGAAAGTGCATATTCCAGACTGTGTCAAGACCTCACCTAAGACGTCTAGTGATTAATTCCTTGGCCAAAATCCATAACTCATAAATGGGAGAGGCCTTGGCCAATTACTCTTCCAGTTGTCTCATGAGACCTATAGATGCATCGAGGGGCTATAGCTAGCCCCACCTATCACATAATAAGTCCAATGAATTCCTCATACCTCTAAATCAAAGTGCACATTCCAGTATGATTTATTGAATTACACATCACATATCAAACCAAGTGTACATATTACTTGGTTTCTTATTTTACCTTAAATTTTATTCAAGGTGTCTCACACCACCTTGAACAATTAAATCCATAAACTCAGAATATTACATATAAGATTCATTTCACAATCATAAAAATTTAAGAATATGCAGTGATTCGTAAAAAAACAGTGAATTGTGTGGTTAAGCCATTAATTGGTACATAAGATAAGGGTACTTGTGATGACAAACACAATAGAAGTACCAAAATGGCCACATAAAATGACTAATTCTAATACCATGTTATTAAATGACATCCATGATTAAACAATTAGGTGAACGTAATATAATAATCAAAGGGGTAACTTAACATTTCATCTGGGATACTAAATTCACATTATCTCAAACATTACATGTTAAAACAAGAATGAATAAAACTCGACCTTAAATATTATGATATAATATAATGGGTAAAGAGTAATTAATACACATGAATATGAAGTCATGATCTTCCATCATCTATAATCATGAAGTAATCATACTCAAAGAAAAAATTTGGAAAACCATGATAAGGGTTTCATGTGGTGAGAAATATTCATTAAACAGGGCACACATAAAAATAGTGATTGGTCAAGTAAAAAAAATTGATCTGTATGTTTAGTTCATTCTTTGTAGACCATGGAAACATACAAATTAAAATTTGGAATCAAATTTGGATTACATATATGCGTACCCACATACCCGATTACACGACACATGTTTACGCATGGTTCTAAGTCGAAGTTTTCTTGAAAATTGTAATTTAATTAAAACATGGATTTAAATATTAGGGTGAAAATATTGTATTGTTTTAAAATACGCATATATTTAATTCATGCTCTTACATGATTAGGTGTAAACCTTTTCCTACACAAAGTGACTCCATACATTTTAATCCTTTTTCATCTCTCAATTCTAATCTTAACAAAATCTTTAATCGGGGCTTATGAATTTCATGAAAATCAAAGTGTAATGTATTTTATACGTATATATTTTCATATACATATTTATATATATATATATATACTCAAAATACATAGTAAACAAAGGCTGTTTTGAAGAGATACAAAAAACCCTTTTACAATAATAAGTTATTTGGGGTAATATCAATTAAATCAAGAAGTCATATCATATATATATTGGATTAAGAAGATGCAGTTTTACACACATTAACACATTTATATATAACTATACATATATATATATGTTCATAAAAAATGATAAAATCCCCTGCAAACCTTATTTATACTATGTATATCCGTTTTTAAAGAACATAGATGTATAGATATAAAATTTTTCATTCACATGTATATATATATGTATATACATATTTCTTATAGCTTAAAATCAAAATCAAGACAAGGATTGTAACGCCCGATACTTTTATAAGAAATATTTTGTTATATAAATCATCAAAGGAATCTTTTACTACACACAACACTAGATTAGATTTCTTTACATCCAACCACGACCTTCCTCGATAGCTTGCGTCGTACGCAATACCGAGTTTCACTAAACAACGATATGCTATTAAAATATTATTAAAACTAGCCATTATGAATAGTAATAACCATTTTTTGAAATTTTATAATTTTTATTTTTCAAAATGGACTTCATTTTTGGATTCGGAATATTGAGATTAGCCTAGGGTGAAATTTTGGTATTTTTCGGAAAACTATCAATTTTTTATGAATAGTGAAACCACTAAGTGGTAATTAAAAAAACTGAATTTTTCATAAAACTTAATTTTACCACTTCTGTTAGTGGAATTTCGAAAATCCGAGAGACACGGTTAATATCAAGAACTAAAATGTGGTTCAATGAGATTAAAATAATTTTTGGTGAATAGTAACTTTTTACTTTTATTTACCACGGTTAAAAGTAAATAGGGTAATTAAGGGTAAAATGATATTATTATTACCCTAACATATGTCCTAATTCTGTTGGAAAAGTTTAATTCGACCAAAAACAACCTTAGGAATAATATATGACCATTTAGGCCCACATGGATTAGATTAGGACATTTATTATTAATTTATTTAAAGAATGGTTAAATAGTTAAAATCAAAGTTTAATAAGTAAATAATTTTTAATATGGGGTTATACATATTATAAATTCGACTATAAATTTTAATTAGAAATCTAAAAATAGTTCCTACATAATGGTATTTTTTTTAATTTTTAGACATTAAATAATTTAATTTATTTATGACACAACGATGATGCAGTAATTATCTTATTAATGAAATATCGACATAATTGATGTTATAAATACCCAAATAAATGTAATTCGATACTTTTTATGAATTTAACTAATTTTCTAGGTTAATATGACATGTTATTTTTGATTTAATTAACGTTTTTCGAACTAATAATTATATTATGATTTTCAAAAAAATCAATTACTAAATAGTGTCAAAATTGACATAAAATAGTTTTTAAAACAAATATTATATTATTAATTTTTATTTTATTCCTAAAAATCTAAGGATCGGCCAAATGACTTATATAAGGTTATATATATTAATAATAAACAACTTGGGGTTCGTTTGACTTGATAGAGTAAGTTTATTAACCTTATAGTATAAGAAAACAAGAAGAGACGGTAAAAGTTAAATTATCTAACTTAATGTTAAATCTAAATGATAAGGTTAAAATTGATACCTAAACTTCTCTAAATTATATTGGATGAGATTATTTCGACCCCTACCCACCTTATCTTCGAAATATATCAATTTGCAGCTATTAAAAACCGAATTTTGACTTTATAATAAAATAATATTTTTAGTTATTCCAAAGGTGCCCCTCTCCTCCCTTATAAAAGGGCACCTCCTCCCCCTCTTCCTCACACCACTTTGAGCCTTCAAGCTCGGCCAGCCCCTGCCAATTTCTTCTCTCCACTTCCCTAGAAACATCCTAGAGGTTCTGGTCTTCTTCAAAGACCTATTTTAGTGCCCTAAAAGGAGGTCTCAATGAAACACTTCAAAGAAGAGGTAATGTCCGTTACCGATTCTTTCATCTTTATTTCTTCTTCCACTTCTTCTTCTTTAGTTGTTTCATTATGAAGTAATAAAATCAGTATCACTTACATACTGATATGTTATTATAAGTATCGAACAACCCTTTTTCACCATCTATCCATCCTTAGGAAAACGAAATCACCGCGCGTGCGTACTGACGGAATACCGTCTCCACGCCGTGGTGTAATCTATTTTACACCACCACCTTACCTGGATGGGTATAATGGTGTAAATAATGACTATATATGACTATTATAAAGTTATATTGATTCTGAAATAGTATATATACACTTCAATACAATTCCACGATCATAGGAACGATATCATCACTCGTGCGTACGTACAGAATACTATCTCCAGGATGTGATGTGACTCGTTCTACATGATCTTCATTTCATAATTATTATATAAATGAATTGAATGAATGAATATGATACACTAATACCATTATGGAAATGAGTTATCTATAACCTAAAGAGAATAATAAGAATTCATTCCACAAAACACGCATAAGAACAAAAAGTTATAAACACCGGAATAACAAGTGGCAATGAAATATTACTACTAAGAAGCTAAGAATATGACCATATATGATATCATAATAATAATTATGATTCTGTAATAAGTCAATAACATTATTTAAATCATTATAAAGGAGATTCGGACACTTTCGAAGCAAATCGGACCTAAGGTAAGGGAAAATATCACAATCTCATTTTTATCCGAGATTGTTTATACTTTGGTATTTATTGGGGTGTATTTTATCATCCACATCCATGTTTACTCAATATGTAATATTATTTCCATCCACCTAGAATTGTTTAGATCCATTATTACACTTTGGTGAGTTTATAGTAAAAGATATGAAAGGAATCTTTTGTCGTTTTTCGTACGAGGTACTTTTTGACTTTTCCGACAAAAGTACGAGAAGAATGTTTTTATTAACATATACAACATGACTGGATTTTTAAAACATTATTTCCAAGAAGATTCCTTTAAACATTTTCAAGGTTATTTTTAATCAACTTCTTTTAGTTTAAAACTGTATTACATGTTAAGAAAGGAAAATGTTTTTGAAGTAGAAAGGATATTTTCTACAAGAATGGAGTTCAAGTGTTTTATCAAAATTATTTTCCATCTAAGATAATATATGGTTCTGTTTATATCCCTATTATTAAATTGACTTGATAATGTTGCGATGGAATTATTTTTATAAATTCCTTTATCGTATATGAGTTTTTTTATGATGTCACGATGTTTAAGATTCCCATTTTATTACACGGGTTATGCTATGATGTATGGATTATGATTTTGTGGCACACATAAGAATGGTATCCTTACGAGATGGGTGGGACCTATATCTCCCTCCAATGCATTGGGTAAAGATTTTATATCTCATGAGATAGACATGGCTGGAATGGTAGGTTATACCGGTTCAGTGAAATAAGACTGAAATGAGGAGTGAACTCGGTTCAGAAATGGACTTTGTCTATAAAGATAGTCTTGGAAATGGGTCTTGACTAATAATAAATGATTATATATGATTATGTGTGTATGCCACAATGTTTCATGTTCTAAGTTATGATTATTGGGATTCCATTTCACTACTATGATTTATCCCATGTTATGAAATTATGCTCTCTTTTGCAGGTTAAGATTTCCAAAAGATATGTTCTTATGAATATTATGTGATTGGTATTTCTTTTGTTTACCCTTACTGAGAATTTGAGCTCACCCTTTTGTATGTTTTCTCTCCCCAGGTCAGTAAAAAGGTTATTAAGTAAGATATGCCAAAAGGGACTATAGATATGATTAAAGAAATGGGAGACAGTGTAGACGCTTTATGAACCAGTTGTTTATGTTTCCCAGTTTATAAAGACACTATACCTATACGGTTATTTCGTGGTTTTTTTATATGTTGTAATACGTATGCATCAATTTTGATGTATTAACAATGTATGTAAAGTATGGGTCGTTATAGTTGGAATCAGAGGAATGGTATAGTCGGCCTTTGGAAACTAGGATGTGAAATCCTTAGTAAGAACCCTAAGGATAATTCGAAGCATAGAACATAATATTAGTGTTTTAGAAATGGCCATGAATAACCTAGGATAAGACCTTAAGTGTGAAATTTTATTCTTGATTATGTGGTTTTCCTATTATAGTTAGTGTTGCTCACACTATTCTTCATGGTTTTAGTTAATGGCTGGAACCCGAAGGAACCATGTTAATGCGGAATGCGACGAGAAATGAAATGATTGTCCCCCTGAGCAACCAAGCGTTATGGGAAATGGAATGCAAATTCTTGTATCCATGCTCACAAAACATTCTCAAGCAATGAATCATGAAGGACTTCCAAACGAGAAATGGAAGGAGCAACATTCTGTTGAATCATTCATGAGACAACGTCCTCCTTCATTCAGCGGGTCTACTGATCCATTAGTTGCTGAGCAATGGATTAGTACTACTGAAAAGGTATTTTTAGTTCTTCAATGTTCTGAGCATGATAAAGTCATCTTAGCAGTGCATCGTTTGGATGGTGATGTCGATCAATGGTGGAATCTTATTAAGAATACGAGGCAAAGGGATGAAATTGATTCCATGGAATGGGATGAGTTCGAGAACTTATTTTTCAATATCTGCATCCCTCGTATTCTCCGAACAAAGATGGAGAAAGAGTTTCTTGAACTGAAGAAAAAGAATGATGAATCTGTTGGTACCTATGAAGCAAATTTTACAAGACTTGCAAGGTACGCTTCTGGTATTATTATCCAACCTGAGAGTAAGATTGATCGATTCTTTAGTGGTTTAATACCAAGTCTTCAAAGGGCCTTATCCATAAGGGACTTCAATAGCTACGAGGAAATCGTTCGATGTCCTCTCAAAGTTGAGATGGCGATGGGAGTAACCCATCAATCATATGGGTTTGATAAGAAGAGGAAAATGGAATTCAAAGGAAAATCTAAACAGCACACTAAAAGGAAGATGAACTTTCCCTCATGCTCAAAGTGTGTAATGAAACATGGAGGGAGTTGTGTTAAAGGGACAAGTAAATGTTTCAAATGTGGAAAGGAAGGTCATCGGGAATTTGAATGCCGCGATGATGGGAAGAAGATGTCTAATGATGCAATCAAAGGAAGGGATACACAGAATGAACCTACTACACTTCAATGTTTCAAGTGCAAGGAGATGGGGCATTATGCCAATAAATTCCCTAATCCAATGGTTTATGATGATGGTTGACTTCAACAAACTCTTACAGCTAAAGTCAAAGGAATGTCACATGCAATTTCTATCAGCGTTGTGGAGTACGATAACGATGTGGTGAAAAGTACACTTACTATCCACTCTAAAGTAGCAAATGTTTTATTTGATTCTTTATCCACCCACTCTTTTATTTCTGAAGAATTTTCTAAGGTTATCACCATATTACCTCAATAATTAGATGTTGAGTTAGCTGTGAAAACACCTAATTTCACAACAGTCACATCAAAAGTTTATAATTCTTCTCCGATCAAAGTTTGTGGGAAAGTGCTTCCTGCATATCTTGTGATACTTCCTATAGTGGAATTTGATGTAATTCTTGGCATGTATTGGATTTCTTTATATGGAGCTCATATCAATTTCCAAATAAGGGAAGTCACATTTCATATTCCAGATCAATCTATGATCGTCTATAAATACAAGGATGAACACAACCTTCCAGTGGAAATTCCTTCCATCTTATGGTTCTTGATTCCACTAAATGAAGGTTATTTATCTCAAATGGTTGGTGAGAAACTCAAGAATAAGAATATTCCCATTGTACAGGAGTTTTTTGATGTCTTTCCGGAAGAATTATTGGGTCTTCCACCAAATCGTGAAGTTGAATTTTCAATAGAACTCGTACCAGGTGCTTTGCCTATTTCAAAGACACCTTATAGAATGGACCCAATTGAGTTGTAGGAATTGAAGAAGCAACTCCAAGAGAATCTTGATAAGGGATTCATACGCCCTAGTGCGTCACCTTGGGGAGCACCTGTTCTATTCGTTAAGAAGAAAGATGGATCAATGAGACTCTGTATTGATTATCGATAACTTAACAAGATCACTATCAAGAACAAATATCCTCTCACACGCATTGATGACTTATTAGACCAACTACGCGGAGCTCAATAATTTTCCAAGATTGATCTTCGTTCAGGGTATCATCAATTAAGGGTCAAGAGGGAGGATATACCAAAGACAGCTTTCTGTACAAGGTTTGGACACTATGAATTTATAGTGATGCCATTTGGTCTTACTAATGCCCCTGCTATCTTCATGGATCTGATGAATGGAGTCTTTAGAGACTATCTTGATCAATTTTTGGTGGTCTTTATAGACGATATTCTTGTCTATTCAAAGCGCAAGTAAGTACATGAAGATCGCTTGAGAATTATATTGAAGACCCTGAGAAAGGAGAAGCTTTATGCCAAATTTACCAAGTGTGAATTTTGGCTTCAAAAAGTTTCATTTTTGGGTCACATAATCTCAAAAGAGGGGATATCTGTGGATCCCGCAAAAACAGAGGTTATCGAAAGATGGTCGAGACCAACAACAGTAACTGAGATCCGAAGTTTTCTTGGTTTGGCTGGATATTGTCGACGTTTTGTGAAAGATTTTTAATGATTATCTAATCCACTCACCATGTTGACTCGGAAAGGAGTTAAGTTTGTCTGGACGGAGGAATGTGAAGAGAATTTCAAGGAGTTGAAAAGGAGGTTATCCAGTGCACCTGTGCTCACACTTCCTTGTAGTGGAGAAAGGTTTGTGATCTATAGTGATGCATCCAAGAAGGTATTGGGTTGTTTTCTTATGAAAAATGATATGGTGATAGCTTATGCCTCAGGACAGTTGAAAAACCATGAGCAAAATTACCCAACAAATGATTTGGAGTTAGCTGCCGTAATCTTTGCATTAATGATTTGGAGGCATTATCATTATGGTGAAAGGTGTGATATTTATACTGATAATAAAAGTTTAAAGTATATTTTCACACAAAAGGAGCTGAATATGCGTCAAAGAAGATGGTTGGAGATGATTAAGGATTATGACTGCTCAATCCATTATCACCCCGGGAAAGAAGACAAGGTGGCAAATGCATTCAGTCGACATGACCATGCCAGTTTATCCATGATGAGGATCACAAAAGATCCAATATTTATGGATTTACAAAGGATGGATCTTGGAATTATAATGGAAGGGGAAAATTCTTATCTTTCTCAAATGAATGACCAACCATCTATACATGTGAAGATTAAAGAGGCACAGAAAGAAGATGTCGAGTTACAAAAGAAGGTGATAAATGTTCCTGAATTCAACCTTGATTGTGATGGGATAATAAAGTTCAGGAATCAGGTTTGTGTTCCACCCATTCCGGAATTAAAGAAGGAGCTGCTGGATGAGGCTCATAGTTCTTCATTCTCTATTCATCCTGTAAGCACGAAGATGTATAGGGACCTGAAAGAGTACTTCTGGTGGGATGGCATGAAAAGAGATGTTTCTGAATATGTCTCTCGATGCTCAGTTTGTCAGCAAGTTAAAGTTGAGAGACAGAAGTCTAAGGGGATGTTACAACCATTACCCATACCCGAATGGAAATGGGAAAACATTACTATGGACTTTGTCACAGGACATCCTAAAACATTCAAAGGCAATAATGCTATCTGGGTCATAGTTGATCGTCTTACCAAGTATGCAGACTTAATTGCTATTAGAAAGGATTTCCCTCTGGATCAGCTTGCCAGGATATATGTAAAGGAAGTGATAAGATTTCATGGAGTACCAATTTCTATTATATCTGATCGGGATCTGAGATTTACCTCATAGTTCTGGTGAAGTCTTCAGCATACTTTGGATACAGAGTCGAGTATCAGCACTGCTTATCATCCTCAGATAGACGGTCAGTCTGAGAGAACAATTCAAACTCTAGAAGATATGTTGAGAGCTTGCTTTATGGATTTGAAAGGTGGTTGTGATCAACACCTAACTTTGTTGGAATTTTCATATAATAATATCTTTCACTCCAGTATTCAGATACGTCCTTATGAAGCTCTCTATGGAAAGAAATGCAGGACTCCAACTTGCTGGGATGAAGTTGGGGAAAAGAAGCTATTAGGACCAGATCTCATTGATAAAATAACAGAAAAGGTCAGATCTATTCAACAACACATAAGAGCAGCTCAGAGTCGACAGAAATGTTATGCCGACAACTGAAGAAAAGGCCTAGAGTTTGAAGTGGGTGATAAAGTGTTATTACGAATATCTCCCTGGAAGAGAGTCATGAGATTTGGAAATAAGGGGAAGTTGAGCCTTAGATATATCGGTCCTTTTGAAATATTGGATCGCGTTGGGAAGGTAGCTTACCGATTGGCGCTTCCACCGAATCTCTCTCAAGTTCACGATGTGTTCCATGTATCTCTCTTGAGAA
The DNA here is from genome assembly GCA_963277665.1 of Viscum album. NCBI lineage: Eukaryota > Viridiplantae > Streptophyta > Magnoliopsida > Santalales > Viscaceae > Viscum > Viscum album. The sequence continues at coordinate 1,057,310,926 of OY728146.1, read as the reverse complement.
AGTACATACCTGATCTTTCACATGTACTCAGCTCAGAAGTTGTACCACTAGAGCAAGATCTTTCTTATGAAGAACAGCCGATAGAGATTCTGGATCGTAGCGAAAAAGTCCTACGAAACAAGACCACTCGCTTGGTGAAAGTTTTATGGAGGAACCACCAATTATAAGAAGCTACATGGGAGTTTGAGGATATGATGAGGGAGAGGTATCCTCATCATTTTGTTACAAAGTGACGAATTTCGAGGGTGAAATTCATTTTACGGGGGGTAGAATGTAACGCCCGAGACATTTATGAGAAATATTTTGTTATATAAATCATCAAAGGAATCTTTTACTACACACAACACTATCTTGGCTTGTTTTACACGCAACCACGACCTTCCTCGATAGCTTGCGTCGTACGCAATACCGAGTTTCACTAAACAACGATATGCTATTAAAATATTATTAAAACTAGCCATTATGAATAGTAATAACCACTTTTTGAAATTTTATAATATTTATTTTTCAAAATGGACTTCATTTTTGGATTCGGTATATCGATATTAGCCTAGGGTAAAATTTTGGTATTTTTCTGAAAACATTCAATTTTTGATGAATAGTGAAACCACTAAGTTGTAGTTAAAAAACTGATTTTTTCATAAAACATAATTTTACCACTTTTGTGAGTGGAATTTCAAAAAACCAAGAGACAAGTTTAATATCAAGGACTAAAATGTGGTTCAATGAGATGAAAATAATTTTTGGTGAATAGTAACTTTTTACTTTTATTTACCACGGTTAAAAGTAAATAAGATAATTAAGGGTAACAATGATATTATTATTACCCTAAAACATGTTCTACTTCTATTGTACAAGTGTAATTCGACCAAAAAAAACCTTAGGAATAAAATATGACCATTTAGGCCCACTTGGATTAGATTAGGACATTTATTATTAATTTATTTAAAGAACGGTTAAATAGTTAAAATCAAAGTTTAATAAGTAAATCATTTTTAATATGGGGTTATACATAAGATAAATTCGACTATAAATATTAATTATTAATCTAAAAATATTTCCTACATAATGGTATTTTATTAGTAATTTTAGACATTAAAAAATTTAATTTATTTATGACACAACGATGATGCAGTAATTATCTTATTAATGAAATATTGACATAATTGATGTTATAAATACCCAAATAAATGAAATTAGAGACTTTTTATGAATTACACTAATTTTCTAGGTTAATATGACATGTTATTATTTATTTAATTAACTTGTTTAGAACTAATCATTCTGTTATGATTTTCAAAAAAATCAATTACTAAATAGGGTCAAAATTGACATAAAATAGTTTTTTAAACAAATATTATTTTATTAATTGTTATTTTATTCCTAAAAATCTAAGGTTCAGCCAAATGACTTATATAAGGTTATTTATATTAATAATAAACAACTTGGGGTTCTTTTGACTTGATATAGTAAGTTTATTAACATTATAGTATAAGAAAACAAGTAGACACGGTAAATGTTAAATTATCTAACTTAAAGTTAAATCTAAATGATAAGGTTAAAATTGATACCTAAACTTGTCTAAATTCTATTGGATGAGAGTATTTCGAGCCCTACCCACATTATCTTCGAAATATTTCAATTTGGAGCTATTAAAAACCGAATTTGACTTTATAATAAAATAATATTTTTACTTATTCCAAAGGTGCCCCTCTCCTCCCTTATAAAAGGGCACCTCCTCCCCTTCATCCTCACACCACGCTCAGCCTTCAAGCTCAGCCATCCCCGGCCAATTTATTCTCTCTGCTTCCCTAGAAACATCCTAGAGGTTCTGGTATTCTTAAAAGACATATTTTAGTGCCCTAAAAGGTGGTCTCAAAGAAGCACTTCAAAGAAGAGGTAATGTCCGTTACCGATTCTTTCATCATTATTTCCTCTTACACTTCTTCTTCTTTAGTTGTTTCATTATGAAGTAATAACATCAGTATCACTCACATACTGATATTTTATTATAAGTATCAAACAACCCTATTTCACCATCTATCCATTCTACAGAAAAAGAAATCACCGTGCGTGCGTACATACGGAATACTGTCTCCACGCCGTGGTGTAATCTTTTTTCCACCACCACTTTACCTGGATGGGTATAATGGTGTAAATAATGAATATATATAACTATTATAAAGTTATATTGATTCTGAAATAGTATATATACACTCCAATACAATTCCACGATCATAGGAATGATATCATCACTCGTGTGTACGTACGGAACACCGTCTCCATGATGTGATGCGACTCGTTCTACATGATATTTATTTCATAATGATTATAAAAATGAATTGAATGAATGAATATGATACAGTAATACCATTCTGTAAATGAGGTATTTATAACCTAAATAGAATAATAATAATTTATTCGACAAAACACGCATAAGAACAAAAAGTTATAAACACCCGAATAACAAGTGGAAATGAAATATTACTACTAAGAAGCTAAGAATATGACCATATATGATATCATAACAATAATTATGATTCTAGAATAGGTCAATAACATTATTTAAATCATTATACAGGAGATTCGGACACTTTCGAAGCAAATCGGACCTAAGGTAAGGGAAAATATCATAATCTCATTTTTATCCGAGATTGTTTATACATTAGTATTTACTGGGGTGTATTTTATCATCCACATCCATGTTTACTCAATATGTAATATTATTTCCATCCACCTACAATTTTTTAAATCCATTTTTACCCTTTGGTGTGTTTATAGTAAAAGATATGAAAGGAATATTTTGTTGTTTTTCGTACGAGGTACTTTTTGACTTTTCGGACAAAAGTAGGAGAAGAATGTTTTTCTTAACTTATACAACATGAATGGATTTTTTAAACATTATTTCAAAGAATATTCCATTACATGTTTTCAAGTTTATTTTTAATCAACATATTTTAGTTTAAAATTGTATGACATGTTAATAAAGGAAAATGTTTTTGAAGTAGAAAGGATATTTTCCTCAAGAATGGAGTTCAAGTGTTTTATAAAAATTATTTTCCATCTAAGATAATATAGGGTTCTGTTTATATCCCTATTATTACATTGATTTGATAATGTTGTGATGGAATTATTTTTATAAATTCCTTTATCTTATATGAGTTTTTTTATGATGTCATGATGTTTAAGATTCCCATTTTTATTACACGGGTTATGCTATGATGTATGGTATATGATTTTGTGGCACACATAAGAATGGTATCATTACGAGATGGGTGGGACCTATATCTCCCTCCAATTCATTGGGTAATGATTTTATATCTCATGAGGTAGACATGGCTGGAACGGTAGTTTATACCGGTTCAGTGAAACAGGACTGAAACGAGGAGTGAACTCGGTTCAGAAATGGACTTTGTCCTCTTAGATAGTCTTGTCAATGAGTCTTGACTAATAAGAAATGATTCCCTATGATTATGTGTGTATTACACAAAGTTTAATGTTTTATGTTATGATTATTGGGATTCCATTTCACAACTATGATTTATCCCATTTTATGAAATTATGCTCTCTTTTGCAGGTTAAGATTTACTATAGTTATGTTCTTTTGAATATGATGCGATTGATATTTCTTTTGTTTACCCTTACTGAGCATTTGAGCTCACCCTTTTGTATGTTTTCTTTCCCCAGGTCAGGAAGAAGGTTATTAAGAAAGATATGCCAAAAGGGACTATAGATATGATGAAATAAATGGGAGACTGTTTAGACGCTTTATGAACCAGTTGTTTATGTTTCCCAGTTTCTAAAGACACTATACCTATGCGGTCCTTTCGTGGTTTTTTTATATGTTGTATTAAGTATGCTTCAATTTTGAAGTATTAACATTGTATGTAAAGTATGAGTCGTTATAAGGATAATATCTTACACAGTTTGAGGATAGGTTGGAGCTCAAGAAGGATGGATAAATCGGGCACACGTTGAGGTCCGCTGAAGTCTTGGGTGCCAGGAGGCGAGGGGGTTCCTCAATTGCTTCAGGTATTTTTATATAACCAAACCCATACATTATTTAATTTTTAACATAACGTTCGTGTGAACGAAGGACCATGTGGCCTTAAAAAAGAACTAACGGACAGTTTTTGTGGAAACCGTGAGAGAGGAGGGTCTGGCAGCTGTATATATGATGAAAAATGGTGCAAAACAATGTGTAAGGAACTGGTGCAGTGCACACCGCAGGAGGAAGAAGCAAGCACCACTGGGTATGATCGGGAGAAAAATGGATGGTCCAGATCAGATCTGTCTTGAAATTAAGGGTTGGGATGTTTCTATGGTATTTAATGATATTGAATGACTCAGATTATGTCTGGATCTAATCGGATGACCTAATATCGAAGAAATTTTTTTCTAAAACAAACGAATGGTCAAGATTATATTGCTCCAGATCAGATGGATCTCAAAAATCCAGAGATGCGCCGTGGATGCAGTAAGTCAAACACATGGTTGATTTCGATGGCCTAGATCACGAAAAATGTGATCCAAGAGACAATATTTAATTTCGCCTGAAAAATCGCTTCCCACATAGATTTGGTGGAGCATTTCGAGACTCCTTATAAGCCTGAGCCACCCATTCCATAATCAGGAAACACACTACACACATATAGGGGGCCTTACACATGGGCTCTCACTCCCCTGCATGCCTCGGCCTAGCAACTGCTCACTGTGGCCTTGTGCCTGTTCTGCATGCTCCCATGCACTCCTACGTTCCCATACTCCTGTGCGCCCCACATGTTACCTATGCCCGAGCTCGGGCTGGCCCAGGCATGGGCTGAGGGCTAGGCTCAACCACCTAGAGTGTGACGCCTCCCTCGGCCTAGCCATAAAACTACTGGCCCTAGAGAGCCTAATTTTTTTTATAACCTATCATAATAAATGAGTCTTAAGGGAAAATAACTCTATACAGAAATTCCCCTTTTTATACAAGGATTTTAATAAACATTATAAGGTTAATGTTTAAAAAATAAACATTTTACTAAATGTATTATCTACATTTTTCTATTAATACAAAAAATTTAACATTAAAAGTTATAAACCAAAAGATAATTCTTATATTAGTGTTGTAGTGGTCTAAAACACAGTTTAATTAAAAATATAATTCAATTAACAAGCATTTAAACATAGTATAAGACATTAAATGAAAATATTGACAACACACGTCAATTAATTGCAACTTGTTTTTGATTCCTTGTTAGATTTTAAAAAAACCCATTGTATAATTCAAAACATTTCATGATGTTCTCTTAAAGCTCACGGTTAGGATTAGTTTCATAATTTTCATTTATATAATATAATTACTTGGAGAACTAATAAATACACATATGTTTTCAATTAATTATCCAACATGGCCAATGACTATATTTATAGATGTTAGAATTCCATTTTCACCATGGCCAACAGTCCGATTAGCGTCGTATAAAACCAAGCCTCAGGGTGCCAAAAAACACAAATGAGGAAAATTGGTTCACATTTTTTCCTTGGTTCTTAGTGTAGCTACAATGGATTTGGCTTATCTCATGTTTGTTATGAAGGATACAAAGAATACTTATTATCTTCTCAGGGTTCTCATTGTTTTTTGTGGTCTCCCTGTAATCATTATAGGGTTTTGGTTAAGTATTTATGGATAACATGATTTCTCGTTTGATCTCGGGGTATTATAACCACGACGGTGTTGTTATTTGAAAAACACTATTTGCGTCCATTTCGTGTTCTTAGTCCATTACATCATATTATTATTATTCCATAAGTGATAAGTAACTTTTTGGTAATAGACAACAAAAAATTTGAGAATTACCATTACATGAAACACAAGTCTTTGCGGTGTTACATTATTCCCCCTACGAAGAATTGCATCCTCACAATTCTAAGATAATAATACACAAACCGCGGCAACAAACATCACTGCCAAATTCCCTGTACTGGGAATACCAATGTTGGTAGGGTAATGACGAACTCAGGTGAATTCATATGGTAGTGTTCAGCTGCTCGATCTCACTAGCCCATACACACTGTGAATAGATGGGGTCGTACCTGTTTCTAAAGAAGTCAACCTTCCATAGAGAGGCATGAGATGTGTGGAGGTTGGAATGTTCAGAGTGAACTAAATCCATATAAGTCCTACGCACCATGTCTCTCTAGAAAATATGGATGTCATAGAGTTCCCCGTACATACAAAAACTCAGGTCCTGAAATAGGTAGGTCGCTCGATTGTCACCATCCAAAGTAGCTTCTAGGAAATTACCTACATCTCGGTAGTTATCAGCCAATGTAAAACATAGAAAAAGAGATTCATGGTACTTCCCTATTTTCCTATATGCAAAAAATTGTGCATATGAAATATTATAATAGACCATATTTCTTCAATGGTAAAGATGGAGAATTTTGGGATGATTCAATAGTTGATCGAGTAGTTTACAAGTCATACATAAGTTTGCATAGGGATGGTTCTCTTCGGTAGGTAGTGATAAAATATCGGTAGGTTGACTCATATCTTCTATCTAAAATATTTTAATAAATCATATTTCAGTATTGAAAATCCATTTTAAAAAAAGTTATTGTTTTATATAAAAGAATATAATAACATAGAATATAACATTATTCTTTTAGAAATGACTTATAAAACCCATGAAATTTCTATAACTCGTGATCCCTTTCACAATTTACTAGTATGGATTTCCTAAAAACTTCTACGATGACTCCTCATAGGTTACACCGATGTTGGGTATTTCCCCAGTCCTCAGTCAAGAATATCCCCAAAGCGATTCTAAATTATTTTATCATCTTGGTCCAAATGCAACATGTGCAACTAGGATCGGTTGGGTGTGGACATATAGAATTCAAGTTGATACAATCATGACATGTATAAAGATGAGCGACAATGACATGAACATGATGCCTATAATCTAAACGAGTATTCTCGTTCGCAAGGGCTTCAATGTCCATAACTCAACCACAGAGACCGTCGGTCAAAATTTGACATATGTATGCTTCTCAGAGGTCGCCCCCTTGTGCATCCTCCTCAAATTCTTCAAGAGAATAGAAATTACTGGCTAGGTTAAACCATTTAGAGATTCCCTCAAAGTATTTACCTTGTCGTACATAGAACGGAATTTGAGCATTCATCAGGAGGTTATAGACGAAACCTGCTCCATGGTGAGGTTGGAGTACAAAAGGAAAGTTGGATACTCGGTAGAGGGTTTTGCATGATAAACGAATATTTTAAAAGGGCTCATAGTTTTCTACACATTATTCTCCCACTATGGTCTCTAATAATACTGTCGGAAGAGGCAAAACACTAGCACTTTGGTCTTCCATCTGAAAATTAAGAAAACAACATTCTTACTATTGATCATTAGTATTTTTTATGTTTTTATTGTTCTGTTGTATTTTTCTAAGGTCATCTGAACTGAATCCTCTGAAACCAACTATCACGCCCCAGCTCCAGAGTACCTGGAGCCGGTTCCTGGCAGCGGATCAAATTTTTTTCAGGATCTAAGAAACCAACTACTTCTAAAAACATCAGTACTGAAAACCCATTACTGTAAATTTTAATCAGAAACATAGGGTGATCATATGAATGTCTAGTAATGGGTTTCAAAATATTCTAATATAACTTTTGAAAACATTATTAAAACCATTTCATAAAACTACTTTCTTAAATAAAATATATAACACATGTACACGTCATATGTGTGCTCAATTAAAAACATGCTAACAGAAATATAATGATACATGATTCAGATATAGGCATACTGAATAACAGAGATTATTACATGTATGACATAATAATATGCAATCACAATTTAAATAGATAAGAGTAATGAATAATCAGAGTTTCACATATAATAATAACTACAATTTCATACACTGAATAAAGAATCATTGAGTTTTAAACATGTGTCATTCCATAAATATACATGATATTCTAAAACATTTTTTCAAGGCATTGGCCTAGAAGTCTAATGATCAAGGCCTCAGAAATAAATCCATAACCTCTTAAACCAAATATTGTACTAGTTGAATATTTTTCTGGTTAATTAAATTATATTATCTTAATAAGGAAAGTGCACATGCCGGACTGTGTCAAGGCATCGGCCAAGACGTCTAGTGATTAAGGCCTCGGCCAAAATCCATAACTCATAAATGGGAATGGCCTCAGCCATGTCTGCTTCTAGTTGTCTCATGAGACCTACCGTTGCATCAAAAGGCTATTGCTGGCCCCACCTATCACATAATAAGTTCAATGCATTCCTCATACCTCAAAATCTATGTTCACATACCACTTTGATTTATAAAATTACATATCACATATCAAACCAAGTGTACAGATTAATTAGTATCTTATATTACCATACATTTCATTCAAGGTGTCCCACACCACCTTGAACAATTAAATCCATAAAATCAGAATATGAAATATAGGTTTAATATCACAATCGTCCACTTTTATGCATATGTAGTGATTCTGAGACAAAAAAAATGAATTTTATGGTTAAGTAATTATTTGGTACATTATTTATGTGTACTTGTGATGACAAAGACAATAAAAGTACCAACATGGCCACATAAAATGACAAATTCTAATACCATGTAATTAATGTACATCCACGATTAAACAATGGAGTGAACATAACACAATAAATAAAGGGGTAACTTAACATTTCATGCGGGATACTAAACTCACATTATCTCAATCATTACATGTTAAAACATGAAAATATAAGACTTGAACTTAAGCATTATCATATAATATAATGAGTAAAGAGTAATTAGTACATATGAATATGATATCATGAGTTTCCGACATATATAATCATAAACTAAGAATACAAAAAGAAAACATTTGGAAACCCATGATTAGGGTTTCATCTGGGGAAAAATATTCATTAAACGAGGCATGCATAAAAATAGAGATTGGTCAAGCCAAAAACATTTGAAATGTATGTTTAGTTATTTCTTCATAGACCATGGAAACATATAAATAAAAATTAGGAATGAATGTTGGCATACATATACGCGTACCCACATACCTGATTACATGCCACATGTTTATGCGAGGTTCTCATTCGATGTTAGCTTGACACTTGTAATTTAATTAAAACATGGATTTCATTATTAGTGTTAAAATATTGGAATGTTTTGAAATCTTTAAAAAATTTATGTGTTCTCATACATGATTAAGTGTAAAACATTTCCTACACAAAGTGACTCCATATATTTTAATCCTTTGTAATCTCAAAATTCAAATCTTAAAAAAATCCTTAATATGGGCTTATGAATTTCATGAAAATCAAAGAGTCATGTATTTTATACTTATATATTTTCATATACATATATATATATATATATACTCAATATAATCTGTAAAACAAGGATGTATTGAAGAGATACAATAAACCCTTTAAAAAAATATGATTTTTGGGGTAATATTGTTTAAATCAAGAAGTTGTATCATATATATCTATATCGGATAAAGAAGATACTGTTTTACACACACAAAAACTTTTATATATAACTATACATATATATATATATATATATATATATTCACGAAAAATGATAAAATCCCCTAAAAAACTTTTTTATACTTAGTATTTCCATTTTTATAAGAACATAGACGATTAGATATAAAATGTTTCCTTAAAAAGTAATATATGTATATACATATTTTATATAAATTAAAACTGAAAGCAAGAAAAGGATAATCACTTACCTAACCTGAGGTGAAGTAGGAGCTCAAGAACGATGGATAACATGGGCACACTTTGAGGTCTGATGAAGTCTTGTGTGCAAGGAGACGAGAGGGATCCTCGGTTGCTTCGAGTATTTTTATATAATCAAACCCATACATTATATATATTTTTTAATACAACTTTCATGTGAAAAGAGGCCCAAGTGGCCTTTATAACTAAACGACATCCTTTGTGGAAACGATGAGAGAGGAGGGTCAGGATGCTATAAAGATGAAGAAAAATGGTGCAAAAAAATGTGTAGGGCACTGGTGTAGTGCACGGAGCAGGTGGAAGAAGACAACGCCGCTTGAGAAGATCGGGAGAAAAATGGATGGTCCAAATCAGATCTGGCTTGAAATTAAGGGCTGAGTTGCATCTGTGGTATTTAAAGATATTTATTGGATCACATTAAGTCTAGATCTGATCGGAAAACCAAAGATCGAAGCCATGTATTTTTAAAACAAAATAATGGTCATGATTAGATCACGCTAGATCCGACGGATCTCAAAAATCTGTAGATGAGACGCAGTTGTTGTATGTCGAAAGTGAGGTCGATATCAATGACCCAAATTGCCCGATAAGTTATCCAACGTCCACAATTGCATTTTTCTCGAAAATTTGCTTTCCACATCGAATCAGAGGGGAACACTGAGATTTCTTATAAGCCTGAGCCTCCCATGCCATAATCAGAAAACACACTACACACACATTGGGGGCCTTGCACAGGGTCTCCCGCTCCCCAGTAAGCCTTTCCCTACCCACTGTCTCCACAGCCTTGCACCAGCGCTGTCCGCACCCATCCGCTCCTACGCTCCCACGTTGTTGTGCGCCCCTCGGGGAACCTGTGACCGAGCTCGGGCTAGCCCAGGTATGGGCTGAGGGCTAGGCTCTGCCACCCAGAGTGTGCTGCCTCCCTCAGCCCTACCATCAAATGGCTAGCCCTAGCAGGCCTAAATTTTTATATAACCTAACCTAAAAAATGATTCTTAAGGGAAAATAACTCTATAGATATATTCTCCTATTTATAAATGGATATTATTAAACATTATAAGGTAAATGTCTACAAAATAAACATTTTCATAAATGTATTATATAAGGTTGTCAATAAATACTAATCTTTTTACATTTGATGTTATAAACCGAATGATAATTCTTTTATTAGTATTGTAGTGGTCTAAAAATTAGTTTAGATAAAATTTTATTTCAATAATAAAGAATTTAAACATAGTTTAAGACATTAAATTAAAATATTTACATCATACTTGAATTAATTGCAACATGTTTTGGATTCCTTATTACATTTTAAAAAAACCAATGTATAATTCAAAACATTTCATGATGTTCTTTTAATGTTCACAGTTAGGAGTAGCTTCATAATTTTCGATTACATAACCTATTTACTTGGAGAACTAATATATACACATATTTTTTCAATTAATTATCCAACGTGTCCAAGGAATATATTTATAACCATTAGAATTCCATGGTCACCCGGGGAAATGATCAGAATAGATTCATATAAAACCAAACCTTAGGGTGCCATAAATCTCAAAGGAGGAAAACTGGTTCACATTGAACCATTGGTTCACAGTGTATCCACAATGGCTTTGGCCGTTCTCATGTTTGTTATGATGGATAGAAAGGATCCTTATTATCTTCTCGGGGTTCTCATTGTTTTGTGTGGTCTCCCTATAATAATGATAGGGTTTTCGATAAGTATTTTTGGTTAGCATGATTTCTCATTTGATATATGTTTATTGTAACCACGACAGTGTTCTTAATTGAATAAAACTCTTTGCGTCCATTTCGTGTGCTTATTCAATTGCATCATATTATTATTTTTCCATAAGAGATATGTTTTGTTCGGGTAATAGACAACATAACATTTGAAAATTACCATTACATGAAACATAAGACTTTGGAGTGTTACAAATATTGTGTTTATAAGGGAATAAGTTGATTTTATTATGAGGGGTAATTTTTACTAATAAACCACTCACATGATCTAATGGAGGATTCCTATTTTGAATTTTTTTATCTCATTTTAATTTTTTTTAATATTTGTAACGATTTTGTAATCTCCTACCATCACAGTTACCCATTTAATAAATGGGTAAACTCAATGTGATCACTGAATGGAAGGATATCCTATCAATAGTGCGTGAGTTCATGTTATTAATGGAATAACAATACTTATCTCTTTTTTAAAGCTTATTTTAATATCCATTTAGTAGTTTTTATTATCATACTCAATTATATTTTTTTTTGAATTCTTTCTATTAATTATTTTCTTTTTTAATGATTTTAATCTCCATCCACAAATTTCTAGTATTTATATAATGGAACAAGAAATATCAACATGGTGAAGTGGTAGATTATCGTCCGTATGAGTGGAAGTGGTAGTTGTCACCTGAGGATATTTATGAATAGAAATACCCGATTGAGAATTAACTATGTTAAGATGGAATATGAACTTCCAAACTATTACACATATGAAGGAGGGTGGACCGTGTTGATATCTTATTTACTATTCTCAGTATTATCAATCATTCAGGTGAGTTAAATAGAGAGATTGTGAATTCACTCTCTAACGATCCTAGGTGGTTATGTGTAAATAACCTTGTGACTGGGATAACAATGAGATATGTTATCCAAACATGATTTAATCACCATCTCATAACGAGTTGTTTGTAATAAATGCTTTTATTTCATTATTTTGTTTTATAAGAAAAACCCGTAGTAAAAAAAATCAAAAATAAACTATTTCTATAATGAAAACTTGTTATTTAATTTTTCGGTCACTCATCCCTTAAAGACAACCAAAGGTATCAATTATAAAAACACACACCTAAAAAAATTTGAATATTAAACATCTGTGATATGTCGTCATCAATACATGGAAATGTTTTCAAGGAGGAAGTGGAAGAAATAAAACAATTAAATTTCTTTTTCCAAACCTATAATAACCAAAAATTTATTTTTACCTTAAAATATAATGAACTTTTATGAAATTACAAAACATGAATTTTCATACAGATTTATAGTAAATAAAACATAAAGGCTCGAGTGAAAACTGATGTGTCCAATCAGAGCATTAATATTAATGATAATCCCAAACAGACCTTTACATACATATGCACAACTCAATTTTATAATCGACATAATTAAATATCTATGACTGAATTATAAAATGACCCTGAATTAAAATTTTATATAATTGTTTGCAAATATTTTTTGGCCTTACGAATAAACACATGAGTAGACACATACATCCATTAACACATTTCCTCCCTATTATAAAACCATGAAGAATGGTTGAGAAATAAGTAATGTAGAGAAATTTTTCAATCTCATTTGTAGGTGATACCAAGGAATGGTTATAGAATTAAAAATTTGGTGATTTTAATTAATGGGATAGAATAATAGATATGATTCATGTAAATATTCATCCACACTTAATGGAGTATAGTAATATTGGAAGAGATTAATACTTTTATGAAATCACTTATAGAGACTCTCTATAGGGAAAATGATATTTTTATGAATCCATACTTCAACTGCGCAAATCATGATTTAGAATATAACCACTTCCTAGTGTAATTTAATAAAGTCCTAATTGATAATTATCCAAATATCATTGATGAATCGTCAGGAATATATTTTCCTGAAAAGTCCCCAAATAAACTAAGAGCTAGATCAAGAATAATTCATAGAATTTAGAACAATTTGGTAGAATATCCACTAGAATAAGAGGTATTCATTAGAAAATACATTGTGATTAATTTTTTTTAGAAAATATTAATTAATAACTAACCATTTGTAGATATAGACGGATTTGAAACAAGTTAGTTGAGAATAAGAAGCAAATATGTTTTATGGATTATATTAATCACCTATAAATATCAATGACTAGTGTGTCTAAGTAGAATGTATGCTAATTTTTGAAACAAATGTATAACCAAGGAAATTATAAAAAACCCAAAAATGTTGGGAGAAAAACCAAGTCTAGTATATACTTACACATCATCCAAACATTAATAGCCCCCCTAAGATAATCAATACCTAAAGAACCAATGATTGTTATTAAATTGTAAATTTTTCTTTACAGGTTGTGAATATGAGAGTAAATTAGGTTTTAAATGTAAAATATTGTAACTGATATTTTGTTTAAAACACAAGTGTCATTAGTTACTTGAATGGATAAAATGTGTAGAACTTTGAAAAAATTATAGAGCTTTAGAATTTATAACTGAATTAAAAATATATAAATGTTGAATTGGGATTTGGTTTTGATTATATTTTCATTGTAATATTTATTGTATTACATATGAAATACTTCAGTTAAAAATATGGGCCTACCAATACCTTCCAGCAAAAGGGGGCCACATCCATTTCTTAGGTCAAATGTAAACTCTCAAACCATCCAACATGAAATGAAATGGGTCTAGAAATGGATAAAAAACTTATGAATTGGTGCAAGGGATTATAGATAAGACACCATGGAAGGAGGGACAATGGTGAAATTGGGTTCCATCATGGGCTTTGCTAGCATGTAATGGGAGTGGACCCTATACATAAAATAGAGCAGCCCAGGATGTACCTTGTTATAAAAGGAAGTATGCATCAATTATGTTATTTGATGTTAGATGGGATGTGTTTGGGTACTTTAGACATGTAATTAATGATTCAAATATAAATCCATATATCTGAGTTGTTGAATGAGGACTTTACTATCATGAATAATAGTTTTCTTATACCTTTAGCTGAGATCTTCAAATGTGCGTCAATAATTCATCATGAAGAATCATCCCATAGTTTTATCTTAGGTTTCTAAGTAGTGTTTCATCATCTTGCTGATGTGAATATGATTGAATCATCATGAAACAATTATTTACTAATATATAAATGAACAATGTGACGATAAATAGTGGGAATAAAATGTTATATTAGCTGTGAGGATGATTCTCGTAGTCACAAAACTGAGGTAGTGTACTATAAATGAGGAAGTTTACATTATAATATGTCAAATATGTTATGAATATAAATACCCAATACCTCGATTATTTTCTATAGTTGATTAGAATACATTAGGGAGTGATTATTTTGAGATAATGTTAGAATTATTAGCTTGATGAAGCCCTGTATTACTGACGTAAGTTCCATGCAATCAGGATGAGTATTATATGAACATCAGGATTACATAATGATGATCTTTGAAACCACAATCTAGTGTAAGTATCTACTATTTCATGTCATTAAATGGTGATTTATTTCCACGAGCTTTAATTCATTTTGAGAAGAGACTGCATATATTATTACACAAAGTAGCATGTGTACAATTATTGAAAGAGCCTGAGGATACTATATGAAATTGTATTCATGCATGGATGAGTATACCGTGTATTATTTTAAAAAGATAACCTTACTTGTTTGTTTATTTGTGAAGATATATTGGGATTTCATAGAGATAACCAATATCATTTGTTCACATGGATTCCACATTGAGTTTACATTCAATCTTGTAGGAAGATTGATTAAGAATTCCATATTCTTATGTGAATAAATTGAGATAGTGTTTTCATGGTTGTGGTTCATATCATTGACCCATAAATTAAAAATCCCTTTATGAATTTTGAGGCAGTAATATAATATGAAAATGGTTTTGTGTAGTGAAAGAATGATGTGAAAGGTGCATAATTACAATCATTTGTACGCACCTTGAGATACACAAACCAATATATTTATATGAAATGCATTGTATTTTATACATTAAAGATTTTTGACAATTTCACAAGAAACACAAATTTCATAACTAGTGTGTAGTGTGTTTTGAGAGTGATGATGGAATTTATTTTCGTAGGCATAACCATGTAATCTGTGGGATGAGATAAGTTTAGATTAGTTGATGATTAGTGGAAAGTAGGAAAGATCATGCAATTTTATATTATTTCCCTATGTC
Source organism: Viscum album (assembly GCA_963277665.1). Taxonomy (NCBI): domain Eukaryota; kingdom Viridiplantae; phylum Streptophyta; class Magnoliopsida; order Santalales; family Viscaceae; genus Viscum; species Viscum album. Next base: position 1,057,295,188 of record OY728146.1, on the reverse strand, counting down.
TTTTAATATTGTATAAAAGAAGATCAGGTGATCTGGTTTATTTGTGGAGAAATAATGAAACATGAGGTAGTTTTTAAGTAGTCTAAAAATGACATAGATCATTCTATATATGTATCATATATTGTGTAACTCAATATTAAAGGATGTCATTTGTGGGACCCAGTAGTAAAATAAATTTATAGTGGGACTCTGTAGAACGATGGTTTGATGCTAGTAACATATTGGTATATAGTATAATGATCATACCATAGTACTCAAGATTCATGTCTGTATGATGAAATAAAATTCCAAAAATGGGGGGAATGTGGATGAAATAAACCCATTTATGGAGAAACTCCATGGTTTTGAAATATTAATGAATCTAGGGAAAATATGTTATAATATGTAAAATTAGTGTAAAGATGAAATCTATTACATTATCATATATGAAGGTGTTTTACTATATGATATACGTGAGGGGAAGTGATAAAATGTTGGGATAAAGTCCTTGGAACACATCAAGAGGATGGGATAATACATATTAATTTGGGGATAGGCAGGTCTCACACCAAAATTGAAATTATGATGTTCTTATATTCCTCAAAGAGGATATTTAATGTTAAAAAATAAAAAGGATTGCGAAACTAACTACAAAATAAATGGAGAATAGGGTTTGATGATTTTGAATTAAAAAATGTTTCTTTCCAAATAGAAAATATGAAGTTGGATCCAAATTGATCAAATGCGATTATAGGAACGAATACATTCTTTGAGGAAATTTAATATCCAACATTGTGCATAAACGTAGAGCCTGTGTTCCTCTTTCGACATACATTGTCTAATATACAAATCCTACAAACCCTTTTTACATAGATTAAACCCGATTATTGCCCCATGATATTAATACATACATAAATAATTAGGTATAAATTAAGGAATTCATCAATATTATTGTGAAACATATATGAACATGGAATTAGAAATAAAATACATTCTTAAAAAGAATACTTGAGTGTTGAATGGAATATTCCTAAAAGTTATTTATAAATACATATCAAGATATGATATAAGTGTGAATTAATATAATTTCAAAAATTAATATAATAGATTAAATATTCAAAATTATTAATGATAAAAATAAGATCAATTTTGTTTAAAATGTACTCACATTTGAATGGTTTTTTAATTTTTCTTTGGTAATTTTTGAATATTCACTTGTCTAGAGTTTGCAGTTTAATTGTGGGGGAATTGGTAGAGATTGTAATATTCAAATATGAAATATATTATTTCATGTTTCTAATCCCAATATTTTATTATTTAATGGGTAATAATCACATGTTCTAAATATTGGATTATTTTGGGTTATAGTTATAAAAAACCATTAACATGGTTCTAAATAATATTTTTCAATCATTGAAATTATTATAAAAAATTATGAAATTATTAATAAAAATTTTAAATGATGTTTCAGGTGGTGAGTATGATATAATAAAGTCAAAGTAGTTATTTAAATTATCATTGGTTTTATGAAAACCAATCATGTTTGTAATTTTACAAAGTGATCAACCTACCTCATGTTCATGTCTATAGACAACATGATGAAACCTTCCCCAAAGCTGATTGATTATGATTTGGTAAAAATATTATCGAGAGGAAGAAATTGACTACAAATAAAAATTAAATATAGTCTTGAGGTGACCACACACTCATCTAAAAATAATATTCCATTAAAATCATCCATGAATAAATAAATATTAGAAAACTTGTTAGGATCAATCACACATAATGATGGTTGAATGTACATTTATAGTCAGACTACATGACCATATGATAGTCCTTAATATAAATAGACTATATAGTCATTGGTTTTCCATGTATTCCCTCTTCTATTTTTTGGTCACATGTACCTCTAAAATGATCCATTTATATACTACATCATGGTTAATCCAATATATTTCCAAAAAATATATAATTAAGAAGATCACGTTATGGTAACATATATGAATCTTGAGAAATCATACAATATTCATGAAAAAATAATATACATTAGGACAATATGAATATAATAAATAAGAGGCTATCACATGAATGTAAAACATATCAGATATTTACCATGAAAAAAATAATTATATAATCAAATTTACCTAATGATCTAATCGAGATGCATATTTTAAAACACATGATAAAAATATAATTTATAAATTTTAATGGAATAGATTGTAAGTGTTTAACTAGTGGATTAAAAGGTGGAAATCACGTATAAAAAAATTGACAAAAATGTTGGTTTAGGGTTAATTTTTGATTGATATGTTGTCATATTATCTACTTGAGTATTTCTGCCATTTATTTTTGTATTATCACTTTAATTTATGTTTTACTGTTGAAATGAATTATTCTTCTCATGTCAACCATGTTTCAGTTTTCAATGAGGGGTCAAATTAAGTTACCTGGTAAGGGATGTAAAAAAATAACTATGATTCTTGATTTCATGTTTTTAATTGAATACAAATGTTTATCTCTATATTTTTTTAAATTGATTTTCATATTTCATTCTTTGTTTTTATATCAAGGGTTATCAATTTTATTTTTAATTCTATCTATTGATTATTTCCTTTCACAATGTATATATAGTATCCCCCAATTATTGTTTTTTAGTATATAATATTACATTATAAATATAGGTGGTGATTCTCATTTTGATAGTAAGAATGTGTACAAGTGTTACTGTAAACTCATGGTTGTTTAGGAACAATAAGATATGATTGAGAATTTCAGAAGTCTACTTGAAGAGCCCATTACAAAACTTTCTCACATAGAAAAGATTGTATACCAAGATGATATATTTTTTATGGTTAGTCACTCCATCATGATTTTCCCAAGAGAGAGAAAGGAATACATTATAGAGTTTCTCTCTAAAAAAGTCAATAAGAGATAATTATATTACCTTGTTCTATGATACATTGAAATGGGATAATCAATACTATACCAATATCCATATCATCACTAATTTTTTTCAATTCACAGTTTCATTTCAATGATTATTTTTAAATACATTAAAACAATTTTAAAAATGATGAGAGAACATCCATTTTCTCAATTTAAAAATTGACACCTACTTTTTATGCACTATTCCCATATAGATAACCCTATGTATCGAATATAACTACACTTAACATAAAATATAAAATTTATTTTCTCACACCTTGTGATGTGTGTGTGTCAGAAACCCTTGGGAAAACCAAACCGATAACAAAAAAATGAATTTTATTTTTAAAATGATTAGTTGTATGTAAGGAAATGACTTTTCACACCAGATGAGGCTACATGGCTAGATCCCATGATCGAATTGGGACAGGGGAATAGTTCCAACCATTATCCTGTGTTCTATCCTATTTCCATATTCTATAAATTTTATATATTTTATTATATCGCTTTTAATATTTAATTGATTAATTTTACATATACAGTATTATTTGATAACTATATCACTAATAGTTTAATGTTGATATTGATAAGTCATATATTTAAATATCATTTTACATATAAATAACACCATATCAAAAATTAAAATTAATTTATAGTTCATTTAATTTATAAATGGTATTTATCATATTGTATGTACATGATTTACTTCTCAATGAATTTCCCTCTTGAAAGGATAAGTAACACGACTCATAATAAAACTAAACTATGAAATATGATTTATTTTTTAAAAAATTCGAAATATGGTTTATAATAACAAAGAAAAAGAATATTATGTTCAAATAATATAGTTTTATTTAAATGTGAATGATCATTGAAATTTCATTGAATTTATGAAATATAATGGTTTCCATACTGAAATAATTTTCTATATTTTGAATTTAGACACAAAATCCCACATAATTATATGAATAATTTTGTGAAATTGAAATATTTTACCTCTTTAAATTATTATTTATTAATCGTATAATTATTAATACAAAATGAAAATGAAATATTTAACCAATAATTTAAAAAAAAAATATTATTAAAAAATATTTTCTTTTTTATTATTTGTATTTTTTTATTAAAATTAATATTAGAAAATTTTTTAATTTGTTTTATAAAAAATAAGTCATTTTTCGAATAATAAAATAAAAATTATCTTTGGTTGAATTTTTTTGAATTTATTATGATTTCATAATTTAATAAATATGTTTTAAAAATGTATAAAACCCATTTATTGATGAAAGTGGAATTTAAGTGGTATAATTTAATATTTTTAAATTTTATTTTGAATATAGATATTTATATTTTATAATTTTGAAAAAAATTACATTTTTATCTTTAAAAAATTTCAAATTTGGATTATTATTAATTTTTTGAGTTGTAAGAATACTTTTCTCGGGTATGGATTGATTTCAAAGTCAAGTATAAATAATTTGTATTATAATTATCATAATAAATCATTGGATTCAATGAAATTCAAATTTTATTTCTTTAACATTAAAATAATAAGACAACTCAAAACACCGCACCCTTTTGACTATATAAAATACCCACCTTCACCCTATCATTCCCAATTTCAATATAATTTTCATTAACAAATATCTAGCACAATTACTTTCTTCCCATAGATCCAAACATCCCTATTCTCTTTGTCATGAAAAAAATTCATATCCAAATGGTATATTCTTAATTAAAGTGATGCGATATAAGAGTAAAATAAGGGTTCTAAATCCTCTTCATTAATTTTTGATCATGAAATTATTATTACAAAGTCTTATAATATCCATATTTAACTAGTTTTATATATGTTCCTATTATAATTTGTAAATATTTTCTAATATATAAATATTAATCACTCTTAGTATAACACTTTGATAATCAATCATTACATTAAAATAAATGGGTTCTGAAAACTCTATTTTTATTTTATTATTATGGTTATTTGTGATAAATATATATGTAAATGATGAATTTGTTTTCTATAATGATTCAATTATGATTCTACTAGTATCTCATCAAATAATAAATTTATAAGTATCAACATTTACCTCTCATAAAGAAATTTTTATAACCATATAACATAATGAAATAATGATATCTAAATTCAAAATTATCAAAATTTTTATAAGAATTAATTTCTATAAAATCATTAAATGATAAATTTAAAATACATACATGATGTTATTTTAAATTTATTATCATTAAATTATATATTATTGATGATATTTTGTAGTATCCCGACCTAGAGGCGCATAACCTAAGATTCCAGATGGAGGGCCACAAGGGATTGAGCATGCCCCTCATACAATAACGGATGTAGATTAGAAGTGAGGGAATGATTTGGTGGTATTAAGGAGACTATACCACCTTATGATGATTGTAATAATGGTCATACCACCATATATTAGAAGAGGCAATAAATGTAAGAGTCTAAACATGAATATCAACTCAGAAGAATCATATAGATAATTATTTAAATAACAACCAAAAACATTATATCCATATATATTACAAAATATTTACATTTTAGATAGTCATAAAAAATAAAAATGAAGGATCACATGTGTAATATAATATAATAAGTACTAAAACCAAAAATAAACTCAAGTTCAATGTAAATGACCACCATGGCCCCCTTTCCATCAAACACATCCACATATTCATCCCTGGTCACTATGGTCTAGAGCCCGATCCCAGTCCCTTACATGGATTCAAAACCAGTAAGTCTACATGCATCCCAAGGGGATAATATGGGTTGTGAGTATGAACTCAGTATGCCACCACCAATATGTGCATATCATAAATCCATTTTTATGAACATGTATTCATATGTAAAAAAATATTAATTATACTAAATAATTTAAAAACATAACCCACGTGACTTATGGTCAATACCCATGAAGAAGAGTTTACATACTTCATCCAACACTAGGTGGAATTTTATAACAATGATTAGCTATATCAGTTGAACTTTTGTATCTCAACCACATACATATCAATCACCACCTTATACCAGGTGATACCACATACATCACACATTGAGTAACAATGGAGTCCCATCAGCCCAACCAATTAAGGTAATAGAAGTCCCTTATATTTAAATATTGTTAAACTTTTTGTCTCTACAACCCAACGTATATGAATCCATCAAAGGTCCCTCAGGTTTCTACTTGAACAACAACCCTTAGCTAAACATCCTGACTTCCCACAGCACAATAATATCCATACATCAATGAGTAATATATCATCATTAGATCAACAAACCAGTTTCCAAACTCATAGTGAGATCTGTACTACCATAATCAAATCCCACCATCACAAAAATATATTATGAGACTCATCCCCCTACTAATCATCTCACTAAACATCAACTATATATTTATAAAGTGAGCACTCTTCCATAAATGGTGGTCTACAATATATCCTAATACTCACAATCTATAGAGGCCTTCACCCATAATGAGTGGTCAACACCACCTCAAATAAGTCATTATGTAGATGTACAATTTTCCAATGAGTATTTTGGACAATCATATTGAAAAACAATAATCAACCATTTCCTAAATGAATCCAATTAGAAACCTTATTTCTATATGTGAACCTTATCATCCACCCACAACAAGTTCATCACCATCTGTCTCAGCCAAACAATCACATTGATTCAATTATGGTAGTCAAAACCATCCCATATATCTCTATACCTGCCCACAACATGAAAATAAATCATCTCAATCCCAGTGATCAACATCACCCCATGTAATCTGGTCCATTACCAACCTGTTCCATTGGATCCAATTCCATCATAATAATTTTTAGTTAAATTAAATTAATGAAAATGACATAAATCCCCAGACATCTAAAAGACTCAAACCCATATTAATATAATTAAATAAGAAAGATAGTGTCTATATTCATTTCACAAAATCAATTAAATAGTTCTATGAAATGCATAAATTTATTTAGGTTCTCAGCAAGACAAGTCACACATGAGTCTATAGGTCCAAATTCTATGACACATGTATAAAAGAGTTAAAATCATGGAACCATGTACCCTGAGATTATTATTATTTATCACTCAAAAAATACAAGCCTCTAATCCAAGATAAAATGACAAAAATATGTATTCTAGACAAACTGTAGGAAAAATTTTCAAATGTTCTTAGATGTAAAAAACTTTCCAAATGTTTAGGAAAAGTAGAAAAAAATTAAGAAGATTTTTCGAAATACTAGTACACTTCCAGCACACCTACTAGTGTGAAAATCATATTTTAAATGAGGAATAACCAATAGAACCAATATGAGATATGGGAGGAACCCCTTGTTTGGATAGAAGCACATAAATCAGAGAAGAAATGATGAAGAAGAATGAAATATAATGGAGGTGTAAAATGGTAATTTCACCATAATTAGTGAACATAATTTTTAAGTAGAATTGATGGGTAATTGTGAACTATCCCTATAGTGGAATTATCCGATGGATACCGATTTAAGTGATCCACATGGTTTGTATACATGGTTTGACTTACTTTATACCAACTGTGAACACTCACAGTCGAAGTGTAACTAAGGGTGTGGGAATGACCTCATAGTTTTTGAAACCATGTAAATACTATAAACACCATCTACTATTTTTTATAGCAATGTTATAATGTTATATGGTAATGTTTTATTGTTTTTCCTAACTATGCGCCAGTTCAAAATGTGCCACACTATTAGCACTAATCTTTCTCTAACTATGTACCTTGTGTTATGTATCTTGAATATAGGTTTGTGAGTTATAATTCTCTTGAAATCCAAATAAACTTCTTGAGAACATTACTGGGCTTTAAAATACATCTACAATCAACAAATAATATGATTAAATTTCTAAAAATAAAGCTAATATCTCAATTTAAATGTTATCCCATCAACCGAACATAAAATTCCAATTTAACAGAGTATTGTTATCCATTTTAAATCCCAAGGTGATAAAAAATCCATGCCATAAAATATCTCACCACAATGATTTATTTTCCCATTAAGATATGGTACCAAACACACCCATATCCAAATAATATCCTCAGTCTACCCCAGTTATTTAGTCACAAGTCAATCCCTCTTTTGGAACTCCCCATTATAGTAAATAACTAATTAGTTTCTCACCAACTCAATCTAACATTATGAGGGTTCCACTGATCATACTATATACATATATCACCCCACACGAAGTAATATCATTCATACACCTCATCAGGATCACTTTCCCTACTGGTGTCATACACGACACCCATAAATTCCTACATCGAAACCAATTCCCAATGGTCCCAGCATCACATATGATTCCAAAAAACCCTACATCAGATATATATATATATTTATTCTCAATAAAATTAATGATTATTATGGAAATCATACATTTCATATGTCATAACCGATGTCCACATAATAAACAACGCTTTGTTAGTTCAATTACAATAGGTGCACCCATAACAGTCATCCCAAAAAAATGAATCATGGTCATGGTCATGGTGAACCTCTAATCATTGTCAGCTCCTTGACATGATCTTACCCTACTAGATCAATTGCATACACATTTCCTAAATTCTGACTACCAAAGGCCTAACTAACATACATAGCTACACCAGCTACTGTCCAGTGACTCCACAATTGGGTATCTCTCTCACTATTGCATGACATGTGTGCATAGTATAAACCCAGTAAAATATTCTTCTAACACTCTTGGTCCTTAATTAGATCCATGAGTTTGACCTAGTCATTATATATTAAATTTATAAGAAGTAGTCCTTTAGAAATTACATTATTTTTTCATCAGTCTGCATGCTCGTAACTCTTTTAGAGGTCTCTCACATTGGGTCCTTACATGACCTGAATTTCCACACTGGAATAATACTATCGATGAATCACTCCTTGATAGTCTACCAGAATCTTGGGCTAGACTACTCTATTGAGACTCCTCATGGTCTCTCTTATGGATATCCATTTGACCAACAATAGTATCACCCAATACTATCAACCTTCTCGAATTATTTTGGTCCATTGCATTGTCCTCAACTATTGATGATTGGTTCACCACCTCCATGAACAAGGTCACCCTAAATATATATACCAAAATCCTGATAGAATACCAAAAACCATCCTCAACATGACTCGCGATAGGAATTTCATTTCCTATGATAAAAAGTAAAAAGTAGGACAGATTTTTGAATCATTCTAAATAATCTATAAAAAATTTATCCCATAATTCAGGTTCCGGAACACATTTGATTTATTCTCACTTGACATCCCTTGGATGAAATGATCGATGAAACTAGTCACAAAATACATACATGATAGTCTGTATTGTCTACCAGATTTTACCTATATAACCAACCTATGAATTTTTTGGATTTATGAACATATAAGTAGCCTAATTTGGCTTTTGACATTGGGGTGTCTTGATCGGATCAAATATCATCTACACCGTCTCCATCAATTCATTATTTCATTCAGTACATCCTCACCCAAAAATATATATTAGTGATAAGAGATGAAATCTAATGGTATATAATCAATGTATGGGTCAACTCAATGAGCTCCCCAGTTGATACTATATATGAATCATAATTTGCTTCCATTAATACACCCTTCTAACCATGGACCAAAATATACTATATTCTATAGCTACCCCGACTACCTTTATGTCTCTAAAAAGTCTCTCATGATCAACCTGACCCTTAGAGGACACATCTCAACCCTTAGTTAACTCATCACATGAATTCCCTATATAAAAAAATATTCTCCATTATGATGCTCTACAAGAGGAAGTCTATGTGGAATAATGCTAAAGATGAAATACCATTATCAATAAAAATAAAAATAAAAATAAATATCACAAATCTGAAATTTTATAATAGGTATTACATATAACCACCCTTATACTTTCCTAATGCATCATCTCACATGTCATATGACCTCATGGAACCTTACCAACCCATACTCGAGTCAAGTATCACATCTCATGTATATCAAATATCATCGTTATGGGGTGGCTGGGGAGAATACTACCAAAAGTCTATCCCAGAAATTGTTATATGGATTTTTGATATAATTTTAAATGCATATCCACTTCCATTATTCCAAACTAAAAATAAAAAATTCAATTCCACATGCATCCCAAACAAGGTATCACAAATCATCTCATCATAGACCACATACCTAGTCTATTTCATAGAATTTCATAAAAATATATATCAAATAAAATAGTATTTAGAAATTTTTTGACACTATAAATATCCCAAACCTTTTAGTGTATTCTAGGTTCCCAATGAAAATCAGTGGAATATAAAAACATCATATGATCCCAATTTCCTACCATGATACCTATATATTCCTCCATTTACACGTCTATAAAAGGGTCAAAAAAACACAAAACCCTAACATCACACACATGAATTCCCCTCAAGGTTTAAATTAATCAACTGTAAAAGTGAAAAACCGAATCTCTATTTATCACCCCTAGAAACATGGTATTTCCACTAAGAATGAGACTATAGAAACCGAAACATGTGCATCATACCCAGTTATTACTAGAACCCATTCTAAAATCTACAATATCCCAAATAATAAGATGGAAAAAGAAATGAAACACCTATGATGGAACATGTAGCAGCTTGATCCAGCATCCATATAACATGTACTCTATTTCGAAGTACCACATGACCTTATGCATGTCTTCCCATATAATAATGAATTTTTACTAACTATGAGGGTCTAATTTGGAGATTGTGGGGAGACTTTACCCTTAGTTGATTTTAATTATAATGGTCATAAAACCATAACTAAGTAGTGGAAATAAATAACTCATTGAAAATATGAATATCATTTATGTAGAATCATATATATAATTATAAAAAGTATAATCCAAAGAATGATAACCATACATATCATATAATATTTACATGTCAAAGATTCATACAAAAAATAGATAGGAAATATCATCAATGGTCGATCATATATGATGTACTGAAAATCAAAAAAAGATACTCCTTATAAATGAAATGGTCAACCATGTTCAATATTCAATTCAACCAATGTACATGTGAATCCCAAATCACTATGGTATAAAAAATGAACTCAATCAATTACATTATCTCTAAACCAAAAAATCTACATGAATCCTGAGGGGACAATGTAGGGTGTGAGTATGAACATAGTAGGCCAACTATAATGTGTTCCTATCTGACATCTATATTTATAAAATTAATGTATATATAAATAATTATAAATCAAACTCAAACCTAATAAAACATATTATTATGTACTCACGATGAATAGCCACAAGGAAGTATTTACATGATTCACTAATGTTGTTTGGATATATATATCCATGATAAGTTGTATCGGAATAATCTTAGTATCTCATCCACAAACATATCTCCCAACACATCTTGCAATCCAATACCATGTTTTTCACATGTCATATAATACCTATTTACCATCAGAATACACAATAATTGTATCAAAATCCCTACACACATGTATTTAATTTATCATCCTTGTTTTAATTGATTTACATCTAAAAATCAATCCCTTGTTCCATAGAGTTCTTCATGAAAACCCATCATTTTATTAATGTACAGATGTCCCAAGGCATAAAGGTAGCGATCAATCAATGAGTAATAAATCATAGTGGTATTAACAACACGATCACCCTAGGAATAGGTATATCATTCCTCTCATTATCCCCATACACCATCCCAAAAATTTACCGTGATTTTTATCACCAGCTAATAGTCTCAATCAACATCAAATATGAATTTCTACAAAGATAACCTCTTCCATAATTGATGTTTAACACCATCCCCTAAGCTACTAAATCTATGGAATCCTCTACCCCTGTTGAGTGGCCGAATCCACATCAACTAATTTCTTGTATATATGAACATGAATGTAATGGTGCTATTAGAAAATAATGAAGTGCAGAAATCCCCCACCATATCATATGACTGATCAATCAGCAACATCATTGCCGCATTCAAACCATATCTCCCATTCCACAACATAGTCAACACTATCTACCATATCCTGATGATCACACCATCTCAATTATTATGGGAAACACCATACCTTATATCTTATTCCATTCAATCATCATGAAAAACTATTTCATCTCAACACTAGTGATAAACACCACCCCATGTAATCCTAGTCAATTCACACATATTCCCTCAAAACCAATTCCTTCATAATTGAATTTAATTACATTATATTATTGCAACTAAAATAATTTTCTTACTATCTATAATGCCTCAAACCCATCCTATCATAAATAAATAGGAAATTTATTGCTCATTTTCATCATGAAACATCACTTAAATGTAATACAAAAAGGACCAAATTTATTATGTGTTTCACCCAGACAACCCACACAAGTGTATTTAGATAGAAATTCAATATTAGGAATATAATAGTGGAGAAATGTAGATACCATACAACTTATGGTTGTAAGGGATCATATTTAATGTACTAGCCTCAAATTTGGGCTAATGCAGAGGAAATCAGAATTTTAGGAAAATGCCTTCGAAATAGGGACAAAGATCTCAAAGAGGAATGGAATACCAATTTTTAGGGGAAATAGTCAAAAAATAATTATGACTCAAGAAAAACTACAATGATTTAAACTCTCCCTAGTAAATCTAGATTAGTGATCAAATGGGGAAGAACCGATTGAACCTAGAGGAGAGATTGAAGGAACCCCAAGACTAGAAGGATGTGCATGAGTGGGAAAAAAAAGTGGAAGAATAAAAAAATAAAAAGTAATAGTAGAAAATACAATTTACCCTCATTAATAAACATCACAGTTAAGCCATATAATTGGGATAATCATATACAAACCATATAATGCCACTGTCTAAAGGGACCCCCATTTAAATGGTTTATATAGTTTTGATGCAAGGTTTTGATAAACTTGTGTCAACCATGAACAATCACGATCTACGATGAATTATGTGTCTTGTCTAGGTAATATCATTTGTTAAACCACGTTCTGTCCATGTTCACCATCTATAATTGATTATATGTGTTTAACATGGTTCATTATTCATCTCACATGATTTGTTCTAGCCATGCTGTAGTTGAAAATGAGATTCATGGTTTGGGCCTCATGGATTGAAATATTAATTTTCCAATTATGTTCTTAGTTATATTTCTCCAGGACATTAGTTATTAAATATTGATGCTCTAAAAACCAAACTGGACCTTCTAGATACTTATCAGGCCCTAAAACTTATCTATAATAATCATATTAATGTGTTGAATTTTTAAAAAATAAACTTGGATGACCAATTTAAATGTTATATAATTCACTAAAAATTAAATTACAAATTCTATTGGAATTTTGACCAGTTTAGAAAACTAATAAATTACATGTATTACAATATTTCTATTATCCAACCCTTTTCATAAGACATTTTTCATCAAAATGTATATTTTTAAAAAATAGAGTCCTTTCAATAAAATTTTTCTTTAATTATTTTCAATAATAATTTAACAATTAAAAGTGAGATCAGAAAAATATCCTGATTATAATTAAAGTATTTTTATAATAACACAAAATTTATTCTTTATTCTTTTATATTAAACTATTTTAGATAACATTTCTCACAATGGGAGATTTACACTACTAATGTGGATGATAATAATTTGTAAACATATATATCTCATATAAATAATTTAAATTTTTTCATGATTTAATATAAATTTAATATACATTTAATTTCATGTTTATGATTTTGAAATTAAAATTTATTTATCATATCATTGATATGTACAACACAAAATCATATACATTTTAAAAAAAATATTTGTTTAAAAATATTCATATGTTAATTATGGAAAAATATATTAAACTCCATAAATTTTAGAATATAATAAAAAATATAAATTTACACATATTTAGTTTATGGATCTTTTGGAAGGTCATAATTTACCAATATCTGTATACAATTATGAATTTTACAACTATGAAACGAATGACCGAAAAATTAATGACAGTAATGATACTAATTGTTTTAAATAAATGAATACTAATAATGAATGAGTTAAAAGGAAGAATAATGTATAAGATAAAGATTATGAAAATTAATATTAGAGACTCTTATTATATTATACACGATTCTAATTTATCTTTGAGAAAGATAGAATTCATCGTAAGGGGTTTTTATTATAAAATTTTTATATCACTATGATATATTCTAGGCTCACAATTATTTTTTGTGACATATATACTAACCTATTAATTATTTATAAATATTATTTCAAATAATTCAGGGAATTTAAATAATTTTTCATGTTATTTATTAAAATGAAATTTTCTTCATTCATTACTAAATGTTTTAGAGTATAATCAAATCATTATTATTATGATTTGGGAACCTACACTTAATATACATGATGTAATTACAATCCCATAAAATTAATTAATCATTAGTCACAATTTATTCAAGGGATTTTAAATTATAATTTCTATTCATTTTTCTTGTTCTCGTGATTCGTTACATTACCCGTAAGGGAATTATTAAAGACGATTTAAATTCATTGATTTATTTCATTTTATAATAGATGTTGTAATTACTTGATTACATGAACTATAGCCACCGATTTATCGGTGGTATAATACCAATATTTCATATACATGATTCATTCACATAATACGTACGTTGATATATCCTCTAATACATTACCTATGTTCTTATATGTATGTTGTGTGATGGAAATGAAATCTCTGGATGGGAAATCATCAATCAATACCTTTGACTGTCCAATTTATCCAATGTTTATAAAAGTATCTATTTCTAAATGTTATTCTTTTTTTAATAATGTTGTAAGATTTATTTAATATAATGGTTTTCAAATAGATACCCACAAATTGATTGATTGGGGAAATTATTGACTAAATCATGTACCATTTATTTAATAATTTTGAAATACCTCATAATTAAATTTTGTGATTGAATAGAATTTACCAAGGGATATAATTAATTTCCATAGATACCAGTTTATATTACATGAGTTTATCATTTTATTAATGTATTCTTTTATAATTTCCTTACATAGAACACATATGAATGTAATTTTTATGATGTGATGGGTGGGACAATAATTATATAACCATATTGGTTAATGCGATATATCCCATTAACTTGTTGATATTATTTGTGAACATGATGGTATATTTATTTAAATTTTATCAAGTGATGATATATCAACATTGTTCGAGAGCTAGGAAACACTTGTTCCTAAAAATAGTTTATTAAAATAAATAAAAATTATCATTAAAATGGGGATTACATAAATTAAAATGAAATATAACACGCATGTCAAATTCAACTATAATAGAACAAAAATTAGGTGTAATGAAAGACAGTCTCGAGATTATTTCAAGAATTTCCCATTTTGATAGAGCATCTTCCACATGGTTGGCTTCCCAAAATACATGGGTGACATCCAATTCAATTTTCATAGCTAGAAGAATAAATTCAATCCAAAATGGGTGAACTAACTAGGGGTTACCTTGGTTTCATGTCATTATGAAATAAACCTAAGTGGTGAAATTAGATTCATCCCAAATAAATCTCTAGTTGTGTTGAACTGCATATTTGAGGGCCTTATTAATTGCCAATTATTCTACCTCAGAAGAATAATCAATACAAAAATATTGATTGAAATAACCTTTCAATACCCCTGATATGTACAAAAGACTCCACCAAAGCCCGATGGACCAAGTTAAATAGATGACACATCATCCAGATTAACATTTAACTAATAAAAAATTAGAGTTATACATATAATTGTATTTAGCACCAATGATTTATTTGTCCTGACAGAAGCACTAAAAGTATTCAAATTAACATGGTGAAATAGATCATTGTTCATTGAACCTATTTGGACCATGGAGGAAGAAAGAACCACCATATAGATAGCCATGATTCCATCATGTAGTGACAATCTTTGATTATAAAAATCATGGGCATTTTTTTGCTCTCCATATAAAGGAAATGATGGATAAATCTTTTGTATGCATATTTTGATGAATCTATTTTCTATAGTCCGGAATGAAAAAATCCAACATTATGTATTAATGGCTACCATTCCTCATCATAACATCAAAAACCAACTGAATTAGCATCCATAGTTGAACAAGAGTGTGAAGGATGTGATGAAATGATAAATTGTTTAAAATGAGTATATACAAAGGAAGCATACATGTGCAAGATAAAATATAGATTACTATAGTTTCCCTTACAGTGGAAACCATCATCTCCAGATTCTTCATAAGAGAATCTTATTGGCTGATGTAATAAATAATTTGAAAAAATTTCTCATCCACAAAGGGTAAAAAGTTCCCTTATTAAAATTATTCTTATATAATCCCATATTAGAGAAGATTCCATCATGATAGGTAGTCCACATTAACATTTTAAAATCTACAATGAAATTGATTTGTATATTCAATATGGTAGGAGGAAATGATTATTGTAAATTTTCATCTAGTAAATACTCCTAAATAAGGAAATGCTTCATGTGACCAAGAGTAGTGAATACTTAACTAATCGACTAACTCGGCAATGTTGTATTATAGAAAATCAAGGATTATTTCTTATAAAAACCCCATTTTTTGCACCTCATGATCTCTTTATAATTATAGTTAGTAGCTAGATATATTTAATATCTAATATATGTTGAGTAATCACACTGTTGTTTTTATATGAATCTGCTGGAGAAGAAAACTAATGAACAATCATATGATGTTAAAAGATTCCAAGTAAACCAATTGAGAATTGACTTACTGAAAAGACCCAGATCCTTGATATCAATGCCTCCCATATCAACTGGAATGATAGAATGTTTCCATGACATCATTATTTTATTTCTTTCATAAATTGATCCATCTCACTAGAATTTTCATATCAAAGCTAGATCTTCATTAGGGATATATTTCTGCCATTTGTAAAGGGAGAAGTCATAAATAAACATTGAGGTTAAAACTAGTTTAACTAAGAAAATTCTTCTAGAATGCATCATGGTATTCTCCTTATAGGATTCTATATGGTTAATTATTTGGGATATAATGTTTTCTAGGTAACACCATTTGACCCTTCCCCAAAAAAAGAGGCACTCCAAGGTAGGTGAAGGGGAGAGTTCCCCATATCACTCCAAAAAAGCTTGCAACCATTTTCTTTTTAGAGGTAACAATTCCATCATAAACCACCAAAAAATAGATTATCCAACTAAAAACCTTTCCATGGACCAATTAATAATGTGAAATGATTATGTGAATCCAAGAGATTGTTTTCCTAGTTTCTTTCCCAATGAGGTTATTATCATCACCATAGAAGTGATGTGATGGGTTAAATAGATCCCTCTTGGCCCTGATTGTTATTTAAATAACCACTTTCACACGGTCATTAATGCATTTACTAAGGTAATCCTCAACAAAATAATGATATCAAAAAGTGGATCAGATTTATTTACTACTCTAGAACACTAGAACAATTCTCTAGGGGATCTATTAATTGGTAAGGACATCATTGAACTTTTTAAGATAATAATGATTAATTTGATAAATTCACCATTAAAACGATACCTCTATGAACTAAAAAATAACCATTTAATTTTATAATACTTTTTTGTTATATCAATCATTATATAAATGTTCACATGCATACCTTTTTTCATGGTAATTTTAAATCACAATGGGGAAATGAAGTGGTAGTTATGAATATTCCTTATAGGGATGAAACTAAATAGGAATGATGAGAGAATCCCACAATCAATGGATCTTAACCTCAAAAATAACATTTTTAATGGTTTTTTGGAATGAGTTCCCAATGGAAACGTGCCATAAATTCTTAACATCCATTATATTCTCCTTTTGGGAATAAGTGAAATAAAATATCAATTGATTCAATTTGGAAATAAAGAAAAATTAAACAAATCCCTCCAATCATTAAGAAACTCAACCCACAGATTTCCCCAATAGAACATAATTAATATATTGGTAAACCCATCAGGACCCTCCACAATGTCAATATTTATAGGGAAATGGGGACTATTTTCCTCTTTCTCATCCAGATATTTTGTTATAATTGTGTTCTGATCACGATCAAGAAAATTTTGAATATTAGCCATTATTTATTAGGTTCTATCGACCACCTGATCTACATATAATCATTTGATATATTGAAGAAAAATATTGGGGATTTCATTTTCTGAATTCGATAATGAACCATAAATGTAGAGGGAATTTATCCACTTCCATTACACTTTTCCCAAGGTCAAAAAGTGACTAAATCTAGTGTTTCTATAACCATCCTACAAACACTTTGTGATATATTAGTTTCAATCAATCCTTTATTTTATGGTCAATATAAAATAAATCTTACAAAATGCCTTAATCACATCAATTAGTAGAGAATTTAATTTCTTGATATTACTTTGAATGTGCAACAAATACTCTTTGACCTCCTTGATGTCATTATCAAGAGTGGAGAAATAATCCCTGCTCCAATCATGAATCAATTTTTTCATTGATTTTTTTAGATTTGTGTCCATGAAAGGGATGAGTCTTCCATTAGTTTATATATCACATGATTTTATAACAACCTCCCTAAAACCATCCATAAAAATATAAGAATTATAAAAGATATATGGTAGTGTATCTTACCTCAATTCATTTGTGAAAATATCCACATCAATGGGATTGTTTCAGAGTGAAATTTTGGAAGCATCAATCCTAATACAATAATAAAATCATTCCCATCATCAACGTGAATAATTAATCTACCTAGTTTTCATGCATGATGTCATTTGAGGGTGTATCTATTCCAGTTATAGCTTTCACCCACAATTGGGACCTCAACCATATAACACTTATCCAAACAAGAGTAAATTTAATCTGCTTCCACATTGTAAAATGAGATACTATTTTCCCCCAACCCATAGAATAATGTTGAAATCACCCATCATAACCCATGATTATGGATTCTTATAAAAAATTCTATCAAAATTATCCCAATACTCCCTTATTTTGATATAAGAGTAGATTTATAGAAAAATATTATGGAAATTACCATCCCCAGGATTTATATATAAACATAAATGTCTTAGTGAATTCTTCTGTAATAGTGAATGATGATACTACCACATTTTAAGACCAAAATATGCTATTATTCGTTCTCACCTGCATTTAGTGAGATAAATTAATTACAAAGAGAGGCCCAATTAAAGGAATCCAATTTTAAAATTTCATGTTCATTTCTGCATGACCAATCAACAATGGTTTATTGGCCATAATAAACTATCTAAGGATTTTGACCATGAGAGAGTTCTCATGGCATTGAAAACTCCCACAAAGGATCTTCATTTCTGAGATGATGTTATAGCACTTTTCAGTGTATATTTTTATGTTGATGGATGGTAATTTTTCTTCTCACCTCAATCTTTTCTCAAACAATTATCATTCTTCCCACCCATTAACCCTTAATCATTCTCACTAGTCTCAGGTGGAATGTCAAGAGGACATCACTTACCATCCTAATCCCTTCTCTCTCACTATGAAGGGTAAATTTATTGTAGTAATGATCAATGCCTGAGGTTATGGTTCTAATCACATTACTTCTTGATGATATTTAATTATTTTTATGTGTAAATAAATCCTCTTTATTAATGGGGACCTCTTATACTACACATCGATCATAAGGCATTATTGACACATGGAAAAAATATGTGCAATCCAACTAAGAATTTGGGATAGAGTATAACATCATCTATGTATATACATCATCTTCAAAGAGCCACATAGTTCTAGGTTCTCCTTCTTTTTAACACCTTCTTGGTCTGGGAAATGAGAATCCCAATCCAAGGCCATGGTGGTCTACCAAGATTATAGAAAATTAATAATGATAGGTAATGAACTATCACTCACACCTAGAGAAAGAACATGACAATAATTATGAAAATTCTAGTGTTTATTAACCTATTTAATCACAACATTTTGTGGCAACATTACAAGTTCACATTCTACTGGGCCAACCATGGTGTCACCCTATTAGGTTGCGTCTTCATTAATCATACTTTGATCCATATTTTTATGATCATTACATAAATTTTGTAGGTGAACTTCCATAATAGTATTAAATGAACACTGAAGAATAATTTCATTATTAGCCTTTTCCAAATAAAAAATTTCAATATTTGAATCCAAATATGGTCCAAGTACAGTATCCTCCTCACTAGCGTGTAAAGAGGGATGGGGATGTTGAAGGACTTCCTTTTATGGTTGAGAATCATTTATAATAAAGATGGGAACTTTAGCAGAGTTTGGTATGGGAGGAGATTTCCCTTTACCATAGTCCATAATCCTTCAACATGATAATTCATTATGACCTTTTAATTTTCATTTAGGACATACCTTGGATCAGTTACCCACAGATGACAGATGACCAAATATAATACAATCACTGTAGAATTTTAGCATTATTACATAAATAATACATTGGATAAATCAATCTTCTCATGTGGTGAGAACCACCACCTCCACCAGAGTTTTGGCTATATCAACTTCAACAATAACCCTTTAAAAGTGAACATATCTTAGATATTTACATTACATATCGATTCTAATTATATTTTCAACTTAATATGCAATATCCATTGCAATCCTAGGATTCTTTTACAACTAATTGAGTTTATAGATGAAAGTACTTTCCTTAGTACGAGTGTTCTTAACACTAAAAGGACAAAATTATGATCCCCTTCTTGAATTATTATGATTCCAAAATATAAAAATATGAATCCAAATCTATATTCCTTTATCTTTTTTCCAATTAGAGGGAAACATGATGTGGGGATATAATTTCCCCATTTTAGTCATTCTGCAATCATGGAATCTCCAAACCATGGAAATTCGATAAAACTATTCATTAAATTGACACATTTTCTCACCCTTTGGGGTTAATTGAAAAGATATAATAAGGAATATACATATCAATAGACTCTTATATAATTCCCTTTGATTATAATAAACATGGGACATTTTCCAATTTTTGATAAATATCCCCAGAGAGGGAACTCCAAAGTTAGAGAAATCAATACTTGACGTAGATATGAAAACATATAAAATGTTTTTTAGACTATATGATTTTAGTGGATTCATATGATCTAGAGTATTCATCTTTCACAGCACACAAAGTGAGAAGAACTCCTTATGCTCAAGAATATTAGACATTTTTTGAGACTGTGAAGTACACATTCTCCGTAGTCCTCATCAAGAGTGATAATATAAATGTCTAGTGATGATATATGTTATGATTGAACATGATACTAGATTTGTTGAAAACATATGTGTGGTATTTGATCCCAATGTTATGACATTACACAACTATAATGTCTTCACACTGTTATTATTCCATTATAATATGATTTATACTTATTTCTTAAAAAATGATTATGTTATGATTCCGGAATTATGATATCAATTTTACTAGAAATGATTACTTTACATTATATCTTATCACCATGAAAATATTCTCATATAAAACAATATATCATATGAGAACAAATGATCATTGATTATTATTTCACATGTTTGACCTATATGAGCCTTTGAGACGACCCTTTATTATTTTTCCACTGTTCCTTTCGAATTTATAAGAAATATTTATATATAGGAAATTTGTATATGTGGTGATCTTTTTTGAGGACATGTGTTGTGTATAATTAGTATATATGTTTATTTAGGGTGTTCATAATGACACCCAACGTTTGATAATTAAATTTTTCAATAATTAATATTATATCTATAAAAGTATTCAATTTTTAGCACTATATCTAGGAGGATAAGTCTGGGTTTGTGTCAGTCAGGGTTGGTGTAGAGCAATATCAATTCTCAGAATTATGATTTGGAGTATTTTTTATAGATCCTTAGATAGGTAACCTTTTTCACCATAGGAATATTTTAATGTTGTATAACCCCATATCATTAACTTATACAAGGTATCTATAATGTCTCAATTCTATGGATAAAATTTAACTGAACATATGATATAGTTATATTTTTATCTAAGGATTAAATTGTGAGGATAATATTTTTTAAGGGGGAGGGGTGAGAAAATTAAATCAATGATTTCTAATGAATGTTATTATAAATTATCAGACATATTTATAGATCTAAATGATAAAATAATTTCGTTATTTTTAAATACATAATAATATTTTTTAATATCTATCACATATGTTGTTTGTTTACAAATTTTTGAAGTATAATGGAAATTTATTTATTAAAATGTTTTATATGAGAAGGGTTTCATATAGGAAGAGTGACAACCCATAATGTTTAGCATGTCCCTGAGGTTCAATCCTATGACCTAAGTGTAGAAAAGACATGTTTCCTTCCACTGTCCTATTTTATAAGATATATCTATAATATATTGATTATATATATATAATATTCTACTTTTAATTTATTATTCAATTTACATATGTAGTTTTATTTTATAACTAAATTACTAGTAATTATATTTTCATAATAATTAATTAATTATGGTAAAATATTATTCATCACTAAAATAATATATTTTCATTCATTTTTAATTATATAAATTTATTTTATTTTCTAAATTGTATATATCAAATTCATTGTATATAGTTTACTACTAATTAATGTTCCCTTGTAAAATTATATGTAACATGTACCATGACAATAAAGGACAAAATATCTGAAATTTTTAGTTTTAAAATGTAATAAATAATTTATTATATCACATAAAATTTATTATGTTTTGATAATGTAGTTTTTGTAAAAGTAAAATGGTCAGTTAATATCATTGTAATTATGAAATATATAGGTTGGGACACTAAAACCATTTTCATAATCATGTATTTAGATGATGAATTTCATACTATTATTAAAATTTTGTTATGAAATATTAATATTTTTATGTGTAAATAATTAATTATTAACCATATAATAATTCACAAATAATAATAGTGAGAAATGTATCCAATTGTAAAAAATAAATAATCATTATTTTAAATGAATTACATTCCATTTATTATATGATTTTATTTAAAATTAATATAATAATTTTTGAGAAATTATATTTTATAATAATTAATTAATTTTTTAATAAAAAAATCAAATTTCTGTTATAGTAAATTTTTGGGATTTTTGAAAAATTATTACTTTTTAGGTTAATTTTGAAAATAATGTTTTTATGAACATCGTTAGTTTTATGATATCATCATGAAAAAAATATAATATATAACCAATTTAACATTCATATCAAACATGAATTTATTGAGTAATATTATGAATTTTTATATTTTAAACTGAATTTTATATTTTATATTTGACATTTTGGTACAAAATTTACCTTTTTATCTTTATAAAAAATTTCTTTTGGATTCATAACATATATTTTAGTGGTTAGAAGTACAAGTTTGGTTTTTAACTGACTTTAAATTAAAATAAACATATTTTTCTATAATTATCAAACTAATTTGTTGGATTTAATTATATAAAAAATTATTTATCCTAATCATTACAATAATGATATATGTTAATCAAAATATTGCTCCTGTTAATCTATATAAGCACCTCACATTCAGCTTGTAATGTCTCGGACCTCTTAGGTCGATTCCATTGTGGAAAAAATGGTGTTTGACGTGTTCCGGTTGGTCAAAGTGACTTATCCCTAACACTTTTCCAAATTTCCATTTTGGTGAACAGTTCCAATGGTAAATAGATGTGAACAATGCATCAGTAACCTTCTGTGAATAGTGATATCAGTGACCCTCAGTGAACAGTTCCAATGGTAGACAGTTGTGAACAGTGCAACAGTGACCTTATATGAACACTGACATCCTTGTCCTTCTATGAAAAGTGTTATCAGTGATCTTATGTGAATAGTATAACATTGATATTTTCGTTCCTTTTCCAAATTTTGAGTTCTGTTAACAGTGTTTCCAGAATAGTGAGGTTCTAATAGTTCCCCTATTTCAATGGAAAAATTTTGAGTTCATGAATAGTGTTTCCAGAACAGTGAGGTTCTAACCGCAGCCTCTATTTCCTTTTCCAAATTTCGAGTTCATGAATAGTGTTTCTAGAACATTGAGGTTCTAAAAGCAACCTCTATTTCCATTTCCAAATTTTGAGTTCATGAACTGTGTTTCCAGAACATTGAGGTTCTAACAGCCACCTCTATATCCTTTCCCAAATTTTGAGTTCATGAACATTGTTTCCAGAACAATGAGGTTCTAACAATATAATCTATTTCCTTTTCCCATTTTGAGGTTCATGAATAATGTCTTCAGAATGGTGAGGTTCCAAAGGTGAGGATCATGAAAATGTTTCCAGAATGGCGAGGTTCATGAATAGTGGTTCCATAACTGTGAGGTTTCAACTGTGAGGTTTCAATGGGGAGTTTCATGAACAATGTTTCCAGAATGGTGAGGTTACAATGGGGAGGTTTCAATAGTGTGGTTAATGAACAGTGTTTCCAGAATGGTGAGGTTCCAATGGTGAACAGTGTTTGCAGCTTCCTACAGTTTCATGCATTTAACGTTTCTTTTGACGTTAAATGCATTTAAAGCCTTATTTTAAGGACTCTAAGTCCAATTCAAAGTCCATAACTTCTATATTAGATATTCGTAAGGTTCAGGATGTTTTTACTAGGTCAAACCGCATGGTTTAATGTCATCAACTTTTAATGGAAAATAAAGTGTATCTTAAACTGTTACTCCATTAAATCATCAAAAGGGACAATATATCATCCTCCCCTGTTCTTCCTCCTTATTATATGGTGTGAGACACTCAAACTTTTCCTTCCCTCCCATAGGAATCATGATATCAAAACTTTTCCTCATGAATTCGTTTCCTCGATGTCATACTTACTACAAGTTCACCCCTTATTTCAGTGTCACCATGAAATATCCATCAATCATTGATATAATTTATGTTTTATCATCGTTCTTTTGGGGTTCATCTTCTCATTTTTTTCTTTTCATATTATATCATGTGATCTCCATGCTTCTAACATAGTTTTCGTGTGATAAGTTGGTGCGGTCGTACTGTGGAATCCTCAGGTGGATTCGGTTATCGCCAGAGGAGGTGATTGTAATCTGTTGTGTGGACTGTTCTCATATAAAGAACGTCAAGAACCATTTAAGGTAGGTGATTCATTTATTCTCTCTTATTTTATGTGCAACTTTATCATTATCATGTTTTATTCCACTGGATGACAATGGAATTGACATAATAAACATTTGAACCAGATAAATAAATTGATATTGATCGTATGTTACTAACACTTATTTTGATAGATAGTGTGATATCAATGCATTCATTTTTTATCTGTTCATTCTTGAATGAATTTGGTAATGAACATAAACAAAAATTAATTGATATTTTTTTGGTTAAAAGATAAATAGGAATATAAATGAATCTGGTTCTCCTCGTTGTAATTTTATGTTAATCAAATTAGTGCATTAAGCATGTTTAATTATTTTTGATATCTTACTGATTAGGTTTCCCAAATTTGGAACATATGAATAATAAATAGGTTAATTCAAGATGGAATTAAGGAAATATTGTTTTATAATTCCTTGAAGGGTTCTGAGTTACCCTCTTGATTGTTAAAGGTCCAACAACCCAATTGTTAAGAAGTTTTTTTCCGTCTTATTGTGTTTTTATGTGATCCTGAATGGATGTTGTGGTATGTGGGGGCATGGAGACCTTTGGTTGTGTAAAAATCTTATACATAGAGTGGATTTATGAATATGTTTATGCATGTGGGTGTCGAGGAGGACATCAAAGATGATGGAATGGGATGGATGTGATTGTTCGACGCTTGCTGTTTCTTATTGGTTGATTATCTAGTTTACTTGTCCACATTCTTCAAGAAGCTGGTCTTACATACCCTTCTTATGAAAGGGGCGAAGACTCCGGGGGTATGCCACGTGCTTTCCATTTTTAACTTCTTATGGGAGGATGGGTCTACGCTCTTTCTATAGGTGGAAAAGACTTGACTGGTATTACATAAACTCATCGTGTTGATCCCCCTTGGGTTTAGTAGCATAGATTATTATTTAGAATGCATGGGAATATGGGAATGTAATTCTGAAATGAATAATTGAATAAATGATATAATCCCATGGGGTTGGAGTTGCTGGAACATAATGATGAGGTAGTAATTTTAAAGGTACAGTGGAGTTTTGGTGTGATGCGAATAATATTTAATGTGGAATTGTTATTGGTTAATAAATGTTTAAATAATTTGTTAACTTAAAGTGAAAATGGTATGAAATAGAATTAAATAATATATTAAATCACTTTAAATGGGTGTGTGCTTATAGGATACATAGTCTTAGAAGTAACAACCTGATGTCTGAGATATGTTAGCCTCAGTTTAGTCTAAGACTTGGGTTTTCCCATTGTGTGGTTGTGAGGTATAGTATATTATGTACTTTTTTTGTTTCTATATGCTACTCCACCCTTTATGTAAGGGAAACTGACACCCTGGGGGTTCTGAGCCATGGGTGGTGTTTTCCCCAACATTTTGGTGGGTGGATGGATGGCTGACTACCCCCTTTGCTCCCATTCATTTCTATTGGTAGTTACCAGTGATGGAAGGCACATTGGATAGAATTCCCCATATATGATTGTAGATGAGGTTCATTGATTGTGGTTATTCACACACATATAATCTTGATATAGTTTTCTATGGAATACAATATGCGTAACGTGTATAAGCTGTGATGGCTAGAGGATCCTTACTTGATGTATGGGTTGTAATGGCTTGAGATATAATACCCGATGTATGATACACGTTATGAGAGCTGTGGAGGCTTCCAGAAACTACCTGTTTACTTTTCTTACATGGACGTGGTGCTTTTTTTGTATGAGGTACATGTTTTGGTCCTTTTCCTAGGTGTCTGCGGTCAAGCCTTTTTGGAGAGAGATTCTTAGGATGTGAAACCTTGGGGAAAATGAATAAATAGTGGGGATTTATAATAGGGGTACCCTTGATATTCATTATTATATTATATACTCTTTTATGTGCTACAGGACGAGAGTCTCTATGGTGAAGCAGGGAACATGGTATACCTGTTTAGATGACAAGTTAGTTTAACTTGTTGTTCACTGTGGTTTTTCATACATTCATTACATTGGCATAAGAGGCTTCCGGGAGGATCCTACTTATTATACTGTTCCTCTCACCCTATGTATATATAAATGTTTTTTCAGGTCACTTGTAGAAGGTTGGAGATTGAGATGGTTTCTACTAGCTTAGGGTTAGAGGAGAAGTTCGGGCTTGTGGTTGGTACTGTTTTAATTTATATTCGGTACATGTATTTTTTCCCCATTCAGTTGTAGAAGATTAGCATGACATTTCAATAGTGTACTTGGGATTTCTTTCATCATACTGGTTGAGTTGGAGTTGGTTGTTGTCTATCGTATCACTATCTTCTACATGTTTTCTCTTAGAGTGTAATGCCTCCCATTTTTGTGTTCGTTATACCCTCAGTGCTAGTCGCCAACCTGACACATAATGGTGGCGGGACTCAGGGGTTATCATCCCACTTTCCACATTTCTGGCCCAGGAGGGGTACATCTTGTGGGTAGGGGGTCATGATAGAGTGGTATCAGAGGTCGGGCTGAAGGATATGATGGAGTTTTGAGTTAGGAAGTGGTGAGGTTGCATGGGTTGGTAGGGAAATGGTGTCATTCATCTTTAGAAATGTGATATAATCACCGGAGATCAGATGAGACATAAGAGTTTAGGGCCCCCTATGATCTTATGTATAGAACCATTAGTTTACAATGTCTAATAAACGAGTTGATACTAGATGCAGGGTAAAGACCTAGGAAAGGATCATGCATCATTATTCATTATGTCTATGTTTGAATGGTTAGACCTTGGGATATGTTAACTTAAAATCAATGAATGAAAATAATTAATTAATTAATTTTAAGAATTCTATATTCTAGGTTTAAATCTCTAATGGTTTCTAATTTTAGAGGTATGGCTCCAGGTCGACATCCTCATCATGATTGCGCAAGAAGATGTCCTGCATGTAGTTCCATAAGATCTCCTTAGGGTAGAGGTTGATGACGACATTACCTATAGGAAGACACTTCGATAGTTTCAGTCCAGAGTCTGCATAAGTATGTGATATCCATTTCAGATGAATTAATGGATGAATGGTTAGAGGAGGTTGAGATAGGCTTCAGTTAGATCATTGCTTGGATGGAGAACCAGGTGTCCTTGGTTGTGACGATGCTATGTGGAGCAGTGAGGCAGTGATGGTTCTTGTTCCTCAGGGATCGTGAGGAGTCTGCAATCTCATGGGAGGAGTTCTGAGTCGAGTTTAGAGTCGTGTTTCTTTCTTTGACTGCAATGTCTTCCAGTCTCCAGGAGCTTCTTACCTTTCGACGGGGGAGATACAGTGTTCTAGGGGTTGAAACCCATTTCAGGAACCTTTTATGATTTTCTTTGGACCTGCTACCAAATTAGGAGACCAGGGAAAGGCATTTCGAGGACGCTTTGCATCCAAAGATACAAAGCCAGGTATCCCCATATATGATAAAATCAAATATTGAGGTTTTGCGGAGGGTGTAAGATGTCGAGAGGACATTGTCCAGAAATGGATTGTCACTAGAGGGGAGCCATCGTGAATCCTAACAATGCATAGCTATGTTCTGGGGTTCTGAGTTTTTAGGGTAGAAGAGTTTCCGTTCAGCTGGGCATAGGTCCCAACCCTTCACATCTTTTAATTGTAAGGGAAACATATCCTAGGTCTAATCTAAGGATCATGCGCTTGATTTTCATTTGGTGGTTGAGGTCATCAGTAGAGGTAGTTCTCGACCATTCAAAGAAGTCATCGTGCACCAGGTGCTCCGCTCCAGGTTCCATCATTGATGAAGATCTAGATGAGGCAGCTGTAGCAGGATACACCATCTTCAGATAAGCTGCGAGAAGATGGGGTAGGCATAGGACAGCCCCATGACATTCCTCGTCTCTAGATAATAGAGCGTGGTTGTGGTGGTGTTCAGCATTAGGGTCAGAGAGGTTGTGGAGGAGGTCGTGGTCTGCTTCATGCTCTAGAATTCCCAGCTCCAGGCGAGTCAGACGTCGTTCGAGGTACCCTTTACTTGTTATCTACCTTGGTGTATTCCTAGTTTGATTTAGGAGAGATACATGCCTTCATATCACCTAACCTTGTCCATTCATTGTGAATTGAGGTAGAGAGGCTTCTAGTGCCCTTGGTGTTGACTACACTAGTTGGACGTCGAGCTGACTTGTTTGAAGTATATAGAAACTGTGAGCTAATGTTGGTCCAGCACCTCTATTGGGGAGATTTCCTATGTTTACGAATACAACCATATGATTTCATCCTCTGCATGGGTTGGATTAATTCAATTCATTCTATCATGGATTTCTTGAGGTGGTAGCTTGTGTTCTTCAATGCGGATGGAGAGCCGGTGGTGTTCTTTAGCTAGCGAGACCCTTGGATGGGTCATAGGAATGTTCCATCCTTATCATCCATGATGACTGAGATGATGATGAGTTCATTACAAGTTCAGCATTTGGTGTTTCCTAGGGTCATAGAAGAGTACCTTGATGTCTCTCCCGAATTGGTTGTATCATTACCCCCTCGACGAGAGATTGAGATTGGTATCGAGCTATAACAAGGAGCATCCCTTATCTCATTGTCCCTGTATAGGATGTCCCTTTATAAGTTATCATAGGTATGTATACATCATGATTGTGTGTCACAATAAAGTTTTTCTCAGCCAAGTGTGTCACCATGGGGTGAACTAGTTTTGTTCGTGAAGAAGGATGATGGTATTTTGCGGTTGTGTATCGATTATATTATCTTAAACAAAGTGACAATGATGAATCACTAGCCTCTTCCGTGTATTGATGATTTATTCGGCCAACTAAAGTGTGAAAGTTGTTTTTCACAGAATGAATTGCGGTCAGGATATCATCATATGCATGTGAAGGATGATGATATCCTGAAGATTGCTTTCGGTCGTCGTCATGGTCATTATGAGTTTGTTGTAATGTCGTTCGGTGTGGCGAATGCTCCAGCTGTCTTCATGGGATTGATGAATGTTGTGTTCCGTGTGTTCCTAGACAAGTTTGTGGTAGTTTTCATTGGCGACATCCTTCTATACTCAACATCTGAGGAGGAGAATGTAGATTATCTACTGGCCATTTTGGGAGTTCTTCTACAACATTAGTTATTTAGGAAGTTGTCTAAGTGTGAGTGTCGGACTCGAGAGTTCCGCTTCATGGGGCATATTTTATACTGACAAGGAGTAGTTGTGGACCCATCAATGATAGAAGATGTTGTGCTTCGGTATCCCCCAAGACAGTGTCATAAGTACAATGTTTCCTTGGTCTCACGGGCCACTACAAAAGGTTCATAGCCAATTTCTCACGAGTTGTGACTCCTCTGACATCTTTGACCAGGAAGGATCAGAAATTCATATGCACTGATCAGTGTCAGGTATTTTTTGTGTATATAAAGTAGAATTTAGTATGTGCTCCATTAATTTGTCATCCAGCTGAGAGAGTTCAGTTTGATGTTTTCTATGATGCTTTGTATATGGGGTTGGGATGTGTTATCACGTAGCATAGGTTAGTTGTTTCTTATGGGTCTTCATAGTTATGCCCCCATGAATGTAACTATTCCACCCATGTCCTTGGGTTTGCAGCCGTGGTGTTTTCTCTGATGTTTTGGATACACTACCTCCTTGGGGAGCACTTTTTTGTTTTCACCGATCATAAGACATTGAGGTATGTTTTCACCCAGCGTGACTTGAACTTACGGCAACATCGGTGGATGGAGTTCTTACAGGAATATGACTTCGAAATATCGTATACACCAGGGAAGGGGAATGTTGTAGCTGATGCGCTGAGTCGAAAGTCAAGTAGTGATGCTATGCATGAATCCAGTGATTGCAGGACTGTAATGGAAGATCTATTACCATTACTTCTTGATATGGGAGAATTTGGGGGTATAGGTTGTATTTTTCATATGACAGTACAGTCATCCCTGATATAGAAGGTGGAAGAGTCTGAGTTGGGGGATCTGGAGGAGGTGGTCTGGAGAGACCGAGTTGTTTGTGGTGAGGCCCTAGATGGTTGGTTGGAGGAAGAACAACACCGAGTGTTGTATCATAGAAGGATTTTTGTTCCATTAACAATGCACGAGATGGTTCTCATAGAGTTTCATAGTTTCCCTTTAATGGTGCATCATGCCATTACTAAGAAGTACCAAGTCTTGAGGATCCAGCTTTGGTGGCCGAGGAAGAAGCATGAGGTTGCGGAGTTTGTGTCTCGATGTTTGGTATATAAGACAGTGAAGGCTGAACACTATGTTCCTGGTGGTCATCTCCAGGCATTAGAGATTCCTCATGAAAGTGGGAGGAAATCTCAATGGACTTTGTTACTGGTTTACCTCGATCTCGGGAGGACATGATGTACTGGGGTGGTAGTGGATAATTTAACAAAATCGTCCCACTTCACAGTGATCCAGGAGTCGAGCTTTGTGAAAACATTGTTGAGGAAGTATCGGGAAAAGGTAGTGCGACATCATGGAGCCCCAAGGACGATCATTTCTGAACGAGATCCTCATTTTACCTCAAGGGTTTGGAGAGGTCTCCAACATGCTTTCAGTTCTCAACAATTCCTTAGCACTGATTTTCATCCTCAAATTGATGGTCAGACATAGCGAACCATCCAGAATCATGAAGACATGTTACGCTCTTGTGTTCTTGATTTTTGAGGTTCATGGATGAGGAACATACCCCTGGAAGAGTTCTCTTACAATAATAATTTTCATTCCACCATCGGTATGGAGCCATTTGATGACTTGTATGGATAACCATGCCATTATCTGTTGTGGTGGACTGGGGTCGGAGAGTCAGTAATTCTCAGACTGGAACAAGTGCATAATACAACATAGATGGTTTAGGTGACACCCAAGGGGAAGAAGACTGCGTAAGATCGTTAGAAAATCATATGATGATCATAGGATGAGACCCTTGGAGTTTAATGTTGGGGATCACATATTTTTGAAGGTGAATCCCCATTGTGGCCAGTGAAGGTTTGGTCACGAGAGTAAGCTTTCTACCCGATTTATTGGGACTTTCGATTTGTTAGCTCATGTTGGAGTTGTGGCGTATCGAGTAGCACTTCCCCCGCAGATTAGACAGATACATGATGTTTTCTAGGCATCACAGATTTGTCGTTATCTTCATGATGACTCTCATGTCATCGATTGTGCATAGATCAATGTTGATGATGATGTGACCTTCGAGTAGCGACTTGTGGAGATCCAAGACCACAAGGAGAAGGTGTTGCGAAGGCATTTAATCCCCTTGGTTCGTGTCTTGTGGTGACACGCCGACATAGAGGAGATCACCTGGGAACGTGAGTCACATATAAATGCTCAATACCCAGAGTTTTATGATGTTTAACTATGTTCCTGTAATGATGTCTCTTTTGTGGTTAGAGCTTACATGTTTATAATATGAATTACTTTTGTTGCTTCTTTGACTTGCTCTATTTTGAGAGGTATCCTGGTAGGTGGTTTTCAGACACCGTTTTGTTTACCCTTTAAGTGGGTTTTGAATTCTTGAATACAATAATGTTTGATACGTATCTTATGTAATGGCCTAAACCTATCTGGTCGATTATTTTGTGAAAATATGGTGTTTGAGGTGTTCTAGGAGGTCAAGGTGACTTATCCCAAAAACTTTTCCAAATTTCCATTTAGGTGAATAGTTCCAACAATATACAGTTGTGAACAGTACATCGATACCCTTCTGTGAACAGTGACATTAGTGAATCTCGGTGAACAGTTCCAGCAATAGACAGTTTTGAACAGTGCAACAGTGACCTTACGTGAATAGTGACATCCTTGACCTTCTATAAACAGTGTCATCTGTGACCTTCTATGAACATTATATTGGTGACCTTTTAATTCCTTTTCCAAATTTTTACATATGTGAATAGTGTTTCCAGAACATTGATGTTCTAACTGTAGCCTATATTTCCTTTGCCAAATTTCAAGTTCATGAACATTTTTTCCAGAACAGTGAGGTTCTAACACCAGCGTCTGTTTCCTTTTCCAAATTTTGAGTTAATGAAGAGTGTTTCCAGAGCTGCGAGGTTCTAATAGCAGCCTCTATTTCCTTTTCCAAATTTCTATTTCATGAAAGTGTTTCCAAAACAGTTAGGCTCTAATAGCAACCTCTATTTCCTTTTCCAAATTTTGAGGTTCATGAATAGTGTTTCCAGAACGGTTAGGTTCCAATGGCGAGGTTCATGAACAGTGTTTCCATAATGGTGTGGTTCCAACGGTGAGGTTTCAATGGTGAATATCATGATCAGTGTTTCCATAAGGGTGTGGTTCCTACAGTGAGGTTCCAACGGTGAGGTTAATGAATAGCGTTTCTAGAACATTGATGTTCCAACGGTGATGTTCAGAAAAAGTGTTTCTAGAATTTTTTGGTTCCAACAGTGAGGTTCATGAACAATGTTTCCAGAACGGTGAGGTTCCAACAGTGAACAGTGTTTCTAGTTTCTTACAGTTTCTCCCCTTTAATGTTTCATTTGATGTAAAATGCAATAAATACCTCATTTTATGGACTCTAAGGCCTATTCAAAGGATATAACACCTATATTAATTATCCCAAAGGCTTGGGATATTTTTATATGATCAAAACATGAGGTATATTGTGATCCGATTTTAATGGGAAATCAAGCATATCTTAAACTGTCGCTCCATTAAATCATCAAAATGAATAATATATCTTCCTCCCTTGTTCTTCCTCTTTTTTCTTTGGTGAGAGATTCTCAAGATTTTCCTTCCTTCCTGGATGAATCATGAGACCAATCTTTTCCCCATGAATTGGTTTCCTCGACATCCTTCTAACTGCAAGTGCACCCCCTATTTCAGTGCAACAAATAAGTATCTATCAATCTGCGATATAAGGTATGTTTTAACATTGTTATTTTGGGGTTCATCTTTTATTATTTCTCCTTTCCATATTATATCATGTGATCTCCATGATTCTAATGGAGATTTCCTTGGATCGATTGGTGCGGTCGTATTGTGGCATCTTCGGGAGGATGTAGTTGTCGCGAGAGGGGTGATCATAATCTGTTTTGTGGACTGTTCTCGTATTAAGAAAATTAAGAACTATTTGAGATGGGGGATTCATTCCTTCTATATTCTTTTTATGTGCCACTGTATCATTATCATGTTTTATCCCACTGGATGAAAATGGAATTGACATAATAAACATTTGAACAAGATAAATAAATTGATATCGATCATATGTTATTACCTCTTGTTTTGTTATATAGTGCGATATCTATGATATATTTGTTAAGATGTTAGTTCTTGATGGAAATTTGTAATGAATGTAAAAAAAATTAATTGATAATTGTTTGGTTAATAGATAAAGAGGAATGTAAATGAATCTAGTACTCCTTGTTGTAATTTGTTGTTAATCAAAATAGTGCGTTAATCCCATTGAATTATTTTTGATAGCTTACTAATTCGGATCCCCAAATTTAGAACCTATGAATAATAAATCAGCTAATTTGAGATGTATTAATGAACCTATTGTTTGATAATTCCTTGATGGCTTCTGATATACCCTCTTGATTGTTAAAGGGCCATGATCCAAATTTTTACGATGTTTGTTTTCCCACTGCTTGTGTTGTGATGTGAGCATGGATGGATCTTGTTGTATGTTGGGGTATGGAGACAATTGGTTGTTGTAGAAGATGATGCCTAGAATGGAGTGATGCATCGTTTTATGCATGTGGGTGTTGGGGTGGACACCAGTGATGATGGAATGGGAGGGATTTGATTGTTGGATGCTTGGTGATTATTATTGGTTGATTATCTACTTTAATTTTCCCCACTACTCAAGACAGCTGGTCTTACTTACCATTCTTCTAAAAGGGGAAATGATGCATGGGGTATGCCACGTGCTTTCTATGCTTAGATTCTCAAGGGAGGATGGGTTTATGCTCTTTCTATTGGTAGAAAATACTCGATGGGTAGTACATCTACACACAGTGTTGATGCCCCTTGTGTTTAGAAGCATAGAATTTTTTTTCTAGAATGACTGGGAATATGGGAAAGTAATACTGTAATGAATAATTAAATAAATGATGTTATCCCATGGGGTTGGATTTTCCGGAACATAATGATGAGTTTGTAATTTTAAATGGACAGTGGAATTATGGTGTGATGCGAATGAAATTTAATGTAGAATTTTTATTGGATAATTAATGTTTAAACAATTAATTAACGTAAAGTGAAACAGTAAAAAAAAGGGAATGAAATATTATTTTAATGCTCTTTAAATGGTACTGCGATTATAGGAAAATAAGTCATAGATGTAACATCACGTAGTCTAAGAGATATTATCTACAGTTGAGTCTAAGACTAGGTTATTACCATAGCGTGGTTGTGATGTAGAGTATATTCCGTACTTTTTCTGTTTTTATATTCTACTTTACACTGTTAGTAAAGGAAACTAACCCCCCCCCCCCGGGGATTTTGAGCCCTGGGGGGGGGGTTCACCAACATTCCATTGGGTGGATGGAGGGATGACTACCACCTTTGTCCCTGCTGTCTTCTTTGGTAAGTTACATGCGGTGGTAGTAACATTGGTTAGTTTTACCCATATATGTGTGTAGAGGAATGTAATGTATTCTTGTTATTCACAGACATGTATTCTGGATATATTTTTCTTATGGACTATTATAGGTGTAACGTGTATAGGCTGTGATGGCTTGAAGATCCTTACATGGTGTATGGGTTGTAATGGATTGAGGTACAATACCCGATGTATGATACAAATTATGCGAGCTATGGTGGCTCCTAGAAGCAACATGGTTACTTTTATTATGTGGACATGGTGGGTTTGTTTCATGAGTTATATGTTTTGGTGCTTCACCCAGATGTCTACGGGAAAACATTTTTGGAGAGAGATTCTTAGGATGTGCAACGTTGGGGAAAACCGGCAAACTAGTTGGGATGTAGTAGCATGGTACCCTTGATATAATTTATTATATTATAAACTGTTGTATGTGTTACTTGGTGAGGATGGAAAAATAGTATACCTATTTAGATGACGAGTTATTTTCACTTGTTTCCCACTATTCTTTTGCATGATTTCTTTACTTTTTCCGGAGAGGCTTCAGTGATGATCCTACTTAGTATACTGGTATACTCACCCTCTGTATATATATTCTATTTTTCAGGTAACATGGTGCAGGTTGGAGATCAAGATGGTTTCTACTATATTGGGGTTGCAGGAGCTTTTCAGGCCTGTGGTTCTTACTGTTTTACTTTATTTTGGTTACGTGGAATTTTCCCCATATAATTTGAAGTAGTTTTGAAAGAAATTTCATTTCTATACATGGGATTTATTTTTTCGTACTGGTTGAGTTTAAGTGGGTTGGTGTCTAACTTATCTCTCTTTTCTGCATGTGTTCTCTTAGAGGGTAATGCCTCCCATTTGTGTGTTTGTTATACCCTCTGTGCTAGTCGCCAACCTAGGGCCAACTAGAGGAGGGACTCATGGGTCATCATCTCCCTTCTCACTTTGCTGGCCCGGGAGGGGTACACATTGGGTGAAGGGGGTCATGACACACCTATTCCTCCCCAATATCAAAATGATATCAGTTGAATAAAATTGTCCAAAATTACACTCTACCCATCCTACCTCACACAAGTATTCCCATAGTCTTTAAAAAATACTTCGGACAAAGGGTTTAAGCTCAATTAAAGGGAGGTGACATAAGATTAATTTTAGGGTGCCTTATCTTTTTATATTCTTCCAAATAATTAAATCGTTTTTATAAAATATTTTAAAATTATTATTAACCTAATTAAAACCATATTATTATAATAAATTTGAGAAATTATCAATGAGATATTTATTATTCACTCTCATTATATCCCCTTAAAATGTTTTCATTACATCAAAATAAAACTTTTCCTGAAACCACCTCTTTATTTATTAACTATGATTATTTTTGATAAAAGTATATTAAAACCAAAAATTTATTTATATTAATGATTTCATTATTTTATTTTTAATTATTGTAAATATTAACATTTTAATTCCAACCTTTAATATCATAAAACACTTTTCACCACTAGTTTCCAGGTCAAAGGAGCAGTTTCTAAATTCCCCCTTTTAATTACATTTCATATGATTTCATTAGCAATAAAATATTTCAAGAATAAATTGTATATACTAATATGATTTAGTTTTAATATTATTATATTTAATATTATCACTGTTGATGATATATTAGAAAAAATCTCTTATGATACCCTTATCATAAACTGTTATTAGATCAAAATTCCTTATTTTTAAAAATAGGTTTTCTCATTTGAAGTTCTCTATGATTATTTTAAATAAATACTGTATCATTTTAATATTAACTCAAATGAGTAGATTTATTATAATATAAATATTTTTTTTAAACAATGAATTATATTTTTCTTTTAATAGTTTTAAACTATTTTTAAAAACATCACTCACCGTGTAAGGTTTATGCTACCCAAGTGAATGATGGTTATTTATAAACATATATATTTAATTTAAATACATTAAAATTTATTTGTAGATTGATAATAAAATTATTATATATTTAATTTTATATTTATGACTGTATAATGTGGAAACGTCTATCATATCATGGAAATTATAATAAAGTTGAAATATTTATTTGTTTGGAATAAATACATTCTTGGGGAAGAATATTTATATGAAAATTATTTAATAATCATTTGAACTCAATAAATTGTTTATTTTTTTGAGATATATACCATTATACATTTTTATTTTATATAAATGTTTTAATATGATCACTATAAAATATAATTATACAACAATAGTTTTGGAAACTATGAATAAAAAACATGAAAAGGATTGTCAAAAATGATACTTATTTAGTAAATAAATGAAAAATGAAAAATAATTATTTGAGAAGGAAAAAATAATAATCATATTAATGATTTTAACTAAATATAAATTATCAAGCATTTTTTTATTAAATATGTTGTTAAAGTATTGTTGAGAAATAAAGAATACAAGGTAAGGGTTTTTCTTATCTCAGTTGTATTTGTTTTAGATATTTTATATATCTACAATATTAATAATTTATATTCTCTATATAAAAATTCATAAATTTATTTGGACATATTATTTATGGTAATTAATTACATTTTCACATCTATAAAAATTTATTTCATTAATTTAAATTTTATTCAAGCATTTCCAAAAATTTCAAGGGTTTCACTGTGAAAACATCGATTTATTGAGAATTATAATCCCATTGTTCTTTGAAAATATGTAATTAATTTAAATTGAATTATTTATTAATAAATTAAAATTTCTTCATGTCATTTAAAATTTAACATCATGTTCTCATTACTTGTGATGTTTATTCATTACCAAAACCATAAAGAAATTATTAAAAACAATTAACATTCATTTAGTTATTTCCTTCCTTAATTGATTTTGTTATGAGAATTATAACTAGAGATAGTTCTCTATTATTCTTCAGGTATTTTTGTTGATAGAATTTTCTTCCAAATAATACATTTTTGGATATATCCATTGATTCATTACCAATGGTGTTATGTATATACAATATGATGGAAATGAAATTTATATAAGGGAAATGATATGTCACTATTATTATCGTAAATGATTTTCCAATGAGTAAAAACCATTATTTCCATTCAATTCATTTACTCTATTAAAAACATTGAATACTTATTCGGATTAATGTTTTTTAACCGATATAACCAAATATCAATTTACATGGTAAAGTATTGACTTAACTATATACCATTTATTCTATACGTTTAGGTACCCCATAATTATTTATCTTCATTGAAGATAATTTTTCTAGAGAGATACATTATTGAATTGGATGCATATTATAAATTCATAGGTTTTCCGTATTATTTAAGTATTCATGTATGTTTTCCATATGTTTTACATATATAAAAGTACATATTATGATGTGATGAGTGGGAATAAAATTATATATAGTATTATAATGAATTCAGTAATGTGATGTATATCAATATTTTTTTTCTATTACGTGTGGAAATGATAGTAGATTTGTTCATTTTTTATAAAGTGGTAATATATGTTAGGTGTGAAAATTATGCTAGTTTCATTTTCAAATTATGTATGGGATTTTACCACAATTTTTTGAAGATACATTAATACGATATCTCTACATTTATATGATTCAATGATCATATGATGTTTACTTATTTTATAAAAAATCATGATGTAATTATTCATTAGTTATGATTAATTTTTTATTAGGTATGATTCATTTACATTCTTTCTTTTCATAATGTATATATTTTCATACCCATAAGTTTATCACATGTTTGTTATGATCATTGATTATTAGTGTTTATGTTACCCATATTGATCATTTGACATCACCCTTTCTATTGATTATTTGTATCCCCATGAATTTATATCAAATAGATTTGTATAAGAAGGTTATATATGTGAAGAATCATTATTAATGAAATTTTTATTTTACCTTGATTTTATATGGATACATACCTTGTTAGAAAATACCCAGAACATTTGATCTGGGGAATTTTCTATAATTATTATGATATATATAAAAATATAAATTTTTAAGATTAATATTTAGTTGTTTGGGTATGGAGGTATCTCAAAAGGGTTTCTAAATGTATTTCCCCAAATAGATAGGTATAGGTCAGTTTCTCAATATTGGTTTTTTGTTATTTTATTTGATTTGATTTAATATTTGTATCTATTTTATATTTTAATGTTATTAAAATTAGACACTTGTAACTGAGTGAGGAATAACACATATAAATAGATTTAATGAAGTTGAATTCTTTCCCATGGATTAGGACTTATTCTAAAAAACAAAATTCAATTTTGTTATGTATTGAGGGTTTCCCAATCCATTTTTTTTCATTCCATATTGGACGTGTCTATGGGTTTTTTGGAGATTCAATACATGGATACGGTGATAAGATTACCAATTCAAAAAAACATTGTCTAGAGTAAATATTTTATGAATCTTCAGATATTTTATTTTATATTTGACGTTTTATAAGTGGATTTAGATCAAAGAATTTAATCACAAAAAGTGTTATCAAATATTATTTTTGTTCATGACTATATAATTGTATAGAATACTTATATGAGTAATTTTTTCTATCCTTGACTTTATTTTAGTGGTTGTTTCTAATTTATAAGGATGGTATTGTATGTGGTAATTATTTTTCTATATTTTCTTGATGGAAATTATTTTTAAATTCATTAGAATACTAATTGAGTATTGTCCATTATAGATAGATACTTAGTTTCTGTTGATGGAAGTTAAGACAAAATAATTGTAAAATTGGAGAGTGGGATTGCTTGATTGGAGGGCACTATGTAGGATCTGAATGATGTTTTCCTATAACATATACATCAATATATATAAGGTGAAGAAAATTACTAATGAAATTTCAATACTATATACCTAGTATGAGAAAAAAATTCAATACATAATGTATTTAATTTTTATAGAGTTTTTATCAAGATAATTATATAAGGATGACAATTGGAAGATTATCATGAAAAATTTAATGTGATTCAGTGCAAATAGTTTTAGTGGGTGTAATGTTATTTTGAGATGTGAGGGTGTTGTTCCTTCTATAATAAGTGATAAAAATCATGGGATTAAAAATTTATCAAACTGATAAACACTAATATAAATATTTAATTGGTGTTTGAGGTGTTTGGAGATTTGATTCAGAATAAATAAGATTCATATGATTAATGTTTCAAGTGCAACTAGAACTTCATTTGGTGTAAAAGGTACGAGAAATTTTTCTCTAAGTAAAGGATAATGTTATATTAATTTTAAAGGAATATGGAAAAGGATTCTAGGTAATATGAAAGATTATTCAATTCAATATGACGGTGTTGTGAAGTAAAATTGTATTTTTTGAAGAATACTCTAGAAAGATGGGTCAATTCTAAAAATATTTCTAAAATATCATCTACAAATTCATTACTAAAGAATATGGAACATTTAATATAGTTATTATAAGTTATTTGGAGCCAATTATCATTGAATATGTTGAATCATTAGAAAAAATTTGATAGAACATGAATATATGAAATTATGTATTTAGTATATCCGTTATATTTTACCTTGTAAATTAAGAATTTCATGAGATAATTTGAAAAGTAGATGTGAGTGACTAGAAAACATTTGAATTTATTTTTAGGTTATTTCAAATTCAATACATATTGATATTATATAATATCCTATTCGTTGTTGGAATACTAGTTCTTCAATATTTTATATTAATTTTTGAATAGTGTGTTGATAGTCATGAATAGTTTGATTTTGGTGGATCAATGTGTTAATTATAGAACTTTATACATGATTAGGAATTAAGATTG
The DNA here is from genome assembly GCA_963277665.1 of Viscum album. Classification (NCBI taxonomy): domain Eukaryota; kingdom Viridiplantae; phylum Streptophyta; class Magnoliopsida; order Santalales; family Viscaceae; genus Viscum; species Viscum album. The sequence goes on along the minus strand of OY728146.1, from coordinate 1,057,253,676 downwards.
TGTAATACCTCCCATATTAATAACATAAAAAATTAGGATGTTTTGGTATGGAATTAAAGGTTGTATATTTTTTAACAGTTTGATGAATTTTACTATGAGTGGAATAATAAAACATGACTGTAAAGAGTATGTGACATTCAAATAGTATATCCTTGAGAATTAGTGGAAGGAATCATTTTCATTTTGGAATAAGATACATTGAATTAGAATATCATGTTTATTAATATATATGTTTTAGGGAAAATAATAGTTCAATATCATATGGGATCACTATACTATGTTGCCCTCATTGAAGATTAAATATAAAAGTTGTGGGGTTTTTTGCAAAAAAAAAGTCTGAGGATTTTTAATCATTCATTTAGTGGAAAAATGATGGATAATGAGGCTAAAATAAAACTAAAAAACATATTAATAGAATAAATTTTGAATATATAAGTTAAAAATTTCAAATTTTTTATTATTTAAATGATATATAGATGGAGAATACTATACATATGACACTATAGAAGGAAAATCTGGTGGAATTGATGAGTTATTATTTGAGTGATAGATCCCTGAGTATTACATTAAATTTAAACATATCAAATGAATTTTGTGATTAAGTGTTATTCTATATCTCTAATATCAGGAATTAAAGACCATTTAATCCAATATGAGATACAATTTTTGAAGAAAAATAGTCTGGAATGATGGTTATTATTTATCTGCTGATGTGTTCTTGAATGAATAATATATTTCCTTGTCGATGTTGGGGAAAAGATCAAGTTGAATGATATTTCATGAAAATGTTTCCTTGTTTAATAATATGGTGAAAATATTAGATTTATACTATTGTATTATAATCAGAAAAAAGCTATCACAGTTATGAATTTACACTTCAATGAAGAGAAGGTTTAATTGGGTGGAAATAATAAAATGTTTATCTCCAATTTCATTTTAAATACAATTCAATGGTTCAATATTATTCAAGGAGAATAGTATTATAAGTGGTTTAGGGATGTTCTAAAATGGGATATTATTATCATGTTTATAAAGTACAAAGGATTGATTTTTAGTAATGCTCAAGGGTTATTCAATCATTGGGATGAATTTTGAAAACAAAAGATTTATAAGAAGATAATATACTAGTATTAAGGTGGTATATAAAGGATATAAAACATATGTAAAAGTTCAAATATAGAATTAATTATCTTCTTCTAATGAATTTTAAGAACCTGAGATCCCAGAAGATGTATGAATATTGATTAAATTGTAATAGTGAGAGGTAATATTGATGGGCTATGTGGACTAATTTTATGATTTATAACATTATACTTATCATAATTAACATTAATAAATAATATAAAATAGAAATTTTTGGTCAAATGGTTGATATAATATGCATATGTTAAGAAATAATATGTGGTGAGGCTAGTTGTGAAGTGATTATGATAACTAGAATGATTTGATTTTAGAGTTGTATCTTATTTTGATGTAATGAATTCCACAATTTTTATTGTAATAATCTTGGAAGTTATAGAAGGTATACATTTTTAGTAGTGGGGTTTCATATTTATATTTCATCATGGTAATTTATAAGAGGATATCTAAATAGGGAAACCAATAGGTTTTATAGAAATTCAATTTGATGCCTAATGGGAATTATTAAACTATCACTATATGTGTTATAGTAGGCAGAAATATAATGGAACTATGATTTCTATGTATTTATAGATAATATGATATTTGTACAATATAATGTGGATCATTAATTCTAATAAATGGTGTTTGATGATGATTTATTTCATTATGAATCTTTATGTTGGATATATAATATTTTTTGGTGTTGGGAAGGAATGATTGAAAGTGATGAAGAATGATTTTTTTAAAATTTTCAAGATAAAGGATATTTATTAAAAAAAATAAGATTGTGGTGATTCTAATCATAAAGTACATGAATTCATGGTTATTTTGCCTATATAAGTTCTAGTAAATCCAGAAGCTCGTATTAAAATTCACAATGAGTGATAAGGAGCCTATAATAAACTATTATGTATGCATTACAAGTTATCTAATGGAAAGGAACATCCATCAAAATACAAGAATGTGAGTATGGATGGGGTTATAAAAGCATATATTTTTAGTATCATGATTTATTAGATGGTTTATATGTAGAAAAAAATTATCATTATGAAAATAGTCAGAATATTCATGGAGAATCTTTTAAAATAACACTAGGAATCATTTAAGTGGATTATTGGGTATGTCAAAGGATTGATAGACATGTGTACCTATTTTAAAACTGATGATCCATAATATTTGTTTATAGAAGTTGTTTTTATATGTAACACCCCAAGATTTCATAGTGTGTTATTTTTTCAAAATAAATCAATAACTTGCACTACACGCAACACCGAGTTCAATCACACCATGACCTACCAAAAAAAATCCATTCAAAAATGGTTATGAATAGTATTAACTAAATTTTAAACTTTATATAATCCTTATAATTTTAGAATCCATATTATGAGTTTCTTAGACATAATGCAAGAACAGATTCATTTTCAGTATTGCACTTTTATCAACTTTTAATAGTGAAACCTTTTTAAATACAATATTTTAATCTTTTTGACTAAATGGGGACATAAAAATTTTTTAAAATGAAACATCCGAAGCTTCCACGGTACGCTTTCCTTTGAATAGTACAGTAGTGTATGTTGTACGCAACTTCGAGTTCTAACACACCACAACCAATCAAACTAGCCGTTATGAATAGTAATACCTACCTTTTAAAATTTTAGAAATTTTATCTCTCAAAATGGACTCAATTTTGGATTCGGAGTATCGAATTTAGCCTAAGGTTAAATTTCGGTACTTTTCGGATAACTTTCATATTTTGATGAATAGTGAAAATTACTAAATTTTAATTAAAAACATCTTTTTTAATCAAAATAATTAATAATGATAAATTATGAATTTGAGTGGTTTTAAAGTATATTTAGAATATATTTTTACCATTTAATATAATGTTGGTCAGTGGACATAATTTTACAATTAAACCGAACATAAACAAGTGTCAATCTTTTGATAGTTATTATCTCTTAAAAACACGCTTTTTGTTTTGACAGCGGGAATTAATTTTAAATTAATTTCTGCCACTTCTATGTTTTGAATTTAGAAAAATGGATTAAATATTTTGAATTACGATGTCCAAATTGTGTAAATAGGTAACTTTTATTTTTAGGCATTTTGAATAATTACTGCGGTAAATATTTTATTTACCATGGTTAAGGGTAAATCTGGTAAATAAGGGTTAAAAAAATAATATTATAATAATACTAAATTACCCTAAAACGTGTACCAGCCTTATTTGATGATACATGTTCGACCATAGGCATATTTGGGTCGATTTTGGGACCCCATGGTGCCACTTGTAGGTGATAGGGACACTTTATTTTAATTAAGTTAAAATGAATACAAAAATGACACAAGCATATATCTTTTAGAAAAACAATTTTTACATAGTGTTATATATGTTGGATTTTAGATTATAAATATTCATTAGAAAGATAAAAGGATTTCCTACATAATTATATTTTATTTATAATATTTAGACATTAAATAAGTTAATTTATTTATGACACATTGATGATGAATTAATTACTATAATAGTGAAAAATTAAAATAAATGATATTATAAATACCCAAATAAATATAATATAAAACTTTAAATGAATTAAACTAATTTTCTAGGATAATATAATATATTAGGATTGATTTAATTGACTTTTTTCGAAGTAATAAATCTGTTATGAGTTTCACAAAAATCAACTATAGAATAGTGTTAAAATTGACATAAAAGAGTTCTTAAAAACAATATTATATTATTAATTGATATTAAATTCCTAAAAATCCAAGGATCGGACAAGAGACTTATATCATGATAGTTTCATCATTAATGGACCACTTGGGGGTCTCTTGGATGTATATAGTATTTTAATTAACCATATTATATAAAAATACAAAGAGACATTGTAAAAGTGAAACTAATTAACTTAGAGTTAATACTTAAAGATAAGGTTAATATAAGTACCCAAACCTGTCTAAATTCTATTGTTTGAGTTGTGTTCGACCCATACCCACCTTAAAATTTAAATAATCAACTATTGAGCCATTAGAAACCGAATATGAATTTATTATAAACTAATATTTCTAGCTTTTCCAAAGGTGCCCCTCACCCCTCTTATAAAAGGGCACTCCTCCTTCTCATTTCTTCACACCTTAAAACCCTTTTGGTTCGGAAAACATCTGCCCAAATACTCTACCAACTTCCCTAACTACAAACTAGATGCCTTAGTATGATCAGAAAGCCAACCTATGGAGCCCTTTTGATCAAATCAAAACGAAGAACCCAAAGAAGAGGTAATGATTTCACCACCCTTTTCCAAGTTCCTTTCTTCTTCCACTTCTTCTTCCTTTGTTATTACCATTCTAAAATAATAACTCCAGTATCATATATATACTGTTATGTTATTATAAATATGGTACAACCATATTCAGTATTCTATCCACCCTTTGAATAACATGTCACCATACGTGCGTACGTACGGCTTACCGTCTCCACGTCGTGGTGTAATTGTTATTCAATATATTATTATTTGGATGGGTATAATAATGATATTTAACTTAGATAAATAATAAATATAACATGTTAATGATTCTGTATATATGATATAACAACCATTTATATATTATTTCAAAAGAATGATATTGTCGCTCGTGCGTACGTACGGACTACCGTCTCCACGAACGCGATGAGATTCATTCTCCATCGTATCCATTCAAGTATAATTTTCATTTGATGATTTAAAAATGATTTTTAAGCACATGATATCATTCTCGATATGAATAATATACAACCTATCGATTACTAACATGGCTTACGTAACAAAACATATAAAATAAAACAAGTAAGTTAACACCCGAAACAACGATAATACTAAGATATTATTATCAAATCAATATTAAAAGATCATATATGATATCATATTAATGTATATGATTATTGAATAATTTAATAAAAATTATTTCACCATTATACAGGAGGTTAACCTACCCCAACCAAGTAAAATTACAAGGTAAGGGGTTTTTATCTCACTCCTTATTCCCGTGAGATTCATGCCATATTGCCACCATCACCTTTTGTGTGGTGTATGTACTGCACATAATTATATTCTTTGTGTAATACACTCTTATTTATGTGTATTTACATATTCATTGTATGATACCTCTTTCATGGGTTGTATGTCTCATAAGTTACCAAATTGGTAAGGGTTATTTCACAATCTCTTCATTATCTGCGGTTGTTTATACGTAATAATCTACTGGGATCTCTTTATCATCCACATCCATGTTTCTTAAATATTTATTTCAAAACATTTTTACTATTTATTAGAATATGGGTAAAAGTCATTTATACCATTGTTTGACTTTTTATAAGAGGTTTATACAGGAATATTTCCATCGTTTTGAAAACAAGGTTCTTTTTTTAACCTTTTCGACAAAATTAAGGTAAGAATGTTTTTTTAACTTATACGGTGAGTGCGGCTATTTTCCACCATTATAAAATAGTCGAAGCTTCCCTTACAATCTTATAAGAATATTTTCAAATTGAATGTATTATTTAATAATTATGTTACTTTTAAAATGATTTAAAAAAATAGATATTTCTCCAAAATAGTTTTGATTTCATCTATGTCAACATCCTTTGATGGATTTTAAGCTTATTTGATGTTGATTTATTATGATAAAAAACATCCATATTTTATTGAAGGTTTTTTGATATTTTTCACAGTGGATAAGTTATTCTTATGTCACTCATGGTTTTTGTTTAAAGTATTGACATTTCATAAGTTATTTTTAATCCAAATGTTTATGTTATATTTCAACCTTTCATTCAGATGAATGTGTTAGACAAGTATGTTCCGGGTTGGGGACCGGTAAAAGTAAGCCCTCTAGTTTGGTCTCCGATTATTAGAGGAACTCCAGTTTGGTCTCCGGTTATTAGAGGAACTCCGGGTTGGTGTCTGGTTATTAGAGGCACTCCGGGTTGGTGTCCGGTTATTAGAGGCACTCTGGGTTGGGTTCCAGTTAGAGTTAGCCCCAAGGTCTTGGGACGGGGCCTTGACAAAGAAAATAATGTTCAGCATTATGCATTCCATCATTATGAAATTGGTTATTTATTTTTCATGTGATTATTCGATTAGTAGAATATCCATGTGAATAAGTAAATGGCATTATTTCATTTTATTTATGCCATACTATGTTGAATGTTCATGTTTGAAAGGCTTTTGTTTTAGTTATACATTGCCTTAAATGTTTATTCTTATTTATGAATGTTACCTCTATATTGTTATCCTTACTAGGCATTTGAGCTCACCCCTTTTCTATGTTTTATTTTTCCCAAGAAGTGACAAAGTAAATTACGAATGACCTGCAAGGATATTATGTGGGGATATGAGTGTGGATTATGGAGACAATATGTTGTTGTAGTAGTTTTTTTCATTTTATGATGTACTGTAAGACTTATGAATATATCTAGTGTTTCCAAGGCCACTAAACCAATCCGTCTTTCGAGATTTGATCTTTCTTGTGATCATGCCAATGTTATGTAATAATGCACCGACTCTGGGTAACTAGGGTCGGGGCGTTACAGTTGGTATCAGAGGAAGTTTAGTACAAACCTTGGAAGATAGATTTAGATAAACTCTGATTAGAGCACATAGATTTAAGATGAATTTTGAGGATTAGTATAGATGAACTTCCTAGAATTTTGGTGTTGTAGAGATTTTGTGAGTTTTCCAAGCAATACATCCCTGTCTAGATACGAGCAGGTAGAGGCGGCTCTGGCACAGATGTACCTAGTGGTAAAACCCGAAAACACCGCTTTAAGCTAGACTCGAACGAGAACTGGTGCACGAAAATATTCCTTGCTGCACTCTTGGTTACGACACTGCTGGGGGATATGCTTAGGATAACACCCATTTTCTGTAAAAATCATTATGAAGGGTTTATGAGTATATACTTCCTCAAAGGAGACATTTTTATGATTATGGATTATATCCATAACCTATATAATTTATGTTATGTGTTTTACAAGTTTGGGATTAGGTATTGTTATTCATAAACTAATATAATGTATGTCGTTTTTTAGAAATGGCACCCTGTAGAAGGAATGAGAACTATAGAAATGCACATGATACAAAGAGAAAGAAGGATCATATATTTTATGGTCTTAAGCCAGAATTTACAAGAGAAATAGTCCCGCATGTATTATCATCATATGAAGAAATAATATCATGTGTTGATAAGATAAGTAAAGAGTTTACTGAGTCCTATGGATTTGAAGGGAAGCAAGAGAAGAAAAGGATGGAAGAGAGGAAGATGGATTAACGGAAGAGGGAAAAGAAGAATTTTCCCATATGTGATAACTGTGGAAAGAAACACCCTGGAACTTGCCTGAAAGGAAAGGGAGTTTGTTATAAGTGTGGAGGAAAAGGGCATAAAGTACCTGACTGAAAGGGTAAGAAAATGGTTTCAAATGTACAATGTTTCATTTGCAAGGAGTTTGGACACTACGCGAACCTATGTCCCAGTCATCAGACTATGCCGCAAATGATGATATTAGATAATAATCAAGTTATGATACTACCACAGATGAAGAGGAATGATTAGAGTTCTTATGTAGATTATGTCAATTGAGTGTTGTATCATAAATGTACTTGTTATAATAATTATGGAGTATATAAGGATTATACTGCAGTACTATTTCATTATGGACTTGAAATTGTGTGGAACAAAGAAAAGTGACTCAATAGAAGGATAAATTTTTGGAAAATATATAGTTGAGAGAAAGATAAACCATAATATGGTTCTGATACCGAGGCAATGATTTTAGAATAATAAATGATTGATTTGGATAAATCATATTGGATATTCTTGACTACCTTGAAGCTGATTAATGATTTGTATATTCCATCATTATTGGGGATTAAAACATTTTTGGATTGATGATGTATATCCAGCATTCTATATGGAATAAGGGAGCATTAATGTAATCAATAAGTATTATGGTAATTCAGGATGTTTCAGTGTTTTAAAAGAATACATGATGAAGGTAGTCATATGCTATTATGGGGTAAAAAGGATCTACATTAAGTTTACCTTCCTTATAAATATTGGGTTGTGAGTTTGGACAGATGTATTTTGGATAAATTCTACTTTGAGATTAATTCTTCATTTCCATAAAAGGACAACCCAGAGGTCGGGCGGCAACCCGTCGCGACCGACAAGGCCGCGAGACTTGAACCCGCTACCGAAGGGCGACAAGGGTGTATCACCTACCACTGGCCCATGAGATGTCCTGGATTAAATAATGTAGATTTTTTTAAAAGCTCTGGTAGATGAATTATAAATTCGTTTATTTTGGAACCCTGTACGAATAGTATAAATAGAATTTTTTTACAAGTAAAAGATGAGTTTGTGGTAGAAATTTATTAATGGATAAAACTCTAATTATAAAGTAAGTGTATCTCCTTATGATTTTAGCCAATATCATAAATAAATTACTCAACATTAATAAAAGGAACTTAGAACAAAATTTTTGTCCTAGATGGTACCTTAAATCATCACTAATTTATGGCTTTGGGATTGTTGGCCTTTTCATAGCCATGTTCTCTACCACTCTCCATCAGATAATTGAGGGTTAGATTTCTCTTCCATATCCATATTTTTCTACATGGAACCCTAGTATGTGTTATTTTCAGTAATCTTCATACTTTCCAGTCTTTATTTTAAATAGAGGCCTCATTAATTCATTTTTTGACGTGGGATTTCAACTATGATATTTTGAAACGTCAAAAATATGTTATCCCAATACCCTATGTTTTTTTGAACCAATGGTATTTCAAATCATCATTGATTGATGAGTTTAAGGACCTAAATTTTATACTTGTTTGTGATTGATGACCTCAATCACTACCTATAAATATTTACGTTTTTCCTCCAATTATATGTCTCTAATTTCCACCAATGTTCTCCTAATCGAGATCATAATTTGGTGGTGAGCCTTTCATTTCTCTTTTACTCATATTAGGACTAAATTTTAGTAACCCAATTTCCGATGTGGGTTTTCCCACAAATATATTTTATATTTTCAACCTTTTATTTTCTAAGAAAAATTTCAAATTGCGAGGACGCAATTTATTTAAGGAGGGGAGAATGTAACACCCCAAGATTTCATAGTGTGTAATTTCTTCAAAATAATTCAATAACTTGCACTACACACAACACCGATTTCAATCACACCATGACTTACCAAAAAAAATCCATTCAAAAATGGTTATGAATTGTATTAACTAAATTTTAAACTTTATATAATCCTTATAATTTTAGAATCCATATTATGAGTTTCTTAGACATAATGCATGAACAGATTCATTTTCAGTATTGCACTTTTATCAACTTTTAATAGTGAAACTTTTTTAAATACAATATTTTAAACTTTTTGACTAAATGGGGGCATCAAAAAAATTTAAAATGAAACATCCCAAGCTTCCACGGTATGCTTTCTTTGAATAGTACAATAGCATGTGTTGTATGCAACTTCGAGTTCTAACACACCACAACCAATCAAACTAGCCGTTATGAATAGTTATACCTACATTTTAAAATTTTAGAAATTTTATCTCTCAAAATGGACTTCATTTTTGGATTTGGAGTATCGAATTTATCCTAAGGTGAAATTTCGGTACTTTTCGGATAACTTTCATATTTTGATGAATAGTGAAAATTACTTAATTTTAATTAAAAACAACTTTTTTAATCAAAATAATTAATATTGATAAATTGTGAATTTGAGTGGATTTAAAGTATATTTAGAATATATTTTTACCATTTAATATAATGTTGGTCATTGGACATAATTTTACAATTAAACCGAACATAAACAAGTGTCAATCTTTTGATAGTTACTATCTCTTAAAAACACGTTTTTTGTTTTGACAGCGGGAATTAAATTTAAATTAATTTCTGCACTTCTGTGTTTTGAATTTAGAAAAATGGATTCCATATTTGGAATTAGGATTTACAAATTGTGTAAATAGGTAACTTTTATTTTTAGACATTTTGAATAATTACTGCGGTAAATATTTTATTTACCATGGTTAAGGGTAAATCCGGTAAATAAGGGTTAAAAAAATAATATAATAATAATACTAAATTACCCTAAAACGTGTCATAGACTTATTTGTTGATACATGTTCGACCATAGGCATCTTTGGGTCGATTTTGGGACCCCATGGTGCCACTTGTAGGTGATAGGGACACTTTATTTTAATTAAGTTAAAATGAATACAAAAATGACACAAGCATATATCTTTTAGAAAAACAATTTTTACATAGGGTTATATATGTTGGATTTTAGATTATAAATATTCATTAGAAAGATAAACAGAGTTCCTACATAATTATATTTTATTTATAATTTTTAGACATTAATTAATTTAATTTATTTATGACACAAAGATGATGAATTAATTACTATAATAGTGAAAAATTAAAATAAATGATATTATAAATACCCAAATAAATATAATATGAAACTTTAAATGAATTAAACTAATTTTCTAGGATAATATAATATATTAGGATTGATTTAATTGACTTTTTTCGAAGTAATCAATCTGTTATGACTTTCACAAAAATCAACTATTGAATAGTGTCCAAATTGACATAAAAGAGTTATTAAAACAAATATAATACTATTAATTGATATTAAATTCCTAAAAATCTAAGGTTCGGCCAATAGACTTATATCATGATAGGTAAATCATTAATGGACCACTTGGGGGGTCTCTTTGATGTATATAATATGTTTATTAACCATATTATATAAAAATATAAAGAGACATTGTAAAAGTGAAACTAATTAACTTAGAGTTAATACTTAAAGATAAGGTTAATATAAGTAACCAAACCTGTCTAAATTATATTGGTTGAGTTTTTTTCGACCCATACCCAACTTAAAATTTAAATAATCAACTTTGGAGCCATTAGAAACCGAATATGAATTTATTATAAACTAATATTTCTAGCTTTTCCAAAGGTTCCCCTCACCCCTCTTATAAAAGGGCACTCCTCCTTCTCATTTCTTCACACCTTAAAAAAATTTTGGTTCGGGAAACCTCTTCCCAAATACTCTCCCAACTTCCCTCACTACAACCTAGAGGCCTTAGTTTGATCAGAAAGCCATCCTAAGGAGCCCTTTTGTTCAAATCAAAAGGAAGAACCCGAAGAAGAGGTAATGATTTCACCACCCATTTCCAAGTTCCTTTCTTCTTCCACTTATTATTCCTTTGTTATTACCATTCTAAAATAATAACTCCAGTATCATATATATACTGTGATGTTATTATAAATATTGTAAAACCATATTCAGTATTCTATCCACCCTTTGAATAACATGTTACCATACATGCGTACGTACGGCTTACCGTCTCCACGTCGTGGTGTAATTGTTATTCAATATATTCTTATTTGGATGGCTATAATAATGATATTTAACTCATGTAAATAAAAAATACAACATGTTAATGATTCTGTATATATTATATACCAACCATTTATATATTATTTCAAAAGAATGATATTGTCGCTCGTGCGTACGTACGGACTACCGTCTCCACGAACGCGATGAGATTCATTCTCCATCGTATCCATTCAAGTATAATTATCATTTGATGATTTAAAAATGATTTTTAAGGACTTGATATCATTATGGATATGAATAATATACAACCAATCCATTACAAACATGGCTTACGTAACAAAACATATAAAAGAAAACAAGTAAGATAACACCCGAAACGACGATAATACTAAGATATTATTATCAAATCAATATTAAAAGATCATATATGATATCATATTAATGTATATGATTCTTGTATAATTTAATAACAATTATTTCACTATTATACAGGAGGTTAACCTACCCCAACAAAGGAAAAGTACAAGGTAAGGGGTTTTTATCTCACTCCTTATTCCCGTGAAATTCATGCCATATTGCCACCATCACCTTTTGTGTAGTGTATGTACTGCCCATAATTATATTATTTGTGTAATACACTATAATTTATGTGTATTTACATATTCATTGTATGATACCTCTTTCATGGGTTGTATTTTTCATAAGTTACCAAATTGGTAAGGGTTATTTCACAATCTCTTCATTATCCGAGATTGTTTATACGTAATAATCTACTGGGATCTCTTTATCATCCACCTCCATGTTTCTTAAAAATTTATTTCAAAACATTTTTAATATTTATAAGAATATGGGTTAAAGTCATTTATACCCTTGTTTGACTTTTTATAAGAGGTTTATAAAGGAATCTTTCAGTCGTTTTTCAAACAAGGTGCTTTTTTTACCCTTTTCGACAAAATTAAGGTAAGAATGTTTTTTTAAACTTATACAGCGGGTGCAGCTATATTCTGCCATTATAAAATCGTGGAATCTTCCCTTACAAGCTTATAAGAATATTTTCAAATTGAATGTATTATTTTATCATTATGTTACTTTTAAAATGATTTAAAAAAAAGATATATTTCTCCAAAATAGTTTTGATTTAATCTATGTCAACATCCTTTGATGGATTTTAAGCTTATTTGAAGTTGATTTATTATTATACAAAACATCCATATTTTATTGAAGGTTTTGTGATATTTTTCACAGTGGATAAGTTATTATTATGTCACTCATGGTTTTTGTTTAAAGTATTGACATTTCATAAGTTATTTTTAATCCAAATGTTTATGTTATATTTCAACCTTTCATTCAGATGAATGTGTTAGACAAGTATGTTCCGGGTTGGGGACCGGTAAAAGTAAGCCCTCCGGTTTGGTCTCCGGTTATTAGAGGAACTCTGGTTTTGTCTCCGGTTATTAGAGTAACTCCGGGTTGGTTTTCGGTTATTAGAGACACTCCGGGTTGGTGTCCGGTTATTCGAGGCACTCCAGGTTGGGTTCCGGTTACAGTTAACCCCAAGGTCTTGGGACGAGGCCTTGAAAAAGAAATTAAAGTTCAGCATTATGCATTCCATCATTATGAAAGAGGTCATTGATTTTGCATGTGATTATTCGATTATTAGAATATCCATGTGAATAAGTAAATGGCATTATTTCATTTTATTTATGCCATACTATGTTGAAAGTTCAAGTTTGAAAGGCTTTTGTTTTAGTTATACATTGCCTTAAATGTTTATTATTATTTATGAAAGTCTCCACTATATTGTTAACCTTACTGGGCATTTGAGCTCACCCCTTTTCTATGTTTTATTTTTTCCAGAAAGTGAAGAAGTAAATTATGAATGACCTGCAGGGATATTATGGGGGGATATGAGTGTGGATTATTGAGACAATATGTTGTTGTAGTAGTTTTTTTCATTTTATGGTGTAATGTAAGACTTATGAATATATCTAGTGTTTCCAAGGCTACTAAACCAATAGGTCTTTCGAGATTAGATCTTTCTTGTGATCTTTCCAATGTTATGTAATAATGCACCGAATCTGGGTAACTAGGGTCGGGGCGTTACATTATATGAGATAAATAATCATATATGAGTACTATAGGACCTATACATACTTATGGAGGGAAAACCAAGATTTTGATATCTCAATAAAAAAATATAGTGGTATCGTCAACTATGGATGTTAAATATGTTATTATTATATAAGTAGTGAAGGATTTTAACTGTATAGAATTATTATTGGAGAATCTAAAAATGATTGAAATTAATGCTTTTTCTAGGAATGATTGAGTGAAATATTATTTTGAAGAATTAGGTGTTTTTCTCCAGGTGAAAACAGATTCTGATAAAGTCAATATGTTATTTAGAATCATTTGGAGGATTTGGTGTGGGAGGTATAAATGGTTAGTGGGAGTAACAATCATGTAATACATTTTACTGAACTCATCATTTAAAATGGCCTAGGGAAATACTAAAAGTTATTGGAACATGGATGAATGGAGGTAAAAATATAAAAAACATAATTTTACAAGGAAGAGATGAATGAGATGTTTGATATGTGGCCAAGTGGGCATTGTGGAAAATTTTGAAATTAGTTCTCACATGGGAAATTATTATTATTTTCAAGGAAAAATATTTTATAGCTAACGTGACATGAATTTTATATTAACATATCTCAGGAAAAATATGCATAATGATATTGAAGTGGTTATAGTAAAACCAAAGTTCATAATAAGATCTAATAATGATGAAATTATTCTATTGGACCAATTTGTTAAAAAATATGAAGAAGTTTCAGAATTTTCACTATTATATGGAATAATGAATTCAAATTATTCCATAAGTGGGATTTTCATATTTTATCTCTTTATGTGATGGAAATTGGAAATCATTTGATGGCGGTGATACCAATATAACCAGAAGGGATTACGAAAATCATGTATATCTGTAAAAGGATATAGGCTACTTTCTTGATGTTGGATTTTCTCATTACGTTGGAATGACTAAAGTATATGTTTCTGTTTATTCATGAATAGTTTTCTATATTTGGAAATTATAAATCATTGAGATATTTCTCACATAATTCTCATCAATAAATTTATTTTGTTTTGTATAGAGATGGACTTAATTAAATATCTGAAACATTATAGTGTTCAATGTTGGTTGTTATTTTTTTTATTATTTTCACTATTAGAAATACTTAGTGTTTTCTATTAGAGATTTAGTGAAAGGATGAGGTGTAAATATTATATATTTGGAATCATTTATTCCAATGTTTTCTATTTTATACTTCCTAGAGATCGTGTACAATATTTGAGGTTATATATATATTTTTTGGATTGAAGTCTCAATTCAAAAAACATAAACTACCCATTATTAGCATCCAATCCCTAGTAAAAACCAACTCCACCATGGTATAAACATCCCACTACCAATTAATATCATTTTTCAAGATTAGGTACAATAATTATAACTATATTAATAATATTTACCCATATAGTTCATAAATCACGTTAATAATCATTACAACACAACTTCCGCTCAACCAATTTTTATCAAAACAAAAATTTCATAAAACTGATTTTCATAATTTTTAAAATATTACATTTATTTCATAAATACATCATTAAAGCCTATTCTATCCACCTCAAACTATTTGGAATATATCCTTCTCAAATCACATCATTGTGAAAAAAATTTATGGTTAAACATACACATTATAGGGGATAAAAAATTTAAGAATACAAATCAAATGTAAAACACTATGTTAGTTATCAAATATAAAAACCCAATTTTTGAAAACTAGTTAACACTAAAAGAGACACCAATCATGGGAAATTCAAAAACAATTTATCATGAGAACTCCAATTTTTAAAACATTGACCCCTCATATATTTTTTTAAACCATTATGAAACAACATTAACATCCAAAAATTATTTTCCCCCTAAATAATTTTTTAAAAAATATGTATTACTAAATTAAAATTAAATTTTATTACTATTTTAAAAAACCAACAAAAATCCTTATAGAAGGAAAAATCTCATTTCTCAAAAAAAATATAAAAAATGAGCCAATAACGTTGAGTAAAACCATTTTTTCACATCATACAATGTTTGAAACATACTTATTTACAACAACCATGAAACAAAAAAAATCATTTGACGATGATTATATTTCCCATATAAAATAATTTTTATCAAAATATATTTATATAGATAACATTTTTACTCACAATAGGGAAACCAAAGTCAAATTTAATTTAAAAAATTAACAAATTGGATCATTTTATAAAAAAATATTGCCTTAAAACATCAGTAAACCCTAATACTATAGAAAATTGAAAAACATATTTTTCCAAAAATCATATTTAGATAATTTATTTTTCAATTTTTCAATAAAAAAGTTTTATTTTTTTACCAAGGATACGACATGAAAATTTACAATAATAATCCACCAAATCAACATACACATCACAAAAAGTGAATTGTCATTATTGATAAAATTAGTTCACTATTAAATAAAATATTTAGCCTCATCATTAAATTATTTTATTGAAAATTAAATTTTATAATGTACATACTATTTTAAAGAATCCTAATACCAATTTTTAAAATCCCATACTAGTAATCACGATGAACTATAGTGAAATTAAGACTCATAATAATATACTAAAAAAATTTATTCATATATAATTTTAAACCATATCAAAAATACTATGTATATCATTATAGTCATATACATAAACTAATTATATATTTTCAACCACTATCACATCACATTAATAGTTAATATCACACAACAAAACATATTTACTATTAATGTTTTAATAATAAATGGAAATCTATTCCATTATATATTGTTAAATTAATTTATATAAGAAAAATCAATAGTGAGACACATTCATATGTATTATATTAAATACCTATCATGGTAGTAAATAGTGAACTAAACATGAATCATACATTATTTAACTCTAGCTAAAACACCTCACTAGGAGAACCAAAAAAACTGACTCGGTCTAAACCAATTGAAAAGAATAGTGTTTTGGATTTACTTGATAACACGACTCTCAATGCAAACATACAAATTAAAATTATAAATAGGATACCTCTTGAGTCATTTGAAAATTATATATATAATCATTCTAGACCCAAACCAAATAAAAATTATACAATTTAAGGCATGTTGAACAAGTTCGATGATTGATAATAAATCAAGACCAAAATGAATGTTACGCAACCCTGGAATTCATCCCTTAACTACCAAATGTTTGATACACAATATATTATATACAACAAATACCATTGTGAATGTTATAAAAATCTAACGTTTGAGAAAATTGTATCCTTGTAAAATTATATGGAATGAAATGTAATGAATGTTAATGTATAAAAATCACATAAAAATATACAAAGTTACGCCATTGTATATTTACTCTATGACAACCACCAACCAAAAAAAAACCAATTAACAACTAAAAACATGACCTCCACTGTTATCCATCTATTATAGATCTGTTACTCCATCCCATAATGATCCCCTTAGCATATATATTAGGATAAATCATCTCTATGTGAACTAAGATGCACATGTAGTGTGTGATTTGAAAACATAATAATATTTACTCAATTAGTTTCTATTTAAACATTCAATGTGAAAATAAATTAGGTGATATAAATTTCATGAAAACATTCTAAAGACATGAAAACTTATATAATCAACAATATATTTTTTCTAAAATAATAATAAAAATAAATTCATTTAAAAATTAGACCGAACATACAATAATAAATTAAATTCATGTTAATTCACAAAGATCATTCCACTTTAACACTATGTCTTGCCTCAACACATTAAATATCCATAATTTATTTATCAAGTACTCCCATAATAAAATTAAATTTCTATATCAATCTCAAGTAACACATGTAGTCTCCCAATTCAATTATAAACTAGAAAAGTGTTACATGTCATGTGCCATACGACCTTATGTTCACCTCCTCGAATTTCAATGTCATTTGACTAACTGTGAGGGTATAAGGAGAAAATAGTGAGGATTATTTCCAATTAGTGATGATTTTATAATGGTCTAATACAAATATATTAGTGGAAAATAATATCAAATAGACACTAGACCAGTAACCCACCAGTGACAGATGAACAAGAAATAGAAATGGAAGCCCTAAAAACCAACATGAACACAAAATTTCATTTTTAGAATTAAACATCACAATATACTAATTTTATAACATGAATTCAAAACATGTCATAAAATATAATAATTAAAATTGTGTCCCACATGTTCAAACATATTATATAAATATACAAGCATGTAATTAAAAAAGAATGACTTGAAGGAAACATGAACTGAGGTAAGAAACCATTGTCCCTTATCTTCTATCACATGCTAACTCAATGCCTATAATCCAGATACTTAGCATGATCTTTTACCTAAATGCAATTACTTAAATTCTACACACATTTTTATGGGACAATGTTGGGTGTGGCAGAATATATCAGTAGGCCATGACCAATGAGTATATATCATACACCTATGATATAGTTAGTGTGTAATAAAATTAAACAAAATTTCACATCACATCATATAAATGAACTTTCTTCCATTGTTTTCAATAGCCACGAAGAATGAATCATCTTATTCATCCATCACTGTTAGACCTTTAGTAGGGAGGAATCTTATCATAATCCGAATGAATCTCCTAATGAGAATCATTCATGGTGAACCCTCACACTCCACCTCTAACAGAAAAACCTAAAATATAAGGAAAATATATATCACATTTCAAAACAATATCCAAGACCCAAAAGGAAATCCACAAATCATCATTACCAGTTCCCATGGAACTCAACTAATATAAAACTTCATCCACTCAATGCACAATTTCTGATGCACAATGAGCCATGTCTTCCAAATTATAACATAATTGATTCAACAATGGATGTACCAAGTATTGATGATGCTTATCCTCACATTTACTTCATTTCTAAATGTCCTCATGTATAGGAGCCTCATTCCCCAACCAATGGTCTCAATAACATAAAACGATGGCTCTTAATCAAACATGTGATTTTCTATGGAAATTACCTCCACACATCAATCTAATATGATGATAATAGAGCCATTTACCTGAATTTGTAGTCAAAACCTCCTCACCATACGATTCATTCTATGTGTACACAACTCCAAATGGTGCATTGGCCATCATAAGTGAGGAGAAATAAAAAGACATGTTCTTAAGACACATCATTTGGGGCCTCCTTCCAATACAACCAAGTATCTAAATTTTTTTATCATTACCATAACATCTCAATCTGTCCATGCACACAACATGATGGCCTCACAACCAAATATCAATGATATGGTCAATGAAACTGTTATTAACCTCACTAATGTAATCTGGGCCACTCCAAACCTCTAGATCACTTTATCTCTTCTAAGGAGGCCATCACCACCTTGATCTTTAGGCAGATCCCATACAGTTACCAATAAAATCATATATATATATATATATGTATGTATATATATAAAATAAAATTAATCAAAACAATACCCTTATCTAATATCTCCGTGGTTTGAAGCCTCTTATTAGCCTTATACTTGTTTTATTCTTGTTTGAGAATTCCCATAAGCTTAACATTTTCTCAATTTTATTAATTTAAAAAATATTTAATATGGTGGGTCCTTCTCGAACTACCGTATGATACACTCAATAATTCACCCAAATACTCTCATGAAAACATAGAGAAATATGATAACCCCAACATTGTGTTTTTAGATTCTCACATGTCCGATCATAACATATAAATCTTACTGATTTTTACGAAATAAACATTTTAAATGAATTTTATGAAATGGGGGTAAATATTATCCCAGAGATCAAGCACAACATTTGTTTAGAGAGAGAAGAAATTTTGGAATATGATTGAATGTCTTACTATTGTTGTTTCAATGCACCTGGTATATTAATAATCTTAGATCAGACATTAATATTATCTCAAATCCTATTGGATGAAGAATTTTAGGGAACCATTCGTGTGTGTGGATCAAATGGGGGTAATGTGAGGATCATATATAATTAAATTGGTTGGTGAGTTTTAGTAATTTCAAACATTAAATGTTCTTGCATGGTTTTCCTACATTGTTTGAAAAGCCACGTGAAAACCCTACAGGTACTACTACATAATATCCAAGGCTCATGTGGATAGCTCACAAACTTTTTCCATACCGTGCAAAGCCCATGAATAGCCATTGGTTATGTTACATTAATTGTGTTTCTCAGTCATTGTTTTCCCAAAATGTCCCCATGCTATGTAAATCATTTTATTGGAAACAATTGAGGGTCAAATGTGGTTGTGCACCACCTCCTGTATAAGGTAACACCTTATAAACATCACGGTTTATCCAAACCATACAACCCAGTCTATATACCCCATAAATTATGGGTTTTTATAATATGACACACTTGAAACCCAAAAAGACCCTCAAGGCACTTTCCCATCATTAATACACATCCAAAATTAATTCCTTGGTTCAATGAAAATATTATTATTAGTTTATGATAAATGAGAAGAGATGGTCCACCCAAAAAAATCAAAAAATTAAAATTGGTTGAGGATTTAGACCCACTCATACAACTCAAGATGTTACAATCCACCCACCTTAACAAAGATCATTCCTAAGATGTCAAAATATACCTGGAGATGGAATAAAACATACTCAAATCAATAATAGTAACTCTGACGACCCTGGTAAATAGGGATCAAGTCAACTCTCTCAAGGTCATCCACACCTTAGGTGTTACCTAACCCGGTCACTCTTTGACCCATAAGTCAAATAAAACTGAAAGTTCATTGTACATCCCTAGACTCGAGTGTCCAACCATGATCTATCACCACTCATGCAGCTCATTAGGTTCTCCTGTGTCAAACAAAATATCCATCATGGGCCACATATCATCACATTTATACCTCATGTCAATTCCACACATGACATCAATAAGGTCTCACATATCATCAGATTCTCAAAAACAATCACGGAGCCTCGCACCTCAAAAAATTTCCATATCCAAATGATTCATAGATGCCTACACACCTTAAAATCAATTGACACAATTATGACCATAAATTATCATGACTCCTTGATCCTCCTACAAGTATATATATATTTCATTTGAGATGATGAAAAACAACTAACCGTCATCTTGTTAGTCCATAGATACATAATCTTAACCTCATTCTCCCAAAACTGAAATGCCTACACAAGGTTCATATTGATATTAAATAAAATTGTCACACCCATGGAGTACCTTTAAAAAAAATCGGCTCAGTATTATTCTCTACACAAGGAAACTCCACTACGTGCATCTATCCTGGAGGCCATCTACCTGAGTCTTTGGCTCCCTAATATTTTTGACATTCTGTTGACTATTGAACCCATTACTGGGTCCTTCTGTCTCCCCCACGATCTTCTCATGTAGTTTTTTCTCAACTAATAGCACCTAGTAGCCATCATACTCTATCATCAGATACCTGATTCTTTCTCGGTCCATGACTGTCCAATATTAGAGAAGGCTTCCTATAAAACATCATGATATTCCTGACCTGACCATACACTCATAACCCCATTTTCTCCCTATCGTGATGTGTCCTAACATTTCATAGATGATATCAGAGTAAAGAAACCATCAATGACACTCTACATAGTGGATTGATCAAATATATATATTGAACTCCCTGCATGAACTCTACTCGGACCTATTTCATACTATCTGATGTATAACCACTAACATCACATGAAGATGTCACATGGCTCAAAAATGATAGATATATCAAAATTTCATTGGCTCTGAGAGCCATATTCACAACCTATGAGAATGAGGCCACCTAAATATATTTTCCTTCACCATAATGTAATTAGATAAACCATCATCCAAACACCTCAAACTCAATGTGTTATTTCCAACCATATCTGGTGTTAATTGTGACAACTCGGTGAATGTCTCCATAGATCATTATGGACATGTCACCCTGTTTAATTATCAGGAACTCCCAAGATCACTCCACCTATGTGTCTTTGGCAAGAAGTGATTGAGAACCTGGCCTCATAAACATTCTACGATAGTCTCTCAGGTTTTCTTGCATAAAACTGAATATCCTACCATCTCTTTTCTAGACCTCTGATTATAAATGTATCCAACTTCATCCTCATCCATGAGGGAGTCTCATGCTTCACAAAGATCATCTGGATCAACTCAATCCAATTCTCACTCATCTATAGTCCAGCCTTATCCTGAAATAGTGGGGGGTGCCACAACAAGATCTTTTGAGTAATATATTCCATTGAAAGATCCTTTCCCTATGTTCCCATATCAACCCTCTAGATAAAAGGTAACAAGATTCCTCTGAACTTCTTATTTTAAAAATATTTTTTTTGTCAGACCTAGAAGGTGACTCAGTTTACTAGAGCATGGACCTGTACTTCTAACTATGTCACATGATCTACCTGACACATTGGGGCATCATTTTAACCCTTAGGGGTCTTAGAATGTGCATACTCTTATTTCAGTAAAACATCACCCTCCAGACAATCAATTGGATCCAGTCTAGGTGGAATCCCACTGAATACTAATATAAATTGTTATTCATCAAAAATAATATATATAGTACATATAGAGAAAGTAGTAATTGGAAGAGAAAACTCACTGCCCTTACCCTCTCCCATCATAACCATATCTCATGACATCTGATGTAATGCCCCGACCCTAGTTACCCAGAGTCGGTGCATTATTACATAACATTGGCATGATCACAAGAAAGATCAAATCTCGAAATACCGATTGGTTTAGTAGCCTTGGAAACACTAGATATATTCATAAGTTTTACATTACATCATAAAATGAAAAACTACTACAACAACATAATGTCTCCATAATCCACACTCATATCCCCACATAATATCCCTGCAGGTCATTCATAATTTACTTCTTCACTTCCTAGGAAAAATAAAACATAGAAAAGGCGTGATCTCAAATGCCATTTAAGGATAACAATATAGTGGAAACTTTCATAAATAAGAATAAACATTTAAGGCAATTTATAACTAAAACAAAATCCTTTCAAACATGAACTTTCAACATGGTATGGCATAAATAAAATGAAATAATGCCATTTACTTATTCACAGGGATATTCTACTAATCGAATAATCACATGCAAAAATCAATAACCACTTTCATAATGTTGGAATGCATAATGCCAGACTATCATAACCACATAGTCAAGGCCTCGTGCCAAGACTACAAATAAGATTTTGTCAAGGCCTTGTGCCAAGACACTAGTTTGTCTCATGAGACCTAACGATGCATCGAGGAGCTATAGCGGGATCCACCCATCACATATTAAGTCCAATGCATTCCCATATGAAAAGGTTTAAACATAACATAAACATTCGTATTAAAACTAGCATACGAAATGCCAATAATTTCATCATAAACTATGAATGGTATAAAAATAGAACATCCACAGTCAAACATATCACAAAACCTTCAATACAATATAGAAGTTTTGTATCATAATAAATCAACTTCAAATAAGCGTAAAATCTATCAAATGATGTTGACATAGATGAAATCAAAACACTTTTTAGAGAAATATCTCTTTCTATTTTTGGAATCATTTAAGAGACATATAAAATAAAATTTTTTTTTTGAAAATATTCTTATAAACTTGTAAGTAAAGCTTTGAATATTTTATAACGGCAGAAGATAACCGCACCTGCCCTATAAGTTAAAAAAACATTCTTACCTTAATTCAGTCGAAACGGTTAAAAAGGACCTTGTTTTGAAAACGACGGAAAGATTCCTTTTATAAAAAGTAAAACAAGGGTATAAATGACTTTAACCCATATTATTCTAAAAATTTTTTGAAATACATTTTGAAAAAACATGGATGTGGATGATAACGAGATCCCAGTAGATTATTACGTATAAACAACCTAGGATAATGAAGAGATTCTGAAATAACCCTTACCAATTTGGTAACTTATGAAACATACAACCCATGAAAGAAATATCATACAATGAATATGTAAATACAAATAAATTAGAGTGTATTACACAAAGAATATAATTATGGGCAGTACATACACCACACAAAAGGTAATGGTGGCAATATGGCATGAATCTCACGGGAATAAGGAGTGAGATGAAAACCCCTTACCTTGTACTTTTCCTTGGTTGGGGTAGGTTAACCTCCTGTATAATGGTGAAATAATTGTTATTAAATTATACAATAATCATATACATTAATATGATATCATATATGATCTTTTAATATTGATTTGATAATAATATCTTAGTATTATCGTTGTTTCGGGTGTTACCTTACTTGTTTTCTTTTATATGTTTTGTTATGTAAGACATGATTGTAAAGGATAGGTTTTATATTATTTATATCCAGAATGATATCAAGTCCTTAAACATCATTTTTTTAAATCATCAAATGATAATTATACTTGAATGTATACGATGGAGAATGAATCTCATCGCGTTCGTGGAGACGGTAGTCCGTACGTACGCACGAGCGACAATATCATTCTTTTGATATTAAAATAATATATAAATGGATGGTATATCATATATAAAGAATCATTAATATGTTATATTTATTATTTACATGAGTTAAACATCATTATTATACCCATCCAAATAATATTATATTGAATAACAATTACACCACGACGTGGAGACGGTAAGCCGTACGTACGCACGTATGGTGACATGTTATTAAAAGGGTGGATAGAATACTGAATATGGTTGAACCATATTTCTAATAACATCACAGTATATATATGATACTGGATTTATTATTTTAGAATGGTAACAACAAAGGAAGAAGAAGTGGAAGAAGAAATGAACTTAGAAAAGGGTGGTGAAATCGTAACTCTTCTTCGGGTTCTTCCTTTTGATTTGATCAAAAGGGCTCCTTAGGTTGGCTTTATGATCAAACTAAGGCCCCTAGGTTGTAGTGAGGGAAGTTGGGAGAGTATTGGGGCAGAGTTTCGCCGAACCAAAAGGCTTTGAAGGTGTGATGAAATGAGAAGGAGGAGTGCCCTTTTATAAGAGGGGTGAGGGGACCTTTGGAAAAGCTAGAAATATTAATTTATAATAAATTCATATTCGGTTTATAATGGATCAATAGTTGATTATATAACTTTTAAGGTGGGGATGGGTCGAAAACAACTCAACCAATAGAATTTAGACAGGTTTGGGTACTTATATTAACCTTATCTTTAAGAATTAACTCTAAGTTAATTAGTGTCACTTTTACAATGTCTCTTTTTATTTTTATATAATATGGTTAATAAACATATTACATACATCCAAGCGACTCCCAAGTGGTCCATTAATGATGAACCTATCATGATATAAGTCTCTTGGCCGAACCTTAGATTTTTATGAATTTAATATCAATTAATAATATAATATTTGTTTTAAGAACTCTTTTATGTCAATTTTGACACTATTCATTAGTTGATTTTTTTGAAACTCATAACAGATTGATTACTTCAAACAAAGTCAATTAAATCAATCCTAATATATCATATTATCCTATAAAATTAGTTTAATTCATTAAAAGTTTCATATTATATTTATTTGGGTATTTATAATATCAATTATTTTGATTTTTTACTATTATAGTAATTACAGCATCATCATTGTGTCATAAATAAAATAAATTATATAATGTCTCAAAATTTTAAATAAAATATAATTATGTAGGAAATATTTTTATATTTCTAATGAATAATTATAATCAAAAATCAAACATATATAACCCTATGTAACAATTGTTTTTCTAAAAGATATATGCTTGTGTCATTTTTGTATTCATTTTAACTTAATTAAAATAAAGTGTCATTGTCACTTAAAAGTGGATCAATGGGGTCCCAAAATCGACCCAAAGATGCCCATGGTCGACCATGTATCAACTAATAGGGTTAAGACACGTTTTAGGGTAATTTAGTATTATTATAATATTATTTTTTAACCCTTATTTACCAGATTTACCCTTAACCATGGTAAATAAAATATTTACCGCAGTAATTATTCAAAATGTCTAGAAATAAAAGTTACCTATTTACAAAATTTGAACATCCTGATTCCAAATATGGAATCCATTTTCCTAAATTCAAAACACAGAAGTGGCAGAAATTAATTTTAAATTAATTCCCGCTGTCAAAACAAAAAGCGTGTTTTTAAGAGATAATAACTATCAAAAGATTGACACTTGTTTATGTTCGGTTTAATTGTAAAATTATGTCCAATGACCAACATTATATTAAATGGTAAAAATATATTCTAAATATACTTTAAAACTAATAAAATTCATAATTTATCACTATTAATTATTTTGATTAAAAAAGTTGTTTTTAATTAAAATTTAGTAATTTTCACTATTCATCAAAATATGAAAGTTATCCGAAAAGTACCAGAATTTCACCTTAGGCTAAATTTGATATTCTGAATCCTAAAATGATGTCCATTTTAAAATATAAAATATATATAATTTCGAAAAGTAGGTATTACTATTCATAACGGCTAGTTTAATTGGTTATGGTGTGTTAGAACTCGGTGTTGCGTACAACACACGCTATCACATTAATCAAAGAGAAGCGTACCATAGAAGCTTGGGGTGTTACATCTGACATCGGGTACCCTAACACTTCCATATTATTGGTTTATATCACATATTTCTATGGCCATGCCTATCATGATGAACCATGTCACCTCAATATGAATACCTTATCTCTTATGTTATAGATTAACATCACCCCGTAAATTCATCCATTCCAAATCCAATAATATAAATTCCCATACATATATCAAATATCATAAGTAAATTTATCAAATGTTAAATCATATGTATATATATATATATAAAACATCATTTTTCCTTTCAAAATCATAAACAATCATCCCTTTCCATACTAGTCCATGGGTCAAAAATCCTCCATATAGATAATAAAATAAGGTTCACCTGTCATAATAGATAACAACTCATATCATTGTACACCACTTGAGGTAGAAATCATATTAACTATAAAATGAGAAATTTCAAACTGTAATTCCTACCCTTGGAAACATTTTTGTAAACTATGCATGGGGCTACAGGTACCCGAACCTGAGATCAAAAATCAATTCTCACAACATCCTATTGTCTGATCTACCATATCCAAAATTATAAGACCCAAAAATAGGTTAACTAATGTCATTTAAAAAAAATTGTAGAACCCTGACCCATTTAGCCACCCTAAATGTGCTGCGATCCAAGTTCTGTTGGGACTTATTTGTGCCTCCACACATGCCAAAGGCAGCCTACTAGTAGTGAGGGTGTAAAGTGGTGATTTTGGGGACAATATTTCATTTAGTGTTGTTAAACAAAATTTCTAATACCTATATGTCATTGGAAATAAAATAACTATCATACATTGGACTAGTAACCTGCCCATGGTGGAAGTACAAGAAAAAATTGTAAAAGAAGTAATAACAAACAATCTCATCACATAAAATTTTAAAAATTAAAACATCACATGATATAAATTATATTACATTTATTAAAACATATCAAAAAATAAAAAATGTAAAGGGGGTCACCCATGGACAACCTCAGAATATATATATATATATGTATATATATATAAGTATGAAAATAAATAAAAAACGATTCACCGTAATATCATGTTTATGAAAGATCCCATGGACCATGTCCTTCGATCGCATGATAACTCAATCACCAATACCTATATATTATGTTTGAACCTTTACATAAATAAAAATCCATAAAGTCTACAAATGTCTTGATGGAACCATGAAGAGGGCGAGAAAAAATAACAATATTCTACCACTAATGTGTGCATATCATACATTTTTTATTTCGTAGGTGTGAAATAAAATTAAATAAAACAACAAATCATATCATATTAATAAAAATTATTAATTTTTTCTCAATAGACACAAGGATTCAATCACCTAATTTGACCATTTCCTATATAACTGCATTGAATGTGATCAATGTCTTAAAACCACGGAATCCATAAATGGGAACATTCCATGTGAACCCTCAGGTTACACGTCTAATAAAATCCTTTGGATCCTTTTTCCTACAGAATCCTCATTTCCACCATTATATAACATCCTTAAGGCACTCCCCGAATAATCACTTCCTGGTCTCAAACAACTCAACTCATAAAAAGCCCCATTGTCTCATGGTTCGATGTCCGAGTCACAATGATACATGTCCTATAAATAATTACATCATCATCCCAATATTCGGCATCCCATGTAATAAATATTTTCATCTTAACATTTACATTCTATCCCAATAGCCTCATGTAAAGTGTGCATAATCCCCCAACTGACAGTCTCTACACCATCGATCGATGGATCATCATCATACCCAAGTCATTCTATTAAAATTACATCCAAAAATATTCTAAAGGCGCATCTAATGGAGGACTATAACATAATTACTATTTAATACCACCTCATCAACTTAGACATTCTATGTTAACAAGAATCCAATTTTTTAATTGTCTATCACAGGTGAGAAGAATCACCAAATAAGTCCCTAATCCACATATGCTGACACATTGTGCCCACAAGACTATTTTAAAAAAATTATTATCATCACCATCTCATATCAATATGTCCATTCCTAAAACATGATTTCCACTCTACCTAAAACAGATTACCAAGTCTACCATCCTATGAGCAACATCACTCATGAAAACCTCGATTACACAACCTAATGGTCACATCATCTCATCTCAAATAGTTATCACCACTTTGATCTTCAATCCAATCTCATCCATTTCATAATGAACCCATAACTGGTAATTCATATATATATATATAATAATTAGATTTAATAAAAAACATCCATGCCTTTTCTCTCCAAATTATAAAGCCTCTCACTAGGCTCATAGAATTTTTTTTGTCTCTATTGATCATCATTAGACAAATCTAATGGGTTCAATTTGATTAGTTAAAACAAATATTTAATTTGTGGGATCTCACTCAAACTACCTAATAATGATCTCAAGAACACACCACCCAATATCACTTGAAATATAATGATGATAGATGAAAACAACCTACCTCATGTTGGAATAAACATGCACGCCTGATCATATCCACTAAGACAAAAACAATTTAATCAAATCAACATTTTAAATGAACACCTTAAAATAGGTTATGAAGCCATGCATTGATTTAGAACTCTTTATGGAAAGAGAAAAGAAGGCATGAATAAATGTGATTAAAGGTATTATCTTCGAATTTATAACACACATGATAGATCAAGAACCTGATCTCGAATGTGAAGATTGATAAAAATACCTTGAGGGGATTAATTTAGTAGAACCCCTAGTTCATGCAGCTAAAATGGGGGAAAAGGGATGAGGAAATATAAATAAGGACTCAACAGAATCTTATTTATTTCATTCTATTAAATATACCACATGGTTTGAAAACTATGTGAAAACTGTGTAGATCCTACAAGTTAATATTAATTCCTGGCATATTCAGCTTGCATAGTTTTTCCAAACCATGCTGATCCTATGTGTATCCACTAGTTATGCGGAACTTGGTGTGTGTATTTTTCATTTCTTTACAAAAACCATGAAAAATCCATGCATATACATTTATAAAAAGTGCATATGTTCTATCATTTCCAGGAACCACTCTTTTAAAATTTAACAACCCATGCATGATGCATTTGGAGGGTTTCATGGTTACTCTAGGAAGTGTTCATGGTTTTTCCAAAAAATGCACCACAATCTGTTCACCTATCAATGTTTTGATTTTAGGCCTCTCATTCACCCAAAACCCAAAAACACACTAATTAACTATTTTATCGTTAAGTACTATCTGAAACAAATTATTTGGATCAATGAAACTATTTAAATTTAGTTATAATAAACAAGAATTTTTTTTTAAAATCTATAAAACTATGAAAATTAATGTTGGTTGAGGATTTAAAACCACTATAAAAACCCAAGATGCTAGGCCCCACCCTTAAGCAAAATTTTGAATCCAAAAATTCCTAGACAATCATGGTCTCCACACTCAAGTGGATTTTCATAAACTAGCATCATATTAATCGATCATTCCCATAAAAATTTGTGGAGTTTATAAAAACCAATGTGGTCTAACCAAATGGGTGAAGTCAACTATTTCCTTAAAGGTTGGAAATTATCAAATGAATTTGAAAATTTCATTTTGTGTGGAGATTTTTATTGAGTTATGGGACGTGAGTAGTAGATTTAAGTATTTAAATTCTTTTGATATATGTATCTATATGAGGATTAAGGATCATGTGGTGTCCCATGTGTTCAAGACTTCATTGAGAGAAAGAATGATTTTTCATGTTAATAGAAGTATTAACAATAGACCATATAGGTTGTATACCTATGCTTAACTCCATAGATTTTCAAGATGGATGAAAGATTTTTTTTCTATGGGATTCATATAATTAACCTCATTTCAAGATAAAATCCATGAAGATCATTTCTTAAAGATAAGGGGGTTTTAAATTAAAAACCCACAGGGATTATTCTCTAAAATGATAATGAAATATTGGTAGGTTGAAGCCACACTATCCAATTTTGTACCATTTGATGGGAGGGAATTATTATTTGTTTTCATACTATTACTTGGTAAGATCTTATCCCTGATATTTGTGATGTTTTGAAGTGATTTTTCCAGTTATTATATTATAAAAAAAAATTAGGTTTTTTATAATAATGGAGATTTGGTGGCCTTCAACAAGTGAGATTTGACACAGATTTATTTTTAGGAAATGAAAAGTTGTATTTAAATTTTAATCATGAAAAAAATATAAAAACATATTATTATTGATACCCATATATTATAGGGTAAAAATATGTGTATATATATTATATTTTATACAATTTTAGGTCATTTTAAACCATATCGTTTTAGTTTAATCAACGACAAAGACATTTTTACCTTAACCATGGTAATTTATTTATACTATTTGTATTAATTTTTTGAGCCAAAATATATTTTGAAATTAATATTAAATATAAATTATCATATTTAATAAATATTAATATATTTTTAATAATTCAATTTAAATAAGTGGAAACATTTAAATAATAATTTAATCCCATACATGTGATCAGAAAATGGGGTTTCAATGTAAAAATGTTCAAAAGATTACAATGCTTTTATATCAAATTTCAATGTAAAATTTTATCCAGTGATGTAAATTCAATTAATAGATAAATAATAGAGTAATTTTAATTTAAAATTAATTTAAATATAATTTATCTTTATAATAATATATAAATAATGGCAGTTTTCAATTAAAAGTCAGCATTTGTCACTATTCCTGAGAAATTTAATCCTTTAAAAAATTTATCAAAATGGTACACCAAGATAATTTATTTATTATAATTTCAAAAATAAATTTTATCATATTAAATTATTTTATAATATTGTCCAAAATTAATTATAAAATAAATTTACAAAAAGGTGATTTTTTTTTGAAAAATTCACTTTTATGTGTAAAATTGGATTTAATATTATATTTTATCTAGAAATGACATTATATGATTGTTATAAGGAATATGGAAAATATATTATATATATTAAACTAAAATAATAAAACCAAATAGTTTTTTATATTTATTAAAGAGAATCAATTTTTTATAAAAATTGTTTTTTCCAAAACTGATTTTATTTGTTTTTAAATAGTTTTTATATTCATTTTTAATTAATAGGTCCCCAAAAAACTCATTTTATATACATGTATGAATCATATATTTTAATTATTTATTTTACCCTACTCATACCCTCTAATTCAATGACTACGTGATAACTATCATATTATATAACAATATACTAATAATATGTCACCATTTTGTTGAACTCAATGTTGCATGTAACGAAAGATAAACTCAGTGTTATGTGTTACACAAGCCAAATATATTTTTGTGTGTTACTGAAGACATACTCAGTGTTCCTGGAAACATAATCACATCACATTATTTCATGTAATGAAATCTAAACACGATATTGCGTATAATGAAAAATATAAAAAGATGAATTTATTTTCGAAATATTATTTCAAAATTCACTAGGTGTTATAGGTGATGTATGATTTGGGTATTGTTTTAACTATCGAATTCTTCTCATTATCTCTTTTGAGTGAATATCATATTATCATGTATCATTATTCCTTCATTGATTTGCGGAATAAGTATTTCTCTCATGATTCTTATATAATTCCTGATGCTAGTCAATAATATTTGCGGATTGGGAACACCCACTGGGCCACGTGAGAGTCATATCAGATATCCAGGTACCATGGTATCCATGATGGATTGTCATAATAAAAGAACTACAAGTCATTCCAGATATCTATGTTTTTATGAAAACTATAATGATTAAAAAAGATTAACCTCTATGTAAAAATCATACTTTAATGTCTAAATTATCATCCAAAGTACATGTTAATCCATTCCAAAAAGATTTATCCTTAAAACACATCCAAAAGAAATATGGAAAAATAATTAACCAAAAACATTATAAATAATCTTACTAAATTTTAGAAATAAACTTATCAGTAATCCCCTAATCAACATAATGTAATTATTAGCATTGGATACCCAGATATGTGAATACCATGATCATATATAGGGATAAAACATTGTAATAACCTACATTACTATAGAACCATTATGAAAACATGCTTGATTTAGAAAACTATATCTCTCCTCATTCCTTAAATAAATTAATTTATTATTGAATATATTCTATAAATATAAAAATGTTGTAAAGCCCATAAAATATAACATAAACCACATTTTCATGATATCAATAATCAGTTCCAAATTCATATATTAATGTTATATTTCCCTTAATCATGATATATCCAAAAATATATTTTTATCATTAAATTAGTTTTAACGGTCATAAATAACATTCATTACATTCTTGATTTTTTTTTAATAAAAAACAATATATTAGTGATCTATGATGTTTCCTGCAACTTATAACGATAATATAATCATAAAAATATGCCTTCTACAAAATTATTGAATTCCAATACATAAATAATTCAATCATTTCACATTATCAATCATTATAACCTATTGCATTCCTTTTTCTAAGAGTTCAGATTTGTGGTTTGACATTGAATTGGATAATTCCCATATTCCCCACACAATATACAATGAACTATGAATTGTACCACATGATAAATTTTTTATCCCTACATAAAACAATCCCTTTTTACTTGAAAATTAATTATATTATTATTTTACTCTCCACACATAAAATATATTCTCATTCCATTGCGAAATTCCCTTGAGTGATTCTTCTCACATTATCCACATATTGGAAACATATTCTTATTTCCACCACGGTCTCCACAACCTTATATCTCAGAAAAATCAATTATTTTCTTTTATGATATATTTATATTTGGTTAAGGTGAATGTTTATAATAATATATCATGTTAATTAATTAGTCCTAATTACAATATCATTCACTATAAAAAGAATCAAATTTGGTGACTTACTTCAAAAAATTAATTATAATTTCAAGAAAAATATTTTCAGGGAACATTGGAAACCTAGTACATGATATAAATGGAGTATCATACCTCAAATGGGAATACATGATCATTCCAAATAGAAATAATAAAATTTGAAAGAATAAATCTATATAATTTTCCTTGTATATATGTTACCTATATGTCTTTATTTTTCTTTAAAAACTCCTCAAATTGTAAGGGCATATTTTACTTTTCCCTCACATGTTCATCCAAGCATTTCCTTGCATTGTTTATTCCACATTTAAAATTTTAATATGTTTATCAATCCATAGAATATGTTATTCATATAAATTTTCATGCAGTTATATTTAAAACAAATGATGAGCATCCTCCTAACAGGTGATGATCTTCAAAGAGTCCTCTTGTATATCTTTATTGGAGTGAATGGGAATCTCTTGAACATATGTTTCATTAACAACCACCTATTTATCACCCTTTGGGGAATAATTAGAAGTGTGATATTTATTACACTACATAATAATTTCCAAGATAACATCATAATCCATTATTTGACTGGCCTCGTGGTTGTAATGACCCTTTAGCACATAACATTCCTACATTTGGTTAATATCTCCCATTATCTCCCACATATTCACTTTTCCATTTGGATATCGACCTTCAGTATCTTGATAATTAGGGGAGAAGGTTCAAATTATCTATTTAGACCCTGATTTTGAGGCCTATCACATCTACATTGGTTTAGAAAGCATGGACTATTACTTCTATCCATTACCCTTCTTCTTCTTTGAATGAATGAAGCTTCCTGAGGCTCGAGTCTCGAGAACCCTTCTTCCATTTTTCCACTTTGTGCTACAAGGCCATATATCTATATCCCCCTCCATACTGCCACAATAAAAATAAATAAATCCATCCTCACTTGATTCATCCCATGACATATATTGACCATCCATGCATACTTCTAGGCATTCAGGTTATCTCTAGAGTCAGGTTGCCATTTTCCAGGGCTTCAAACCAGTTTCCAATATAGGTCATCAACATCTTCCTTATAAGTTTAGGGCCTTTATCATTCACCCTACCATATGAACCCTACATTATTAAATCCTATATGTTAACTCCAATAGAACCTCCCTTGGTTAGAACCTATATTAATGATTCATTTTTATGATCATTTCATGAGTGCACAACAGCAAAATAAGATGATGAATTACATGAAAAGAGTTTTTATTCCATGAATGCGCCCACTCCATCACTTCCCACTATTGATAATGGATGTTGAATAGGATTATGTTCCAGATCATTCCTATTCCAGTTAAAAATATAAATAACATTTAGATTAATATTCCTATGAATTTCCTCCTCTTGGATTGAGTTTTTATAACTTAACCACCAGTACACTTTTTTACGGTGATTCCAGTTGAATATTTTTTTAGAAGATCATATTTCTTATAACATTCTTTAAAAAGAAGATGAAATGTTATAGATGGATGGCCCAAACACTTTCATGAAATATAAAAATATTTATAGGATTCAAAAACTATATCGATTTTACATATAAACACTTTCCATAAAAAACCAATATAAATTTAAATTTTTTATTGGATAAATAAAATTAATCAACCATACGTGGGGAAATAAGTTGAAAAAATTCTCTCGTTCCACTATCTGAACACAAATACTGACTTGCCAGATTTTTTAGAAAACAAATGATAAAATGTTTTGAATATGTAGTTTTAATTCTAGATGACTCACCCACAATATTAGTGTATAAATATAATAATTCATGTAGAAGTGATATAACCACTAAAATTTGTATAAATATATACCATTTCAGGTGGGAGTAGAAATGGACCAATCAAAAATTAGGTCCTTCGATGTAGTGAATAATAATATTATATTCTGTTTATCGAAGTGAACGAAAACCCTTTTATCCTTTCAACCATAGAATAAAAATATGAATATATTGAAGGTTTCAACTAGAGGATGATAAGATCTGACTTCATCCACCTTGTTTTGGTCCAGATGACCCGTAGATTCTATGAACTCTTAGGTCAAGATCGATATATATGGTGATACATCGTAATGTTCTTGAACCTTCAATTTTTTTGATATAACATGAAATGGGGGTTAAAAAGTGGGATGATTGAATGAATAAATGTTAGGTGGACTAGCCTTTTTAAGAGATACAAGCCAATATTCCCACACCCTCTGATGAGGAGGGGGTTGGGACTACCGTCAACAAACTAGGACATCGTTGAGGGGAGTGAAAGAAGTAGAGTAGTGAGTTACAATATCATTACATTTAATTTCTCATCCACACATTTTTCGTCATATTTAATGTTAAATTTGTTTCTATTGGTTCTTTCCATTGTCTAAAACTAAAACTGACTGTGTGAGAAAAAATAATTGTACTTGAACACCACAAAATAGTGAGAAATAATTAATATGATGCCTAAATCATGACACATTATTTTAAATATACAACACCTTATGTTTATCCTAGGTCATACACTATCATAATATATTCAAATAATCCATAATGGTTTAAAAATGAATAGTTAATTTATCAAATAATATCTCCTATGAGTGCCAATATATAAATATAGTAGGGGAAGACTCACAGTGAACCAGAACAATGGACAAGATATATTCAACCAAATATTTTCATGGTTATTACACCTAGATGAATATCATCCAAAACAACAATTAAAAAAATTTATTTCGAGTAATATCACATAATATCTTAGTTACAAAAACCATAGGATGTAATCCATAACATATAATTATACACATGGTTTTCAACAATGATTTTTAATCCAAGATTATAATGTTTATCTAACCGTTATTATGATACCAATTATAGTGACCCATATTTTTAATTTATAGATATCCCATTTTAATATATTAAAACTCATTATATAACATAATTATCCATGAAATAATTGTATAGGTATAGTGCCAAAGAAAATATAGATACATGAAAAAATGGTTCATAAATGAATTACATAATCATTCACTTAGATCTTCATAACTATCATACTTATTAATAACATCACATATAAAATATTTACTCAAATCCTCGGGAATAAATATATAAAAAAGGGTGAGATCAAATTATAATTATGGGTAATAAACAGATATAACAATATTATCCTGAGCATAACATGAGAATTAGGGTATAATGACATGAGGATAAATTTTGTTATTTTTACCCTAGATATCATGGATCATAATACTATGTCATTGGATACAGATTGATAGTTAAAAAGACATGAATCATAAAGGGATCAAAGAACACAATCCATGAAATCATAACATGGGAATAAGACATAAATTATTGGCATAAAATAATCATAGAATAGAGTATCCATAGTGTCTAAGGCTCTCTTAAATGACTATAATCGTAGATTGTATTCAATCTCTAACCAATAATATTAGTCGAGAATCATTCCCAAGACATTATTTGTTGACATACCACCTTATTAAACATGGTTTCATGACCTAGTACAGTATTGTTTATCTTTTGTGATATCAATAATTATCCAATGCAATGGAAGGAAAAATAATATAAAACCAACCCATATGTGTTACCCATGATCATAAATCATTCATTCTATCAGAACTCATAAAAATAATGGGGTTTATAATAATTTCATCTTATAATTTCCCATAAATAATTTATTTTTTTCATAAACATTTCATCAATTCATCACACCATAACCTGTGGAAATGGAACAATATTCATAAAAAAATTTCATCATGATCATAATATATATATGGAAATAATAAGTGTGGTATACTTGGATCATATCCCTAGTAAATAATAAGTGAAATCAATGGTTTTTGGTCCATTATTAAAATAGATACACTTAATATATCATTAAAAAATTATTTTAGAAAATATCCAATAAACATTAAAATCCCATTTGAAAAACATTAAATTTAAAACATATTGTAAAGAAAATATTATTTGAAAATAAATTTAGATTAAAATAAATGAATTTTTAAAAATTTGATCAATCATGAAGGTGTGAAATTCTGTTCATGTCATGTAAATTAAAATAAAACATTCTATTCACATATTCATAAAAAATCCAACAACCGATTTATCTAACAAATACAAGAATATACGTTTAGTTTTTTTAAAAAAGTAAAAAATAATTGTAAATGATTTTATAAAATCATAGGATAATTGTAAATACATTTTATAATCTTTTTTATAAAACATGTATATGGAAGGAATTTTTTTTTGAGTGACGAATGAAATAAATTCGATTTTTCTTAAATACCAATTTTTTTCGAGAGTACATTAGATTATATGAATGAATTGAAAACATGTCATTTCATGATATTAATAGAGCATAATATACCTCCTATATTTTTTTATATAGAAAATATTATTTTCTTATTATTACATAATCATAATGAATCCAAAATAATAAATTTATGGTAACATAAAACCCTTACATCTTTAGTAATGTTTGAATCATAAGATCAATGAAATATAGAAAATTATATGGAAATTTTAATCAGAATAAAATTCATAAGAATCGGTATAATATAAATTAATGGGAAGTATATACACAATATAAAGGAATACGTGGTGAATATTTCCCATGTCTTATAAAAACAATTGGGAGATTGAAATCCCTCACCTCTAGTCTGAATTCTTTCAAACATGTTTGAAAATATAGTATAATAAATATAGATTTATTATAAATATATTATATAAATAAATAATATACATATTAAAATATATTATTTACATATAACTTTTTATCACAAGATTATTGGAAAATCATTTTTAAAATTTCAATTTCACGTGACATCTTCTTCTTATTTTACCTATATGTTTAGGTTTGGTAGTTCTGATCCTTGTAATTTGATCATGGTTTGATAATATCTAGAATGTTTATTGTTATATATATCATATATATTCATTATATATATATATATTTTTATTCATGATATATATATATATATATATATATATATTCATCCATAAAATTAGATATAAAGAAATTAAGTACACTGTTCATCAATATGGTGGGTCGTACGGATTCATGAACATTGCTTTCACTTTTCAACTCATGGAAGTAATGAAAATTAAATAATAAATAACCCTTTCAGAATCATTATTATTTAATATAAATCATATATATTTATTAAATCCATCACTATAAACATTCATGTAGGATGGATATAAATAAATAATCACATCACTTCAGGGAGGAGGTAGTACACATGTACGCATGAGCGACATTATCATTTTCCATTTGATTGAAATTTGAGAAGGTAGAAATGATATTATAATTCTAGAATGAATCTTATGTAATAAATATTATAAATAAACATTAAACCAACATTTATCATCATCTATAATAGATAGTAATTAGGAATTAATTGTATCACTATGTGGGTATGGTAAGTCATATATATGGACGAGCAATAATTTCACTTCCCATTTGATTTGAAATATGGTTAATAAAAGTGATTTCACAATAACAATAAAATTTAAGTACATTTAGTTAAAAAAATATATTATTTGATTAGTTATATAACACATTTATGTGAGGTAAAAGATAAATTAAAAATGAAGTTATCAGTTAATGTTCTTTCAGAATCTTTGAAACAACTCCTTTAAATCACCGCTTATGTGTCCAATGGTTTGTATTTTGGGAAGATAAGAACATCTAAAATTTTTATAAGTATTCTGATGAAGTGTTATTATTAATTTAGTAGATATATGGACCACATATCTGTGGATAAGTTAACAGAGGTGTTCGATTTTACAATTGAGGTGAGGGGAAGTTTTGGATAATAAAATAAAATAAAATTAATTTTGATGTAAAAATGGATATAAATTGATAATATTTGAAGAAAATATTTGAATGAGTAGAAATAATTTTATAAATTTAAATTTTTTCAACATTGGATCCCATATGTATTTTTATGTTTTCTTCTTGACCATAAATTTAACATTTTAAATTTTTTGACAATAACAATATTTATTGTTATCAAGGGTTTAATATAGTTACTATATGATGAAATGAAATCATAAATAAATAATTTTATATTTCTATAAACCATATAAAATTTAAATGGTTGAATATAATTTTTTGTAGAAATTTTAAAATAATTTAATAAAATATTATTTATTATAAATATTAACTGATGTGAATTTTGGAATTATTCAACTATTTTGAGGTTTAAAACTACAAAAATAATGAATTAATTCAAATTAAATGAAAAAAAATATATAAACTATTTAATATTTATTTAAAAATTATGGAACCAAACATATCTCTCAAATTATATTATTTTGAGGGGTTTTTATATTATTTTTTCAATTTTCTTCATTGATTGATAAAGCACATTATTTGTGTTACATAAGTATTTAATTTAATTTTATAATTAATAAAAATAAAGGTAAATTACCACTATTAATATATATAATTTATTCATAAGAATAATATTTATAATTGATTATATCATATATCTATCACATTATAAAAAATTTAGTCATTATAAATAAAATGAGAATGACATTTTTTACTATTAAAAATATAAATAAATATAGTTGTAAAATTGTGGAAAAATGAAAAAATTCCATATATTTGAATTTTTTATAATTATATATGATATATATTCATTAACTAAAATTTAGGGAAGAGTTAGATTTATTTTTTAATCCATATAAAATTGTGTGTTACTTAAACTAAAAGATTTTCCCTTTTTATTGGTATCAAAATATCTAAAATTAATAATCATAATTTCCAAAAATGAAAGGGTCATATTTTAAAAAATTTGGACCCCATGATTAATAAATTTAATCCACTTTAAATTTTTTAATTTTCTATGTGAATGAAATTGATTTTAATATAAATACGTAAAACACAAGAAAACACATTTAAAAAAAAGTTCTTTTTACGCCCAAAAACATATTCGTACCAAATTAAGGTATAATTACTCTTAAAATAAATATTATTTGATTAGAAATATGTTAATAAGAAATATATTAACTCGATATAATATTAATATCATAGAGTGGATTTCTAATGGAAAGAATAAGATAATTTAAAAAATTTGTATTTTTCACTAATCAATGAAGAAAAAAGCATTTCTTTAAAATAGAAAAAATTTTGCAAAAAACGTAATTTTTATATGATTACTTATAATTTAATAACCTTTTAATATAATTTTTCAAAAATGTAAGGAAATTTATTATAATTATTCTTTTAAAAAAATAAATAAAATCTATTTTTTATGAAAATGTGTTGTTTGATGTATAATATGTATTTAATAAAAATTTAGTACTTATTCATCTAAATTTATTAATAAAGTCATATTGAGTATAAACATTATATTTAATTAATAAATTAAATAATCATATTCCTACCCATCATTTTAATTATTAGGTTATAATGGTAATATATTATTATTTTATGTTTCCTTTAAACATTTTTTTTTGTGTAAAGAAAAATATAAAATAAATAAAATTAATTTTGGGATATCTATTTCATAAAACTAGATGGTTTTACGTAGGTTCCTTAAGAAATAATATTTATGTTACCCTTACAAGAACCCTTATAGATTGAATAACCAACATAGATAATTTAAAAACAATTTTTCAGAGAACATAATCATTAAACAATCGTTTAGAGAATTATAACTCGATCACCATTAATCATAAATACTATCCAAAAAGTATGAAATATATACCAATTCCACAATTTTCATCAACAACACAAAAAAATCAATGAAAAACATAGGTAAAAACTTACAAGATTATGATATATATAGTTATTTTAAAAGAAAATTTTCAAAACAAAAATTTCCTTAAGAAGGAATATAAGTGTTTTTTTTGAATAAAACATTAAATATTTTGAATTAATAGAAATATAAAATAATTTTTTCGTTATGTGAAAAGATAATTTTTTAAATATTAGTTAAAAACATGTATTTTCACAATGTAAGTAATGTTAAGAATTACGTATGAAATATGAAAAAAAAAAATCCAACTAAAGACCATTGAAATAAAGTCATAGGAGAGGTAACATTAACCATTAATTTATTTATTTAATGATTAATTCATACAAAAAACAAAATATTATTACTGGAAAATTATGAGAAATAAAATTAAAACATTTTAATACTATATTTTAAGATATTAAATAAATTACATTGATTTTAACTTATCATGTACATTATGTATCATCCTGAATAATTATTTTTTAAAACTAACTAAACTAATTAGAATATTTTTCATGTTCATTATAATTTTTTTCCTTTCATTGTACTTATTATCATTTCTTATGTAAACTTTTGATTATTTAAGTTAGCTTCTTATGTTTTGATGATATTTGGTTCATAAGTCCAACATGAATTCACTCAGTCGACTATAGTAAACTATATCATGATTATATCATTTATAGAATCATAATAATGATATAATAATTATTTTTTAATTAATTATTAAATTTGAACCAAATATATATGAAAAACATGTATTACGTTTGATAATGAAGGTGATAGTATCTATGTATGCATGAGTAACGCATCTATTTTTTAAAAACATGAGGTAAATAAGGTAATTATTATTTTATCATTTAATGAATATAATTCTATGAGGGATATCATGTTATTTATTTTAATACATGTAGACAGACACACACACACTAACCATGTGATACGAGGATGAAAAATAAAATACATAAGTTCGTGAGGTGGTACTCTCCATGTAAACATGATTTTTTTTTTAAATTTTCATTGGTTGGTAAAGAATTAATTAGAATATTTATTTACCAATAATTTAATATATATCATATTATTTAATTTTGATCTATTATAATGAAAAACCACAAAATATGGCAATTAAATTTGTAATACCTCATGTTATAAATCAATAGTCCACACACATGCTGAAATGATGTTTTTTGTAACATTAGATGGATATGTAGATGAAATAGGGTTATAAAAAACAAATAATATCATAATAGTATATTTTTTATAATTAATGTTTTCATTTAAATTGTTATGATATGTTTTAAATATGTAAGGGAATAAATAAATAGAAGACACTCTCCTAATAATTATACCTCTTCATCAGAAAAAATCATTATGTTTATACCTAAAGAATTATTATTATGGTATTATGATAAAATAA
Organism: Viscum album; assembly: GCA_963277665.1. Taxonomy (NCBI): domain Eukaryota; kingdom Viridiplantae; phylum Streptophyta; class Magnoliopsida; order Santalales; family Viscaceae; genus Viscum; species Viscum album. Next base: position 1,057,211,321 of record OY728146.1, on the reverse strand, counting down.
TAATAGGAAATTGTAATTATTTATAGTAAAGTATTTGGGTAGTGTTTTTCTACGCTATGAGGATCATGACATTTGAAGAAAGAATGATAAGTGGTGCCCTTTTATAAGTAGAGGAGATGAAATGCATGAGATATTTTAAATTTTATAATATATAATGTATTTCATCAGAAAAATGGATCTAAAATGACTCATATTCAAAGAGTAGATGATATAGGATTTAAATATGAAAATAAATTAATTCAGAGATGTTTTAGTTCATTTTATCCCTCATCATTTTAGTTTTATCCCCTTTAACATGTTTTAACTCATTTCAATGTAACTTAATTTTTAAGAAAACTAAATATTGATTATGAAAAAAATGGATGCGAAATAATTAATAAACTTTCAAATATTTATTCCAAATATGAATTCTATTTTTTTAATTTAAAATTGTATAATAGTTATAAATTAATTAAAATAAAAACCCACAAAACCTGACAAAAAAGAGTTTTCATAGAAAATATATTTTTAATTATAATTCTTTTATTCCAAAAATAAAGTTAAATGACTATAAAAATGATATTTATTGGAATATTTTTAATGAAAAATAAATAATTAAATTATAAAACCATTATAAATATAATGAGACTATGAATAATCATGAACAAATAATTTATTTTCCTAAATAATCAACATCTTTCTAAAATTTACCGAAAACATTATCTATTGTAGGAAATTCACTAAAATTGACTCTATGATAATTTGTAATTTATACATTGAAAAATGATTTACTTTTTTCAAATTTGAATTTTAGAATTTGAATATTAATTTTTTCATCCAACCATATGATGCAAAATAAAAAATTTAGATAGAACGAAACTATTTTCATTTTGGCTGAGAAATTACATACTATTCTTATAGATAATAAGAATCCATGAAATATAATTAATGAATACTCATATTTAATGGAATGGATATATTATTAATATTACATCTGTTTTCACATGTTTAGTATGGAATTAATCTTGCTAATTTGTTTTAGGAAACTTTTTAATTGAATGTTACTTCATGTATTGAGTCCAAAACATTACTTATATTTTGGGTATTGTATCAAAATCTATATGCACAATTTACTAATTTTTTTTCGAATCATTTCAATAAGTAATTGTATTTAAAAATTCATTTGTTTCGAATGCACTATCATTAGTAATATTAACTAATTCATTAACATTAATTTTTATATCAATTAAAAAATTCATTTTCACTATAATATGGGTTGATACAGCACTATCAATAATCCAAATCTAGATACTCTTTGAACAAAATTAGATAAATATCAGATAGGATGGAATTTTATTTCATTTTATTTTTCTTCAATTTTATTCTAAAATTATTTTAATTATATTATTGACACTGCTCGTTCTCTACATTTAAAAATGTGTAGTCACATTTCTCTTATTCCAAGGAGGAAACAATTTCCAATTTGATTCATGTACACTTTTATTACATCCTCTTACTTTTTTACTTCCATGTTAGTTTTTTTCATATTATTTTATTTAATCATCAATTTTTTAACAATAATTTGAATAATTAATTTTCAAAAATAATTTTCTGAGTTATAGAATATGTTATCACCATCACAAAATGGATTTTAATCATATATAATTTGACATTGTCAAATGCATCATTATAGTATGACATTGTGTAAATTAAAAATCTAAATGATTAGTACATTGTAAATGGGAATATATTTTAACGACAATTTGATATGTCCATAATTGAAAAATTTCTCTATGATCATTGATATTCTATCATTGGATAAGTTATATCTCTAACCTTTTTCTTCCCTTCATTATTCATGTTCATTATCAGTGTTTTTGATGATTTAACATCATTTTCATGTCCACTTTGGCACTTTTAGTTGGAACTTTGATCGTTTAAATTCCTCTTAATACTCCATGATAAATTATCAAAACTTTTTTAAAACAATACATCAAAAAATATTATAAACTATAACATATTATTAGATCCTCTTGATTAGGTTATAAATTCAATATTATTACTCAGCTTTCCAATTTTCAAATCAAGGGAGTCAATATAATGTTTTCTCTTATTGACGTAGGTGTTATGTTATTTTAGTAAGGTTATTTTCCTTAATACATATGTCATAGTGTAATACATAGTCATGTTATATTTTATTCTATACATTATTCCATTGAATATCATATACCGTGGTAGTTATTTTCATAATGTTTGGTAATAGTGATGCCAAGAAACTATATTTATTATGATGCATTTTAGGATTCTTATGACATAAAATATTTAGGGGTTGTTTTTCAAGATTTATTTGTCATTAGATCACAGTAAGATGTATGTTTCATAAGATAAAATTCATGGGAGAGTGAAAAATTCAAGAAAGTAAAGAAGGAATATGTGAAAAAAATATTTATAAATGTGTTTAGTAAATATTGAATAAATTCATGGTAAAATCTAGTGTTTCATAACAGAATTATATAATCCAACGAATATCATTGATATGGTTGATTTTCATTCTATGTTTCTTGTTGAAACATTATCTCCATTGAAGCTCTATTTATTTTTTTTAAATTTTCCCAATTAGGTACTAGTATACTATGGATGTGATGATGAGCTTTCCCATACGGTAGATGATTCTATGAACTCAGGGATAAACCACATTGAATTGAGTCCACTGTATGCTTCGTAGGGATCTTTACGAATAATATTAGTCAAATGTAGTTGTAATGGAATTTATGGTGTAAGTTACACCAAATTATCATCATTTTATTTATATCATGGTTATGGTTTCATAGAATGATAGGTAACAGGGTTATGGATTTATAATCGTTTTTTATTGATTGAGTGTTAATGAATGCTAATAAATCCAAAAATATTATCAAATATTTATTATACAATTTTATTTTTGAAATCATTTTCTTTAAATGAAAAGAATTTGATATCATTTTTAATATCATATTCTATATCATTGAAAAATACCGTCATTTTGTACTTACATGTTTTGGGGTATATTATATCATATGCTTATAATGGATAGTAAAAAAATTATATATGATATCAAATTTTGTGGAATATTTCAAGTACATTGGATTTGGTATGTCATAAAATATATATATGGAACTAATAAATAATGATAGAATCGATTGGTAATATTTTATTTTATAAAAATAAAAAATTGTATCTCTAGGTATATATCAGACTCAGGCCTGAAAACATTCTCCATGTGTCCTACATTTATCTCTTATTATTATAGTTATTAGATATAATTCATAAAACACTATGTTACTCATTTGTGGGCCACTGTGAACAAGTTTAACCGTACAAAACGGTCAGGCCACTTGTGTAATATTTCATAGACACCAACAGTGTGAGATTACCATTATATAGTTTTAACCATATTTTGTTATTGATGATGCACATAGTTAATAACATGTTATTGATTCTCTAAGGCATACCATATGACATGAAACTATGCACTATGAACTTTATATATATAACCACTGCATAAAAACACAGTCTAGATTTATCTATCCTAATAAATGACTTAGAACCGTTAATTTTTTTAGCACCATTATCTCATGAATCACAACATAGTACTCAATATGTATCGTTAAACATGATATCAAAAATATTTTTTAGAAAATATCAATTATGAATTGAATTTTATGGTTTATAAAAAAAACTAAATGATAATTAATGATAATATGAGCTATTTATCAAATTATTAATGGGTTTACAGATTAATTAATTACATTATTTTTAAAATTTTTATCTATTTTTTATGAAACATTAATTAGATCAATTTTTACAAATATTAATTAATAAATACCATTGTAAATACATGTGAAATTACTTTTAATTTATATATATATTATCGTAACTATAATTGTAATTTTTAATGTGTCTTTAAATTATGAAATATGGGTAAATATAAAGTACTATATATTATTTATTATGTATTTATCAAAATAATTAATTCAAAAAGGTAAAATTAATATGATTTATTTGAAAAAATTATTTAAACAATATCATTAGATGTTTTGATAACCAGCATGAAAAATGTTGGAATAAAAGTAAATATTTAATTTTTAGATTATATAAATTTTTTGTATAATATAATTGGAATATAAAATATTATATTTCATATAATAATAAATATTAATGTAATATTAAATATAATGGTAAATTGAAGGTTATTTTTATTAATGTAAATATAAAATATATGTATACTTAATTAATGATTCACCACAATGCATAATAAAATTATAAAATATTCATAATTATTTTATTTATGATTTATTCATATATATTTATCTAATGTTAAATTTTATAAATTTTTATTTTCTTTAAATTTATAACTATATAATTTAATGATTTAATTTTATATATATTATCAATATGTGTTCATGATTTTGGTAAATGTTTTAAACTAATTATAAGTTCTCATAATTATATATAAGGAGTTACATTCTAGGTATGATAAATAATTCTATTTTCTTCAACCATGTTTTTTATTACACTATATGATATTATTGAATTTAAAAAATAATTGTAGTTTATATATACTATTTGATTTAATTATGACAAAATTTAAGACTCTCTTATATTAAGAATCATTATTTGTAGGGACTTTGTGCCTAACTACTCACTGACCTTCTTGCTTATGAATTGTCTAGAAATGTGGGAGTTGATTATCAATCACTCCAAGCATACTCATGTGGGGATTACTGATTTCATATCAATCTATGACTACATATTAAATAGTTCCATGTACCTTATAAATAATTTTCATTATTGAATTGTGTAAATATAGTTTCCTTCTAATATGTAGTAGTAACCAAAGTTATGAGTTGTTTAATGATTTATATATCAATATTGATTGAAAATACAAATTTCAATTGAATTAGACTATAATGTAAATCATTATAATAATTAATAAATTAATAGAATAATATGAAGAATGATTTTGAGATAAAATACCTTGAACACTTATACATGTTACATTCCCCCCACCACAATGGAGGGTAATTGTAATGATTGTGTTCATCCAAATGGTAATGTTAATTCCACAGTTAATATCATAATGATTATTCTATATGAGGAAAGACTATAATGAGGTGACCCTATGATTTATGTTCCCTAACATTTTTATTTTAGTTGTTTTATAGTTAACCAAGAAACCCTATTTGTTTGGGCATACGTGAAATAGTGTTGAGTTAATCTATATGATTTATGGTGTAAAGCATTCTATAATCCACTATTAAATATTTATATATACTATGACTCACATAACATACAACCAAAATAACTATAAATTTAGGTAAAAATGAGGGGTAATTATATAGTAAAATATAGATCTTATCCTTCTAATGGGTATGATGAATGTTGAAATGGGTCATCATTTTGGTGAGAAAACCTTTATTTAAATCCATTATTAAATTAATGTATAACATGATAGTTTTATGATAAAATATTTATATATGTAGAATTACGATAATAAAAAAAAATTTTGATAAATCTTAAAAAATTATTAATCCAAGAAACTTCTTAAACTAAGATATAAAGTGAATAATTGTTCTTAACCCTTGAGTAAAATTCTATGTATTAGAGAAAATCATTTCAGAGTAGTTAACCATTGAAGATTATTGTAACTCGAATATATATTCTTCAGGTAATAATATAATGATTCAACTTAGGTTTCAAAGAAATTATATGGAAATTTTCCTAAGTAACATTATTCACCACTTATATAAACTATATAATTGAGTATGACTTCATTCAAATAGAAGAGTCCTTCAGAATTGTTATGGATATGAAATTCATTCTAATTTCATTTTCAATAATTTTATAACAATGTTAATGAGTACATGAATTTCTTTACCTAGTTTTTTATTACTTTGAGGAAATATGAAATGTGCATGAAATATTTAGTTTGTTGTAATATATCAATTCTAAAAGTGTGAGAAAGTTAAAACCAAAGGATTAAATCTTATTTCTAATGACTAATATTTTTTATATGTGTAAATAATCATGAAACTGAAATCTAATGGGGTCATCTAAAATGATTGATAACATTTTAATTTGATCGGTATTGTTCATTCTATCTGAATGTGTTGGAGAAACTACATATAATGTCAATTTTATGTATTAGTTATATAAAAATAATAATATTATTTTTAATGTTATATGATTCCAATTTTATAATTTAAAAATATTTTAATTTTATAGGAATTCATAATAATGATATGAACTTAAGGATCTAGTATTTTACATTTTAATGATGAAATAATGTATTGTTAAATTATAGATTTTAATTTAATGGAATTAATAAAGAATATATGAATCTCAATTAATGACACATATTATTAATTTATTTTTCTTATTTTTTATGATAAATTTATTTATGATGATTTGTATAAAAAATATGAAATTTTAATCATGTTTTATAATTCATTACATTCTATAACATTTTCTGAAATAAATATATGTATTTTTATTTGTTTTCAATGACAAAAATGTTTATCTGATATGTTTATTAATATATGATGGATTGATCCCAATATAATTGGGTGGAATATTATAAACAATAATCTTGTGTTCGAGAAAATATTAGATACAATAAAATACCACACTTTATATGGAATAAAAAATTTATTTTTTTAAATATTCCCTCTGATGGAAATAAGTGTTATTTCCTAACAGAAATGGAGTTTGTGTATCTTCAAATGATATTATGATGATGATATAGTTTCTATAAATTTTGATCGAGTTTTTTTTTGAATAAAATTTCCTTAAATACAATAAATAAATAATTATTCTAGTGATGTTTCAAAATGAATTTGTATTTACATTTTAAATATTTTAGGTTATGATAGTAATGTTAAATAAAATTAATTTCATTTAGTTACTGTAACAAAGTAAAATTTATATCCAATGAAATATTAGGTACTGTTTTTAAGGAATAAAATAATGAGAAAATTACTGAAATAATCTCAAGGAAAATTTTTTTGAATGAAAGATTCCTGGAATGTTGGTGATGATTACATATATAGAGTTATATGAAGAAAAATATGATATTAATATTAGAAATTTTTCTTATTGAAGAAAATGATTTAGAATATTATGTTCAAGAATTTGAAACATAGGAATATTATTTATATGTCTCACAATAAATTGAGTTTCATTACATCATAGACATTACTCAAGAAAAGTGATCTATGGAATATTTTTTTTCAAATAATCACACAGAGATATTGAAGGTATTACATAATGATTTAATGAGTCAAATATAATACAAAAATATATAATATATAAGGATGATATAGATGTATATCAAATATGATATGATAATAAATGATCTCATGTATTCTCTGTTGAAACTAATAAAACATTTTAATAACATAAAATGAATCATTTTATAAAATTGGAAGAATCTATAGTATCTTCCATCATGTTGGTTGTATATATTTCTTGAAGTTAAATGATAATTAACAAAAAAAAATTGTGGGTTTGTGTTATCACTAGCCTATTTTTATCATTTAGTATTATAGGCTGGAATAAAATGTTATGTTTATAATGATTATAATTTCCTATAAATATAAAAAATATGATCACGAGGAACAAAATGAGCATTTTCTAATGGATTTCCACAAATGAATAAACCATGTAGAGTTTCATTCACTATATATTTGTTATTCTAGGGGTGGATGTTTAATATTTTAATTTTCGATAACTAATGTTGGAAAGATAGTAATCATGTGAAACATTACACTTTTATACTTATCACATAAAATCCGTGAGGGTTATTTGGTATATTTAGGATCATTTATCTATTTGAGGATAACCAATAAAAGTTTTTCCTTCTATTATGATAATTATATCATATAGTTCCAGAAAGGAGAAAAAATTAGGAATTGTATTATTAAACCCATATTAGAAATATTATGTTCTTATCAACTGGTTATGGGGTACATGATATTCTCATTCATTGAGATTAATGACATGTTAAGTAATCATCGACTTGATTAGTATATACTACAAGAATCAAGAATATATGATTGTATAATTTGAGATTAATAAACTACATCACCCATGATTAATTGATGGTAAAGAACATGATTTATATAAAAAAGCATGATTTATTATGATTCAACTGGTTAACATAGGTATATAGATATCATTGTTTGATACATATCTCACCATAACCATATAAATGTTGAGTCGATAAGGTTTTCATTATGACTCTTCCATTCCTTCTTGTTTTGAAAATCACAAACACCTTATACTTACGAAAATATATATTTTACATCTATAAGGAAAATTTCCATTCCAAAGGAATTTAACATACTATATTTTCATTACTCACATCAATATTTTTCTTAAGAATTAAAATCAGATTCATACCAAAAAACCTCAGAATCATATAATACATAGATATGAAGCATTCTATTTTAGGATCTGAATTCTGGATATGAACTCTAATGAAGTTCCACTCAAAATTCAGGATACGAATTCTAATGATGCTCCACTCCGAATTCTGGATACAAACTCTCATGAAGTTTCACTCCGAATTCTGGATACGAAATTTCATAAAGTTCCACTCCGAATTATGGATTCCGAACTTTTACTAGTTTGACTCCGAACTTCTATGAGTTCGAATCTGAAATTTTACTAGTTTGACTTTCAACTTTTATTAGTTCTAGAACAAACTTTTACTAGTTCGACTCCGAAGATTTACTAGATCCACTTCGAACTAGTTCGACTCCGAACTTTTATAAGTTCAACTCCAAAATTTTAATGTTCAGATTCTGAATTCTTGTGAAACTAGACTCCAAATATCCTTAGAAAGTCATACTCTAGATTTCTACAGAATTCAGCTTCTGAATTCCTAAAAAAAAGAATCTGAATATCTCTTTATTATAGACTCCGAATTTCATTTTGGTTAGACTCCGATGTTTAATTTTCTTACATTCCGAACAATATTTTTACTTGTGCTTACACTTGTTTCATTACAAAACAATTTCGTGATTTCAGTTATTGTCTAACCGTTTATTGAGTGACACGTGTGCATGTCCCACATAAATTCAAGGAAAAATATGATTGTTGGATGTGGGAGTCAACCGTTGGAGCTTTGCCTATAAATAGGATCTCATTTAAAAGTCGACAACAACTGTGACACATCTTTGAGATCTTTGCATACATGCTTTGAAGTGATTTCTAGAGAGAGAGGATCTTATAAACCCTCCAAGCTTTAGGAAGAATGTTTGAATAGATTGGTCAAACATTTCCTTGTGCAGACTTGCTTCTTGCGACTCCGATTGTTGGTGATTACAATCGAGGGCTTTCAGGGATACGTAGACCAAGGTTTTAACACCATGAATTTGAGGGCTTCTTTGCTAAGGAATACAGAGGTGTCGAATACTTGATAGTTGAGGGCTTGATGTGATAGAATGAATTATTCGGATCTTTGTATCGAGGGATTACCCTGGTGGGGGTAAGATAGTCATTCATGAAAGTATTAATCAAGGGAACTTTATCCAAGGTTTTTGGATACCACTCTCTTTGGGTTAAAAGATTTATATCAAGTTAATTCTTTTTGTTACAAGTTTATCTTTACCGCTACATTTTTTATTGTTAAGGAATGTATAACTTTCTTATACTTCCTTACTTGTACAATGATATAGTAAGATTCTATACGCTTTAAGGAATAATCTTAATCTTTGTAACTTTTGTTAAGTTCCATTTTCGGAATCACTATTCGAAATCCAGCACGTCATTAGTACACAAAGAGGTCGTGTGAATTTTCTTAGATTAATTTTTTTAAAATTAGATCTTTCATTGTTTATGGAAGTTTTTTTAAAGGTACAATTCATCCACCCCCTCTTGTATCTGAGAATATCATTCTTATTTCGATCCTATGTTTGGTATTAACGTGTATATCATACTCGGAGTAATACCATCTTAACAATTGCTATCAGAAGATTTGGTTCAATCTAAATTTATCTCACGATTAGATTTATAAGAGAATTCTCAGAATTCCTTTTTTGGATCCACATTTCTAGATTCATATTTTTCGAAATCTATTATTTTAGATTCATTTTTTCTTAGAGTAAAATATTTAATTCTAAGAATATTTCCTATAGTATACAAACTTTTATTTCTAACATGTTTGTGTACCAATGATTTTCTTAAGGATGGTAGGTTTAACTGTTGGTTCTATCGACAACCTAAATCCTACAAGATGACCTATTTTTGATGGTAATGATTATAAATATTGGAGAGATCGTATGAATACTTTCATTATCAATACTGAGGTAGATAACATTGCCATGCTTATTGGTGGATATTAGATTACTGACAAGGAAGTAAGTTCTTTTACTAATGATGAAACACATGAATACCAACCCAACTATAAGGTACACAATACTTTACTTTTTTGAATGACTAGGAACATATATATCCAAATTTATTCTTGTGAAACAGATAATTGTATATGGAAGAAACTTGATGTTACACATTTTTGTACATATAAAGTGATTGAGACAAGAAGAGCTATGTTGAGAGCTGAGTATCATTGTTTTAATTTTCCTTATGGAGAACCAATTTGTAAGGAGCAATAGAGATTTATAAATATCGTGAATAGAATAAAATATATCGGAGATAAAGGTATCAATGACAATGCTCTTGTTGACAAGATTATTGACATCATTCCGAATGAATGAGAATCAATGTTAACTACTATCGATGAAAATAGAAAGGTTACTCAAATTTTCTTGATGAACTATTTGGAACTCTTTTATAACATGAGTCGATAATGAAGAGGGATTCTGAAAACATAAAGAAGAAGAATGGGAATGGTAGTGTTGATTTTAATTCAACTTCAAATCTTATGAAAGCTAAGACTCTCGAGAGAGTAACTAGATCCAAATCTAAGAAGGTTATTATTCAATTCGAATCTAGTAAGAGTGAAGTCTCAGATAATGTGTTATCTAATCTTGCTTGAAGGATGAACAAGAGAGATAGACAATGAAATTTCCCATCCAAGTATAGGAAAAAGGAAAGGAAAGATAAGAAAGATTCAATGGTCCCATGATATGAATGCAAAAGAGCTGGACACATAAGACCTGATTTCCCTATGCTTAAAAGGAATGAAAGAAAAGAGAGGCATTCTGAATAGAACAGGAGGATGTATTATAAGTCCAAAGCTAAGAAAGTTTTTAAAGATAATGACACATGGAGTGCTAGTGGTGTTGAATCTTTAGACGAATCTTCTGATTATAAATCTTCTGGATAGAAGAATCTTGGTCTTATAGCCAGGTTACCTATTTATAATAATTTTTTATGGCTAAGGTACACAATGCTGAATCATTGACCAATGTTTGTTTAAATTATAATGATAGTAAATATTATAACTCTTCTAATGAATAATCCCCTTCTGATCAAGAAAACACATTACCTACCTATGAAGAAGTTTCTAGGTTTTCTAATTTTTTTGAGATTGAGAATTCAAATCTCAATAAAAAATTTGATAAGGAAAAATCTAAGAATACTCTTCATAATAAGGAAATATCTTATCTTTCTAAAGATCTTGATAAGAAAAATGCTGATTTTATAAGTATTTCAAAAAGTCTTGGGGAAGTAAATTCGGAGATTAATAAACATACTAATGATCTTGAGAAATTAATTTCTAAGAAATGTGTTTTCGATCCTAGATCTAGTTCCAAATATAATGATTTTGATGAGAAAAACTTGGTTATAAAACTCAAGTGCAAAATATTTACCTTAAAGAAGTGTTTGTAGAACATTACCTTAGATAATGAAAATTTTGATAAGATGTATTCACAAATACGACCTTTACGAAAAAAATCTGTATTTGGTTATACCCATGAAAAACCAACTTTTAGTAACAATTATTTTGTTCCTCAAAGTGACCCATTTTGTACCAAGTGTTAATGTGGTGGTCACTGGGAAAATAATAGTTCCTTAAACAAAATCCAATCATTAGGTTTTCATAAGGCTTATTGTTCTAAGAATATGTGGGGGCCCAAATTTTTGTTATATGAAAATCTCGGATCCAAACAAGTTTGGATTCTAAAAGTACAATTATTTTCTTATTTTCAAGAAAATAGGGAAACTACCAACAACAATATATTGTACATGGATAGTAAATGTTCCTGGCATATGATTGGTAACAAAAGCTATTTTTAAATGATTATCAAGACGAAAGGAGGAAAATTAACTTTCTGAGAAAACGCTCAGGGTTAAATTATTGGTATAGGTAATATTATTCTTCTTGGAAAAACATTGATTTCAAATGATTTATTTGTTAATGGTCTTAAGAAAAACCTCATTATCATAAGTCAATTATGTGATGAAGGATACATTCTGAATTTTAGGAATGATATGTGTTTAGTACACAATTCCTGGAAGAGTTTATTCTTTATGCCAATAGGCAAGAGAATGTTTACACACTAATCTTAGAAGACCTTAGGCGCCATGATTTACCTTTCCTTAGTGAAATGGATGATCATTCGTGGTTGTGTCATAGAAGGATATGACACTGTAATCTTAGAAACTTATGTAAACTCTCTAAGAATTGTTTAGCTAAGGATCTACCGGAGCATTGATTTGATTCTTTAAAAGTCTTTGAACTTTACCGATATTACAAGCAACAGAAATCTTGTTTTAAATCAATCGGTGATGTCTCAACAACTGATGAGTTACAGTTGTTTCTCATCGATCTTTTTGGACCAACACAAACTAGAAGCATTGGAGGAAAATACTCTTTGTTTGTTCTGGTTGATGATTATACTAGATTTACATGGGTCTATTTTCTACAAAAGAAGTATCACGCTTTTTCTTATTTCAATAGTTTTAGAGCCCAAGTTAAAAATGAGAAAAACCTTCCATTGAATACTATTCGTAGTGATCAAGGAGGAGAATATCGAAATTCCAATTTTAAAACTTTTTGTAAAAGAAAATGTATAAATAACAACTTCTCAGCACCCAGAACACCTCAAAAAATGGTGTTGTTGAATGAAGAAATAGAATTATTCAAGAGATAACTAGAACCATGTTGATTGATTATTTTGTTGCCAAACATTTTTGGGCTAAATCTATATGTACATCTTGTTATACTATAAATCAAGTTTTATTAAGACATTTTTTTAATAAAACTCTTTATGAGGTATGGAATGGTAGAAAACCTAGACTTTCCTACTTTATGATTTCTTGTTGCAAGGTATTAATCATGAATACTAAAGATAATCTAAACAGATTCTCACCAAAATTTGATGAAGGAATTTTCTTAGGATACTCCACAACTTCTAAGGCTTATAGATATTTCAATAAAAACACTTGTACTATTGAGGAAATAGTAAATGTAAAATTTAATGAAACTGAACCCTTTGTTTTCAAACAACCTCAACCTACATCCTCAGATGTGTTTTCAACAACTGATTATCAACCGTTGATATAAAATCCTTCTCATAAGGAAAATATACAAGAAGACAATTCTGAAACATTTACCTTGAATAATTTCTACCTTATGTTGATGAAAATGTTGTACAAAACCCAATTCCGTTGTTTCTAAAGCATAAACCCAGTGATAGTGTCATTTGTTATGTGAATCAAACTATAAGAACTAGAAAATTATTAAGGAATGAAGCAGAACATCTAGCATTACATTCCCAATTAGAACCAAAAATCACTAATGAAGCTTTAGGTAACAAATATTGGATTAAGGCCATGAATGATGAACTAAATGAATTCGGAAGGAATAAAGTCTGTACCTTGGTTGAAAGACCCAAGGAAACTTCTATTACTGGAATAAAATGGGTCTTCAGAAATAACTGTGATGAAAATGAAATCATCATAAGAAATACAGATAGATTGGTTGCTAAAGGCTATAATCAACAAGAAGGAATAGACTATTAAGTAACATATCCTCCAGTAGCTATACTTGAATCTATTTTAATTATACTTTCCTTTGCATCTTTCTTCAATTTTAATCTTTTTCAAATGGATGTGAAATGTTCTTTCCTTAATGGGTTTGTTCAAGAAGAAGTTTTTGTTGAACAAACTCCTGGCGTGGAAGATACAAAACATCCATGTCATGTTTTTAGACATACAAAATCATTGTATGGCCTTAAACAAGACCCACGAGCATAGTATGATAGAATTACATTATTTTTTCTTCAAATTAACTATGTTAAGGGTAATGAAGATCCAACCATTTTTATAAATAAAGATAAGAAATATGTTTTGATTTTTCAAATTTATGTTGATGACATTATATTTGGTTCTAATTAGTAATAATTAACTGATTATTTTTTGGATCTAATGAAATCTGATTTTGAAATGAATTTGATGGGTGAGTTAACATTTTTCCTTGGTTTTCAAATTTCTCAAAAACTAGAAAGAATGTACATATCACAACATAAGTATATTAAAGATCTTCTTAAAAAGTATGGATATAACAACACTAAAAGTATATGTACTCCTATTGTTACCTCAGACACACATGATCTTGATGAAGTTGAGAAACTAGTAGATCAAACATCTTTTAGAGGTATGATAAGAAGTCTACATTACTTGACATCTAGTTGACCAGACTTGATGTTTTCAGCATGCCTATGTGCAAGATATCAATACAATCCTAAGTAATCTCATTTAAAGGCAGTGAAAATAATTTTTCCCTACATAAAGGGAACCATGGATCTAGGACTATTATATACATCTAGAAAAGATTATGTATTAAAAATCATTTTAGATGCTGACTTTTGTGGATGTAGAATGGATAGAAAAAGTACATCTGGTCAGTTTTCATTTCTTAGGAGATTCATTAGTTTATTGTTCATACAAGAAGAAACATTCTGTTTCACTTTCCACTGCAGATGATGAATATATAGTATCTAGAAGTCATTGTGTTTTAGTGTTGTGGATAAAACAGACACTCATTGATTATGGCTTGAGTTTTACTAAAACTCAAATTTTGTGTGATAACACAAGTGACATTGCCCTTAGTAAAAACCCTTCACATCACTCTCATGCAAAACACCTAGATATTAGGCATCACTTTCCTAGGGATCACACATAGAAAAGAGATATCATTCTTCAGTTTATCGGATCACAAGATCAACATGATGACAATTTCACGAAATCTTTACCTTCTGATAGATTTGAATACATGAAACATAATTTAGGAATGATAACCATAAGGTAATTCTTCATCATTAACATCTTGTTGAAAAAACCTCATTATAGTAATAAACTCTATTTCATAGGGGGAGTACATTTGTTTGTTACCATTTCAATATTTTTCATAATGAGCTTTTGAAATTTTTTTCAAAATGAGCTTTCCAATAATTTTTGTAATGAGCTTTTCAGAATTTTCATAATGAATTTTTCAAAAATTTTAGTAATTAGTTTTCACATTTTTCGTAATGAAATTTTCGTACTGAAACTTTCGTAATGAAATTTTCGTACTGGAACTTTCGTAATGAAATTTTTGTACTGGAACATTCATAATGAAATTTCTGTACTAAAAATTTCCTAATAATGTTTTCATACTGGAATTTTCGTAATGAAATTTTCGTACTGAGAATTTTTGTAATGATAATTTTCATAGTAATTTTTTCTCATAGTATGTTTTTTAATGAGTTTTTCGTAGTCAAATTTTCATCAAGAAGAATTTTACTAATTATGAATAAACTTCTGAGCCAATATGAATGGTATGATTTCCTTACTCAAGTTTTCGTAGTCATATTTTTTGTCTCTGTTAGTTTCCTTTTGTTTTAAAATTTCATGGATTTGTTTCTAGTTAAATCTGAATGTTTTTAAAACCTCAAAAGATCAGATTCATGTTTTCCTAACGGTATGATTTCAACCGTCAGATCAGATCAGAGAATTTATCAACTATTAGATTTATTTTGGAAGATGAAAGGTCACCTCCATCGCCTATATAAAGCGAACCCCTTTTTGTGTCCCACAACTATTTCATGCTCTCGCGTGTCGAAGCATTGCCTTTATTCTTAAAGCTCTATTTGAATATATCTGTACTCCTCCATTTCGAATGTCTGTAGAAGCTACTTCCCGAGATATGTCTTCCACAAATCCAATTTCAAAATGGAAAGTGTACAGAGAAAGACTGGTCCATCCATACTTTTTCAAGTATGATTCCATCATCTCTAAGAATATCATGTTTAATGGTTGGGAAGGTATATGTGTATCTAAGACAGGTGATCAAGATGCAGTCTATCGAGAGTTACTTGTGGAGTTCTATGAATCAGAAAGATTCTATGAAGAAGAGGGAAGAGAAAAGTCTTCGTTCAAATCTTATGGGAAGACTTACAAACTTACTTAAACCAAGGAAGCATGCTTTGTGGGGCTGGAATATGATGGAGTGGCTGAGTTCTTCCCACATAAACTTCTAGATGTAAAAGGCAGTTTTGTTAATGTAAAGTCCTTGGAGTGTCTTGGGATTCATGATGTAAATACAACCATGATTTCTCACCTATCCTCTAATAATCAGATTTTTTAGCTTTGGGTACAAGGTTTCCTGGTTCCATGAATGGGTCACAAAGACACTCCGATGAAAAGTGATTAATATTTCTTTTACTTCATGGTGAATATAAGAAAAATCAATCTGATGAGGCATGTTATTGTGACAATCAATAACATCAAGGAAGAAAATTTGAGATCTAAAATCATCATGTTCCCTACCTTACTATCAAAGTTGATAGTAAGGTTTCCAGATTCTTTCAAGATTGCATGTAAGTCTACGATTCATAACTGCAAGGTTCTTCTTGTAAGTGATGATACCTTGAAAAGGATGGTTATGGATTATTCCAAGGAAATAGGAGAGTTTTATATGTTGCCAGAGGAAGAAGCTGAAACCAATCCGGAAAAGGTAGAGAAGGATGAGCCAGTGAAGATGGTTGGTACGAAAAGAAAGATGAAAGAAGTAGTTGCTGAAGACAAATCCCCTATAGCTAAGGGATCCCAATCTTCAACTCCCATACCGATGAAACAAAAATCCAATCCAGATGAGGTGGATACTAAATAGAGACAAGATAAGGAGAAAAGGAAGAAAGGGGATCCACAGTTCGGATTGGACCCTGCTGAGGCGAAGGCGCTAAGTGAAAAAGATGTGGATGAGTTAGAAAAACAAGCCAAAGAGAAAAAGATGAAGAAGAAGATGTCAGAGGAAGTGATTATTCACTCTCTCTTAAAATCCACTGAAGTAGATTCTGAGAAGATTCATGTTCCAGAATCCTTTTATGTTCAACCATTACAGGAGACCCCTGGGAAGAAGTAATTCACCCCAGAAAAGTCCAAAGGGAAACTGGTTATTGAAGAAGTTGACAAAGGAGATGGTGAAGAAGAAAATGAAGAAGTGGAATTAGAAGAAGAAGTATTAGAAGAATAAGGAAGTAGTGATCTTGATGACTTGATTAAACAAGTGGAATATTATCAAGAGAAGGCAAGCCTATCAGAAAAAATACCACTTCGAACTTCTGAAGCCAAATCCTCAAAGCCTATCACTCTGGGAAAGGTAGATGACAAAGATGGTAATAGAGATGATGTCGAGAAATAAGTGGAAGATAATGAGTTTCCTAAGGATGAATGCTTTGAGAAGAAATTTCATGAAGAAGGATTAGATAAGGAGAAACCAGATATATATAAGATTGTTCAAATATCTAGAAGTGATGAATAATATCCCGATGAGATAGTTCCGAAAGTTGATAAGGCGAAGAGACTGCTTGTGGACACCCCAACAAAAGATGTTATAAGAATGAAGAAGGTTGGTGGTTCTTCTTAAAGGAATATAGTGGGAATTGAATAAGAATAATACCTAATCAATGTTTCTTATTCGGAGTCATAAGCACTGGGTCATGATTTTTTTGTCAAGTCCTTGAAGAAATTGGTGGAAACCATTCCGATCATTCCCACTATGGACTCCAGATGCCATATGCTTCAACATAGCATGAATCAGAAGTCAGAATCCTTATCTGTGGTGATGGAAAAGTGTGTGATGATTGAGGCTGATCATAGAAATTTCCTTCTCAATTATGATTTGCATAGTAAATCATGAAACAAATTCACATTGTGGTCTATCAATGTTGAGGATGACTTGGCTGAGTTTGATCACTTTCATAACTATGTTAAAGACACTTTTGACACCGAGGATTAAAAGATTAATAATCTTCAGGATAAGCTGGCCATTGAGAAAAATTCTCAGAATCAACAGGTCAAGGATTTGAATGGAAAGCTAAACTCGGTTTCTCAGAACTGGAAAAGCGAAAGTGATTTCCAAATTTAGTTTCAAGGAATGATACAAAAGAAAGATGAGTTTCTGAAGATGCCGGAAGAGGCCATGATGTTTCAGGAAGAATTCATGAAATCTCAATAAAAAAGGATCATATATTTGGAGAAGAAATCTGAGGAGGATAAGAAAGGTTTGAAGAAGCTGAAAACCCTCTTGAAGAAACTAATCCCAAAGGAAAAGGAAGACAAATGAACTCAATCCGATCTTTTGTTTCATTTGATCTTCCTTTTACAAATTCTTCCAATAATAATAGAACTATGGTTTCTTGTTTTTCTTCCTTATATTTACTAATATTTCATGTACCAAATTTCTTTTCCATTCCCTTAAATTCATTTTGAAAATCACAAAGGGGGAGAAGGAAAACGAACTACTCAAAAGAGGGATAATGAAAACATTCTACGTCAAGAACTTTATTTATGTAAGGGGGAGTTCCTCCTTACAATGTTTTTTATTTCCTATGATAATGAAAACTCCACTCCTTAAATTCAGAATACAATCCTTAGAGTCCCTAAGCCTGAGGGAAAGTTAGTTGTATTCACTATCATCCACGAACAAAGGGAGATAAGTTTTAATTTCAATGTCTGATAAAATTTTTTCAAAGTCCTCATATTCCTTTTAGAAGGGTTGTTTGTGATTTCAAAAAGGGGGATATTATTGATTAAATAAGGTTTTCATTATGAATTTTCCATACCTTCTTGTTTTGAAAATCATAAACACCTTATACATAAGAAAATACATATTTTACTTCTATAAGGAAAATTTCTTTACCAAAGGAATTTACCCTACAAAATTTTCATTACCCACATCAATCTTTTTTTTAAGTATAAAAATCGGAATCATACCTAAAAACCTCGGAATCATATAATACATAGATATGAATCATTCTATTTTAGGATCTGAATTCGGGATACGAACTCTAATGATGTTCAAATCTGAATTCTGGATACGTACTCTGATGAATTTCCACTCCGAATTCTAGATACGAACTCTAATTAAGTTCCACTCCGAATTCTGGATACAAACTCTCATGAAGTTCCACTACGAATTCGGGATACGAGCATTCATAAATTTCCACTTCGAATTATGGAATCCACACCTTTACTAGTTCGACTCCGAACTTCTATGAGTTTTCTTGTGAACATTTACTAGTTTAACTCCAAAATTTTACTATTTTGACTCCAAACATTTAGTAGTTCGACTCCAAACATTTACTAGTTTCACTCCTAACTTCTATGATTAGACAATGAACTTATACTAGTTCGACTTAGAACATCTATAAGTTCAAATCTGAACTCTGTAAGTTTAGATTCCAAATTCTAGTGAAACTAGACTCCAAATTTCTTTAGAAATTAAGACTCCAAATTTCTACAAAATTCAAGTTCTGAATTCTTACAAAAAAGAATCTAAATATCTCTTTATTATAGACTCTGAATTTTATTTTGGATAGGATCCAAACATTTATTTTCATACATTCCGAACTTTAGTTTTATTTATGCTTACACTTGATTCATTACAAAATGATGTGTTGCTTTTAGTTATTGACTAACCATTGGATAAGTGACACGTGTACATGTCCCTCCGAAATTCTAGGAAAAAGATGACCATTAGTATAACGACCCATTCTTTACAAACATTGTTAATACTTCAAAATTGAATTACACTTATTACAACATATAAAAAAAATCATGAAAGGACCGTATTGGTATAGTGTCTCTAGAAACATGGAAACATAAACAACTACTTCATAAATCATCTACGTTGTCTCCCATTTATTTCATCATATCTAGAGTTCCTTTTTGGCATATCCTACTTAATAACCTTCTTCCTATCTTGGGGAAAGAAAACATAAAAAAGGGTGAGCTCAAATACTCAGTAAGGGTAAACAAAAGAAATATCAATCACATCATATTCATAATAACATATCATTTTGGAAATATTAACCGGTAGAAGAGATCATAATTTCATAACATGGGATAAATCATAGTAGTGAAATATAATCCCAATAATCATAACGTAACACATGAAACTTTTTTTCATACACACATAATCATAGATAATCATTTTTAGGAGTGAAGACTTATATCCAAGACTATCTTAGCGGACATAGTCCATTTTGATCCGAGTTCACTCCTCGTTTCAGTCATGTCTCACTGAACCAGATTAACCTGCCATTCCAACCATGTCTATATCATGAGATATAAATCTTTACCAAATGCATTGGATAGAGATATAGGTCCCAACCATCTCATAATGATACCATTCTTATGTGTGCGACAAAATCATAAATCATACATCATTGCATAACCCATGAAATAAAAATGGGATTCTTAAACATAGTGACATCATAAAACTATTCATATAAGATAAAGGAATTAATAAAAATAATTCCATCACAACATAATAAAATCAATGTAATAATAGGGATAGAAACAAAACCCTATATTATCCTAGATGGAAAATAAATTTGATAAAACACTTGAACTCCATTCTTGAGTAAAATATCCTTTCTACTTCGAATTTTTTTTCCTTTCTTAACATGTCATAAAATTTTAATCTAAAAGATGATGATTAAAAATAAACATAAAAACTTGTAAAGTAATATTCATGGAAATAAATTTCTAAAAATCTATTCAGGTCGTATAAGTTAAAAAAACATTCTTCCCGTACATTGGCTGGAAAAGGCAAAAAGTACCTCATACAAAAAATGACAAAAGATTCCTTTAATATCTTTTAATAATAACTCAATGAAGGGTAATATTGGATTCAAAAAATTGTAGGTGTATGTAAATATTATTACATATTGATGAAACATGGATGTGGAAGATTAACATTCCCCAGTAAATTACGAAGTATAAACAATCTTGGATAAAAATTGAGATTGCGAGATTTCCCATTACCATAGGCCGGATTTGATTTGTAAGTGTCTAAACCTCTTGTATAATGATTTAAATAATGTCATTGAATTATTTCAGAATCATAATTATTTTTATGATATCATATATGGTCATATTCTTAGCGCTTTATTAGTAATATTTCATTGTTATTTGTTATTCGGGTGCTTATTGCTTTTTTTTCTTTTGCGTGTTTTGTCGAATAAATTCTTATTCATATTTTTAGTTTATAGATAACTAATTTACAGAATGATATTAGTGTAATACATATCATATTTATTCACTCAATTCATTTATGTAATCATTATTCAATAAAAATCATGTAGAACTAGTCGCATCACATCGTTGAGATGGTATTCCGTACGTACGCACGAGCGATGATATCGTTTCCATGATCGTGGAATTGTATTGGAGTGTATGTATACTATTTAAGAATCAATATCACTTTTAAATAATAGTATATAGTTATTAATTACACCATTATACCCATCCAAGTTAGGTGGTGGTGGAAAATAGATTACACTACGGTGTGGAGACGGTATTCCGTACCTACGCACGCGTGATGATTTTGTTTTCCGTAGGATGGATATATTGTGAAATAGGGTTGTTTAATACCTATAATAACATATCAGTACATTAGTCATACTGATTTTATTACTTCATAATGAAACTACTAAAGAAGAAGATGTGGAAGAAGAAATAAAGTTGAAAGAATCGGTAACAGAAATTACCTCTTCATTGAAGCGCCTCATTGAGACATCCTTTTAGGGCACTAAAATTGGTCTTTGAAGAAGACCATTACCTATAAGATGTTTCTAGTGAAGTGTAGAAGAGAATTTGGCATGGGTTGGCCGATATTGAAGGCTCAAAGTGGTGTGAGGAAGAGAGGGAGGAGGTTCCCTTTTATAAGGGAGGAGAGGGGCCCCTTAGGAAAAACTAAAAATATTATTTTATTATAAAGTCATATTCAGTTTTTAATAGCTCCAAATTGATTTATATCGAATATAAGGTGGGTATGGGTCTAAATCCTCTCATCCAATATAATTTATACATGTTAAGTTTTTATTTTAACCTTATAATTTATATTTAACTTTAAGTTAGATAATTTAAGTTTTACCCTGTCTTCTTGATTTATTACACTATAAGGTTACTAAAATTACTATAAAAAGACAAAAAAAAACCCATGTTGTTTATCATTAATATATATAGCCTTATCTAAGACATTTGACCGAAAAGTGTACTTTTAGGAATAAAATAACAATTAATAATATAATATTTGTTTTAAAAACTGTTTTCTGTCAATTTTGACACTATTTGGTAATAGATTTTTCTGAAAATCATAAAATATATATTAGTTCTAAAAAATATAATTACATAAGTAATAATATGCAATATTAACCTAATAAAACTATTTTAATTCATAAAAAGCCTCAAATTACATTTATTTGGGTATTTATAACATCAATTATGTCAATATTTCATTAATAATATAATTACTGCATCATCATTGTGTCATACATAAATAACATTATTTAATGTCTAAAAATTACAAATAAAATACCATTATGTAGGATATATTTTAATCTTTCTACGGAATATTTATAGTCGAATTTATTTTATGTATAACCCTATATTAAAAATGATTTATTTATTAAACATTGATTTTAACTATTTTAACCCTTCTTTAAATAAATGAATAATAAATGTCCTAATATAATCCATGTGGGCCTAAATGGTCATATTTTATTCCTAAGGTTGTTTTTGATCGAATTACACTTATCCAATAGAATCATGACATGTGTTAGGGTAATAATAATAACATTTTTACCATTAATTACCCTATTTACTTTTAACCGTGGTAAAAAAAGTAAAAAGTTACTATTCACCAAAAATTATTTTCATCTCATTGAACCACATTTTAGTCCTTGATTTTAACCATCTCTCTCACATTTTCTATGTTCAACTCACAGAAGTGGTAAAATTACGTTTTATGTAAATTTAGAAATTCTCCTAGGAGGTGGGTAAAAGATGGTGAAAAGTTCAATAAAATTTTTATATATCTAAAATTATTATAAAATGACTCCAATGTGTTGCATTGAACTTATATAGGTATTATGTATCAATTTTTTCCTAAAATAAATTTAAATAAAATAAAAAATTATTTAAATAAAAAGTCAATTTTTAAATAGTAACCCAGTGTTTTCACTATTCATCAAAAATTGAATGTTTTCAAAAAAATACAAAAATTTCACCCTAGGATAATTTTGATATTATGAATCAAAAAATGAATTCCATTGTGAAAAATAAAATTTAAAAAATTTCAAAAAGTGGGTTTTACAATTCATAACGGCTAGTTTTAATAATATTTTAATAGCATGTCGTTGTTTATTGAAACTCGTTATTGTGTACAACGCAAGCTATCGAGGAAGGTCGTAGTTGCATGTAAAGCAAACCAAGATGGTGTTTTGTGTATTGAAAGATTCTAATAATGATTTATATACCATAAAAACAAAATATATCTCATAAAAATCTCCGGTGTTACATTCTACCGCCCTCAAAATGAATTTCCCCCTTGAAATTCGTCACTTTGAAACAAACAGATGAGGATACCTCTCCCTCATCATATACTCAAGATCCGATGTAGCTTCGTCTAATTGGTGGTTCCTCCATAAAACATTCACCAAGAGAGGGGTCTTTTTCCGTATGACTTTTTCGCTACGATCCAGAATCTATATCGGTTGTTCTTCATAAGAAATATCATGCTCCAGCGGTACAACTCTTGAGCTGAGTACATGTAAAGGATAAGGTATGTACATTATCAGGAGAGATACATGGAAGACATAGTGAACTTGAGAGACATTCGGTGGAAGCTCCAATCGATATTCTACCTTCCCAACACTATCCAGTATTTCAAAAGGACTGATATACCTAGGGCTCAACTTTCCATTCATTCCAAATCTCATTACTCTTTTCCAAGGAGATATTCGTAAGAACACTTTATCACCCACATCAAACTCTAGGTCTTTACTTCGGTTGTCGGCATAAATTTTTTGTCGACTCTGAGCTTATCTTATGTGTTGTTGAATAGATGGGATCTTTTCTGCCATCTCAACAACAAGACCAGGTCCAAATAGATTTCATTCCCCAACTTCATCCCAGCAAGTTGGAGTCCTGCATTTCCTTCCATAGAGAGCGTCATAATGAGCCATTTGAAAACTGGAGTGAAAGATATTATTATATTAAACTTCTACCAAATGTGGGTGTTGATCCTAACCACCTTTTAAATTCATATGGCAATCTCTCAACATATCTTCTAGAGTTTGAATTGTTCTCTCAGACTGACCGTCTGTCTGAAGATGATAAGCTGTGCTAAAACGCAACTCTGTATCCAGAGTATGCTGAATACTTTTACAGAACTTCGAGGTAAATATTGGATCCCGATCAGATATAATGGAAAGTGGTACTCCATAAAATCATACCACTTCCTTTACATATATCCTGGAAAACTGATCTAGAGAGAAATCCTCTCTAATAGCAATGAAGTGTGCATACTTTGTAAGATGATCAACTATGACCCATATAGAATTATTGCCATTGGGTGTTTTAGGATGTCCAGTGACAAAGTACATAGGGATGTTTTCCTATTTCAATTCAGGTATGGGTAATGGTTGTAACATACCCTAAGACTTTTGTCTCTCAGCTTTAACTTTCTGACAAACCAAGCATCGAGAGACATATTCAGCAACATCTCAGTCGATGCCATCCCACCATAAGTACTCTTTCAGGTCCCTATACATCTTCATTCTTCCTGGATGAATAGAGAATGAAGAAATATGAGCCTCATCCAGCAGCTCCTTCTTTAATTCTGGGATGGGAGGAATACATACCCGATTCCTGAACATTATTATCCCATCACAATCAAGGTTGAATTCAGGAAAATTTCTCAACATCTTTTGTAACTCTACACATTCTTTCTGTGCCTCTTAAATTTTCACATGTATATATGGTTGAACATTCATTTGAGAAAGATACTATTTTTCGTCTTCCACTATAATTCAATGATCCATACTTTGTAAATACATAAATATTGTATCTTTTGTGATCCTCATCATGGATAAACTAGCATGGTCTTGTCGACTTAATGCGTCTGCCACCTTGTTTGCTTTCCCAGGGTGGTAATGAATTGAGCAGTTGCAATCCTTAATCAGCTCAAACCATCTTCTTTGGCGCATATTTAGCTCCTTTTGTGTGAAAATATACTTTAAACATTTATGATCAGTATAAATATCACACCTTTCTCCATAAAGATAATGCCTACAAATCTTTAATGCAATGATTACCACAGCTAATACCAAATCCTGAGTTGGGCAATTTTTCTCATGGATTTTCAACTTTCGTGAGGCATAAGATATCAACATATCATTTTTCATAAGAACACACCCCAACCCTTTCTTGGATGCATCACTGTAGATCACAAACCGTTCTCCACTACAAGGTAGTGTGAGCACAGGTGCACTATATAACCTTCTTTTCAACTCCTTGAAATTATCTTCACATTCCTCCGTCCATACGAACTTAACTCTTTTTCGAGTCAACCTGCAGAGTGGATTAGATAATCATGGAAAATCTTTCACAAAATGTCGATAATAACCATCCAAACCAAGCAAACGTCGGATTTCGGTTACTGTTGTTGGTATCGACCATCTTTTGATAACCTATGTTTTTGTTGGATCCATAGATATCCCCTATTTTGAGATTATCTGACCCAAAAATGCCACTTTTTGAAGCCAAAATTCACACTTGGTTAATTTGGCATAAAGATACTCCTTTCTCAAGGTCATCAATATAATTCTGAAGTGATCTCCATGTTCTTCCTTACTCTTTGAATATACAAGAATATCATCTATAAAGACTACCACAAACTAATCAAGATAGTCTCTAAAGGCTCTATTCATCAGATCCATGAAGATAGCCGGGGCATTAGTAAGACCAAATTACATCACTATAAATTCATAGTGTCCATAACTTTTACAGAATTCCGTCTTTGGTATATCCTCCATTTTGACCCTTAATTGATGATACCCTTACCGAAGTTCAATATTGGAAAAGTATTGAGCTCCACATAGTTGTTCAAATAAGTCATCAATGCATGGGAGAGGATATTTTTTCTTGATAGTGATCTTGTTAAGTTCTCAATAATCAATGCAGAGTATCATTGATCCATCTTTCTTCACAACAAAAAGAAAAGGTTCACACCAAGGTGATGTACTAGAGAGTATGAGTCCCTTATCACGATTCTCTTGGAGTTGCTTCTTCAATTCCTCCAACTCAATTGGGGTCATTCTATAAGGTGTCTTTGAAATAGGTAAAGCACATGGTATGAGTTCTATTGAAAACTCAACTTCACAATTTGGTGCAAGACCCAGTAATTTCTCCAGAAAGACATCATCAAACTCCCGTACAATGGGCATATTCTTAATCGTGAGTTTCTCTCCAACCATTGGAGATAAATAACCTTAATTTAGTAAAATCAAGACCCATATGATGGATGAAATTTCCACTGGAAGGTTATGTTCATCCTTTCATCGATAGACGATCATAAATTGATCTGGAATATTAACTGTGACTTCCCATCTTTGGAAATTGATATGATCTCCATATAAAGAATGACAATCCGTGACATGAATCATATAAAATTCCACTATAGGAAGGATCACAAGATTTGTAGGAAGCACATTCCCACAAACTTCAATCAGAGAAGAATTGTAATCTTTTGATGCGACTGTTGTGTCATTAAGAGTTGTCACAACCAACTCAACATCTAATTGTTGAGGAAATATTTCGATACCCTTAGAAAGTTATTTATAAATAAAATAGTGGGTGGATACAGAATCAAATAATACATTTTCTACTTTAGAGTGGATGGTAAGTGTACCTCTCACCACTTCGTTGTCGTACTCCACATCACCAATAGTAATTGCATGTGACTTTCCATTATCTTTGGCCTTAAGAGTTTGTTGAATTCGATCATCATAATCAACCCTTGGATTAGGGCATTGATTGGCATAATTCCCCATTTCCTTGTACTTGAAACATTGAATTATAGGAGGTTCACTTTGTGTACCCTTTTCTTTGTTCGCATCACTAGACATCTTCTTCCCATCATTGTGGTATTAAAATTCCCAATAACCTTCCTTTATACATTTGAAACATTTACTTGTACCTTTAAGACAATTCCCTCCATGTTTCTTTCCACACTTTGAGCATAATGTGAAAATTATATTCTTTTCAGTTTGCTCTTTAGATTTTCCTTTGAATTCCATTTTCCTCTTCTTATCAAACCCATATGACTGATGGGTTACTCCAATCTCCATCTCAACCTTGAGAGCACATCGAACAATTTCCTCGTAGCTATTGAAGTCCTTTATGGCTAACACCCTTCTAAGACTTGTTTTTAAGCCACTAAAGAATTGATCGATCTTACTATCGGGTTGGATAATAATACCAGAAGCGTACCGTGGAAGTCTGGTAAAATTTTCTTCATAAGTACCAAAAGATTCACCATACTTTGGTTTTAGTTCAAGAAACTCCTTCTCCATCTTTATTCGAAGAATATGAGGGAAGTACTTATTGAAAAATAAGTTCTTGAACTCGTCCCATTCTATAGATTCAATTTGAACCCTTTGCCTTGTATTAATAATAAGATTCCACCATTGATCATCCTCACCTTCTAGAATATATACTACAAAGATGAAATTATCAAGTTCAGAACATTGAAGAACTGAAAATATCTTTTTAGTGGTAGTGAACCATTTTTTAGCTGCTAATGGATCAGAAGACCCGCTGAATGAAGGTGGACGCTGCCTCATGAAGGATTCAATAGAATGTTTCTCCTTCCTTTGCTCATTTGGAAGTCCTTCATGATTCGTAGCTTGAGAACGTTGTGTGACCATGGCTACAAAATTATGCATTCCAGATCCCATAACATTTGGTTGCTCATGGGGACAATCATTGCATTGCCCGTCACATTCCGCAATAACCCGGTTCCATCGGGTTCTAGCCATTTACTAAAACCAAGAAGAATAGTGTGAGAAAAAATAATTATAATAGAAAAAAAACATAACCAAGAATAAAATTTCACAATTAAGGTCTTATCATAGGTTTTTCATGGCCATTTATAAAACACTAAGATTGTGTTCTATGCCTATACAAATCCTTAGGTTTCTTACTAAGGTTTTCACATCATAGTTTCCAAAGGTTGACTATACCTTTCCTCTGATACCAACTATAATGACCCATACATTAAATACATTGTTAATAATTCAAAATTGAAGTAAACGTATTACAACATATAAAAAAATCATGAAAGGACCCTATAGGTATAGTGTCTTTAGAAACTGGGAAACATAAACAACTCGTTCATAATTCATCAATGTTGTCTCTCATTTATTTCATCATATCTAGAGTTCCTTTTTGGCATATCCTACTTAATAAACTTCTTCCTGGCCTGGGGAATGGAATCATACAAAAGGGTGAGCTCAACTGCTCTGTATGGGTAAACAAAAAGAATATCAATCACATCATATTCATAAGAACATATAATTTTGGAAATTTTAACCTGCAAAAGAGATCATAATTTCATAACATGGGATAAATCATAGTACTGAAATGTAATTTCAATAATCATAACATAACACATGAAAATTTGTGGCATACACAAATAATCATAGAGAATCATTTCTTAGTAGTCAAGACTCATATCCAATATTATCTTAGCGGACAAAGTCCATTTTTGAACCGAGTTCAATCCTTGTTTCAGTCTTGTTTCACTGAACCGGATTAACCTGCCATTCTAGCCATGTCTATATCATGAGATATAAATCATTACCCAATGCATTAGAGGTAGATATAGGTCCCACCCATCTCATAATGATACCATTCTTATGTGTTACACAAAATCATAAATCATACATCATTGTATAACCCATGTAATAAAAATGGGATTCTTAAACCTTGTGGCATCATAAAACAATTCATATAAGAAAAAGGAATTCATAAAAATAATTCCATCAAAACATAATCAAATCAATGTAATAATATGGATTGAAACAGAACCCTATATTATCTTATAGGGAAAATAATTTTGATAAAACACTTGAACTCCATTTGTGAGGAAAATATCCTTTCTACTTCAAAAACAATTTTCCTTTCTCAACATGTCATACAATTTTAATATAAAATAATTTGATTTAAAATAAACTTGAAAACTTGTAAAGTATTATTCATGGAGATAATGTTCTAAAAATCCATTCAGGTTGTAGAAGATAAAAAAACATTCTTCCCGTACATTGGCCGGAAAAGTCAAAAAGTACATCGTACGAAAAACGACAAAAGATTTGTTTCATATCATTTTCTAAAAACTCACAAAAGAGTAAAATTGGATTTCAAAAATTTTATGTGGATGTAAATAATATTAAATATTGAAGAAACATGGAAGTGGGTGATAAATATTCCACAATAAATTCTAATGTATAAACAATCTCGGATAAAAATTGAGATTGCGAGATTTTCCCTTACCTTAAGTATGATTTTCTTCGTAAGTGTCCAAACCTCCTGTATAATGATTTAAATAATGTCATTGACTTATTACAGAATCATACATATTTTTATGATATCATATATGGTCATATTCATAGCTTTTTATTAGTAATATGTCATTATTACTTGTTATTCGGGTGTTTATTGCTTTTTGTTCTTATGCGTGTTTTGTCGAATAAATTCTTATTATTCTTTTTAGGTTATAGATAACTCATTTCCAGAATGGTATTAGTGTAATAAATATCATATTTATTCACTCAATTCATTTATGTAATCATTATGCAATTAAAATCATGTAGAACGAGTCACATCACATCGTGGAGACAGTATTTCGTACGTACGCACGACCGATGATATCGTTCCCATGATCGTCGAATTGTATTGGAGTGTATGTATACTATTTCATATTCAATATCACTTTACAATAATAATATATAGTTATCCATTACACCATTATACCCATCCATGTAAGGTGGTGGTGGAAATAGATTACACCATGGCGTGGAGACGGTATTCTGTACGTACGCCCGCGCGATGATTTTGTTTTCCATACGATGGATAGATAGTGAAATAGGGTTGTTTAATACTTATAATAACATATCAATATATGAGTGATACTTATGTTATTAATTCATAATTAAACAACTAAATAATAAAAAGTGGAAGAAGAAATAAAGTTGGAAGAATTGGTAACGTACATTACTTCTTCTTTGAAGCGCCTATTTGAGACCTCCTATTAGGGCACTAAAATTGGTCTTTGAAGAAGCCCAAGACCTCTAGGATGTTTCTAGGGAAGTGTTGAAGAGAATTTGGTAGGGTTTGTCCGAGCTTTAAGGCTCAATGTGGTGTGAGGAAGAGAGTGAGGAGGGTCCCTTTTATAATGGAGGAGAGGGGCACCTTAGGAAAAACTAAAGATATTATTTTATTATAAAGGCATATTCTGTTTTTATTAGCTCAAAATTGATTTATTTAGAAGCTAAGGTGCGGATGGGTCTAAATCCTCTCATAAAATAGAATGTAGACAGGTTTAGGATTCTATTTTAACCTTATCATTTAGATTTAACTTTATGTTAGATAATTTAACTTTTACCGTGTCTTCTTGTTTTCTTGCACTATAAGGTTAATAAACATACTATAACAAGCCAAAAGAACCCCATGTTTTTTATTATTAATATATATAACCTTATTTAAGTAATTTGGCTGAACCTTATATTTTTAGGAATAAAATAACAATTAATAATATATTATTTGTTTTAAAAACTATTTTATGTCAATTTTGACACTATTTGGTAATTGATTTTTTTGAAACTCATAATTGAAATATTATTTCGACCAAAGTTAATTAAATCAGTACTAATATTTAATATTAACCGATAAAATTATTGGAATTCATAAAAAGTCTCAAATTACATTAATTTGGGTATTTATAACATCAATTATGTCAATATTTCATTAATAAGATAATTACCGCATCATCATTATGTCGTACATAAATTAAATTATTTAATGTCTAAAAATTAAAAATAAAATATTTTTATGTTGGAAATATTTTTATATTTCTAATTAATATTTTAAGTTGAATTTATATTATGTATATCCCTATATGAAAAATGATTTAATTATTAAATGTTGATTTTAACTATTTTAACCCTTCTTTAAATAAATTAATAATAAATGTCCTAATCTAATCCATGTGGGCCTAAATTTACATATTTTATTCCTATGGTTGTTTTTGATCGAATTACACTTATCCAATAGAATTAGGACATGTGTTAGGGTAATAATAATATCATTTTTACCCTTAATTACCCTATTTAATTTTAACCGTGGTAAAAAAAGTAAAAAGTTACTATTCACCAAAAATTATTTTCATCTCATTGAACCACATTTTAGTCCTTGATATTAACTATGTGTCTCTGAATTCCGAAATTCCACTCACAAAAGCGGTAAAATTATGTTTTATGTGAATTTGGAAATTCTCCTAGGAGGTGGGTAAAAGACGGTGAAAAGTTCAATAAAATTTTTATATATATAAAATTATTATAAAATGACTCCAATGAATGGAATTGAACATATATAGGTATTATGTATCAATTTTGACCTAAAATAAATTTAAATAAAATAAATAATTATTTAAATAAAAATTCGGTTTTTAAATAGTAACCCAGTGTTTTCAGTATTCATCAAAAATTGAATGTTTTCAGAAAAATAACAAAATTTCACCATATGCTAATTTCGATATTACAAATCCAAAAATAAAGTCCATTTTGAAAAATAAAATTTACAAAATTTCAATACGTGGGTATTACTATTCATAACGACTAGTTTTAATAATATTTTAATAGCATATCGTTGTTTACTGAAACTCTGTATTGCGTGCAATGCGAGCTATCGAGGAAGGCCGCGGTTGAATGTAAAACAATCCAATATAGTGTTGTGTGTAGTGAAATATTCCTTTGATTATTTATATAACATAAAAACAAAATATTTCTCATAAAAATATCGGGTGTTACAGTTGGAGTAGGAAGCCAAGTGTTGGAGCTTCACCTATAAATAAGAGCTCATTTGAATGTCGAAAAAACTTTGACACATCTTTGTGAACTGTGCTTAGATGTTTTTTAAGTGATTTCTAGTTAGAGAGGCTCTTATCAACTCTCAAAGCTTCATGTAGAATGTTTTAACAGCTTGTTCAAACTTTGCCTTGTGCAGACTTGCTTCGTGCGACTCCGATTGTTAGTGATTACAATTGAGGGCTTCCGGGGATAGGAAGACAAAGTTTCCAACACCTTGAATTTGAGGGCTTCCTTGTTGAGGAATACAGAGGTTCCGACTACCTTATAGTTGAGGGCTTGCAAGGATTGCAAGAAAGGATTTGATCTTCGTATCGAGGGCTTACCCTGGTATGGGTAAGACAAAATTTCTTGAAAGTATAAATCAAGGGACCTTTATCCAAGGTTTTTGGATACCCTTCTCTTTGGGTTAAAATATTTATATCCTATTACTTGTTTTTGTTAAAAGTTTATCTTTACTGTTGTATTTTGTATTGTTAAGTAAAGTATAACATTCTTATACTTTCTTACTTGTACTCTGATGTAGTTAGATTCTATACGCTTTAAGGTAAAACCTTATTCTTTGTAACTTTTGAGAAGTTCAATTTTCAGAATCACTATTCCGAAATCCAGAAAGTCTTTAGTACTCAAATAGGTCTTGTGAATTTTCTTAGATTAACTTTTTAAAACATAGATCTTCCTTTGATTAAAGAAATTTTTTAGAAGGTATATTTCACCCCCCCCCCCCTTGTATCCGAGAATCTCATTCTTTTTTCGATCCTATGTTTGGTATTACAGAGTATATCATACTCAGAGTCATAACATCCTAATAATAAACTTTTATTAGAATTTATTAATTTCAAGTGGAAAATATTTTCAAATATATATATGGATTTGGTAATTAAGAATTATTTTCTATTCTATAGAGGCCAATGTGGAGAAGAATAATGGTTGATTGAGTGAGGATTTATATTAATAAAACATAAACACAAACTCTAAAAGTGTTTTTATTTATTTATCTGAAAGTCAATTTGGATGGGTATTCACATGTTATTTCAATAGATATGATACAAGGAGAAGTTAAAATAGTAATCCAAAAGTGTTTTGATTGAGGACCATAATTGTTTGTGGATAATATTTGAAATGTTATTTTATAAGATACTATATAATGTCAAATCACACAAATTATATATAGTTTTTCTGAAAACAATATACTAAAGAATATATTTTAAAAATCATTAGATCTTAGTATATTGTATTGGCATGTGATATTGAATAGAATGCATGCGTCAATGGAATATTTTATATTGTGGTATAGAATATCATATGGTGTAATATAAATAAAACCAGACCACTATTATTTTGATATCTTATTATACAATTTTTAATGTATCAAAACATTAAGACGGAGCTTTCAAGAGTTCCTAGAATTTTTTTGTAATTAAT
Source organism: Viscum album (assembly GCA_963277665.1). Lineage (NCBI taxonomy): Eukaryota > Viridiplantae > Streptophyta > Magnoliopsida > Santalales > Viscaceae > Viscum > Viscum album. The sequence goes on along the minus strand of OY728146.1, from coordinate 1,057,177,494 downwards.
ATTAAAATTTCATGAGATGAAAAACTTGATACTATTAATACTGAATCCTTGTGCGGAGTTCAATAATGGTTCAGAATTTATCCATGAATTTAGTAATACATGAGTATATTAAGGGTTAACACAAGAGTGTCTTAAGGTAAACAAGCCAAACCGTTTGAGAATATTTTGATTCTTACTAATCATAAAGGAAAAACATATTATTCCTCAAACTTATATTTTTTCATCATCATTTTACTATTGAGGGAAAAACTTTCCATGGATGTGTGGATTTTAATTTCTATTATATGGTTAATACATTCAACCCATAGATCCACCATGGAGGATGAATTACCTTCTATATTTATCAAGTATCATTACCGATAATATTGATTGGATGAAGGTAGAGGGGCATATACAATGTAAGTCTTACAAGATATTCTTGATATTATGTTTAAAATGGTTTTAGTTTTATAAAATTTTAATTTTTTGGTTTAAGGGTCTATGGTTGTCTATACAATATTTATTAATATTCAATTGATCCTAATAAATCTATTAATTTTTCTTTATAACTTTATTATTAAATTTATAAATAATTTTCCATTGATTCTATAGGTTTATATTGAAGAGCTTCATGAATATCTAAAACATTCTCTAGGAATGTGATTTTAGATTTTTTGTGGTAAATTAAATATAATGATTCTTCAGTAAATATCAAAATTTTCATAGTATTCTTATTTTGTATTCTATGAACCTAATGATAAACTTCTTAATCATCCCTAAAATAAATAATTACTTTTAGTTGTTTTTACGTGGTTTCATATTGATATTTTTAACCATTGCCATAACATAATCCTTAGAATATGATTCAAATAGGGTTTCAAATTATTCAATGTAAATATAATCTTTATCTTATTATATTTTATTAATATTTTATATTAAAACCATCTTCTATGATGTATTTGTAAATTTCATATTTGGTTTGTGGGGGTATATCCTTTAATGTTTATATGAATAAATAATATCCCACTTTTCATTTTCATACCCCATAAAACATATTAAAAAAATATTTATATCCTTTTTATATGAAAATTATACCAATGATATCAAAAATTAAAATCGTACATTTGATCAATTAAATTTACTTGCCACAAGTGATAAAAACTAAACAACCACTTCCACTTACTCAATTGTATATTTTTGATGTTTAAATTATCCATGGATTTAAATGACATATACATAGTTATATGAATTTTAATATCCTTTTAATTCTCACATAACACATATATTACCATGTCACATTTCAAATCATTAGGCTAATGCATTAGAAAATTCTTCTCTTTAAGAATAAACCATTGGATTTTATAAAGATGGTAATATAAGAAAATCACTAAGAACTATTGTGATTAATAATATTAGGTAAGGAACACTACTAATCCATGTATTACACCATATTTATTTATATTCATACACCACATCAAATAATAGACACGATAAATGGATGGCATGTTATTTAATATAAATATTATTCCCAAAAAATATATAAAATCTATATGAAATTGATTCCCTTATAATAAAATCATATGTTTTTTATATAAATATGTAACTTATATACTCATAATAGCATTGTTTCCATAATTATATTAATCATACACATTATTAATGTTTTTATTTCGTTATAACATCATTACCACTTCAAAATGAATTTCAAATTATTGACCTTAAAAATTTCCTCATGTTGTGTATGAATTTGTCCCAAAAACTAAGCATTAGAGTTCTATCAAAACATCCATGATAATATTCAATCAATGTATAATTTAAAACATTATAATGTATTAATAATATATAATACTCCAAAATCACATCATGATGTCATTCATTTTGGATTGATTTTCACTAACTGAATATAATATGAAAAACATGTAAGGTTATTTTTGGATTTCTCATAAATATAGTTGACTACTGATTCATAAATATTGGATAATAATATAATTTTAATGTCTAAAAAACTAAAAAATGATCCTCCTAGAATTATTAGTATCTGGATTCATTATGTTGTGGAACACTAATAAATAATGGACCAAAATTTCATGAACTATTCTTATGATATGATATTGTCTTCCTCATATCAACTAAAATAAAGAATCCTTATATGATGTTACCAATTTAATAATGAATCAGAGTTCATATAGAAAAAAAAATTACAACATGTTCTCCATAAAACAATCTATATTTCAGATCATCCAAAACTACATAAAATTTTCATGGTGTTTACAAAACATGGTATTGTTGCATGATACCCTATTCATAGAAGCCTTCCTTTTACAATGTTTTCATTTTTATCACACATATTTGTCATTAGTCAATATTTGTGTTTATTCTACAACGAATTCATCTTCCTTCATAAAATCAACTCCATAACTCTTTATAACCCTTATAGAATTATCTATAAATTTATACAAATTTAAATGTGATCGAAAATAAACACAAAAACTTTTATAACCTATAATATTTATCTTAAAAATTATAAAATTTTTCTAAAACATTTAAAAACATTATATAATTTTAATAACCATGGTTTGAACATCCATAAAATGTGAATAATCATGGTTTTAATTGATTTTTTAAAGTACTTATTAGGTATGGTGACTTTATCATGTATTATTAGAATATTAAATAAGTATCCAATTAGAGTCAGTGCCACGGAAATAAGAAAATAATGGTATTTGTGAAGGAGTTTCTAAAAAATTTAATATTATTTACTATTCCGATTTTCTCAATCATGTGAAAAACAAGACAACAGGTAATGATGGTTTATCAATAGAAACTATCCATAAGGATAAATAATAAAACACATATGATGATGTCATATCTATGAATTAGAAAATCCATTATCATTATATTATATCATACCCCTCATAATCCTATGAAACGATGAAGCAAATCTAAAAAATTATTTTGTAGAATAAAATTGAATATTATATTATATCTAATAATAGTGTTATGAAATTACCACTAGAGGCTCAAGATAACATGTAAATATAAATATTTCCCAAGGTCCTTTAGAAAAATCTAATGAGACTATTTTAATTTTATCATGGTTATAGCTATGATTTATTGAATTATGATTTAATTTCCTAAGGTTGTGAAATAAAAGATGTGTAAGTTCATTATTAATGAAAAATAATATTACTACATATATAGTTGATTTTATTATGAAAGTATTTTTAAATTAAATTTACCATAATTTATATTTTTGATTGGACGATTTCAAATTGAATTTGATTGATATGTCTTATTAATATATATGAGATATATTATGTTTTCAAAGAGTGGAGGTACATGGAGAGTCATTAGTGAAATCCTATGATGTTTTCACCCATTATATGTGAATCATGGTTCATTTTAATATAGTTATTATGTTGAGTTGTATGTTATGAATCCCATTTACTCAATCAATTGGATAAAGTAGAGAATGTTTTCTAATAGTGACAAGTGATAAATGGTTCAATCATTGTATTTTGTATATTTATATGAGGTTTTATTTATGTTGTTATTATTTTATTTATATGAATTTATTTATAATTTTTTTGTATCAAATTTGGTTATAATTTTTTGGGTTAGATAAATAATTCCCTATGATATTGTTTTTCCTCTATATTTTATTGCAAATGCTTTGGTGGTTTGGATATGGAACCAATGACTCTGTGTAATTTTGAGTTGGCTCATTTTATGGGTTTTAGAAGTTAGATCATGTCAACATATTTAAAAATTCATGAATTCAATTCAGTTATAGTTATTCCTAGACTCTAGTAGTATAATGAAAAATAATTATTCAGTAATTTTTTCTGAGGTTTCAGTTCCTAGGGAAGATCAAGATGTGTTAGGTGTTGACTAAGTCATGATGAGTTATTTTATCTTTTTTTCATGTAAGGTGTCATAGTGAACTATGATAGGAATTTAATCTCAGGATTCTTAGAATATCATATAATTAATTAAATATATATGTATGGAAGTGAATGATTATTGATGAGATTTTACTATATATTTTCATGGAATGGTGTAATAAATGGTCATTCAATTGTTATTTAATTTTATAAAATAATATTGATTTTTATTTTTATTTTTAGTATGCTATTCAAAGGAGATAATGGATTTTTTTTCACATTATTATAGAAGGGACTATGGTATTTTTGTCTTTAAATATAAATTATTATTTGACAATTCTAACTAGTTTCACTAACACGGTTCTTATTTTCCATTTATTAAATTATTATAATTTTAATTTATTAGAAAAATAATAGGTGGATTCCATAAAATGGAATAAGCATCGAACTGGTGTAAATTTCACTTAAGCACTACATAAATAATTCCATAATTTTATTTTAGATGGAAAAAATGTTTATCTTGTTGGTGGATTACTTTATAAGAGTATAGTAACATATTTGGAGGATGTGTGTTGTGTATATTTTTTATTTAGATTTTGAATATCATGAATTAATAATGATGTCTTAAGTCTATAAAAAATCTATTAAGAAAAAAATGAATTTTTTAAATATTATTTTCATAATGGGAGTTTCATTCAGTAATGGAAACCCAAACATGGTGTTGAAATGCTTTTGAGGGAACATGGTTTTAAAAAATAAATAAAATATAAATTTCACATGAGATATGAATTTAGTTACTGTTTTGGTGTATGAAAGGAATACATCAATTATTTTTTGTGTCTTATCTTGATTTTTTAAATTAAATGAAATAATTTTAGAATATAGATTCTATTTTTCCTGGCTGTTTTAAATAAATTATATTATTCATAGTGTGCTGATATAAATTAGATAATTTTAGAGGTTTTTGACAATTTAATGATAATTTTGGAAAAGAAATTCATTTTATTATGTTATTATATTTAATTTTAAAATGATGGTGAATATCAAATTACATATTCAAATAGATATTTATCTAGTTAAAATTTTAAAAAATAGAATATTTGGTTATATAAATATGTTCTATAATGCACCTTCCAATTTTTTGGATGTTGTTCATGTTTTTCGATTGATTTTAATATTTAAATTATTTGGTTAAAATGTTTAATATTTTTTATATGTAATGGTTTTAGAAATGTTGGTTTTTTTAATATTTTTAATTATTTTTTATATTTTTGTGAAGGTTTTATGCTTTGTAAATTAACAATTTTAGTGGAAATATATGCAATGGTTTTGTTTATTCTTTACGTGAGGACATTAGATATTGAAAAGAATCATTTATGATGAAAAAAATAATAATAGATGAGTCTATGGTATTTTAAATAGATTACATTTAAAAAAGGTGACAACATCATCACAAACATTGTTATAAAAAATAATGCTATCAATATTTATCGATTTTTTATAATATCCATTAGCATTGTGGGATGATTCTTAGTATATCTTTGTAATTAAATATCATATTATTATAATGAGATATAAAAGATTTATCCATTTAGCGCTACGTCTCCATGAATGATGTAGTTGGCCATTTTTTACTACCTAAAATAAAACAATAGAGCCACATTAATGAAAAATAATATTCCATCTTATCTATTTATCCATATTCCGTTCATTTATCAACCCAAGAATCTTAGACTCCATGGAAGATGGAATAAAATATGGATTGTAAATACACCCCATTATGATGGGATTATACTCTATAATGACTGAACCAAATCCACAAGATCATGGACATACATTGGATGATATGACCAATTTACATTTCTTCCATAACATGAGTGTTGTGTTAAAGAAAATTCCAGGAGCTCAATTTGTTTGCGGATAAATTTAATATACTTCATACCATCTAAGGTCCATGAGGACATCAACATAATTGATGAATGGCACATACTATAGAGAGTTAGCACACTTCACCTCCATCATTATTTGTTGTTTATTAGAATTAATATTGATGAAATTATTCTCATGGAATGGGGAATTTATATATTTATAGATATTGATTATGAGGTCAAAAATCTCCACCTAAAAGGGTAAAGATTACAATTGAAAGAGATATATGATTAAATTCAAATATATTCACCAATATATAATCATAGAAAGGACGTCACATGTAATAATTATTAGAATGATGTTAGAGGGAGAATAATTAATAGAAAATCTAAAAAACGTAGGATTTATATACCCCCCAAAGAGATGACATTAAACAAAAATGAATAGTTTTTAATACCCTCAACCTATAAGATATAATCAACTATAATTTTGGAATGTTCAATTTTCCATGTTGCATGAATAGATATAGAGAGATAGTGTTTTTTTTAATTTTTTGAATACTTTGGAGATTTATTTATTAAATTTTGTTGCTTTAAAATTGTTTTGAATTGTGAAAATTATTTGACACTAAAACCCCAATTTGTATTTCATCATGGTTAATGAATGTATGAATACTATCAATATCTTTGAAAGAATCTAAAAATTCATCTAGATTGTCTTGATTTTCATTTATCATGTAATTAAGATCCATTATTGGGTCACCAAAACTAATTAGGTTTGATAAGGGTGTACCGGTCTAGTTAACAACGTAATTTAACATAGTATTTTTTAAATAACCTGTTTTTTAAGGATAATGCTTGAGAAAGAATATGTGAGTTCTGGAAAAATAAATGAAACCGTATAGTTGATATTTCCATCCTAGATATTATATAAAAATTTGGATATTATAAATCCTAGTACCTCTGATTTATCATCAATAACAATACACATGAAATGAACCTATAGATATTGATTAAAGAGGCCGTTATAACTTATTCAATGTCACTAATGATTAATATGTTTACAACATTTATTACAAGTCAGAATGATGGTTATTCATTCATGTATACTTTATATCAAAACAAAAAATTTAATAATTGTATTCATATTATTTAATAAATTAGACGAATATATATATATATCATTAATGATTAAATAAATTGGTGATAATGATGTTCTTAACTAGATACATCCTTCTATCCCATGAAAGGTAATTACCTTTCCGTGATGAAAATTTAATTCTTGTTTTACACATAATATGGATAAAATGTGATGCTCTAGGTCTACTCTAAAAAATAGGACACCAAGTTATGTAAATGGAAGAAAACATTTTCTGATACCCAACTCATGGATGATGTCAGTTATTCATGCATATGTTATTTTCTTTCCAAAATAAACAAATTATTTACCCTTGATAATTTACTAGCCCGAGACAACTTGATAATGCATAATGGTCTCTATAATTATCCTATAATTTTCTATCTCCTGTTTTGAAAAGAATGATATTATTTGTTTAAATGATATAAAAATTACATTGGATACACCTAGAAGTATTAATGAGATTATGTTTCTCATTAGTATCCAATTTCAATATAATCATTCTAATGTAATCATCGACATTTTTAGAGAAAATATCTGAATGTCAGTCACCCTATCCCACCCATATTAAACAAGTTAAAAATCTCTCATGGGAACCATTAATTAGAATTGAAATGTGTGTTATGTCCAGGTGATTCATAACCCAATTAACGAATGCATCATCAAAAAATAGTTTGTCAATAACCTTACAAATAAAACCCGAATACATTATTTTAGAGGCATTTTTAATATCCATATTCAATGAAACATTACCACCTATAGTGTATTTACTCCAAATATTGACACATTTAGATGCTATCATAATATTATCAAGGATAATACCCACTTTAATGAATAGAATTGATTTAAGGAAATAATATATATTTGAGATTCATTCAGGCGCATATGTAAAAATTATATAAATTCTTTTATGGGAAGTGATGAGAAGTGAAAAATTAATGAAATGATGTACTTTATTATAATTATAAGTTTTTGGAATTATATTAATAAACTGAGTATTAAAACCCTATGAGAGGGAATCAAATTTTTTTAATTTCCAAACCATTATTCAAACATCATGTTGAATGATATCCCCCAAATTTTGGAAAATTTATTAGTAAAACCTTATCATTATGGGGAGTTCCTAATATTATGGTTAAATAAAACCTTCATTATGTCCAACTCCAAAAGAGAATATGTAATCATTTCATTATCACCCATTCATTCTGGAGAAATATTTTTCCCTTTCATCAAATATAAATTGGTATTATGTCCAATAAATATATTCATGTAATAATACATAACATTATTTTTAATATATTCCATATTTTTAAAGAAATGATCGCCATACTTGAGAAGGGTTAGATGTTTTCAATACTTTTTGGTTAATTAAAGGTAATTAAAGAATCCGAAATTTATATTCACAAAATTAAGATAATTTACATTAAATAATTATTATTTTTATTCTCTTAAATGTTTTAACGTATATAAATATATAAGGATACTTTATTTTTATTATTGAAACCATCAATGGAGTATATATTTTTTTCCTTCTTCGATAGATTTTAGGGAGCATTCAATTGAGGAAAGTGTTGCATCAATCAAGATGAATTAGTTGCTTCTCAAATCCATTAGATTTAATTAAATATTTTGTATCTTGAGAATATAATCTACAAAATCAACCCTGAAGATTAAAAAATTCAATGTATCCTAATCAATTTTCACACACTCCAGAAGAATAGACCAAGATTTATTAAACATTATGGGTATGGAATATTTATTTTCTCGAGAATTTAGTCTCACTAAAAATATATGATGATCAGAAATTATTTTAGATAATGTTGAAAAAGAAAAATCTTCCCAGAAATTCATGGATTAATCTTTAATAAGGTATCTATACTACTTTCAAACAACCAAATTGTGCTTAAATGTTTTATAATATGTGAATTTTTCTTCACAGAGTTGAATTTAAAATAAATTACGATCCTCCACACAAGCACAAACTTAAATGGATGAAATAGAACAATTTATAACACCCATTTTTTCATCAACATTCAAAATTGTATTAAAGTCTCTAATAATAATCAATGGTCCACAATGAGTTCTAGGTAGAGAAAAAATCTCCTTCCATTGATATCTATGATCTTGATATGAATTATTATAATACATAAAAGAAAAAATTAATGATTTTATTCATAATGAAATCTACAAGTGACCATTTTTTCACTAATAATAAGTAATGAGGCATTCCCCGAGTTGAAGGATTTTAGGAAGAAAATCCTTTTAATGTCCAGAGAAGACTGCTTTTTCTAATAATATGATAAGAAAATGATTCAAAACAGTCCATTGTTGATGAAAAAAATTCATTTTTTAGTATCATATTGATCATGAATTCCTGGTTTGTAGTTTTGAATAAAAAAACATGTATACATAATGTTTATTGGTTAGAAATACCTAATAATTTAAAAACATGTTCTTCATTATCATTTATATAAAGCGGGTGGACCCCCATCTTCAATTACCATATTTATGAAAATCGAGGATATTTCATGGCAATTTTTTTCCTTGTAATCAATTAATGAGAGTTATAATCATTCATGAATTCATCTATATAGAAATATGTATTAGATACCATAAATTCTCTGTTATTATGACTATAGTGAGTTTTTTTTGGATGAAATGATGATATGGGATTTCGGAAACAAGGTATACATGTTATTTCTCATCATCCTTTATTTCCTTATAAGAAACTCTGGGAACCAAATGAGGAACTTGGGAGATAGGGGAGCTTCATCCAGAGGTTGTGTGCATCCATTTCACAAAGTATTTAATAGAGATACATCCATGTAACTATTATAGTAATTCATCCTAGAATCGTTATTATTTCACACAATGTAAGATGTTATCTTCACTATAGTATTCTATTTTCAATAAGATATATCAAAAGGTGCATGTATACATCCATCCAAGTGAGAATTACTAGATTAGATAACATATATAGTAGACTCACAAATTCTTTTATCCATATAATTTTATTTCCAATAGGGTTAGTAGAAATTATATGTGGATTAATGTCAATGTGAAAATCCTTATACATTCAAATAATACTCTACTAAAATTTATGAGAAATTTCATCACTAAGACTAGCATCATCTAATTTTGACACAACATCTTTAGGTAGGGTAGTAGTGAAAGTATTATGATTGTAAATTTAAGAGTGTACTTCAATTTCATGGATTTATAATTTAAATTGGGTTCGTGATGGTAATATATTAGTTTCATTAGATTTATAGTGTTTTTATAAGTATAAAATAATTTGTGCTTGGTGGGAGTATAGTAGTGCATCATTGATTTGATTATTTTTTTAAAAAAAATCAAATATAGACTATTTGTTTCTATTGTGGTTTTATATTGAGGTATTTGTTATATACAGATAAAATTTTAGGGGGAGATAATACTTAATTTACTTTTATGTATTTTTATTTTAAAGGCATAAGAATGGAATGGTGATTATTTAGGTTTGGATACTTGTGATTTATTGATAGTTTTAGGTGATTATTTAGATAAATTTTATTATAAGTGGGTATGTATGTTTGTTAAGAAAATATATTTTTTTACATTTTTTGGGAGAAAATTTTCTTTTTTTATGTGTTTACATAATTATGTAACTCAATCATTTGATCCAAGCCTCCATATAGACTTAAGCATATTCTCCAATCAATATAGGTTGAAAATTATTATTGAGGAAAATAATATTAAAATTTTTGAGTTATTTTCCAATATAAAATGTGTAAATTAACTATAATGTAAATTTAAAATCATTTAAAGAAATCAATGTGTTAAAAAAACCATTTATTTCAAATTGGTTGTCCTAATAGATTTAAACATAAATATTATGACCACATGTTTGACATGATATAATCCAAATAACTACATATGACATACACCGAACCATAATTGATAATTTTAATCCTCTATTATATATTTTTTTTAAAAATCACAGAAACCATGAAAAAGTTCCATGTATACATTTTTAATTAATGATATATAGTTTACCTTTCCAGTATCATGGAAAAAATATCTAAACACAAATACACAAATTGATATGTAGGTAGGGTTGATTAATTGATTAATCATTAGAATTTCAATGAATCAAAAAAATTAATTACCTAATATTGTATATTTTAAATCAAATATGAATTAAATTTTAAAAAGTCATGAACATTAAAAAAATGTAATTTATCAATATGTTTTAGATAAAGACAAGTTATGACCTGAAAAAAGTAGACAAAACTATTTTTTAAAAGAAAAAGTTACAATTTGAGGTCAACCAATCATAAAAGTAGCTGTTACAAATAATAATTTTAGTATTATTGATAAATTTGAAACAATACACCAATATTTCATGTCTATGATCATTAAATTCTATCGCTATGGATCATCATTCAATAATGTGATCCTCAAAAAACAACCCTTCATTATCCATATGATGTACAATAGAAAATAACGTTCAAAATACATTTTAGTGATGGCATTATTACATTTACTTTATAAAAATTCATTCTATTTATTGGTCTTTTCTCATAACTTGGATTAAATTACTACAAAAAATAATAATCTTTAGTAATTTGTTTTAAAAAAAACGAAAAAAACCAATTATTTTGAGTTCAATAATCATTCAAGTTAGTAATATTTAATAAAAAATAAAATTTTTCAAAAAAGAACATATAATTTATATTAAAAAATATAAGATAAATAAATATTAAAAAACCAAATGTTAATAAATATATTTAAAAAAACTCACAAATTTCTCAAGTTATTTATTTATAAAAAGGTAAAAAATTAGGAAATGAAGATTCATAATATACTGAGGAATTAATAATATACATCTACCATTGAAGATGAAATTCATAAGATCTGTTAACTAATAACATTATCAATTTTTGAAGAATCTAAAAGTCAATATTAACTTAACGAATCCAATATTCCGAATAGACTTTTCTATTATCTATATAGTTGAGGTCCATCCAATATGATAGATCTATCTAGAGAGTGAGAGAGATATTCAAGAACTGACAAAATCTAGACCGTATACCATAAATATGATACATAATACTATTATTATATTATAAATACCCCCTTCACAAGGTTCATAAATGGTTATATAAAGTGGTTAATGTTAGTAAAGGGGGGAAATCAGGGGTTTAAAGGTAAAATAACTTAACTATACCTGACATCATTTTCATGCCACACAATCAAAACTACTTTTCATTGACCAATGGAAGACCATTATCCAAAATCCTAGAATATAATCTTGGGACGTATAGTTTTTCAAACTATGTTATTAAACATTAAAATTTCCATAACCCTAGATAGAATATTCCTGTAATAGGCACACATTCCATACAATCATGATTTTAACAATGCACATTTAAATATTTCCTAAAAACCATAGACTATTTATTCAAAATTCAAAAAAAGGGAATCCTATATATAAAAACAAGGGTGTCATTATCCTATTTAATACATTAAATTTCATCCTTGATAAGTCATTAGTCTCTAATAACTTTATGTAACCCCATTTATCACTTCCACATATGGTTCTATCTCCCCCAATTTGTATCATTAATTATTTAATGATTTCATAAAACACCCAAAAATGGAAAAAAATCTCATCTAAAGACAGTAGTACACATATTAATAAATCAAATCAAAATTCATGCAATATTCATAGTATAAAAAATTCAATATCATTAAAAATCATGCCATAATATATATTTGGGTAGTCATTTCTTCATTTAGAAACATACAACATGTTGTGAAATACAAAATACATTGATGAAAAATAAAACAATAATACACATAACCATCACCCTAAATTATTTTATTTGGAACAATTTAATAGTTAATAGATATTATGGGTGTCCCAATTCATCGATGTTATTTCCATGATATCACTAAATAAAAGACACATTCCTCAATTGTAAAATTCAATGTTATTTATCGATGTTCAACTCAAAACTTCCATCAATAATAAGATATGATAAATCAATTATGGACTAAATTAAAATAATAATTTATATCTTTCACAGATTTATATCCTAAAGTATACATCTCTCTCACTTCCACCAAGTTTAATTGTGATAAAAATCTTCTTAAATAGAATTATTTAGAATCTACATAATCAATCAAAGCTTGATAACTATTTTCGTATACAAACTCCAACAACGAGATAAGATTATCTCATAATTTATCAATTATATATAAATATGAGAAAAATATTTCATATAAAATATTTATTACTTATTTTATTAATCTAATTATTGGTGATGATATAATATATTCATATGTGTCTGATAATATTTTACAATATAACGTCCACGTAAAAATATCCATGTAAACTGGGGATCTCAAGATAATCATATATATAAATGAACTCCATTAATCATAATGATTTTATTCACATGAACCATTAACAGACCTTATAAAATTAATTTCACTCAAATAGTTAAGGGGATATATTTTTTTTGAGTCGATATAGAATCATAAATATAAAATCATGCATCCATATTAACTTTTGAAACTAATAATGAAATAAATTCTGATATTATCCTATTTATAAGTTGATATGGTAATGGGATGTAAAATATTCATAGTTTGTATTTATCAAACATCAATTCTTGAAAATTAATGAACAAAGATAAATTGTCATCTAATTTTATTTCTCATCCCTACCTAAAAGAACATATGTATGATTTCATGGTACATATTCATCACTCCAATAAATACAGGCTATATGGTTCTATAATTTTTAAAATATTTTATTCCATTAATATCAAGAGAAAGTATAATCTATATCTAAAATGGAGTTCCAATCCAATTTATATTGAACACTCATCCACACACTCCATACAATTTATTATTTTACTAATATTTATATAATCCTTATCGACTCTCTCCCATAAAGTTGTCAAAAACAATAGAGTGAATGTTGATCGAAAATAATGAAATATGATCTCCATTATATTGAAACATAAAATGAATATCCATTATTAATAATATATATAATCCTAGACACTACGATTCATCAAGAACATATATCCATCTTCTTGGATCATGTTCAATTTTATTATCACCACATCCTAGTGTATACAAAAATTTTGATTTAAAATTAATAAAGATTCTCCAAAAATTAAAATCACATTATGGGAAAATGTAGTTTAGATTCATACAATTTTAAGACATTGTAATCCTATGTAAAGTCAATTAATACCTTTATTTATTTATGTAATGATAAACCCATTAACTGCAAATCTCATTTGGGAAAATTTTTCACAAGCGTACAAAAATCAATTTATCCATATCCAGCCAAATTACCCCCTTCATAATCACACCTCATAGTCCAATTCATGATGCATTACTTTAAACTGAATACCCATCACCATTACTAAGTAATATCAACAGTATCACTAAATTAATCCTCAACTTATTAACATTTAAATATCAATGGATATTATTTTTCTTTTCAGACATCATACCTTTTTGAGTCAACACCATCATTAGTGATTTTATATTAAGGGAGTATTTAATAAATCATCAATAATATATTCTCGATCTAAATAAAATTTTATCCTTAAATATATTCTTAGGAAACTTCGAAGAAATTTGTACCTCAAATATTTTTGGGACAACTATAAACTTCTCATATTTTACATGTACTAAAAAATTAACATGATTAATCTAGAACAATAATTTAGATAACATTACATATTATTTATTATACAGTAAAATATATATATTGATTCTTAAATACCTTCCATGATACTCCCTAACCTTATGTAAACCATAATATCATTCATAATTGTAACACACCAATCTTCCACGGTATGCTTCTCGGTGAATAATACAGTAGCGTGTGTTGTACGCAACTTCAAGTTCTAACACACACCACAACTAATAAAACTAGCCCTCATGAATAGTAATACCCAATTTTTAAAATTTTATAATTTTATCTTTCAAAATGGAATTCATTTTTGGATTCGGAATATCTAATTTATCCTAGAGAAAAATTTTGGTACTTTTTGGATAACTTTCATATATTGATGAAAAGTGAAAATTACTAAATTTTAATTAAAAACAAATTTTTTAATCGAAATAATTAATAGTGATAAATTATGAGTTTGAGTGGATTTAAAGTATATTTAGAATATTTTTATAACATTTAATACAATTTTTTTCATTGGATAATATTTTACTTTAAACCAGACATAAACAAATGTCAATCTTTTGATAGTTATTATTTTTAAAAAAGACACTTTTTGTTTTGACAGCGGGAATTAGTTTTATATTAATTTCTACCACAACTGTGTTTTGAATTTTGAAAAATGGATTCCATATTTGGAATCTGAATTTCCAAATTATGTAAATAGGTAACAATTATTTTTATACATTTTGAATAATTACTTCGGTAAATATTTTATTTTCCATGGATAAAGGGTATATCTGGTAAATTAGGGTAAATAAATAATATTATAAAAATACTAATTAACCATAAAACGTGTCCTAACCCTATTTTTTGTTACATGTCCGACCTTGGGAATATTTGGGTCAATTTTGGGACCCCATGGATCCACTTGTAAGTGATAATGACATTTTATATTAATTAAGTTAAAGTAAATACAAAAATGACATAAGGATATATCTTTTAGCAAAACGATTTTTACAATGGGGTATATATGTTATATTTTAGACTATATATATTAATTAGAAAGACAAAAAAATTTCCTACATAATGTTATTTTAATTCTTAGACACTGACTAATTAAATTTATTTATGACACAATAATGATGGAATATTTCCCTTATTAATGAATGAATAAAATAATTGGTATTATAAATGTTAAAATAAATACATTTTGAAATTTTTAATGCCATACAAGAATTTTACTGGTTAACATGACATTTTATCATTTAATAAATTAATTTGGTTCTAATTAATAATGTTTATATGAATTCAACAAAAATCAATTATTGAATGGTGTCAAAATTGAAATAAATGAGTTTTTAAAACAAATATTATATTATTAATTGATATTATATTCCTAAAAATATATGGTTCAGAAAAAGGACTTATATAATGATAGGTGTATCATTAATGGACCACTTGGGGGTCTCATGGATGTATATAGTATTTTTATTAACTATATAATATAACATAAAAAGTGACATGCTAAATGTCAAACTAATTATCTACGAGTTAAAACTAGAAGATAAGGTTAATATAATGACTCAAACCTGTCTAAAATATATTGGTTGAAAGGGTTTATACCCATACCCACCTAATACTTTGAATAATACACTTTGGAACCATTAGAAACCGAATATGAATTTATTATAAAATAATACTTTAAGTCTTTCTTAAAGAGCCCCTTCGCCCTCCTTATAAAAGGACACCATTTGTAACCAATTTTTCACACCTTGAAAGCCTTTTCGGTCGGCCAAAACCTGCCCAAATATTCCCTCAACTTATCTCACTTAAACCTAGAGTCCTTATATTGATCATAAAGACAACCTAAGGAGCCCTTTGGATCAAATCAAAAGGAAGAACCCGAAGAAGATGTAATGATTTTACCACCCTCTTTCAAGTTTCGATCTACTTCCACTTCTTCTTTCTTTGTTATTTAAATTATAAAATAAAAACTCCAGAATCTTCTATATACTGTGATGTTATTATAAATATGGTACAACCATATTCAGTATTTTATCCATCCTTTGAATGACATGTCACCATACGTGCGTATGTACAGCCCAC
The DNA here is from genome assembly GCA_963277665.1 of Viscum album. NCBI lineage: Eukaryota > Viridiplantae > Streptophyta > Magnoliopsida > Santalales > Viscaceae > Viscum > Viscum album. The sequence continues at coordinate 1,057,160,835 of OY728146.1, read as the reverse complement.
CGTCTCCACGTCGTGGTATAATTGTTATTCAATATATTGTTATTTGGATTTGTATAATAAAGATGTTTAATTCATTTAAATAATAAATTTAACATTATAATGATTCCGTATATATGATATACGATTCAATTATATATTATTTTAATATAAAAATAATGATATTGTCGCTCGTGCGTACGTACGGATTACCATCTCCATGAACACGATGAGATTCATTCCCCGTCATATCTATTCAATACTAAATTTCAATTGATGAATAAAAATAATTTTTAAAAACATGATATCATTCTGGATATGAATAATATACATCCCATCCATAACAAATATGGCTCGCATAACAATTAATATAGAGGAAAACGAACCGTTAACACCCGAAACAACGATAGTACTATGATATTATTAACAAATCAATTTTAAAAGATCATATATGATATCATATAAATGTAAATGATTTTTTATAATTCATTGACAATTAATTATCCCATATACAGGAGGTTAACCTACCATCGACCAAGGAAAAAGTACAAAGTAAAGGGTTTCTTTTCTCACTTTTAATTTCGTGAGATTTCAATTGTTCACTACTTATTTATTGCATGTGGTGTGTGTACTGCCCGTGATTGTATTTATTGTGTAATAAAATTTTATTTTTTGGATATTTACATCATAATTTAATTATCCTTCTTTCATGGGTGTATGTTTCGTATGTTACCAAATAATAATGGAATTAGAAATTTCAATTTCCATTCATTCGGCTTTACGCATACTTCATTGATTTTTTTACACCAAGATTTTCTGTGGAATCACTATTCATTTCATTATGTCATAATTTCCACTCCCCTTTAAATGGATATACTTTTGATACACATAATAACTCCATTGATAAATTCTCAAGCCATCGGTATGAACTTGATAAGAGTAGTTTTTACTCAATCTCGATTTGTTGAGTTAAACATCCAATTCCTTGTGTTGTTTTTACAAGAATATGTCTGAATGTCCATTGATTTTTTTACACTGAATATCCAATAATATTGGGTGTATTTATATTTTTCACACATAATAATTTAGTTGATTTATCCTTAAACTATGTATATGGCCTTTCTAAGAGATTTAATCTCAATTTACATTCCACTGAGACTCCGTTGTTATTATACACCAAATCACTTTTATATGGTGTATATAATGTACTTTGACATAGTATATCATGAATCCCTTTATTCTCATGATATTACAATTTTTTTATTACCTAAATTATTTTTATTCAATTGTCTATCTTTTGGTTAGGAACTCTAACTAAAATATCATTATAAAATGTTTTAATGATTTATTATTCTAAATCTTTCTCATTAATGTCCATGTTTTAAAAACGGGATTAAGGATTTATTTATATGGACAATAAAGTTTTAAAAGAAAAATTCCTTTTAAAAGTTTCAATATGATATGGGACACTTTGATTCAAAAATCTATTTTAAATGGTTTTTTTACTCATAGTGTGACTTTTATATGTTTTCAAGAAAAAGGGGGATATTTCTCTCAATAGTTTAATGAATATTTTTATCTATGTCACTATCCTTAATTATTATCAATTGAGAAATATCTTATATAATAAAATCTTCCATATTGTATCGAATGAGTAATGTTTGACTCTGGATGTGATATTTTTATACCATTCATGGTTTGTGGTCAAATTATTGACATTTAGTATGCCAGTTTTAATACGAATGTTTATGTTATGTTTTAAACATTTCATATAAGGAATGCATTGGACTTAGTAAGTGACGGGTGGAGACCGCTATAGCTCCTCTATGAATCGGTAGGTATTATGAGACAAACTAGTGTCTTGGCACGAGGCCTTGAAAAAAATCTTATTTGCAGTCTTGGAACCAGGACTTGGCTATGTGGTTATGATAGTCTGGTATTACGAATTCCATCATTATGAAATTGGTTATTGATATTTCATGTGATTATTCGACTAGTAAAATATCCATGTGAATAAGTAAATGGCTATATTTCATTTTTTAATTTCCATATTATGCTAATGTTCAAGTTTAAAAGGATTTTGTTTTAGTTATACATTTCCTTAAGTGTCTTATCTGTGAAAGCTTCTGATATATTGTTATCTATACTGAGCATCTGAGCTCACCCCTTTCAGTGTTTTATTTTTCCCAGGATGTGAAGATGTAATTTATGAATGACCTGCAAGGATAGTATGAGGCGATATGAAGACAAGATGTTGTTGTAGTTTTTATACCTCATGATGTAATGTAATAATTATGAATATATCTAGTGTTTCCAATACTACTAAACTAATCGGTCTTTCGAGACTTGATCCTTTGTGATCATGCCAATGCTATGCAATAATGCACCGACTCTCGGTAACTGGGGTCGGGGCGTTACATTTGGTATCAGAGGAAGTTTATTACATACCATGGGAGATAGATTTAGATATACTCTGATTAGAGCACATATCCCTAAGGTAGAATTTGACGATTAGTATAGAAGAACTTCCTAAAATTTTGGTATTGTAGTTATTTTGTGAGTTTTATGAATATACATCCTTGTTTGGATACGAGCAGGTAGAGGTGGATCTGGCACAGATGTACTTAGGGGTAAAACCCAAAAACACCACTTTGAGCTAGACTCGAATGGGAAATGGTTCATGACAATGGGCATTGCTACACTATTGGTTACGAAACACCCGGGGGATATGCTTAGGATAATTTAAATTTTCTTTACAAACCGATTTCAAGTATTATATATATGATGAGAGTAAATGACCTTGGTTAATCTTAATTTGATTCAAATTGAGAATATGGTGACATGATATTCCATATATGATTTTATGACTACTGTTACACACACAATGCTTTCTGGTTTTAGTCAATGGTTGGATTCCAAGGAAGTCATAGTGACTTTGAGAATGATGTAAAAGGTGGGAACAGTGGTGGCAATGAGCAAAAAATCGAATTTTGATAGGAGTAAAAGATATAGTCTTCCTGCCAAATCAATTTTTAAAAAATATGATCAAAAATATATATATTAACCAATTCCAGGACTCAACAGAGAAGTGAAATGTGATAAATGATAAGAGCTCCAGCAGTGGATACCATGGAGAAATGAATCCTAAATTTCCATCATGAAGGAAATGTGGAAGGAGACACCCAGGAAAGTGTCTCAATGGGACAAAAAATTCTTTACGTGTGGAATGAAAGGACATAAAGTGAATAATTTCTGAATAAAAATGAAGAATACAATGGAAGAAGATAAAAATGGTCCCAAGAAACAATTTACAGTACTTTTTCTGTAAATGTAGGGGACCTGGCCATTACCTGAGTGAATGCCCTATTCTATAAGATATTTTATTGGTCAAAGAAGAAGCTATGTGAAAATAAATGGTTGGAGAAATTTTTAAAAAGTATTAGTGCTCCATGTTGATGGGTTTACTTGGAATTATTTTCTCTTGTATTTGTAAACCTGCAGTTTTCCATGTGAGAATGATATTTGATGAGGAATTATCATTTACCTTTTTGACAAAGTTATAAATAACCATTTGGTTTTATATGATCATTGGGTTTGAGGCAATTACAAGTTATTATAATTTGGGATGAAAATTAAAGGTATGCGATAACATTTGTTGTTAAATTATATTATGGTCATCTTGAGGAATTTTTCTCATTTTGGTAATTTTATAAAATATATTTTTTTTAAAAGGACAACACACAGACCGTATGACAACCCGTCGCGTCGGACAAAGCTATGGGAATTGAATCCAAAACCAAAGTGCGATTCAGATTTATCGCCTACCACCTTCTAGGTGATCTCTCTGGTTAGTGTTACTATTATTTTTACTTAAATGATTTTATTGATCAATAACAATTTTATTTGGGATCTTATGTCTTATCAAATGAATACCCTTAGTATATGAAAATGATTTGGTGATTAAGTGATAACTTTTATTTTCGATGATTTTCACTTTATTGGGAACAATATATGAACATGGAAAATAGAATAGTATTGGATTTCATTTGAGAAGTAATGGGGGATTTTTATCTATATTTTTATTGTGTATTTATAGTGATTTGAGTTATTTATGGAAATGATTAACCTATAATAGATAATATGTGACTAGGTTAATTACTTTTAATTCTGTGACTTTCAGAGTAATTGATGTAATTTGGAGATTCCATTTAACGTGGAAGACTACATAACCAAATTCTTATATGTTTTGAGTATTAATATTATTTTGGAATTTATTAAAAAAATTTAAGGAAATTTATTTATTGAAATCTATTTATTTAACTTTGGGTTATTGTTGGTTTAATTTTAGAAATTAAGATTACTGTTTATTTCTCTAATGAAATAACGTTTTGGGGGATCATCAGATCTTATACTAAACGTTTTGGTTTTGATTAATCTCTAATGACAAGGAAAATATATAGTTCATTCTTCGTAGATCATGTGATTCTATAGGAAGTTTATTGTATCTCTTCTAGTGTGACCAAGTCTTCTGGAATACTCATCGTTTAAAAATGAGTTAGTTGTAGAAATTTATTAATGAATAATACTTTATATAAAAATTATGTATATCTATTTATGTTCATAGTCAATATCAGAAATGAATCCCCAATATTTATGTAATGTAACTTAAAAGAAAAAAAATAAAAAAAATGTTGCCGGTTTACTGTTCCTACTGGGAAACTGATGACCCATTGTCCTATCAAAAGTTTGTGGTTTTTTATTGTTAACGTTTCCTGATCATGTTTTCTATCCCTCTCCATCAGAACGTGACACTTAGTTTATCATCCATATCCATGTTTTTCTACATGTAATCCAAATACAGGTTATCTCGGGTGACCATTGTACTTCTCAATCTTTCTTTTAAAGTGATAGTTTTATTGACTATTTCTCTGGTGTGGGAGTTTCCATTATATTCCCAAGACCAATTTTAAAAATTGGGAGGTTGAAATTTATTGAAGGAGGGGACAATTTAACACCCCATTTTTCCACGGTACGCTTCTCGCTGAATATTACAGTAGCGTGTGTTTTACCCAACTTCAAGTTCTAACACACACCACAACTAATAAAACCATCCGTTATCAATAGTAATAGGCAAATTTTGAAATTATATACATTTTATATTTCAAAATGGACTTCATTTTTGATTCGGAGAATTGAAATTAGCGTATGGTAATATTTTGGTACTTTTCGGACAACTTTCATATTTTCATGAATAGTGAAAATTACTAAATTTTAATTATAAACAAATTTTTTAATCAAAATAATTAATAGTGATAAATTATGAATTTGAGTGGTTTTAAAGTATATTTAGAATATATATTTATACCATTTAATATAATGTTTTTCATTGGACATAATTTTACATTTAAACCAGACATAAAAAAGTGTCTATCTTTTGATACTTATTATTTCTTAAAAACACGCTTTTTTGTTTTGACAGTGGGATTTAATTTTAAATTAATTTCTGCCACTTCTGTGTTTTGAATTTAGAAAAATTGATTCCATATTTTGAATCCAGATCTACAAATTATTTAAACAGGTAACTCTTATTTTTATACATTTTGAATAATTACTTCGGTAAATATTTTATTTACAATGGATAAAGGGTAAATCCGGTAAATAAGGGTAATAAAATAATAAAATAATATTATTAATATAACCTAAAACGTGTCCTAACCCTATTATTAGATACATGTCCGACCATGGGTATCTTTGGGTCGATTTTGGTACCCCATGGATCCACTTGTATGTGATAATGAGACTTTATATTAATTATGTTATAGTAAATTCAAAAATGACATAAGCATATATATTTTAGAAAACAAATTTTATAATGGGTTATATATGTTATATTTTATACTATAAATATTCATTATAGGTATAGAAAGATTTACTACATAATGGTATTTTATTTATAATTTTTAGGCATTGAATATTTAAATTTATTTATGACACAATAATGATGCAGTATTTTTCTTATTAATGAAATAATCAAATAATTGGTATTATAAATGTTAAAATAAATATAATATGAATGTTTTTATGCCATCCACAAATTTTATTATTTAATATGACATGTTTGGATTTCTTAAATGAATTTGGTTCGAATTAATAAAGGTTTTATGACTTTTAAAAAATCTATTATTGAATAGTGTCAAAATTGACATAAATGAGTTTTTAAAACAAATATTATATTATTAATTGATATTCTATTCTTAAAATTATATGGATCGGACAAAAAATTTATATAATTCTAGTTGCAACATTAATGGACCACTACGGGGTCTCTTGGATGTATATAGTATGTTTATTAACTATATAATATAAAATAAAAAGTGACATGGTAAATGTCAAACTAATTAACTAAGAGTTAAAACTAAAAGATAATGTTAATATAATGACCCAAACCTGTATAAAATTTATTGATTGAACGGATTTCGACCCATAACCATCTTATAATTTTTGAAATCCACTTTTTATCCATTATAAACTGAATATGAATTTATTATAAAATATTACATTATGTTTTTCCTAAAGAGCCCCTTCCCCCCCTTATAAAAGGACATCACTTATAACCAATTCTTAACACCTTAAAAGCCTTTTGGCTATGCCAAACCCTGCCCCAATATTCTCTAAACTTCCATCAATTCATTCTAGAGGCCTTATTTTGATTAGAAAACCAACCTAATGAGCCCTTTTGATCAAATCAAATGGATGAACCCGAAGAATAGGTAATGATTTCACCACCCTCTTTCAACTTCCTTTCTTCTTCCACTTCTTCTTTCATTGTTATTTACATTCTAAAATAATAACTCCAGTATCTTCTATATAAATTGATGTTATTATAACTATGTTACAACCATATTTAGTATTCTATCCATCCTTTGAATGACATGTCACCATATGTGTGAGCGTACGACCTACCATCTCTACGTCGTGGTGTAATTGTTATTCAATATATTACTATTTGGATGTTTATAATAATGATATCTAATTCATGTAAATAATAAATATAAAATTATAATGATTCTTTATATATTATATACCATCCAATTTTATATTATTTTAATATCAAAATAATGATATTGTCGCTCATGCGTACGTACGGATTACCGTCTCCACGAACGCGATGAGATTCATTCCCCATCATAACCATTCAATAGTAAATTTCATTTTATGAAGGAAAATATTTTTTAGAGACATGATATAATTCTGGATATTAATAAGATACATCCCATCCATAACAAATATGTCTTGCATAACATTTAATATAAAGGAAAACAAATCCGTTAACACCCGGTACGACGATAAGACTAAGATATTATAAACAAATAAATGATAAAAGATGATATATGATATCATATTAATGTAACTTATTTTTGTGTAATTAAATATAAATTATTTCACCATTATAGATGAGGTTAACCTACCGTCGACCAAAGAAAAAGTATAATGTAAGGGGTTTCTTATCTCACTATTAATTTCGTGACATTTCCATTGTTCACCACTTATTTATTGCATGTGGTGTTAGTAGTGCCTGTGATTGTATCCATTGTGTAATATAATTTAATTTATGTATATTTAAATAATAATTGTATTATCCTTCTTTCATGGGTGTATGTTTCGTAAGTCACCAAATCATAAGGGGATTTGAAATTTAAATTTCCATTCATTCGGCTTTACGCATACTTTATTGATTATTTTACTCCAAGATTATGTGTGGAATCACTATTAATTTGATAATGTCCTAATTTTTACTTCCCATTCTATGGATATACTTTTGATACACATAATCACTCCATTTATAAATTCTCAAGTCATCGGTATGAACTTGATAAGAGTAATTTTTACCCAATCTCGATTTTTTGTGTTAAACATCCAATTCATTGGTGTTGTATTTACAAGAATATGTGTCAATGTCCTTTGATTGTTTTACACATAATATCCAATCATATTGAGTGTATTTATATTTGTCGCACAAAATTATGTCATTGATTTATCATTAACCTAAGTATATGTCCTTTATGAAAGATATCATATCAATTTACATTCCATTGATAATCCTATGTTTTTATACATCAAATCACTTTTATATGGTGTATATAATGTACTTTGACATAGAATATCATGAATCCCTTTATTCTCATGATATTACAATGTTTTTATTACCTAAATTATTTTTATTCAATTGTCTCTCTTTTGGATAGGAACTATAACTAAAATATCATTTTAAAATGTTTTAAAGATTTATTATTCTAAATCATTCTCATTCATGTCCATGTTTTGAAAATGGTTTTCAGGATTTATTTATAGGTACATTAAAGTTTTAAAATAAAAATTCCTTTTAAAAGTTTCAATGTGGTATGGGACACTTTGATTCAAAAATCTATTTTAAATGGCTTCTTGACATATAGTGTGACTTTTAAATGTTTTCAAACAAAGGTGGATATTTCTCCAAATAGTTTAATGATTATGTTAAACTATGTCAATATCCTTCATTATTCACGATTGAGGTTAATCAGATGCAATAAAATATTCCATATTGTATCTAATGATTTATGTTTGATTATGGATGTGCTATTTTTATACCATTCATTGTGTGTGGTTAAATTATTGACATTTTCTATGCTAGTTTTAATATGAATTTTTATGTTATGTTTCAAACATTTCATATGAGGAATGCATTGGACTTAGTAAGTGACGGGTGGAGCCCTCTATAGCTCCTCGATGCATCGGTAGGTCTCATGAGACAAACTAGTGTCTTGGAAAAGGGCCATAACAAAATCTTATTTGAAGTCTTGTCACGAGTCCTTGGCTACGTGGTTATGATATTTTGGCGTTATGCATTCCATCATTATGAAAGTGGATCTTGATATTGCATGGGATTATTCGAATAGTAGAATATCCTTGTGAATAAGTAAATGGAATTATTTCATTTTATCATTTCCATATTATGCTGAAGTTCATGTTTAAAAGGCTTTTGTTTTAGTTATACATTTCCTTAAGTTTTTATGATTATCTATGAAATATTCATCTATATTGTTATCCTTAATGAGCATCAAAGATCACCCCTTTCAATGATTTATTTTTCCCAGGATCTGAAGAGCTAATTTATGAATGACCTGCAGGGATAGTATAAGGGGATATAAAGAAAATATGTTGTTGTAGTTTTTTTACCATATTATGAAATGTAAGACTTATGAATATATCTAGTGTTTCCATGACTACTAAACTAATAGGTCTTTAGAGACTTGATCCTTTGTGATCATACCAATGCAATGTAATAATGCACCGACTCTGGGTAACTAGGGTCAAGGCGTTACAAAAATCATAAATTAAAATAGGAAAAATATTTATAAAATATATAGTTCAATATGAACATACAATTTTAAGACCATTAAAAACATGAATAATATTTACACAAACTATGATTTTCGTTACTACATCTAAAATCCATCTTTATAATATTCCAATACATTAACCTACACTGGTGATATCCAAATCTAAAATCAATATTCAAATACAACATATATCCTTTAAAATAATCAAATATATAACATAAGTGAGTGTGGTAATATTTATCCTTTACTATCAATTGTTATATATTTTATTTATTGATGCATGATTTCAATATACAATTAGCCTTGTAGGAAAACAACACGTATCATTCATAAGGTGAAAAAATATATAGAGGAAATATATTATTGTCCATATCATCTAATAGGATCTCCAAACCCCAAATAACTATAACTACTATTTGATATATTGAAAATGATATAAATTTTTTTACTGAAACAAGTTGACATTGTCTCTAAATCTCTCTTTGGTGGTTGTGTTGTGAAGTATTAAATGAACATATATGATAAATTTTCTATCACTATTACAAATTTATGTTGATATCATGACTATTTTTACTTACAAATTAATCCATTAAACTATAATAATAATTTTTTACGGAATAAAATAATTCTTATTATTGAAGAGCTTTAATATTCTAGTCTCTCCAGAATGTGTAATCATTTTAACATAATTAAGTAAAATAAAATGTTTGACCATATATGTCAATATGATCCTTCAACCATACTCTTAAATTCAGTTAAATTATGTGGTTTAAGGTGTTTATATATTGATCAAAAAATTAAAAAAATATTTAAACATCACTAATTATAATCGAGCAAGAAGTTTACTTGACTTATATTTATATCCTTTCTTCTAGGGGGATATCAATATTCATAGAAAACTCATCAACTATGTATAAAAACCAAAACATTTTACCATCCATTAGATATGAAAAAATAATAATTTCCCATGTCAAGAGTAGCACATATAATAGTAAATGAACTATGAAATGTACGTCCAGAAAGTTTTAGGTCATAGTTTATATTATTCAAGAGAATGAATTATAATAAACACAATCCATTTATTCTAATAACCATGAGACTGCATAGGGTTCTAATTTTTTTTATTTTATCTTTATATTTTTATAATATCTTCATATGTATCAAAAATCCATTAATTTGGTTGGAATAACCAGCACTCAATCCCTAAGATGGGTGATTGAAAAACATATTCATATGCTTAAGATTTCTACATTGTTGTTATTTAATGGGTTCATTAACAATTTCCAGCAACAAGTGAGGCATTATACCTATATTTTAATAAACTTTATTTCCAATCACAATAGATTAAATTAATATATTTTCTTTCATCTAACAAAATCTCTTCTAGGAGTCCTCTATATTCATGTTATTCCGTCTAGATAAAACATTCATCCCAAAGGCGAGGTAAGAAACACATTCAAAACCTTAGTATTTGTTACACCTTATTCTATAAAACTCACATAATTATCCAAAATTATAATTGAGTGTAAATATAATAATACCAACTTCGACTAAATCTCATGTCGATATTTCATCATTTATTAACATTGATCGATATTTTCAATATTTACTAATATAAATTAAAAAAGAACTTACATTGTAAAATTATATATATAATCTAGAAATATCTTGTTCTAATACTATATCTCTAGGTACCAATGGGATTTACATAATATTAATGTATTTATGTATTATGACCAAGTGTCCATCTTCGGGAATCCGACCATTTTGAGATCCTCAAATTGTTTCACATCAATAACTATCTCTTACCACTTACATGATTCTCTCACAATAATTTAGGCATTGAACTAAAAAATTAAAATTATTAGTGTGAAAATAATCTATAATATTCATTAAATCACTATTACCAATCCTCACATTCTTACTCTCTTCAATTATTTTGAAACACAATAAGATTCTACCTCTAGTACTATAAGACATGATCCTCTTCCTTAGGCCACTATCCATTTCATCACATTTTAAGAACATGATTTTCTTATACAAATAATCTCAATATATTAATAAAAAATACCATTTTATTTATTTATATTTCATAAATAATAAATCTTGTGGAGACATTTCTATAATTCCAGAAAAGTATAAAAAAAATATATTCAGTAGAAATTACTTCTACAAAATTTGTATGGATTTTAAAATTAAAAAATATTAATTATTATTCAATGAATATTTGACTCTATTAATATTTTTTTGATTCATAATATTCATAAAATCTAGTTTCACATAACGAAACCAAACAGTAATAAACAAAATTATTTTATAAAATAAAATTGACATTAGAAAAATTTAACACCACATTAATAAAAATATCCAGATAATGAATATATTTTTAAAACTCAATTAATATGTATGTAACAATAACACATACCTACCATAAGACATGAAAACACATTTAATCCCTAAAAATGATGGGTAAAAACTCATATTGTACATAATAGACAAACATCTGAGGAGTTATCCAAGATCAATGGTCATGAAAAAACTCTATTAAAAGTCATGTTTTATTATTAAGAGGTTAGATACATGATTTTATCAGTACATAACTATTTTCAACATTCCTATTAACTAAGACATAAAAAATTTACATGAATGAATTTAAAAACTATAATCATATATGAGAGACTAATAACCATTTCTGAGTGATACAACAAAATAATTGATGAAATATGTACCCTTTATAAAATAATACAAGCTCGTTTTATTGGTTATGGATTTTTGAAAACTATTTCAATCTAAGATGATTCCTTTCTATTGAATGCACATAAATTAATTCATATCAAACACATTAGGATTATGATTAATTTGTTGTATATTACTACAAATGAATAATGAATTATTGATCATTTTACTAATGTTGGGAAATAATATAATCTCATATGATAAATGTTAACACTTTGATGCATGTTTTAAAATAAAATGAAATTCTGTATTATAAATAAGTACATCCACTCATACTGACCACATACAGTGACAAATAGATTTGTTTCAAATTACTAGACATGAATTATATATTAATGATTATTTTAATAAATTTTAAAATAAATCTGAGGTCATATTCTCAATTTTGAACCTATGATCTATGTTTTGTAGTAATTTTTAAATTTAACAAAATACGTATCAGACAAAAATGATAAAGAAATAAAATATAAAATTTGATTAAATTATGATAAAATTATCTAATTATGTAGTAGGAAGTCACCTCACCATGATGACCTAATACATTATGACACCATATATTCTATTCGTTCATTTCTAAACAATTACATCACCCTATTAAAATTCTATATAATAAGTATATAAAAAATAATATATATTAATTTTGATACTAATTCATCACAAAATAAATATATTTCTATTGTCATAGTCCACAATAGATCACAATCATAATAGGTAATGACATATATCTTATTGTGTCAAAACTTTTATCATTGTATATATTACACACTATTTCTCTAAATAAATTTAATTTTTCTTGGGAGTATGGTGATTATTGTTAATCCTGAATGTAATGATAAAATATTTACAAACAAATGATTAATAAATATTTTATATGAAATAGAAATTATATTTGGAAATTATTTATTCAGGTAATTTACTCTACTATCATTTTAGGGAATATTTCATAAATATGAAAACATAATATCCAAAATCATTGTTGTTATATTTCTCCAGAAAAAACAGAATCATTTTCCAAAATAAGAAAATTATTTTGAAATATGAGTTTATAGTAATGAATTTCCTAATACACATTAATCAATTTCTTTTTGATACAATCCATAAGATTCTTATAATCAGTCACTTACTTTACACAATGATGTATCATACGTTAATAACCTTGATATCATAATAAAATTCTCTTTTAATCATATTACGAAATATATAATTCCAATTAATCATTAAAATGTTTATTAATGGTTCATTATAAATTCAGAATACACATCATGTTTGGCCTGTTTGATTTCTATCCATGAATTTGATATCAAGAAATAATTAATTGGTGTATCCATATTGATTAGGATCAATATATAGTTCATAATAAAAAATAAGCAATGATACAATAAAGAGTTGTTTCATAATAATATATTTTAGTGTTTTTCCCTTTAAATTTAGGCATTAAATATAGTATTTAATTTCTTATTTTCATCTCAAATAACTCATTTAGCGCATCATTTTTCTTATTAATTTCATTAGACAATAATTTAATTTATTCCATAGAAATGATAAAGGGATTAATTTATCCAAATTGTGATTTACATGGTTATCTCATTAGGTAGTAGAAATATAAAAATCTATAGAAAATAGGAATAGTCATTATCTTTAATAAAAATATTACATAATTTTTTTGTTATATATAATAAGAAAATGTACCTTATTTATGTATTCAAAACTTAGATTCGGAACTATTCAAACATTTGAATCTAATTTATACTCTCAAGACCAAACGCCTCGATAATGATAGTTCAAATTATTTATTCTTCAACTAGAATTTAGGGTATATCTTCATCATTCAATGTGTTATCAAAATGATGTTGTAATGATAATATCAGTTTTTGTGGAACCGGGAAGGAAGAGGTACTACCAGAAGCTATTTTTTCCCTCACATGAATCAACAGATTATTTTTATATGACCTTTTGTTTCTCCATTACTTTATCCATACATAATTCTATACCTCACTTCAGAAATTTTATAATAAAATATTGTATGTTCTTCTTTTTTTTATATTAAATACAGAACTCATGTATATTTATAATATTATCCATCCATGTTAAGAAAGATAAAATAAAATCATTGACCTTGGTAATTTCTGCATCATCATGTGGAATAAGAAACACAATGGTTGGCTCTTAGGATTCCATAATCAAAACTCTCATTGGATCATTTGGGTTTCATTATAATTGTATCATTTATTATATGATATTATACAGTATACAACTTGAAATAATTTGGTTTGTGGTAATTGATAGTTATAAATAAAATAGAATATTTCCTTGAAGAAATATAGAATAATAAATTTATTGAATGTTGTTTGATTCAATTTTTTTTGAATGTGTAAGGAAATAATTGATTACCTTCTTTATGTTATCACGATGGGGGAAATGATGACTCTCAAAGCTAGCGAGGTGATTTGGTTGTTCATGTTATGATCGTTGTTCCACCATAGTTTCACTTTAACCATATCACATATATTAGTCTTCCAATGTAGACTAGATAATAATATCATGAAAATCATCTATTTTCACATGATATACTATCATCATTTGATTGTTATTTTATTGTCTTTTCCATCTTCAAATATTTTCTAGGAGACCTTCTATAACCTACACATCTAATCTGAACATATTTTTTTGGTCCCTTTATTGCTATAGAAAGTATCTTTTCTTTCAGTATTTCCTCTGAAGATTCAAGTGTTTAAACAATATAAAAATCATATGATGAAAATTTGATATTTTTCCATAGTAGTATTATACGGAATAATGAATGACTCCAAACTTACACTTTTTTCCCATAGCTTTTTAATCAACTAGTTTACCCTCTTATTTATGAAGTCCCTTTCCTACAGCACAAGATATTGAATTGAAGTCACATTAGATATTGATTCATCAATTTGTAAATTACCAAATGATGATATTTTCTTTAATGATATATAAAAAATTTTAAATTTATTTAAAATAAATACCTATTTATTTTCAACTATAGAGAACAACATATTTTCATTGAAATAGGGTTACATTGGTTTTGATGAATGTTTATTATTGTCAACAACCCTTTTCTATTTAATAAATTAATAATTCTAAATCAAATTAGATTAAATAAATAATTTCAAATAATATATTAATGACTATAATTAACCTAGAATTATTTCTTATCATAATTAATAATGAAATAATTTTCTGTTTCATTCTTTAAATTTTGCGCATGTTTATTTGGTGGGTGGGCATTATTTTTTCTATAGAATCCTTAAGATGTAACAATGTAAGAAAAATATGGAAGACACTATAAGAACTTCCAATTTTTATTATGAAATATATATTATGTAAATCTTCTAAAATAAATGATATCTATTTTGAATAATGAAAATTAAATTAACATTTCCTTATATTCTTTTTCGGTAAATAAGAGAAAATGTATCATAATGTTTCCTCTTTTATATTACCAAATGGGTTCATTTATTATACACTAAACATGGAACCATGACTCTATATGAATCTACACATTCAACATCATTGTGACCCCAACATAACTACTGAATATTAAATTTTGGGGTTTAATAGGTTGCCCACACAAACATTAAAAATCCTCAAATTTTATACCCTTAATTATTTCCTTTGTAATGTTAGTCAATAATGTGGTGATGCATCAATCCGGTTTTTTCATCAACATGATATCAATTACCTAATAATTATTTCGTTTCAACATCAAACACCTATGATTCCTCGATATTGGAAACATCATCATATGGAGAATAATTTTTCTACACGATAAATCAAACATTTAATTTATTTTTCATAATACAATAAATAAAAATCAATATTATTATAAAAATAATTATATACAAACAACAATGTAACCTTATCATTTTAATATCTTTTATTTTTCTGATATTGTAATGAATTTTTCCCCTATTTTGAGAAATCAAATACACTGGTTTAGTCCCCTTTAACATACATGCCATTGTTAACATTGAGTCCACCATGAACTGATTTTGATCTCCCAATGATAGGGGCGTCCTTGGTCGTGTTTTCATCTGACAATGTAGTAATATTAGTCAGAAGAAGTAATATCAACCAATTATTTATTACTGGATATAATATATAAAATAAATTCAATACATGATATTCCATTATGAATGGATCTTTATTTTCCCCACATACACCAAAATTAACCTTTGTAAATCTCATCTCATCAACATTCAATGAACTGTTTTTGTCAAAAAATAAATAATTGAAAATCGGCACTTGAAATATTATATAATAAAAATATCATATCTTTTAAATAAGTCCAAAATATGACATATTTATATAAGTTTAAAATTTGTCATTTGAATCAGATATGTACATCTCCTCAATTTCATGTTTGTCTCTATTATTTTTCATCATACTTCAGTAATCATTTACATTTATATAAAATATATAAAAATTTATTACAAATATAGTGTAAGATGTAAAATTTTAAATTTGTCTCCTGGATATCTATCAATGTATTTAATAAATTCATTTCATATTTTTTGATAAATACATTAAAATAAGATCTCAGAAAGATCCATAATTTTATTTATTCTTATGTATTTGATATCCATCCTTCAAAACTAGATGGATTCAAATTTATAATAATTATATAGTTGGATACAATTTATGTATAAAAATCATCAGTATTATGCAAAATGTAATGGTAGTATCTCTCTTGCATGAGGATGGTAATTATTACAAAATATCATCCAAAAAACCCATTCACCAAAAAGGAACCAACTGTGAAAAGAATTTGGGAGATTGATGCTATCAATATCTAATATTTTATCGATACAGAATTCAAAAAATTATTTAATAATATTTCATTCTGCAATAAAACCTTCTTTATGACTTTTATTATTATCATGACCATTATAAATATTTATATACCTTTAAATGGGATACATTAATCTATATTGGACATCAACATATAATGAAACCTATATAATGAAGTGAACCATCCAGAGAACGATTATATCAAAGTGTGATGGTTGGAAGAACATCAGTAATTCATATAATATTGTTGAAAACTTCTTATTAATAATTTATAACTTCACTCTGTCATAAAATCAACTGTATATGGCATCGAAATTTAGTAGATATTAGTTAAAGTATGCCATACATTTTTATCCAGAATGAATTATAAAGATATGGACATGAAATTTTTAATCAAAACATGATTATTGTCTGATTTTAGTCCATGTAACTTCAAATTAGACATCGATATGACAATCTAGATATTTTATGAACACCCCTTTATAAAACTTACACTATTTATGAAAATGAAAATTTTAAATTTTTTATGTCTGAGTTGTGTGAAGCTCCTGGAGGGAGAAAATTCTTCCCTTTACCATTTACCAATTCTAAACCTTCCCATATCCCCATGTAAATAATTTCAAACCTAGGCTTGATGCCATTTGTGGTTTTCCATTTACATTTTGTAACATTCCAATAACACTATCAAATATATTTATTTATACATACAAGACATTAAGTAAAAGTATGATGTATAAAAAATTCCAATACAATAATTCAAATAAAATTGATCAATTTTCCAATGTTATTTATTAAGGATTTTTAAAAATGTTTTACATAAAATTTCGCCTGTGTATTTTAATTAATGAAAAATTTCATCACTAATTGGTGGAGGTGGTGTTATACCTTGTTTGGTATTCCCATCGAATGTTATCATCAATGTATGGAATTTTATTCGTTGAGGTAAAAATATGCAATGTTCTAAAAACATAGTCATTGATGAATGTTTAAACCAATCAGTGTGTGTGCATTCTTCACAAATGGTACACCGAAAAAATTCTTTTAAATCTATAGAATAAAAAATTTGTATATTTTGGAAATTCAATTATCATCCCTTATAACCTGGCCTTCAATGTGAATTGTTCACTTCTATGAGCATCGTAAATTATATCACTAGTATCCAATATATTATTTAGGTATTTGATCAAGGGAAATAAATATATATTAATATCATTACACAGTTGGTTTGGTATATATATAAGAAGAGAAAAAATAATGTATTCATTCATCATGAATATCCATTGTTGAAAGTTATATTTCTTCCAATATGATAGGCTTTGTACTATGATTAGTACTCTATAAAAAATAATTTATTTGATCAGTAGAAAATTAATGATTGAGGTTTATTTGATCATTTTCATATTCCAGAAACTCTTAATAGATTTTAATCTGTTATAGAGAGTCCACTAGATGATTTAGTTTTCTATATTTACTTATTGTATCTAAATTTCGTGTTCATTATATAATGGTTTCAACACATCTATATAGTCTTATAAAACAAGGAATGTTAGAAGATTACAACTACAATTTCAATGGACTTGATTCCTCATTCTTTTATTGATAGACCACATACTTGAGGTATCTTATTATTTATTCATGGTCCTTACAAAACAATATAAAATCATTTGGACAAGCATTTATTTTTTAGAGATCATACCCATTGAACAAAGAATTAATTTATTATCTTATGTTTGAAAATGATTTTTATTTTCAACAGGTATCATAACAATTATGAGACCAATTAGGTCTGTAAAGCTAGTGTACCTCCATCCACTTCAATATTTAAAATTATATAACTTCAATTAAACTAAAAATATTTATTTATTTAATTCCAACAGAATAAAGAGCTATCTTATCATATCTATTGAACATCTCAAACAATTCATTAAAATCATGAATTTAATCTTCAATTTCATTTTTCTAGATTATTCATTCTCATATCCATCCTCATTTAAAATATTATTAATATCAAATGATCCATAAATAATATTATTAACCCAATTGATTTTATGGTGTTATCTTTCATGGTGTCTTGTCCAAAATTTAAAGCTGTGATAAATTATAATAAAATAAATTGTTCTTCTAACTTTTACAACCTAAAATTTTCTTGAATATTAAAAATAAAAAGATGGATAAATGTCTTCAAAAGTGTATTATTCATGCCCTATTTCATGCATGATGAAATATTTAACCCCATATTCATACTATTTTTTCATGTGATTAGTGTATATAAATTATCTATTCTTATCCACCATATCAAGTCTGAAAAATTTTAATTTTGTAATATAGATAAATAAATATACATAAGATATTCATAATAAATGGAGAGTGTTAATAATTATTCTCAAAAGGGAACCAAACATATTATTTTTTCTAATAATTTGAGTATAATTTTAAGGAAAATGGTAATTTAATTTAATAAAACTATTACTCTACTTGTGAATGGTTTTATCCTCTATATTAATCTAAAATGCACACTAGTACCTAGTATAGAATGAATATTACTGAAATTAGTTCATGAAAAATAGTTTTTTGTATAGATGTTATATGATATGAGTCTCAAAAAATAAAATGAAATAATAACTATAAATGAAATGAAGATGGTTAGGATGAAAATTATCTCTTTAAATCTAAATGTTCTCAAGCTAGAAGTTGGAAAAGCATCAGATAACATTTCATAGTTTTTTTTTCAAAGGCTAAAAAAATACCGATAGACATTTTGATTCATATATTTGGATCCTTGATTTGTGTGAATAAGAGAAGGCTCAATTTTATGATCTTACAAAAACTCATGATGAGACAACCATTGCAGTTTCGATATTAAATAAATAATTCAATTAATCCATGAAAAATAATAGGTCAGCCATCGTTGGATTGAATTTTAGAAAACCATACCTTCAAGTGAAAAAAATGTTGTTTTTGTATTTTTCATTTTGTTTCCTATCCATTCAGGTGTCCAAAACATGGGATGAGTTGATGTTTAATAATTTATTCCATTAGTATGTGTTGGTTAAGGCGGTGCTTCGGTGATTATCAGAGTGGTCATTTACAGGAGTGATAATGATTAAGTAACCCCAACATAACAGTGAAAAAATATCACATATGATTAATTAAAATATCTAGCAAAAAGAATGCAAAATTGATCTAATATAGGAAATATAACCATTAAAAATTATAGGTAATCCTTCAACCCTTCATTCCTTTAATTATGACGTCTTACCAATGATAGGTAACCACTTAAAACATAACCCTATATCATTTATTCCAATTTTCCTTGTTATGATACACTTTATATCATAAATCAATAGAATTAAAATCATTATTTCTTGTTTAATAATAAAATATCTTATTTATAATTTTAATAAAATGTATTTCATACTTAATTGAATCACTTAAAAACAATAAACAATCAATTTGTAACATGTAAATATGTTGGAAAAAAATTATTTACTATTGGATAGAATACTTCCCTTGGAAATTATTATTATTTCTTTCCATTTTATTTTGACATGGATTTGAGATTCTTTTAAATATATTTACTTATGAAAAACAAGTTCAAGTAATCACAATATTTTTAAACAAGGCAATGGATCATAGAATATAATAAAACATATTGACGAAATTATTATTAAAAACATAAGTGAAGTTGGGTTCCATGTTAATCTATTTTTCTATAAATTAATTTAGAAAATGTATTATATAAATAAAAATAGGTATATTAGTACAATAACCCAATAATGAGCCCTTATATCATAAATAGTTGAGTTATCAATCTTGGTATGTTTCACATATCCTATAATATCCAAAATCACTATTTAATTTCATTAAAAACCCATAAATACATCCCATTAATAAACATTCCAAACAATTTAGTTTTCATGTACACTCAAAAAATTACTAGAGATAAACATTAAATAAAAATAAAAATAATATTGTTTACTTAATTCTATGTTAAGGAAATTAAATCTCATATGGAAAACAAACATATTTTATTTCATTTATAATTTATGTTATGTAAATTTAAAATACATAATTATAAAAAGAATTATAATGAGTAACATATTGAAATAAATTCAACAAAAAGCATATTGATAATTAACATGAAGATGAGGGAGATGTTGAATTAGAAATGGTTTGTGTAAAAATATAATTGGTGGAACATAACAATTATAGGGATACATGGAACATTGAGCTGATTACAAGTTGTGCACCACAAAAATTACTATACTTATCATTTGAAATCACCACATTACACGACAGTTGAAGGGTTTTTGTTACATATTGGTTTGATATCCATAGAATAAAAGAGATATATAATGATGAATGAGTTAAAATTAACACATAGCATAGGGAGAGGGTGAAGCAACAATGGCTTGAGGTAAGAGTGAGTGGTTGGTGAGTCAGTGATGTAGATCAAGGAAAAATAAGATATTTTGTTAGGGTGAGTCCAAAACCATTTAAGAAAATTAGAAAAAAGACGTTAAAGGGAGATAAATAGATCACATATCTTGATTATAATATATCATTATAATTTCATTACAAAAAAATAGATAAACATAAAACTAAGTTAAATATAAGGAAACACTTTTAGGTCAAAGAAAACTATTCAAAACAATGAAGAAACCATCTTCAAAAGACGTAATATTTTTTATTGTGAATAAAAATCCCAGACATAGAATGTTGACCTAAATTAAATTTTTAAAGATTTTACAACTCTTTCAATATTATCAATGTATAAAACAATTTTTACAAATGAAAATAATAGTATGATTAATATTTGAAAGGAGGAATTATTTGATAATAATTACTTTTCCTCGCCTTAAAAATCCAATAAATGTTACATTACCTCAAATTTATTTAACCCTAGAAAAAACAATTTGAAATATATATTTTAAACATTTGGATGCATTATAATAATCCCATAATAAATAATTTATGTATCATAAATACTAAATTTTTTTTAAAAATTAAATCATTATGCCTAGAAATTAGAAAGTTTAGATATATAAATGAAAACATTAAATAATACTAGAAATAAATTTTTGGATTATTTTCTATTTCTGAAAATTTTAAAAATTATAGAATTCATCAATTTATTTTTAAAGTATCATATGATCCTTTGGAAAAATTAATAGGAAAAAAATTTAAAATAACGTTTAATTTAACATGTTTATAAAATTGAATTTGATATTCAAAATAAATTTTAAAAATAATTGTTGTTTCATTCAATTAAAACTAGTATGAATAATTAGAAACATGAATTTTATTTGTCAAAAAAATAAAATACAGATAATTAGATAGGGAAACTCATCGAATAAAATTTATAGGATTTCTATGTACACATATTCCTAAATTAATTCCCGTATCAACCATATATCAAAAAAAAATTCTTTATCAAATATAATACAAAATCCATTTCATATATTCAAAATCACTAAAGAAAAATCTATAGTCATTTAATATGATATATAAAAAAATACCATAAAAGTTTATTTTCATTTATTTCTAAACCATAAAATGCTTTCTTTTTAAACCAAACAAAAAATTTCCAAAACTTTATGCTTCTATACAACAATAATTATTACTCAAAAATAAATATAAATATTATATAAAGCAAAAATAAAAAATAAATCCCCACAATACTTACTATGAAAAATGGTGAATCATGGATTTGCCTACACGGAACATGAAAAAATGAATAAAGTTATTAAAAATGATGATATAGTTCTCAAAAATCAAACCTAAACACCCTACTGATCAATACATTAAAAATTAAGGACCTCAACCACATTAGGGTCCTACCAATAGGGTGAAATATTGAGGGAGGATAAATAAGGACATTAGTGGAGGATAAAACATAGGAGAACGATTAGATACCCTAAACATTGAACCACATTACCTAAGAGCCCTGATAACGCTCCATAATTGTACAATGATGATCCCAATCAAAAAAATTAGAGATGAGGAGAAAAAAAATAAGAAACCATAGATCTAAGGCTTGATTCATCCCTGAAAAGTCATGGGAGAGTGTCTTCCGGACTAGACCTCTATGATACTTGAGAATATTAATAAAAATTAGTTCAGTTAGGGTAATTTTAAAAGTAAAGGTGAGGATTTTATCATTTCTACCAATAAGAATTTATAAAGAGGGGTTTTATTAGCACTATAATAATAAGCACTTCTGAAACACCTATTTGTGAGAAATTTTGTCACACCTGAGTTTTAATTTTTTCCATGGTTCTTGCTCTGGTCGGGGTCTGGGTTGTCTCTTAGGTTTATTTTTATTTTTAAATATTATAGTTTTCTGTTTGATGGCACCAAGCACATAAGAAGAACATGGTTTGGAGACACTACGGCTTGCTTGGTAATTAAAATAAATGAATATTTTATGATAACTCAAATTAAGACAAGAATAATTTTTATTTATAATTATAATATTCATATTATAATTATTATGATTAATTATTATAATTATTATGAATATTAATTTCTATTATAATCAATAACTTAGTTATTATTATATTATTTTAATTATTATTATTATTATTATAACTATGTTTATTAAAATTATTAAAATTATTATTATTAAAATTATTATTATTGTATTGATTGGTATAATAATTATTATGGTTATATTAACATATTATAATTATAAAAAATTTTAATTAATAATTATATCTATATTATTAGTTTATTTTTATTTTTAAATTTATTTATGGTGTAATGGATCCCCCTCTCCCATCTCTCCCATCTCAACCACCATTCCCTCACCTACACATAGTTCATGAAATCACCCCCACTTCTCACCACCCTACATCCGGCTTCCTCCTCCTCTTGTCAGGGTAGATCTCTTGCTCTCCTGTCTCCCTACTTTTCCTTAGTGCGGTGTGACCCCCCTACATAGCCCCTTACTCTGATGCCAACTTCATTCTTCTGTGGAGTCTCCAACCATCACCACCCTCAATTATGTTGAATCCATATCCCCTCCCTCCATCAGCACTACCTCCTTCTAGTTAGCCCTCTAATGTGTCCTCACCCCCCCTCCAATGCTCCCATATCTACTAGAACCCCCATATCCTACTGTAGCTACCCCTTATAGGTGGAATTATCTATGGGAGACCATATTCTAACACACCCAACTCCTGCTAGCCTTTCTCCCAGCAACTGATCCTCCAGTTTCTCTACCCCCACCATGCCACCCTCCCATGGGACACAAACCGTTACAATCCCAATATCGCACTGACCCGAGCGCCCCCACACCCACATTCGATAGCGTCGACCCTCACGCCCACCGTCGATGAAACTGGTGACCTTCCTCACACCTCGCCTTACGTCTTCGGCCTTCACCATCGCATCAACCAGCCTCATCGGCCACTTCTGTCATCACTTTTCCAGCCTAAACAAGCCTCTTTCTCATCCACCCCTACCCCCATTTTTCCCAAGGCTATCCACTTACATCATCCTAAAATTGGGATGCGATGGATTTATAGGTCAATTAGAATTTTGTTTCAAAATCCACCATCGATGGTGAGCAGTTTCTGTTTGTTCTGATCTGAATGTCTCTATGTCAAGGTGAAATTAACACTGCTAATTTTTTTGACTTATTTTAAATTAACATTTCTGTGTTTTTAGATGATTTCTTTTTGTTGCATCATGTTGATGAGGTAAATACGTGTAGTTGCAATCATCAAATTGTGGGTATATATGTTCATGTGCAAGGTGAGTCTTGTCACCATGATCGAGCTGCGAGTTGAAGTACATTTCCCTATTCATTAACTTTTAAATTTGAATAATGATTGTTTTCATGACTTCCTCACCGAAATTTAATTCTAATTAGTAATGTATTTTTTTAATATATTAATATTGTGAAATGGATTATTTTCTTCTTTTTTCATGAATTTTCTATAATTTAATACTTAATGGTCACATAAGTGTCTGGTTAAATAACCCTTTGGACATTTTAAATTTAGTTAGGATTTAAAATGATGAATTGAGTTTCTTAAATGGGATTTCATGTGTGATGATGGTGTTTAGTGTGGTGTTTATATGATTATATGGAAATAATTATTTGGTGTTAAATATAATGGTTTCTCCATTGTGAAAATGGATTTTTTTGTTAAATGTTTCACACCATGTGATCAATGAAATTTCGTCTTCTATTTTGAGAGATATTTGTTCTATGTAAAGAATGATTTGTATTTTTAATTGTGCAATGAGAAGTGAAAAGTTGGTTTTGGTATCATGAATGAGTGGTTTTTGATTTAAATTCAATGTGTATTTGTTTTCAAAGATTGGTTTGGTGTGAGTTTTTTGTGTGTGGACCATTTAGAAATATTCAAGAATATGGTTCTTGTATGAAAATTTGATGCAATGTGTTTAAATAAAATTTCGCTTAAATGACCGTGAAGTGGAAAATGCTTTCATTGAACATGATTTGACTCATGAAAATGGTGACAATTTTGTGAGTGTGTTTGTGGCCCGTTTGGGACTTTCGAGGTAATGGGGAAAATTATTTTTATGAAAACCATACTAGGATAGAAAGTTTCCTTGTCTAAATTAAATGGTTGGGTTTTTCTACAAAGTTTAATACTCGTGGTCGATTTACTTCGATGAGTTTAAACCATGGGGTTGATCTTTGGGGTCACACAGGTGATGTGATGCCTATTGTGGATTATTATTATATATGTGCATGTGGTTGGATCCTCAGTTATAATTGTTGGATCATCCCCTTATTATTAATGACATAGGATCCTACATTAGATAAAAGATTATCAGAGAATGACTATTGTAGTATATTAGATTATACTATGGAAAGTGGGTTATAGCATGGGGATATTTTTTTATTATCACTATGAGATTGGTCCTCTCAATCATTCCATGTGTGGTGAGGATCGATAATTATGTAGTCATCTGTTAGGGTATTCCATCGAGATAACTTCCATGTATAATATGTTTTAGATTATTCACAATTATCTAGGTTTTACCCATGACTACTCACATGATAGTTTTGATGCATTGCTATCAAGATATTGTGGTGTATTATTTCCCATTTCCCTTTTTGTATGATTATTTAGCTTGTATCTATAATAGAGTGGAATGTGGGCTAAAATGATATGGTGTTTTCAAATGGTTATGGAAAAAGGATTTGGAAATGTTTTATACTAACCCACTATTTTATAACTGAAATAATATCCTTATTTTAAAAAGTATATGGTTCCTCCTTGGGATGTAACGTGGTTTTAAATGGTTAATTGGGAAATGGACCATTGTTTGAAATTAAAGTGTAAAATGTGGGAAATTTTTATATATATATTGTAGTTCAATCTCGAAGTTAAATAAATTATTAAATTAAAGGATATGCATTGCTAATAGATTATTAGGCATGCCTACTCATTTTATGAACTCAAAACTATACCATGATTCTTATTTTTAGACATAGTATAGGTTTTGTCATTGTTTAGATTGCCTGGGATGATGTTTCTTTTTGGTATTA
Source organism: Viscum album (assembly GCA_963277665.1). NCBI lineage: Eukaryota > Viridiplantae > Streptophyta > Magnoliopsida > Santalales > Viscaceae > Viscum > Viscum album. The sequence continues at coordinate 1,057,134,387 of OY728146.1, read as the reverse complement.
GAGAGTAACCCACAATATTAGGAAGAGTCTTTGTTATGGATATTTTAGTGGGGTTGTTAATACTTCTTTCTTTTCCCTATCATTTATTCATTTTTATTGTTCTATTTATTTCTAATGCTTAACTAAATTTCATTTGGATAAAATTTTCCCATTTGGACTCTTTCATGCCCTGGTGCTTGCCACCAGCCTAGGAGGGTTGGGAACGCCTCTCTAATCATGTCACAGATCATTTTGGGGGTCATATCGGATGAAAACCTAGGTTGGTTCGTGAAGGCTTTCTTAGAATTGATAAATATTTATCATTATCATCTCTATAGAAGCAGTGATAAAATCCCTCTTTATCAACGCTAATGTTTTAACAATGATAGACATACTTTTTATCAGTGTAGAAAATGATCTAAAAGGACTTATAATTATAATTATAATTAAATATATTTATAATCATACTTTTAAATATTTTTATAAATATTTTAACAGAACCATAAATGAATTTATATCATCACATATATATTTATATACATATAATTAAATAATTATATATTAATTTATTAATTTATTTATTAGATAAATATAAATATATTTATAAGTATATCAAATATAGTTATTATTATAATAATTTATTTATTATGTTATAATTATTTAATTATATAATTACGTATTTATATTTATAAAAAATATTTTTTTAAAGAAAAATACATATATTTATTTAAAATTATAAATATAGTAAATATAGACTTATAAATATATTTATAATTATTAATTATTAAATATATGTATATTTATATCATCATATATAATTATACAATTATATATATATATATTTATATTTAATAAATAAATTTAAATATGAATAAAAATATAGTAATTATATTCATTATTTAAATATATTTATTACGATTTTATAATTATTGGTATATTTATATCTATATATATATATATATAATTATATAAATATAAATATAATTATATATATAAATATAAATATAAATATAAAAATAAAAATAAATATAAATATCGTAAATATTTTTATTAATTGATTAATTTAATAACAATTTTATATTAATTTAAATATATAATTATTTATTTATAAATATAGAAATAAATTTTTATGAAATAATATTTATTTTTTTATAAATATAAATATATAATTCTATAAATATAATTAATAATCAGTAATAAATTTATAAATTTATAAATATTTTCTGAAATATATTTTTAGTCTTATTAATGAAAATATAATCTTAAATACATGAATGTTAAAAATGATTGAAACTGAATAATTAAAAATAAATACATTTTAAAAATGATGAAAAAATTTCATATGTTTTATTAATTTAATATATTATAAAAATTAATTATTATATATATGGAAATGAAGATGAATTCATATTGAAAATATTAAAACATAACATATAAAAAATTCTAAATTAAAAATAAAAAATTATAATATTCTAAAAAAATAAAAACAAATATTATAAAAGAAGTAATAATACTAATTATAATAATATTACAGATAAACAAATAATATTTACCAATTGAAAAGATAATATATTTAATATAGCATCTTACTAAATGAAATTTTAAAATAAATAATGAAATTTGAAAAAATTAAACAAATATTATGTTTATGGGTTTTTATATAATATTTCATTAAATATATTAATATTTGTTGGTGTGTGTTGTGTATAAATATGACTTAATTGACTATATGATTATGTGAAATCAATGTGAGACATGTTTGATTTATGATAATTTGAAAAATCAAACAACATTTCATGAAATTTACATTAAAATATATAGTTAGTCAAAAAAATTTAAATATTTATTTAATTAAAAATAACTCTTCACTAAATATATGACATATATAGTGTAAAAATAAATATTTTATATTATATAAATCATTTTTTGGAAATAATTCAAATATATATATATATATATTAGTTTATTTATATATTAAAGCTGTTAAATGTATTAATGAAGAATTACTTATAAAAACCATTAAAAATTAATTAAACATTAATATATATTTAATTATTACATTTTATTAGGATTATATATTTATATTTAAAATATATTTTTTATTACCATTTAAATAAGATGACACACATACTCTATTCCCAAACTAGACTTGGAAATGGGATCATGACCTTTATCAACGATAATTATGCATTGACAAAGGGTAACCATTATCTATGATAAAAATTTTACCCTAGTTAAGAAACCCTTCATTATTGCTAATGGAAAGTGGTGATAATGTATACCTACTATTATCACTCTTGTTTATCATTGATAAAAGGTACCCTTTACCAACACTTTTCTCTAGTATAGATAATTGATATCATTTTCTTTTGCTCAATTTGTTGTAGTGGCACTTAAACATGAAAGCCCCCTATAAAAACAAAGGATTCATTGTTGAAATTCATATTCTATTATATCATGTGTTTATTTTTTCACACATACCTACCAATAATGAATTAAGCATGGTTAGTCTTTATGTTTCTAAAAACTATGCACTCATCCATATCACTAGAAAACTAAAAATATTTAGTCCCAAAGTGTAACAAAACCCTAATAACCATATTCGATACCAATAAAATTCCCATTATCCCTGAAAATATCAACATTATATTATATTAAAATTCAATCATCTATTTTAGATAATAAAAATAGATTAAAAAACATTACATATTAAAGATTCGTCTTTGTCTCCCACATTGTGAGGTGAAATAGATTATCACATATTAACCATCAATTACATGATGATTTCTATAATGTATATAATGGTACCGAGGATATATCCAAAATAATAGTTCAAAATAATTTTATAGACTATATTTTAATATTCCCTTAAATATGAGATTTGATATTCTTTGAACATAAAATGAAATTATACATGAAATGAAAAATAAAAATATATTGACTGAAACTATTTACAATGGATGTGGTGGAGAAAGAAAGAGAAATAATAATATATTAATGTCAACATGTTGTGAAAAATAAACCCAATTTTACATTTAAAATGATAAATATAATGGATCAAATTTTTATGAAGCATTAGAATTAATTCTAGATTCGAACCAGGATTAAATATATTCACACTTTTTGATTAATGGTTCAATAATCAATGAACTATTATGTACCAAGAGTAATAATTATCAATGAAACACTAAAATCTAATAAATATATAAATAATCCAGGAATTATTTCATTGAGGATCAAAATATTAATTTGATAATCATGATGTGTGATTTCTTTTGATCATCCAATCATCCATAACCATTGAATCAAGAAAAGGTGATATTTATAAAAGCGATATAAATGGTGACTAATGTTATTGGGAAATAGATGATGTAGAATAAAATAAAATAATAATAATGAGTGAAGATAAGAATGGATCTAAATAATCTCTAATATATAAATTTTACTAAAATTACACACACCAACTATAGATTCAGAAGGGGACCGAGCAGTGGGATTAAAAAAGAATTTAATCTCATCCAAAAAAATTAAAATATATTATAAAATTATATTGAACATGGAATAACTCACTACAAATTTAAATAATGTAAATATTAACACCAAAAGGAATTTTTAAATACAAGATAATAAGGTTTTTAATATTATAGTAAAAGAAGACGTGAGGCGTCGTTTTTCGGGTTGAAAGTTAATCATGGAAGGTTATAACAACCCATGATCAATTCTTGGTTAAATTAATTTATTCGAAAAATGTTTATATGTTTCCAAATAATTTTATAATGACCCAATACTTAAAGACATATTATTTCCTGATTTTAATCATTCTCTTATAACAAGTAATAATAAGGGATCTAGAGGTTTACTGTCATTGAATGATTAGGAATTCGAATGCATAATCTCAAACGTAGAAGAATAATTATTATTTAAAACTCCAAATAGTTATAGTAACTTGCATAGTTCATAAAAACTATATATGATTCCATGGGGAACATTAATAAGGTCTATGGTGTTATGGAAATCCCAGAATTAGAATTAAAATAGAAATAAATCATAATATTAGAGATAAGAGGCATAATATGATATCATAATATGAATAATCATGTCATGGAAAAAATTAATAAGTACATGAAATAATTATATCATGGAATGATTGATTATATATAAAAATATAATACATGAAATTTAAAACATAATTCAAGGGTCACTTCAAAGGCCATCATCGTAATGTATACAATCTTTAATGGAGGATTAGGATCAATCCATAATCCCATAAAAAATATAATGAGATATAATTATTTACAAATTACCCTTTATGCATATATAATTCAAGTAACACTCATAAAATAATAAAATCATTCATATACATCCCACATAATGATAACAATTCTTAATAAATCGTAAACTTGATCATTCCCAAGAGATGGATGTGTGTTGTATAATTTGGATTCAAGGAATTATCAAATGCTAAATCATAAGGGATCATAAAAATAAGGTGGAATGAAATCGTTTTCAACATTCATAATTGAAAAGGTTCTAAGGAATTGAACATGGAATTCCAATATATAAAATTCAAGATATGGATATCTAGAAAAGTTAATAAAAACAAACTACTTGGTTTATTCTTTCTGAAATAAGTAAAGGATCTTTTTAAGGAAATATATTATTATATTCAAAAAAACAATTATAAAACTACGAAGCTTTACCATATAATATTGTGTTTTTGTTGAATATATTACTTGTTCAAATACATTCCATGGGGATGATTCTAATCATGAGATATGAAATCAGAAAATTAACTTATATCTGGTTCACCTTAATTTGTTAATTTCAAAGGGAACTAAAAAAATTTATAACCCAATCAATAAAAGGGATATTTTACTAGTTTCCTATACAATGTAAATAAATACAAAAATGGAGTAATTTAATGAGAATAATATATCACAAAAGGATGAAAATAAAGAGATCTTGTAAATAATAAGTTACGAGGGAGATACAAAAGAACCCTTGAATCATGTCCAAATTCTCTCATCACATGTGATTATATTATTAAATAATTAAATAATATTTTTAAATAAATTCCCAAGAAACATATTCTTCTATATTTAACTTTTATGGTATATTTATTATCTTTTATATTTTTAATATATATTTTTCTCACATCAATTACTCAAGGTTTTTTGGTTAATTTACGTATTTAAATTTATTTTTTTTCCATGGAAATCTCCATAATTTTTTTATGATTTATGCATATTTTTATTTTATTAAAAAAATATGTATCATGTTCTCTAAAAAAACTGAAATTGAGAAAGGTTCAATGATAAGACTATTTAAGGTAGTTGATGTTATTATGATTGTTTCATGTTATTCACAAATAGATAATTCCCAATATTATTTTCCATAATATTAATAGTGTAAAAATAATTATTTTTACTCACTACATACATTTTTAAGGAAATCCATGAAAGATGGTCATGGAAATCAAAACATGTTATTTCATGGATGTGGTAGTCTTTATATGAGCACACATAAAACATTTATTTTACATGGAATTGGGGGGGGGGAGTCTAAAATGAAATATTTATATTATTAAAATTATAATAATGTTAAAATATTATATTATTTTACTAAATGAATATTATTAAACATTCATTAAATGAGGTTATGAGAAATTGAACATGATGTTTGTGGATGTGGTGTTCCACACATATTCATGATGGAATTTTTATTTTTCTAAATGATATTTTTAGAATTTATAAAATAGATATTACGTTATATATAATGACACAAAATCATATTAAAAATAACATTTTTATCAAACATTTATAATTAGAAAATTCATTATGGGTAATGAAGAAGAACAGAACTAGAAATGTCTGGTTTGATAGAATTTTATCTCCCTTGGATGTTATCCCATGGGTTGCACTATGCAGCTCTTTATCTTGGTTTTTGTAGACAAAAATGATTCTAGGGTGTTTTGAGGGTGTTGAGGAGATACCTTGGATGATTTTTTGTTGATCACAATATTTTAATTTTTTGAGAAATGTGGAGGAGGGTTTCCCATTTTAAACATTATAAGATTATCATTATTGTAATATCTTAGTACTTTTAAATAATACTATTCCATTATTCTTGGATAAAATTTCTAAAAATAGACAATAAATTTGTGGGGATGCATTTTAGGTAGATCTTCCATCAACCATCCAATATTATACATGTTTTTATTTAATTTAACAATTTTTACTATGTTATACCACTTTTTATCTAATTTATATTTACTATGGTAACTAAATTAATATCCTTAATAAAAAAAATTATTTTAGAAATTAAAATTTACTATATTTACAAAAATTAAAAATGAAATTAAAAATTCAAAAATAAATAATAAATTTCTAAATGGTAGAGGAATTAATTTAACTATTATGGAACATAACCTACAATACCTATTTCATAGAAAACGTTTATTTTGAGATAAAAATATGTGTTTGGATAAATATTATTAATTTATTTATTTTTCAGTAATCATTTTGGTCTACAGTAATATATTTATCATTCATGAATAACAAATAAAAAATTTCAAGAATCTTTTTAATTTAATGTTATCCCCAAAACCGTTTTTTAAAAGGACTAAATATTACAAAGTAAAAAATTATACAAATATGATATTTAAATTCAACCTAATATTTTTTTAATTAATAATTTTTATTCATTAAATTCATCATAAATATTTATAAATTTCAATTTCAATATTATCTTGTTATAATATCATGAATAATTATATTTTTGTAATAATTTATTTTTTACCACTCACCCAAAAAACAAAAAATTTTAGAGAAATCCCAAAATATATATCCTATGACCACGAAGAATCATGAAATGTATGTCATTATCCTATATTCAAAATATATAATTGATAAAAATTATTTTTTATATATGTTCTTGAAACACAATTAGAACAATTTCTCTTTTTAAATTCATTTGTTATAATTTAATATATCTCTATTCTTACCATATATAAAGTTAGATTTTTATCCTAAAGGTATTATTTTAAACATAACGGTTAATAAATGAATTAGAAGGTTACATTAGTTATTATCATATATATTACCTTATATGAAACACATATAAATAAAGAATTTAAATTTATATATATAAATTCTGGTTCATTATAAGATTTTTGGATTTGAAGGACCATATTTATGAACAAAAATTGTGGAAAATTTTCTACCAATTCAAGTATTTAATTTTTCAAGAACCTTTAATACATAAGATGTATGAATTCGATGATATGAAAAGTTTTTATCTCTCTATAAATGATGTATAGATAAAATTTGATGTTAATTGGACACTTATATCAAATATTATGTATGAAATATTAAATTCAGATTTTTATCCAGATTGGTAATTCACAATAAAATGTAATAGTATTCAATTATTTTATGGAGTTAAAATGTGATAATATCATAATAACCCTAATTAATGAACTATTATTAAGTATTTTTATCGTTTATATTAAAAATTTTAAATTATTTGATTGGTATATTGGGAGATATGACCCCTTCATTGAGAATGGTCAAAACTATTGAAATACATTTCTGACTCCAATTAAATATATAATTAGGAAACTGAAATTTTTAATTGGATGGTTTTATTTTAACCAAATTTATTAATGCATTTGGATGTTTCCTACATTTTTTTAAATTATTTTGTTATTATTTATTTTCCATGGAATTAATAACATCACTGTTATTCTATAATACATTGGAAAATTGTCATAAATTCTTCCATAATATATGTGGAGCTCCAAATAACAAATATAACTAACGATTTAGTTAAATTATATGTAGAAATATATTTTTGGGATCCTAAAAAAATAATAACGACATGCTTTTTTTCATATATAAATGTTTCGATCAATGTATGAAACAACTATAAAAAAGAATGAATTTAGTTGTTGTTGTTAAATTATATTCAATTTCAAAAAATGATATATTCATGGAAAATGTGTATCTTTTATTATAAAATCACAATAATTATATATAAAAATATCATTAATAAAAATTAATTATCATCATTTCCAATCTTATGATAGAGTATTACCTACGACAAAACAATATTCAAAAAAATTACACAGATCACACATTGTACAATATAAATAATTTTTTCCACTAATGGGTAGGGGAATAATAAGTTAAATAATCCATAATGAACATCAAAAACTTATAATTCTAAATTTACATGGAAATAATAATGGTCATTTTTTCATCAAATATTAATAATGGGAAAATGTTTTCACATGAGATACACTCAACTCACAATGACATAATGTTTTCAATGAAGTTTACAAATTCAAAAATTAAAAGAGAAGATATTTGGGGTTTTAGAGCTCTCATATTGTATTCAAATCATAATGTGCTCATTTATCTTGTGTTATTTTAAATTTATATTTTAGGGGATACTTTGAAAATGGTAAAATTGATATTTTTTATAATGCAGAGTAAGAACATCAACATGGATAAAATAAAATATAACAAATTGAATTGGATGTTAAAGGATTTAATTTTTTTACGTGAAGAAGATACTCATAGGAAAGAATACATAATTGGTGGTCTAGGGTGAGGATGAGAGAGACACATTAATCAAAATATCACAATATCTTGTATAATAGGTTAAAATTATGTTTTCCCCATTTATTTTTTTTGGGAACCTTCCATTCCTTTTATAATTTTGAGATCACCTTTTGAATGAAATGTATCAAATTATTTGACACAAAATAGACATGTATTTTACCCCAGCATCTCAACAAAAGATAAAATCCACCGATACATAAAATGATAATTTTTGTCCAGAATAAAAATACTACTTGAATACAAATTATATCACATCCAAAATTAGAAAATAATCCCCCACACAAATATTTCATCAATTTGTGCACAAAATATCCAAGTGAATGATGGATGGGGAAAAGTCATAGACTAGTAATAGGGATATAAGAAATGGAGACTTTATTATCATAAAGGGGTTTTTGAAAGGATTTTTATTAAATTATTCAGGGAGTTTATTTGGATAATGTAATTTCTTAGTATTTATGAAACAATCCTCTATAAATTTCTTGGGCTCAAATGTTTGTAAATGCATAATCATGGTAAAAAATTCTAGATTCATAATTACGTATGAAAAAAATACAACGATAAAATGTAAAACAAAGTTTGCCTGGCCTGAAAAATTATTTTTTCCAACAAGGGTAACAACAAAAATTTATTTACTAATATAAATTAAGGTATTCAAAATAGAATGTATTTTCAAAAAATATATATGTACAAATTGGTCAAAAAAAAATATAGATGAAAATTAGGACTTCAGGATTCTCTCAAATGGTTTGATAAAATATAAAAATACATTATTTGTAAAAAAATTTATTGTATCTTTCATTTTTTTGGAATCACTCATAATTTATAAAAATGTTTTAATAGTTAATATTATTTTTAAAACATCTTTTAGATTTTTATTACAAAATTATTTTATGAGATGTAAGGAAATTATGTTACAGACTTGGAGGCAGTGACATGATAATCCAAATTCCCAAAATGGAAACAGAAGATAATTTTCAAATTAGTGTTGTAGGATGAATTTTTTATTCATACTCTATTTTAAATAGAAACGGTTGAATCTGTGAATTCAGTTTGTAGTTAGTAGTAGCATAGATAAATTGATGGATGATAAAAAAATGAATAGTAATGAAACTAATGGAATCTGTTGGATACTATGGGAAATAAAATATAAATAGATGTACCACTTATGTTTTACATGTATATAAATGTTTTTATTAATAATTTTTTAGCTTGACATTTAGAGTGATTATAATGTATTGATATGATTTCTCATATGTAGTTCACCTATGATAGGATATTTTAATATAGTGATCCTTCCCTCATTTTATTAATGTTATAGTGTTTCATGTGGAGTAGGATTTGTTATCAACCATATAAATTCATGATGTTTTATTCTAAGTTTCTTTTTTATATTTTATTAGTATTATTTTGATACAGAGTTTAGGGTTTTCCTCTCATAATTCTATGCCTATAATTGGATTGATGATTCAATGTTAATATATAATAATTCGAGGAATTGGGAAATTCAAACACTTAGAAAAAATTATTATTAATTTTAGGTTTCAAATTTTTTTTAGATCATTGGTGTTGGTGGACCGAATGGTATAATAAATATCTTGACAGATTAAAGTCTGTGAGTTAAAAAAAATGGTGTTCTGTGTTCATTATGATTTTTAATAAGATTTTTTTAATTTGTAACTATGATGTTGATAGAGGGAAATACGAAACAGAACATGTTTCATGGGAGGGATTTTATATTATATTTTATATTTTAATAGGATTATAATTTACTGATAAATTATGATATTCTGTTCAAGGGGATTCAACCGAAATCCCTGAATATGGAAGACATGGAATGGCTTCACCAAAAGGTACAATGTGCCATCTAAGTGATGTTTTTATAGAATACGACCATCCACCTCCATGTAGTGAAGAACACTATAAAATTAATCTACATATTATACAATATAAAATCAAATCCTGCAATAATGATATTATTTTTGGTATATATAGACAATAATTAAAAATTATTTTGAATGGGTGTTCACAGGATAAAAAACTGAATAACTTCAACCAGATGTATAGTTGGTTATAGTTAGTGGGTGTACTCACTATGGATGTGTGGGTATTGATCTTTTAATTATCGATTCTATATTTAAGGGGTTTCATGTTTATCATATTCACTAACTCATGATTTTAGATTCAGATAGTGTTCAAGGAGATACGTGATCTAATTCACAATAAAGAGATTGAAATAAATATATTCCTATGTGATAACATAACTATTTTTTGTGTAAATGGATGGGGAAATATTACATAGGGCAATATACAATCTAAAATTTCATAAAGGACGGTGATTATACAAATGTTGTTATGTTTGATGAGTTATTTATAGAAATAAACATTCTTATTAATCTACAAAATCTATATACTAGAAAGAAATCATATTTATTTCCAAGGTCATAGAATTTTTATAGTCATAGATTCATGAATATGGAGAATCATTTCACTAAAATGCTGGGAAAGGTTGTAAAATTAATTATTTAAATAAAATATTCATAAAAGATCCTAATTAATATGGATAAGTGATAGCGATTGTTGCAATGGGTAATGCGAATTTTTTAAAAAAGAATTGATTCATTCAAAAGCTTCTAAGGGTTTTTCATATCTCATTATTATATTAGAACCTAAAAATGGTTTTTCATATTGATGATTCTTGTTTCTATAAAACATTTTTAATGTTTTTTAGAATATCACATAATATTCCATGGAGGTGGCCTAATTCTTTATGGATGTATCCTTATACATTACTATAAATTTAGATGGTTCAATTAATGATGTATAAATAACTATTGGAATAATGAATTTCTTGAACCACCCACTTATAAACAATACATGAAAAATTATTATAGACATTATATTTTAATGGAATACTAAATCATTACTGAATATATAATAGAACACATGAATAGTGTTTTATGGGATGTAGTGTAATGTGTCCTTCAATAATGAATAAAAACACTAAATAAATTGAATATAGTGCTGTTTAATGCATATAAATTTTTGACTATGTCAGTTTTATTTCATCAGGGAGAACTATTATATATTATATTCTTTGATGATTCTATATATATGGAATCTACAATTTTCCTGAAATAAAATAATGAGGATTTAATAACATTATTGATTATAGTGCCATGGTTGAGTATGAGGTTATATGTTCATGAAGTCTGTAACGCCCCGACCCTAGTTACCCAGAGTCGGTGCATTATTACATAACATTGGCATGATCACAAGAAAGATCAAATCTCAAAATACCGATTAGTTTAGTATCCTTGGAAACACTAGATATATTCATAAGTCTTACATTACATAATAAAATGAAAAACTACTACAACAATATATTTTCTCTATAATCCACACTCATATCCCCACATAATATCCCTGCAGGTCATTCATAATTTATTTTTTCACTTCCTGGGAAAAATGAAACATAGAAAAGGGGTGAGCTCAAATGCCCAGTAAGGATAACAATATAGCGGAAACTTTCATAAATAAGAATAAACATTTAAGGAAATGTATACTAAAACAAAATCCTTTCAAACTTAAACTTTCAACATAGTATGGCATAAATAAAATGAAATAATTCAATTTACTTATTCACATTGATATTCTATTAATCGAATAATCACATGCAAAAACAATAACCACTTTCATAATGATGGAATGCATAATGCCAGACTATCATAACCACATTGCCAAGGCCTCATGCCAAGACTATAAATAAGATTTTGCCAAGGTCTTGTGCCAAGACACTAGTTTGTCTCATGAGACCTACCGATGCATCGAGGAGCTATAGCGGGCTCTACCCGTCACATATTAAGTCCAATGCATTCCCATATGAAAAGGTTTAAACATAACATAAACATTCGTATTAAAACTAGCATACGAAATGTCAATACTTTCACCATAAACCATGAATGGTATAAAAATATCACATCCACAGTTAAACATATCAAAAAACGTTCAATACAACATAGAAGTTTGTATCATAATAAATCAACTTCACATAAGCGTAAAATCCAACAAAGGATTTTTACATAGATGAAATCAAAACTATTTTAGAGAAATATCTCTTTTTATTTTGAAATTATTTAAGAGCCATATAAAATAAAACATTTTATTTGATAATATTCTTATATGCTTGTAAGGGAAGCTTTGAATATTTTATAACGGCGGAAAATAGCCGCACCTGCCTTATAAGTTAAAAAAACATTCTTACCTTAATTCTGCCGAAAATGTTAAAAAGGACCTTGTTTTGAAAACGACGGAAAGATTCCTTTATAAACCACTTATAAAAGTCAAAAAGGGTGTAAATGACTTTAACTCATATTCTAGTAAATAATAAAAATATTTTGAAATTCATTTTTATGAAACATAGATGTGGATGATAAAGAGATCCCAGTAGATTATTACATATAAACAACCTCGGATAATGAAGAGATTGTGAAATAACCCTTACCTTGTACTTTTCCTTGGTTGGGGTAGGTTAAGCTCCTGTATAATGGTGAAATAATTGTTATTAAATTATACAAGAATCATATATATTAATATGATTTCATATATGATCTTTTAACATTGATTTGTTAATAATATCTTTGAATTATCGTCGTTTCGGGTGTTAACTTACTCATTTTCTTTTATATGTTTTGTTAAATAAGCCATGTTTTTCATGGATAAGTTGTATATTTTTCATATACATAATGACATCAAGTCTTTAAAAATCATTTTTAAATCATCAAATGATAATTATACTTTAATGGATACGATGGAGAATGAATCTCATCGCGTTCGTGGAGACGGTAGTCCGTACGTACGGACGAGCGACAATATCATTCTTTTGATTTTAAAATAATATATAAATGGATGGTATATCATATATACAGAATCATTAACATGTTATATTTATTATTTACATGAGTTACACATCATTATTATACCCATCCAAATAATATTATATTGAATAACAATTACACCACGACGTGGAGACGGTAAGCCGTACGTACGCACGTATGGTGACAAGTTATTCAAAGGGTGGATAGAATACTGAATATGGTTGTACCATATTTACAATAACATCACAGTATATATATGATACTGGAGTTATTATTTTATAATGGTAACAAAAAAGGAAGAAGAATTGGAAGAAGAAAGGAACTTGGAAAAGGGTGGTGAAATCATTACCTCTTCTTCGGTTTCATCCTTTTGATTTGATCACAAGGGATCCTTAGGATGGATTTCTGATCAAAATAAGGCCTCTAGCTTGTAGTTAGAGATGTTGTGAGAGTATTTGGGTAGAGTCTGGCAGAACCAAAAGGCTTTGAAGGTGTGAAGAAATGAGAAGGAGGAGTGCCCTTTTATAAGAGGGGTGAGGGGACCTTTGAAAAAAGTAGAAATATTAATTTATAATAAATTAATATTCGGTTTCTAATGGCTCCAAAGATGATTATTTAAATTTTAAGGTGGGTATGGGTCTAAAACAACTCAACCAATAGAATTTAGACAGATTTGGGTACTTATATTAACCTTATCTTTAAGTATTAACTCTAAGTTAATTAGTTTCACTTTTATAATGTCTCTTTGTATTTTTATATAATATGGTTAATAAACATACTATATACATCCAAGAGACCCCCAAGTGGTCCATTAATGATGAAACTATCATGATATAAGTCTCTTGGCCGATCCTTAGATTTTTAGGAATTTAATATCAATTAATAATATAATATTTGTTTTAAGAACTCTTTTATGTCAATGTTGACACTATTCAATAGTTGATTTTTGTGAAACTCATAACAGATTGATTACTTAGAATAAAGTCAATTAAATAAATACTAATATATCATATTATCCTATAAAATTATTTTAATTCATTAAAAGTTTCATATTATATTTATTTGGGTATTTATAATATCAATTATATTAATTTTTCACTATTATAGTAATTACTTCATCATCATTGTGTCATAAATAAATTACATTATATAATGTCTAAAAATTATAAATAAAATATCATTATGTAGAAAATCTTTATATATTTATAATTAATATTTATAATCTAAAATCCAACATATATAACCCTATGTAAAAATTGTTTTTCTAAAAGGTATATGCTTGTGTCATTTTTGTATTCATTTTAACTTAATTAAAATAAAATGTCCCTATCACCTACAAGTGGAACCATGGGGTCCCAAAATCTACCCAAAGATTCCTATGGTCAAAAAGTTATCAAAAAATAAGTCTAGGACACGTTTTAGGGTAATTTAGTATTATTATAATTGTATTTTTTAACCCTTATTTACCGGATTTACCCTTAACCATGGTAAATAAAATATTTACTGCAGTAATTATTCAAAATGACTAAAAATAAAAGTTATCTATTTACACAATTTGAACATCCTGATTCCAAATATGAAATCCATTTTTCTAAATTCAAAACACAGAAGTGGCAGAAATTAATTTAAAATTAATTCCCGCTGTCAAAACAAAAAGCGTGTTTTTAAGAGATAATATCTATCAAAAGATTGACACTTGTTTATGTTCGGTTTAATTGTAAAATTATGTCCAATGACCAAAATTATATTAAATGGTAAAAATATATTCTAAATATACTTTAAAACCACTCAAATTCAAAATTTATCACTATTAAGTATTTTGATTAAAAAAGTTGACTTTAATTAAAATTTAGTAATTTTCACTATTCATCAAAATATTAAATTTATCCGAAAAGTACCAAAATTTCACCTTAGGCTAAATTCGATATTCCGAATCCAAAAATGAGGTCCATTTTGAAATATAAAATATATATAATTTCAAAAATTAGGTATTACTATTCATAACGGCTAGTTTGATTGGTTATGGTGTGTTAGAACTCGGTGTTGCGTACAACACACGCTATCACATTATTCAAAGAGAAGCATACCGTAGAATATTGGGGTGTTAAATTCTCCCCTCCTTCAAATAATTTCGTCTTCGAAATTTCTAGAATACTTATCACATGAAAAGACTCAGGTGTTTCTTCATCATAAGTTCCTCGGGTTCCCACGTTGCCTCTTCCATCTTATGGTTTCTCCACAAAACATTTACCAGACGCGTCATCTGGTTTCTCAGTACTTGTTCTCTCGTATCAAGAATCCTGACGGGCTCTTCACAATAGGAAATATCGGGTTCCAGTTCTAATTCCTCATAGGTGAGTACATGCGTTGGGCCAGGCATGTATTTCCTCAACAGAGATACGTGGAACACATCGTGAACTTTGGAGAGACTTGGCGGCATTGCTAATCGGTAAGCCACAATCCCAATTCGTTCTAGAATTTCGAAAGGTCCAACGTACCTGGGACTCAATTTACCTTTCTTACCAAAACGTATGACTCCCTTCCATGGAGATAACTTCAGGAAAACAAGATCACCGACTTGAAATTCCAAATCGTTCCTTCGATTATCAGTATAGTTCTTCTGCATACATTGAGCTGGTTTGATGTGATTTTGGATTACCTTCACCTTTTCCATCGTTTCCTCCACCAGTTCAGGACCTACAAGTTTTCTTTCACCGACATCATCCCAACAGGTTGGTGTATGACATCTATTTCCATATAACGCTTCATATGGTGCCATCTAAATACTCGAATGGAAGCTATTATTATAGGAAGATTATACCATAGGTAAATATTGATCGCACATACCCTGAAAGTCAAGTGATCAAGATCTCAACATGTCTTCTTAGGTCTGAATAGTCCGTTCTGACTGTTCGTCTGTCTGAGGGTGGTAATCAGTGCTCAAATGAAGTTCAGTATCCAAGGATTTCTGAAGACATTTCCAAAATCTTGAAGTAAAGCGGGGATCACGATTAGAAACAATCGATAGGGGTACTCCATGAAGTATCACAACTTCATTAATATATAGTCTTGCTAGACGTTCCAGGGGTAGATCTTCTCTTATAGAAAGAAAATGTGCTAACTTGGTAAGACGATTAACAATAACCCATATTGCATCGTTCCTTCTAGGAGTCTTTGGTAGCCCCATGACAATGTCCATCGTAATATTGTCCCATTTCCACTCTGGTATGGGATGAGGTTGCATGACTCCTCAAGGCTGTTGCCTTCCAGCTTTCACTTGTTGACAAACCATACATCTTGACACAAAATCAGCAATCTCCCTCTTCATGTTGTCCCAACAAAAATGTTCCTTCAAATATCTATACATTTTGGTTCTCCAAGGGTGTATAGAGAAATTGGAACTATGAGCATCATCCAGCAATTCCCTTTTTAGATCAGGTAAATCAGGAACACAAAGTCTCTTCTCGAATTTCAAAATTCCATCTTCATACACAAAGTCTCTCAATCTCCCATCATTCACAACTTTAATCTTCTTTTTAAATTCTTCATCATCGGTCTGAGAACTCTTAATCCTTTCTAGTAAAGATGGGTTGGAAACCATTTAAAAAAGAATTGATGTTCCGCCTTCCCTGGTTATTCCCATGTCCATCTTCACTAGATCCATGAAAATTGGATCCCTTTCAATTCTCATATTTTTCAAAACTCCATGGTCTTTTCTACTCAAAGAATCTTCCTCCTTTTTTGATTTCCCCGGGTGGTACTGTATCGTACAATCATAATCCTTGAGTAATTCAAGTCATCTCCTTTGCCTCATGTTGAGTTCTTTTTGTGAGAAAATATACTTCAAACTCTTGTGGTCAGTATAAATCTCACATTTTTCACCATAGAGGTAGTGCCTCCATATCATTAAAGCAAAGATCACAGCTGCTAACTCGAGATCAGGAGTAGGATATTGTTGTTCATGAATATTCAACTGTCATGATGCATAGGCAATAACTCTATCATTCTGCATAAGGACACAACCAAGTCCTTTCTTTGATGCATCACTATAAATAATGAACCCATCATTCCACGATGGTAGAGTAAATATAGGATCATTGACTAATCATCTCTTCAGTTCTTCGAAACATTCTTCACAATATTTTGTCCAAACAAATTTAACCCCTTTACGTGTGAGATTCGTTAATGGGTTAGCCAATTGGGCCAAATTCTGGACGAAACGTCGATAATAACCTGCCAAACCAATAAAACTGCATTCCTCAGTTATACTCGTAGGTGCTGGCCATTCTTGGATTGCCTTGGTCTTAGAAGGATCAACAGAGATTTCATCTTTAGAGACAATATGGCCAAGAAAAGAAATCTCATGAAGCCAGAATTCACACTTGCTAAACTTTCCATATAATTCATTCCTCATTAGAGTCCTCAAGATAATGCGCATGTGATTTTCATGATCTTCGTAGGTTTTGTAGTATACCATGATATCATTAATAAATACCAACACAAATTCATCGAGATACTCCTTGAAAACTCTATTCATCAGATCCATGAATACAGAGAGTGCATTAGTCAATCCAAACGACATTACAGTAAACTCGTAATGCCCGTACCTTGTTCGAAATGCTGTCTTCGGAATGTCTTCCTTCTTCACACACAACTGATGGTATCCAGATCGAAGGTCAATCTTTGAAAAGTATTGAGCTCCATGCAGTTGGTCAAAAAAATCATCAATACGTGGTAGGGGATACTTGTTCCTTATCGTTATAGCATTGATCTCCCTGTAGTAGATACATAACCTCATAGATCCATATTTCTTTTTAACAAAAAGAAAAGGGGCTCCCCATGGAGAAACACTAGGGTGAATAAATACTTTATTACTCAACTCCTCTAGTTGTTTCTTTAGTTCGACTAACTCTACAGTGGCCATTCTATAAGGGGTCTTCGATATAGGCCTTGATCCAGGAATTAAATCAATGGACAACTCAAATTCTCGTTCTGGAGGATGTCCAGGTTAATCTTCCGGAAATACATCTAAAAATTCTTTCACAACAGGTACATCCTCTATTTGAACATTTATTTCCTCACCCACAGTCATTTCATTCTCTTCCTCCCCAATAATTGAATTATGTTGAGCTACTGGGGGTGGATCTAAATAAGAATTAGGTGGTCATGATTCTGCTCTAAATATAAGGTGTTCCTTATCATTATCATCAAGAATCCTAACCTTGTTCTTCTTATAATAAATCTTAGGATCATAGTCCGAAAGCCAGTCCATACCGAGGATTATATCAAACTCAATCATAGGTATGACGATGAGATCAGCAGATAAAGAATATTTATGTGCTCTAATGGGGACTGATTCACAAAACATTGTTGCAATGATACTTCCCTTAGGGGTTTTAACTGAAAACTCCCTTATTAAATCAAATTGGAAACATCTAATTTTCTTAGCAAACTAGGAAGATATGAAACAATGCGATGATCCAGAATCAAATAATGCATTTGCTAAACTTGAGGAAACCATTAAATTACCTGCCACCACGTCTTTCGGAGCTTCTACCTCAGCAGTAGTGATAGCATATGCCTGGCCTTGATCCCTTGGACTTTTCTGCGGTACGTTCTCTTGACGCTTAGGACATTCATTTTCATAATGCCCCATCTCCCTGTAATTGTAGCACTAAACGTTGGTAGCTTCCTTCTTCCCCTTACAATCACGAGCTTGGTGACCTTTTTCACCACACCTGTAACAGAATCCCATTCCCTTCAATCAAGTACCAGGATGTTTCTTCCCGCATTTACCATAATATGGATATTCAACCTATCCCTTCTTCCCCTTATTTCCATTCCCAGATTGATCAGCAGGTCTCTTCTTCTCTTGCTTTTCTTTAAAGTCATAAGACATAGAGAATTCCTTTTCGGTCTTGATAGCACATGAGACAACGTCTTCGTACGACGAAAAGGATTGTGAGACTAATGCTCGACGAATAAATGTTTTTAACCCATCAAAGAAATGATCAATCTTACTTATTGGGTTACATATATACTCTCTAGCATACCTTGCTAACCTTGTAAAATTATCCTCATACTTTGCGACATTCTAATCCTCCTTCTGTCTCAGACTCAGAAATTGCCATTCCATATCTGCTCGATGGTCGCGAGGAAAGTATTTTTCTAAAAACAGATCTTTGAACTCCCTCCATTCCATATTTGATACTTCATCATCTTCCTTCATGTTTTGAATCAATGACCACCATTGATCAGCATCTCCAGTGAGGCGGTAAACTGCCATGATAACTTTTTCCTTTTCACTACTCCCCAAAGCCTGAAATATTTTCTCTAGGGAATTTATCCATTGCTCAGCTACTAAGGGATATGTACTACCATTGAACGTTGGTGGTTGTTTCCTAATGAATCGATATAACATTGATCCTCCACACTGTGGATCAGGGTGCTCCATACGGGTAAGGTTATTATTCATAACCTGAGTAAGTTGTCTGAATATGGTGATTAGCTGATCGGCACCAATTGCATCACCAGCTCCACTATAATTATCTTGAGCAGAAGGGAAATCCCTACATGGAGTGCGTGCATTGATACGGTTTCCATTTCTTCTACTAGGCGCCATTTCTAAACAATGTCATAAACTAGATCAATTTATGAATCAAAATACATAATCCCATACTTATAAAACACTTAACATAAATTGAACTATTTATGGATATAATCGATAATCATAAAAATGTTTTCTTTGAGGAAGTATATACTCATAAACTCTTCATAATGATTTGTAATGATAATGAGAGTTATCCTAAGCATATCCCCTGGGAGTGTCGTAACCAAGAGTGCAGCAAGGCCCGTTGTCGTGCACCAGTTCCCGTTCGAGTCTAGCTCAAAGCGGTTTTTTCGGGTTTTACCCCTAGGTACATCTGTGCCAGAGCCTCCTCTACCTGCTCATATCCAGAAAGAGATGTATTTCTCGGAAAACTCACAAAATCTCTACAATACCAAAATTCTAGGAAGTTCTTCTATACTAATCCTCAAAGTTCATCTTAGGTCTACGTGCTCTAATCAGATTTTATCTAAATCTAGCTTCCAAGATTTGTACTAAACTTCCTCTGATACCAACTGTAACGCCCCGACCCTAGTTACCCAGAGTCAGTGCATTATTACATAACATTGGCATGATCACATGAATGATAAAATCTCTAAAGATCGATTGGTTTAGTAGCCTTGGAAACACTATATATATTCATAAGTCTTACATTACATCATAAAATGAAAAACTACTACAACAACATATTGTCTCCATAATCCACACTCATATCCCCACATAATATCCCTACAGGTCATTCATAATTTACTTCTTCACTTCCTAGGAAAAATGAAACATAGAAAAGGGGTGAGCTCAAATTCCCAGTAAGGATAACAATATAGCGGAAACTTTCATAAATAAGAATAAACATTTAAGGAAATGTATACTAAAACAAAAGCCTTTCAAACATGAACTTTCAACATAGTATGACATAAATAAAATGAAATAATTCCATTTACTTATTCACATTGATATTCTACTAATCGAATAATCACATGCAAAAACAATAACCACTTTCATAATGATGGAATGAATAATGCCAGACTATCATAACCACATAGCCAAGGCCTCGTGCCAAGACTATAAATAAGATTTTTCCAAGGCCTTGTTCCAAGAAACTAGTTTGTCTCATGAGACCTACCGATGTATCGACGAGCTATAGCGGGCTCCACCCGTCACATATTAAGTCCAATGTATTCCCATATGAAAAGGTTTAAACATAACATAAACATTCGTATTAAAACTAGCATAAAAAATCTCAATGCTTTCACCATAAACCATGAATATTATAAAAATAGCACATCCACAATCAAACATATCACAAAACCTTCAATACAACAAAGAAGTTTGTATCATAATAAATCAACTTCACATAAGCGTAAAATCCTACAAAGGATGTTGACATAGATGAAATCAAAACTCTTTTAGAGAAATATCTCTTTTTATTTTGAAATCATTTAAGAGACATATAAAATAAAACATTTTCTTTGAAAATATTCTTATATGCTTTTAAGGGAAGCTTTGAAGATTTTATAACGGCGGAAAATTTCCACACCTTCCATATAAGTTAAAAAAACATTCTTACATTAATTCTGCCGATAAGGTTAAAAAGGACCTTGTTTTGAAAACGACGGAAATATTCTTTTATAAACCACATATAAAAGTCAAAAAGGGTATAAATGAATTTAACTCATATTCTAGTAAATAGTAAAAATGTTTTGAAATACATTTTTACGAAACATGGATGTGGATGATAAAGAGATCCCATTAGATTATTATGTATAAACAACCTCAGATAATGAAGAGATTGTGAAATAACCCTTACCATGTACTTTTCCATGGTTGGGGTAGGTTAAACTCCTTTATAATGGTGAAATAATTGTTATTAAATTATTAAAAAATCATATATATTAATATGATATCATATATGATCTTTTAACATTGATTTGTTAATAATATCTTTGAATTAACGTCGTTTCGGGTGTTAACTTACTCATTTTCTTTTATATGTTTTGTATCATAAGCCAAGTTTGTAATGGATAGGTTGTATATTTTTCATATACAGAATGATATCAAGTCCTTAAACATAATTTTTAAATCATCAAATGATAATTATACTTTAATGGATATGATGGATAATGAATCTCATCGCGTTCGTGGAGATGATAGTCCGTACGTACGCACGAGCGACAATATTATTCTTTTGATATTAAAATAATATATAAATGGATGGTATATCATATATACAGAATCATTAACATGATATATTTATTATTTACATGAGTTACACATCATTATTATACCCATCCAAATAATATTATATTGAATAACAATTACACCACGATGTGGAGACGGTAAGCCGTACGTACGCACGTATGGTGACATGTTATTAAAAGGGTGGATAGAATACTGAATATGGTTTTACCATATTTATAATAACATCACAGTATATATATGATACTAGAGTTATTATTTTATAATGGTAACAACAAAGGAAGAAGAAATGGAAGAAGAAAGGAACTTGGAAAAGGGTGGTGAAATCATTTACTCTTCTTCGGTTTCTTCCTTTCGATTTGATCAAAAGGGATCCTTAGGTTGGATTTATGATCAAACTAAGGCCTCTAGGTTGTAGTGAGAGAAGTTGGGAGAGTATTTGGGCAGAGTTTGGCCGAACCAAAGGGCTTTTAAGGTGTGAAGAAATGAGAAGGAGGAGTTCCCTTTTATAGGAGTGGTGAGGGGCACCTTTGGAAAAGCTAGAAATATTAATTTATAATAAATTAATATTCGGTTTCTAATGGATCCAAAGTTGATTATTTAAATTTTAAGGTGGGTATGGGTCGAAAAAAACTCAACCAATATAATTTAGACAGGTTTGGGTACTTATATTAACCTTATCTTTAAGTATTAACTCTAAGATAATTAGTTTGACTTTTACAATGTCTCTTTGTATTTTTATATAATATGGTTAATTAATATACTATATAGATCCAAGAGACCCCCAAGTGGTCCATTAATGATGAACCTATCATGATATAAGTCTCTTGGACGAACCATAGATTTTTAGGAATTTAATATCAATTAATAATATAATATTTGTTTTAAGAACTCTTTTATGTCAATTTTGACACTATTCAATAGTTGATTTTTTTGAAACTCATAACATATTTATTACTTCTAAAAAAGTCAATTAAATCAATACTAATATATCATATAATCCTATAAAATTAGTTTAATTCATTAAAAGTTTCATATTATATTTATTTGGGTATTTATAGTATCAATTATTTTAATTTTTCACTATTATAGTAATTACTTCGTCATCATTGTGTCATAAATAAATTAAACTATTTATTGTATAAAAATTACAAATAAAATATCATTATATATAAAATATTTTTATATTTATAATGAATATTTATAATCTAAAATCCAACATATATAACCCTATGTAAAAATTGTTTTACTAAAAGATATATGCTTGTGTCATTTTTGTATTCATTTTAACTTAATTAGAATAAAATGTCCCTATCACCTACAAGTGGCACCATA
Organism: Viscum album; assembly: GCA_963277665.1. NCBI lineage: Eukaryota > Viridiplantae > Streptophyta > Magnoliopsida > Santalales > Viscaceae > Viscum > Viscum album. Next base: position 1,057,110,769 of record OY728146.1, on the reverse strand, counting down.
GGGTCCCTAAATAGACCCAAAGATGCCTATGGTCGGATAGTTATCAACCAATAAGTCTATGACATGTTTTAGGGTAATTTAGTATTATTATAATATTATTTTTTAACCCTTATTTACCGGATTTACCCTTCACCATGGTAAATAAAATATTTACCGCAGTAATTATTCAAAATGTCTAAAAATAAAAGTTACCTATTTACACAATTTGAACATCCTGATTCCAAATATGGAATACATTTTTCTAAATTCAAAACATAGAAGCGGCAGAAATTAATTTAAAATTAATTCCCACTGTCAAAACAAAAAGCGTGTTTTTAAGAGATAATAACTATCAAAAGATTGACACTTGTTTATGTTCGGTTTAATTGTAAAATTATGTTCAATGACCAACATTATATTAAATGGTAAAAATATATTCTAAATATACTTTAAAACCACTCAAATTTAAAATTTATCACTATTAATTATTTTTATTAAAAAAGTTGTTTTTAATTAAAATTTAGTAATTTTCACTATTCATCAAAATTATAAAGTTATCCGAAAAGTACCAAAATTTCACCTTAGGCTAAATTCGATATTACGAATCCAAAAATGAAGTCCATTTTGAAATATAAAATATATATAATTTCAAAAATTAGGTATTATCATTCATAACGGCTAGTTTGATTGGTTATGGTGTGTTAAAACTCGATGTTGTGTACAACACACGCTATCACATTATTCAAAGAGAAGCGTACCGTAGAAGCTTCGGGTGTTACAGAGTCAACTTATATGGTCATGTATTGAAGGAAGTAATTTTTGAACTTCTATTAGATGTAGGGTATCATAATAGAGAATCTTATATGAGAGAAACCTTATCATAATGGTGCAATGGATAAATTTAGAAACAACATATTAGGATATCCATGAGTATGAGGTAAAACTCAAGTTTATAAATGTATTTTTGGGTAAATTATGTGAACTATTTATCTTAACTTATAAATCAGATGTCTTTGAAAAAAATAGGGAAGAATTTACTAGAGGAATAATAGACTGGTAGGATAGTTTACATGACTCACTTGATATTTTTTAAAGTATCACATACATCCATGTTAATGTTAGCGAAATAAATAATTTATGTGTTATGTCTTGGATCCATCTCAATATTGGGTAACATAATGAAAACATTGGATTTAGGCTATGGGATAACAATCAGTAATCATTTATTAGATGTATCAATTTCTTATTTACTAAAGGGATTCTATTGAAGGATTATTTATAGGTTGATGATGTAATTGGGATAAACTAACTGATTCATTCTAGGGTTTTTATAAATTGGATTCACGTGGTTCGAGTTTGAATAAGGGGAAAAATTCTTATATTAATTGGAATTTTTTTATGTAAGATAATGATAATGTTTTAATATAGGGGTTTGGTTTAATATATTTCTAAAGGACCCTAGAATCTAATGGTATAGATTTAATAACATGAGTTCTAATAGAAGATGGTCCTTAGGGATTTAGGTTGTCGACCAGATTCAGATGACCAGTGTGATAGTTTGAGTGTATAATGAACAATATGATAATTTTAGATAGTTTTTAACTAAAAATTATGAAATATTCTAGAATCTTGAGTGACAAGGAATAGACATAGTTATAAGTAAAGGATTATTTTGTGTTATATCATGTTTGAAAAACATTAGAGCTCATAATATTACCCTAAGATAAATTATGTTAGAGAATATGTGGTTTTTAAATAAAATGAAATATAATATGGTTGAAAATTGTATAATTTAATGTTATTTATTATTATATTTCAATAATGTGAAGGATTATATTTTGGATAAAGTTTCCCTCTAGTAGTAGGGTACACTATCATTTGAATGGTTCTCAACAGGTTTACTATTGAGGGTCTATTTTTGGAGTAACATTATATGAGGAGTGCATCCCTTCATTGTGACATAGAGAATTAGATCACCAAAGAACAAATAAAGGATTCAGGTGAAACATAATAGATGTTCTGATGAGTAGGATCAAACATATTCAATATACTCATATACATGCTCCATGGAAATGGAACTATATGCTTGATTTTATCATGAAAAAATGAATGTTTTTAATACAATCCAATTCATTACTATAATGAGAACATGTTCAAAATAGTAATTTCATCAATTTTTGTATCTATATTGATGATATGATGTTATATAGAATTTTTAGGGAATGTCTAAAATAGTTAGATAAATTTTTTTCTACAAGATTTTAAATAAAGGATTTGGGTCTTACAATGTGAATTATAGGGATTTACAACAGTAGGTTTTTAAGGTCTAAACCATTTTACTTATTCCAGTAATAGTATGTCCGGAATGTGTTGCAAAAAATTAGAACAAGTGAGTATAAAATGATCATAACTTTCTAATCATACAATTGATGTTATATAATATAAGGAATGAAAATTCTATGGTGAGGAGAGGTAAATATTAAAGGTTTCATATGCATCAGTTGGGGGACCATTGAGGTACACTATATTTTTTACAAGTATTTACATCATTAATATAGTTAGATAACTGATAACATTTGTGGAATGTGCAGGGAATGAACACTCTTAGGCCCTAAAGAGGATTATTTGATATCTCAATGTCACGAAAATTCTAGAACTATATTTTAGAATACATGATAAATTGTAGATTCTTTCAAATGCAATAATTAAAAGGGAAAAATTCACCTAATAGAAATAATGTATATGTGTTTGATTATGATGTAATTATCATGAATTGGAGGTCATGAATATTACAAGTGGATTCATAATCAATCATGGAAATAGAGTAAATTATATTTATCAAATAATGTAAAAACAATTAATGAAAAAGTGTTTTTGGGTGAAACTTAAAAAAATTTATAGAATAAAAATGATTTTTAATGAAAAAACAACTAAAATCCACTTTTCAATGAATCTGGAGTGTCATTACCAGATGAATCATATTCTGATAAAGAACTGATTCATCCAAAATAATATAAATTATGTGAAAATAGTTCCATATAATATTATTTTGGGGGGGTTTAATATAGTGGATATAGTAAATAAAGTCATAATATATGAATGTTAGGAGTGGTTTTAGGATTCACCGGGCATTGAGTGACTAGAGGAGGATGATTAGGAAATTAATAAATGCATTAGAATAAGGGAAATTGTAAATTATCCTTGAAATTTGTAAAATCCATAAAGGTAGTACATAAGTTGGATATTTGGTTGATTTGTGTGATAAATAATTTGTATCATTGTTTTATAATTTGTAGTTGGGGATTTTTTAGGAGAATGTAATAAAACTGGAGGAAGTGACATATGAAACCAAATGTTTTAGAGAATAAATGAAATCATCTTCATAAAAAGGCATAAGAGGAAGAGATTTGGATGGATGAACTATTCAATAGACTTAATGGTAGATTCAATGTGCTGATTGGGTGGATGTGGATATATTTTATTGATAAATGGATAATCAATTAGATTAGATTTAGGTGGGAAAACGGAAAAATTGATATTGGACGAACACGTCTATAAATATTTTGATCACGTTAATTTTACAAGAATAGTGATTTTCATTGTGAAGAATATATAGATTCAAGTATTGGGTAAATATTAAGTCAATTTCTATTTTATTTTGAATAGTTCACATTTCTTGGGAAATTTTAACTCTATATGGATTATCTTATTTTATTAACGTTGCAGTATTTTTTATACAGTATGACTTATTCTGAATCACATAAATTCCTACTATTGTGTTATGAATTTTTTTATTATAAATTTATTGGTTTTTTTTGGGAGTGTTGTGATATTTTTATTCACTTTATTTATTGCATTTATGGGTGTTATTAATCTCATTTTGGATATATAGATTCAAGGAAATTTTCATTTTTAACCTTCTAGACTCTTTGATTTTATTTTAAGTCTAAAAATATAACTTGCTTCAACGTGGCACACCACCCGGTCTTTCTCACCACAATTCATCCAGAGTGTTCATGATCACCACTGGTTGTAGGCAGGAACCTATGTATAAAAATGAATCCAATGTGAAATTTTTCACCTTTAGAATCCAAAAAAAACATCACATATATTCCTACCATATATTTGAAATTACCCATCAATAAATTGAAAATCAATTCAATCAAATAAACTATCTTAAAATATAGATACATGAAAATAGATTATAAGTACTATAAAGAAAAAATCATATCTCATAACCATCTAACCATTATCATAATAAAAATGATAACCAACATAAATTTAATAGATATTTTAAAGAATTCTCTCAAATGATGTAGATGATAAAAAATAACCCAAAATCTCTAAGGATCCCAAAATTCTCTATGAGATCCCACACTCTTTGTGACATGCTGACACCACCACCACTACCTTGAAGGAAGACAGCATGAGTTAAAAAGTTATAGCAATAAATTTGAAAACCATAATATTACCTATATCATAAAAAAACCGTGTATATATATATCAAATTGGTATATGCAACAGGTAAGGTGAATCCCAACAGGATGCATCTATAAATCTATATAATGGCCAATACTATTAAATTTTGTTTTTAAAGATATAAAAAAAATTAAATTATATCTATTTCATTTTGAAAGCATCATTTTAAAACCGTTGGTTTCTTTTGACTGATCTAGGATTTAAATTGATATGAGTAATGAAAACTAAAGGTAAAATGAGAGAAAACTGATAGAAGAGATATCACAATCTAAATCATGCAATGGTAAATAGGAAAACACATCACAAACACCATGTGATCAATATATTAAACAATGGAAACTATTTGTTTCCCTAGAAATATTTAATGACAAAAAAAGATCCAATTAATCAATTCATTGGAACACATCTATCTCCCTGGTATAGTAATCCATCCCATTGGAGAACAAAATCTAACATGTATAGAAACCATATGTAATACATAATCTATAATAAGGGCTGAACCTATTTAGAATACCAACTCACTTATGGTCTCCAATGATCTTATTATAAATAATCACATGTATAATTAAGTATTATAACCACATAAACATGAAAACATATTTTTCATGATTATTTTTTGAAATATCATTTAGTTATTTATTTAAAAAAAATTTCCTCTTATAAATAATTTCATTATAAATTTCTCATCAAAAAATCAATTTTCATGAAAATTTATTTGAATAAACATTAAAATCTCACACCAGTCAAGAATCACATAAAATAATCATAAAACTACCTTGAGAAACACATAATAATTAATATTTATTTAAACCAAACCAATGTAAATTCCCAAACCTGTGTTATTCCTTCAAAAGACCTATTATCAAGAGGTTCATACCTCCAACATGATGAATATTGTCACCTTTATCCAAGCCTACTAGAAATGGGAAGATAAGGTCATCCCAAGCATAAACCTCCATGAAAATTCATTAAAACCCCATCACTAATCATAAGTTAAAAAATCATGGGATACTAGGGTTTCAATAATCTATATTAATGGATGATCTTGGAGAATTAATGAAAAAGTGGTTGGAAACATGTAAAAATGGATTTTTTTTTCTCAAGTTAATCCACCAAAATAACATGGGAGATCCCCAAGAGTGGTAGGGAAGATAATTTCTACATCTAAGGAGGGTTAAGGCACACAATATGGAGTATTAATGACGAATAGTGGTTGCATCATGTAAGGGAAAGAGGATTAATTACTAATTTTAAGTTAACTGGTTGCAACACATGGTTTGGACACACATTTAGGAAAATAGCTCACCAACTAGGAGGATAACCCACATATATAAAATTAATAACACGGTTTTTCAGGAGAATATTTATTGTTGAATTAAAAATGTATAAAACATGATATCTTCTCTCCAACCCCCTATCATATACTAGGGTCCACAATTAGTGGTAAACTTGAGCTAACTATATGTCCTCAACTGTTTTTCTAAAAATCAATATTTATTATCCCTTACTCCCAAAAAATACAATGTAAATAAAACTAAATAAAATAAATAAATACATACCAATTGTTTTCCAACTATAATAATTTTCCTCACCATTCCAAATTCCTAGAATGTACATAAATTTTATACTATGTTGAACGGTGAGTCTAAATATCCCTCAATAGAGATTAAATTTCTAATATATTTTGGATATCCAATCAACAAAGCAATACCATATTGACCAAGGGTATTGAATTTCCTTGAACCCCCATATATTTAAAAACTATGATACAGAAATGATTCTGAAAAACTATGGTGTCAGGTTCCAATTTGAGGTCCTATATTGGATTTTGTAGGATTGGCCCTAAAGTCACAATTCATATGAGATACATGAATCAAATCACAAATATATGTCAATATATGTGGAAATTTAACTAGAATTCCACATTCCATATATGATTCATGATCTCAATGGACTCAACATTGCATAGAGATATCTCCCTAGACAATCGTGTCCCAACCAGTGGGAATGCCTCAATATTCCAGATCATGATCCACAAACTCTGATATATATAATCAGTGATCTAAATATTTATTTTTATAGAAATAATATATGACCAATTTTATTGCATGAAATGAACATTATTTATCATCAATTTATTATACTCGACCACTATAATGAGAACTAACCCAACTACATGCAATAAATAGGTGACCTACATGATCTCCTATTAGTTCAGAACGACTACTGGAATATGTACTAGAGGGTGGAGGGGGGGGGGGTAAATATGACTTTATCAAAATTATAAATGTCATTAAAATTACGTGAGACAAAATATTTATTATTGTCAGTTATTAGAGTTAATTATATTCTGAATAAAATAAAATGGATTGCATCAATTTTTATAATAATTCAGTAAATTATTTCAATCTTCACACCCTACCTAATGGAGTTGAACCACAATATGATATATAGAGATAATTTTAAACAATATAAATAGAAACACATATTTTTACATGAGAGTAATCCCATACCATGAATATTTTGGGAACGACCCCAAAACTACACACACAACCATTTGTATGAGATGAATGAACCCCATAATTTCTACAGGAGTATCCCAGGGCTATTTGTGTTTCTATTTAATCATGTGTTCATAATCCATGAATATTTTTTGATGTAGTATAAACTAGGATAGAATAGATTGTTTGAAGACATATACCTAGATATAAAATATATATAAAATAATTCTAATCGATTAAAGAAAAAAATATTTCTAATTATTAAAAAACATGATACATTCCCTTCAAATAGGTTTCAACGGTAAAGATTGGGTGTTCCATAAATGGTGTAATATGTCTCTTCAAGGATAATAATGTCAAATAATATTTTTTTATTACTATATGGTTCATCAGAAATGGTGTAAATGGTTGAGAACATGATAACTAGAATGATGTAATTGTATGAACGTTTGAGATCATCATTTTCATGGTCAGGGATTCCATGTATCATCGACTCCAGCAAATAGAATACGTAATAGATAACAAAAATCTATCTAAATCACATTAATAATCTAATTAATAAATTTTTTATGAATTAGAATATTATTTTATTGAATAATAACATTAATAATTGTATTAATTTAAAACAAATAGATCAATTCAAACCAATTTGAAACACCTGTTGAATAATTCATTTATGCTACATAATAATTGGTCAATTAAATTAAATAAATATCAAAATACAATTTTATGATATAAATTTAAAAATATATTTCAATATCATAGAGTGAATATTAATTAAAACATTTAATTTTGATAAGTTATATATTTTTATTTTTGAATAATTTTATTAACATTAAAAATTTAATTAGAAATGAAACATAGAAAGAAATAAATTAAAAAATATATAAAACATATATATTTTAAATACATATTGTATGTGTTATATTAGAGTAATTAATAAAATTTATATCATATTTTAAAAACATTTTAAATATATTTGAAATATTAAAATGAATTATATATAAAATATATTAATATTATAAATTAATAAAACACATTAAATAATTAGAATTAGTATTTAGTAAAACATTATGAAAAATTGACAATGTAGTATGATGATAAAACATGTGTCAGGTATAAAGGTTTAGGTATCCACCATATTGACTATGTGTGGTGAGTTGAGATATCAATATTCTCCACGGTAGACTCTTCACAAATTTAGTATCATGCATGGAAAAGGCACTGGACCATACTCCATTCCATCGACTGTACAAGAAGAGGATAGGTTGTAATAGAGGAAGATCTCATGGTGTAAGAAAAAATAATCCTGTTGTAAGATGGATATAATCATGTTGTTAGGTGAAGCTTAAATCGTGATATGGTGAAGGATAAATGAGATAAATTGGAACACTAGTTTGGAAAGATTATAATAGAACTTATCCAAATAATTTGATACACTAAACAATATAATTTTCACTTTAGGAATAATACTTATTTGTATAAAATTTAATTATATTTATAATGGATAAAAATTACATAAATCAAAAATTTGTAGGATGAGATATCATCGAAATACAGATAAAAATAGAAATAACAAATCGCAGAGTATATGGTATTGATATTAATGTAATTATGCAAACATTTGAGGCATGCAAACAACATTTTTATAAATATTTCCATTTTAATTAATTTGTTAAAAACATATTATATTTATAACACGATAAAATAAATGTTATTTTGATGATTATATATATATATATATTAATGAAATAAAAAATATTTTCAATTTTGGGAATTTTAGTATTCCATAATATTTGTATTAAATTCTGGAATTTTTATAATATTTTTAAGAATTCGATTTATTTTAATTAAATATAGATATAGAAAATAGATATAAAACAACATAATTTGTGAAATATTATGTTCTATATAACTCATTTTATAATATAATAATATAAACATCATTAAAACACTATGAACTAAACAATTCTGAGGAATTTAAAAGAACACTCGATGTTCTGATCAAAACGTGAACATGATAGAGATACAATTTTGAATTTTTAGTTGAATAACTATTATATATAATTGTTCTCTATCATATAAAATTATATTTTTTAATATATGATCACTATAACTCATGATATAATTAAAACAGAGTGGGCTTGTAAAAAGTGATTTTCCCATAAAATGAATAGTGGTTTTGGTAATATTCATTAAAAATATAATATTTTATGTAATAATAAAACATAAAATTCATTCAAAAACATGAATATACTTTTTCCATACCAAAACTAAAATTTGTACATAATGAAATAGTTTTTAGAACTATTTTTATAATGAAATTCAAACAATGATATATGCTTCTCTAAAGAACATCTGAAATAATGAACACATGATTGAAACATATCGAGACGGGTTTGGATGATTTATTAGCATGAACATCTATCGGAGGATGGTAAAATTTTTCTATCATTAATAAGAAACCTAGTTCCACTGACATAATACTAAAAAACCATAATGTATGTGAGGTTATTGATCAACAAAAATGCACGAATGCTCACTATGATGTTTTATGATCTCTCAATCATAATGGTGTCTTAAATTCTCTAACATCATTGAATCTTTCATAACAATAAAATGGTAATATTTAGTATATTGATTGATAAACACACCAATAATATACTTTATTGTTAATTTTATCAGAAATCAAATTTAGAAATAATTTGTAATCCCATCCCAAAAAAACAATAGAATTGGAATAGAAAAAAAATAAAGTAATAGGTGTACGGTGCTCACCCTTATCTATTAGGATTTTGAGACCCTCGGATACAAAATTTGTAACCAACAAATTCATCCTTGGAAAAAAATACAAATGTATTAGATCATAGAAAATCATTATAGACCTAGGATAAATGACCAAAATTGATATATTCCAACACAAATAAACTACAATATTAATGAAGAATTAATGGAATGTTTATTTCTAAAAATAATTTCACCAACCAATGGAAGATAACATATAAACGATGTTACCCCTATATATATAAATCGACTAATCTGGTGATAATCACGATTCCCTCCCTACTCAAGCTAAATCAAAACATTTATAGAATATGTGAATTTCACAAAATCAAAGAACACCTCTCATATTCTTATTTCACATCTTGATAATGTTCTTTAAACAAACCCAATAACAACCATTCATCCTCTAATTCTATTAATACCCGGGTTAGTAATTTATTTCTCAAGGAACCAGCTACCAGATTCCCCTTTCACTATGTAGAGGATATGATGAAATAAAAAGTATGTCGATACTCTACCCAACTTTATTTCAAAAATTACAAGTCCCTTAATGTGATAATTTATTTACTGATTTTGTGATTTAATATACTACATATTTGTCCCCAAAATGATATTTTAACTATTCCATTGATGAATGAATTTCTTCTTCAGACATGAGGTCCTGATTAGGGTATTTATTCTTGTGAGTGAATATATAAAGATAGATATATTCCATGAAATGGTCAACTTGTAACAAAACACATCCTAATTTTGTAAAACAATGAATAAAAATATATTACATAAAAATTACTAGGATAAAAATGAATCCAAACAATAGCTATAGTTTACCCCACATTGAACAATTCAAATAACATAAGACACATATTGTACTAATAAAACATTTCCCACTTTTGATTCAAAGCTATCAAAGGTTAATAAAACAATAATTAAAACTAAAAAATCTACAATAGTATCTATATAAATCAATGAATCTCATGATCTCAAACACATTATATGGCCTCTCACAAGACAATACAATTTGGATTTTCTCAATGTCAAATGAAATACATTATTCAAATACAATGCATCCAAAAAATATCACCACCTGAATCAAGAATAGGCATTTGAATATCTTATTTTTTAAAAGTCACTCTCTTAACTCTACAATGATTAAAACGTGATGGTCATCATATTCCTACAATAACATTTATAATACCAGGATTTCATCTAAAACCCCAATATGATGTAATCTATATAGAGATTAGATATTTGGTACAACTAATCCCTGAAAAACATTGTATAATAATAATGGATGAATGGAAAAAATCATATATCCAATATATTCTCCTAAAACTTTTCGTTGGAATTTCTGCTTCATAAACACACAACATATGGTATCTAGATCTCAAATAGATTTTTGGTACCCTTTTTTCTCTTTTCAGATGGTCAAAGATATCACTAATACATAGAAACTGTTATATAATATTTATCTTCAATAGGTCGAGTTCTTAATAATTAATGTAAAGTCGTTGGATTCAATCCCTTCTTTATAAAGTGAAAAATGAATCCCATAATGAAAAACCATGTCAACTAAATCCCTTTCCATTGAGATCATCTAGATATACATACAATCGCTTTATCTTAGAATTATTTATCTGGTAACATAGAAAATACATAAGAATCAATCCTAGAAGTATATAAATATTGTACTATATTTAGCATTGGGTTTGTAGCCTTAAATTGTTTTTGGAGACCTCGTGATACCCATCAACCACAAGTAGAAGCTGACCCTTAGAACACTTGTCATCTAAATTGGATAGAAAACTAGACAACTAGGACAAGAGCAAGCCAAATTTATTTATTAAAGATCCTTACCAACATGACTTGTGGTCAGAATCACCCTAAATGATGTGAGTGTTATTTTGAACAGATAATAACTAGGCCATATGATGATAAAAATCAATCTAAACCTTGAATTTAATCATAAATTCTATAAAAATAATTCGATCAAAAAATACTTGTTCAATGAAAAAAAAAACCCAAACAATATTGAAATAGAAAATCAGATCCTGATACTCTGAGCACGTAAATACATTATCCATTATCACTCAAAAATGGGGTTTTAAAATACAATGTAAATAGTTTCAAATCTAATAACAATACCAAAGAATCAGTAAAAATTGATGAAATAAATTAATTGGATGTTAATATATCTAAGAATAACAATGTATTAGAAGACACAATATCTACCATATCTATCACTGTGGATGGAAGAACATCCTAATATTCTTGAAAATAATCAACTAAATATAAATTCCAATACTCTATGTGACTTAGTGTCTTATAATATACATTAAAATCTCCTTTTTCAAAATAATGAGGTAATAAACCATAACATTAATCTGATTGAACCTCAGATTCATATAAAAAATAAGAGTTACCTCATCTTCCATGAGGATGAATCCAATAAAATCATTTATTATGGCCTATATTCCCATACTAGTGGAACATCATGGTTTCCACCTGACACATTGGATGGTTTACTACATTTCCATTATTAAATATAATAATTTCTATATTCATTGAATATTACATTAGTCCAGAGAATAATGGATGATTGGTTCATCCACTACCATACTAAAGAATCTATTCATTATTTATCTGTCATCCCAAATAATAACACTGATCACATCCTTTAATAGAAGATGAAATAATGAGTAAATGAAACATAAAATATTCACCTCTTCCATAAACCACTTATCAACCACCACCATATAGTCTAGTATAAAATTCAAAATAATCCATGAAATGATAATTTTATAGCCCATATTTTGATGTTTAAAGCCTGATTATAGTCATTCATGAGGATATCAATATAAGTATGGAAAAAATCATGGAAATTAGTTTTATAATCCAATACCGATGGATTCCATTCTATATGGTTATGAACACATAGGTCTTTTACACCATCAATGTTTTATTATGGAACTATTTATTTAATATCTTCTTGAATACATACTAGCTGATATTCTTATGAAACATAGCATTCCTAATATACCCCCACCCATTATGAGATGGTTCTTACATTAATATGATGAAAAAATTAATTGAGAAATACATTATGTATTGAATAAATAAAAAATGTGATCAATATTATTCATTCATTCCATGATCTCTTGAGGGCCTTAGTTATCATTAATGACATAAATTTTATACGTAGTGATCTATTGATCATGGTCCATCACCCTTTTCTGATCTCATCCTCCCACATAACTATGACTATAAATGGTAGGAATAACCAATTTAATAATGATGTGGTATACTAGAAGTAATGCCAGTGTTACATTCCCCACCACTTTATCACTTATATCATTAAGGGATTTATTTTAGAGTCATATTTCTCAAAAAAATGTCATAAATCACAATGAAATTTTTTAAATAATTCATCAATTTAATCACAATGTCCTATTCAATAATTCAAAAAATAGTAATAATATAAATAAAATAATTTCAATCACCAAAGGAAAAAAACAATAAAAATATAAAAACATCATTTCAATGTACGCTTTGGAAATAAATATAGGTACAAAAAGATCCAATTATGAAACAAATAATTAAAGCATTTGTAGACATAGATACATGGGTTCCAAACATTTTCCACTAACCATGTTCCTAATCCATGATTCTCTAGACTCTATCCATGTTTTAACCAGTTAAAAGAAATAAATTATAATGAAACATGGTTTCTATGAAATTTAAATAATTATGTGTAATAAAAACAAACTCACAATAAAACACAATCTGGGGCTCAAAATCCAGACACAATTAATGAACACTAATGTTATTTTAAGGTTTGACATGAAGAATATATGACCATACACTCCCTCACACATTCATATCAATATATAATAGTCCATTATCAATTAATACTTTACAGGATAAATAACAAGATTCATGTGTTAGAATTTTTAATGAACCAAACCATGACGTCCTAACATGTGACATGTTCTAGCTTATCATTATGCTCAGAGTGATTTAATTTCATTACAGAACGTAGAACACATTCTTAATCTTAGTAGGACGAGGAAATGAATTATGATATAAAATATAACTATTGGGAATAATTTCACGCCCAGAAATCCAAATAAACATTACATCAATTCCATCTAGAAATAATGAATGATCCATATTCAATTTATATTGTTAATCTATTAGATAAATAGTTTCAAAATATTGAGATAGAAAAAATATTATAAGAAACAACAAGAAAAAAAATAACTTCTAACTATCTTAACAAAACCATTTCCCAAATTATAAACAATATCAATATACCAAATTTTTCAAAATATGGTAATGGATGAAATGGTAGAGAAAAGAACCCAAAATCACCGAGGTTTATAAAATGATCAACCGGATCCCAAAATCCTCAGGATGTGAGACAACCAACACCACTACCTCAAGGAATAAAAATTGGAGTAAGGGAGAGATATGAAACTGCATGGAACCCATTATTTAACATATATCCTATATAACCATGTATTTATATAAATCATAGGACTATGTATGGTGGGATGAAAACCCCATAATATATCATCATGAATAAATATAATTGTATTTACCATGAAAACATTTTGTGTATGATTGAAAAAAATTTAAATACATTTCTTTTTAAATAATATTTTTTAAAACATTAGTTTTTTTCTAAATAATCCATTATAAAAAAATGATTAATGAAAACATAAATTGAAATCATGGAAACAAGAATCAATATATACCATATGATAAATCATGAAATGAATAATAAATAAACACATCACAAAAACCATTTGATTAACCAATGTATATAAGGTAACTCACACTGGTCCTAGGAACACTATAAAAATACATGATCCTTGATATATATTGATAATATCTCATATCTCTCATTGGGATACTAATATGTATACATAGAATATTATTTTTTAAATGAATAATGACCTTATTCAGCATAAAATATATAATGTGGTATCATTTTTTCGAGTGATCAACTCACCCAATGTCTCCCATGTGATTCCAAAAGTCAATTTCACATATATTCCATGTTGATAATCGCATAAACAAATACACCTGAGGTTAAATATTTATTTCCCAATTTAAATACCATTTGGAGATTGATTTTTGATCATATTTATTTTTTAAATCAATTCATCAAACACTTTCTAGGGTCAAAATTAACACTAATGAAAATCTATTTGACAGGAATTTAAATCCAATAAAAGAAAATAATAACATCACATAATTATTAAAGAACCCTATAACACATAACATTTACATTTATACAAATCAGACAAATGTAAATTTATAAAAAAAGTTGTAACATAGAAAATACTATATTAAAATGACGCTGACCTCAGATATTATGAAATATCATTTCAATTGTATAAAACCTCTAGAAATGGGGAGAGATAATCCTCCCATGTCAAAAACACATTGAAATTTCATTAACACCCCATTATATAAATATGTTCATCGCTAATGAACTAACTATTTTTTATAAATTTTAAAAGATATTGATGAAAAAAGGGGTACAATGGAAGAAGAGGAGGGAACCATAGGAAAAATAATTTTACCTTAACATAATCCAGTAAAAATCAATGGGAGATCATGAAAATAAAGTCAAAAGTGATGATTAAAGTCTTAGGAGGGTTATGGAATAAAACTCGGAGTAATATTGGAGGATAAGGGGTTAACGCATAATCCAAAAATGGTCAAGTAATTTTTTTTAACTACACTAGGTGGGTCACATGGATCGGTTGTGTGCTTTATAAAAATATGAGCCAAGCATGTGGCTAATACATATACATAAAATAGATCACATGGTTATCTAGGAGTGTATTCATAGTAGAATAATCCAAGTTCTATATATGAAAAATTGATCATGTTTCTTGAACCCCTCTCACACAGTTGGTAGAGAGGGTAACATTAACTACTTATCATATCATGATATAAACAAAACAATATTTCCTACATCTAAATCCCTTATACAATAAATTAAATTAATTTAATATAAAGTGTGAAATAAATACATATAAGTGACCTAACGTGTTTCTCTTCGAGATTACATATCATGGATACAAATCATGGGTGGAATCTCAATATAGAAGAATGAATAGATAATGATATTTTTAAAGAGATCTAGGGATAGAGAAAGAGATAGATATAAATAGATAGGGAGAGATTTATATCCAAAGGATTGATTCCTAGTTTAAAACGTTATGGTCTTCATTTGTACCCTTAGATGGATCGATTCATTTAAAAGTGGAATTGGTAGAATTTGAGATGGTTCATAGGTAATATTTAATTTAATGGTGAAGTTTTAGTATACATAGTTTTCCTATAATATAATAAATACTATTCATAGTAAATTTATTTTTAAACTAAAAACAAATGAATGGTTCCTATATTTTACAATAAAATGAATGTTTCCTCCCATGAAGTGATGTATTTATTATTTCTATAGTTGGAAAATTGTACTGGATAATTAATTGTGCGATGGTGAATGTTGTTTCCATAGATTAAATGATAAATTATTTAGATAATGTTTTCTTGAGAAAAATCTCTTTTTTGTGGTCCAAATATTCATTAAAACAAGTGTCTCCCTCATTATTAATGTTTTTGAAATACAATGAGGGTCGAAATAGAATATAGGGCCCCTCATTATTCTCTTCAAATTATTGACATATGAAATCCACCAATGTGTCATCATAGTATTATTAAATTAATTTTATTTCTATTCATCTTGATAAATTTAGTTTTCATGCATTTTTAATGAGGTTCCATCATCTTCTCCATCATTAGTGGGTTGTATATGTGGGCCCACGAATTTTTTTCCAAATATATGTATCATTTATATGGATTCCACTTCATCATAAATTTTTTCATGGAACAATAATGTTGATTCTTAAATATAAAAATAAGGAGTATTATTTTTCATTTTAGTTTTATAATAATTAAACAAAAATAAAATCATTGTTTTATAATCACCCATAAATGGTTTAACTAGTAATATGGATTCCTCATAGAGTGTCTCATGAATTAATCATGAATTATTTGGATAGGAATTAAACCTAAATATTTATGCTTCATGTTTACGTATTCTATCTTCAGCTAATATTTGATAATGTAGTAGTTGGTGATGTAATTTGTTTAAATAGTTATAAAAATTAGGAACATATCTAGAAAACTGACTATGTTCTTCAATCAAGGCCTGAAATAATTAACATTCATGATCCTCCATGAGGTCCCCAATGAGTTTCCAAAACACTTTATCCTGATAGAAATACTTATGAAACCCTTATACTTTTTAGGAGAAAATCATGACTTTTGAATTAATGTAAAATTATACATTAAAAAAATAATCATTTTTTTGAGTTTTTTAAGATAATAAAAAATAAATCATTAAATGAATCACCATACATTGAAAATGTTCCAATTTAACATTTGAATAATTTTCTCCTATCAACTATCCAATATAAAATTCTATAATAAAATATAAGTAATGGAACTCGAGTTGAATCCATGGTGATGAAATTTGTTTTCATAACATGATATTAGTAGTTCATAAAAAGTGAATGTTTTATATTCATTATGCATAAAATGATGTGAAAATTTAAATATAAAAAACAAATAAAATGAAAATATATTTAATTTTTTCAGGTGATTAAAAGTATTAAAAAATGAATACATTAATTTCATTGTGAAATAAAAATATTAATGGCCTAGACTACTCTGGTCCATTCCTTTGTGAAAATATGGGGTATGATGTGATTTAAGAGGTCAAGGTGACTTATCTGCAACACTTGCGAATTTTTTATATTGGTGAATAGTTCACATGACAAACAGTTGTGAACAGTGCAACAGTTACGTTCTATGGACAGTGCATCAGTGACCTTAGGTGAAAATTATCATCGATGAACATAGGTGAACAGTGACATCAGTGACCCTTGGTGAAAAGTGTCATCGGTAAGCTTCTATGAATTTATCCATCGGTGAACAGTTCTATCAGTGAGGTCTAACGGTAACCTCTATTTTCATTTCCAAAATTTCCAGTTCTACAAATAGTTCAATTGGTGAACAGTTCTATCAGTGAGGTCTAACATTAACCTCTATTTTCTTTGCCAAAATTTATAGTTCTATGAAAATTTCAATCGGTGAACTGTCCTACCAGTAACCTCCCTTTCCTTTCCCCGATTTCTATTTCTATGAACAGTTCTATTAGTGAAAAGTTCTATCGGTAACCACTAACTGTAACCTCTCTTTCCTTTACAAAATTTTTAATTCTATGAATAGTTATATCAGTGAGCAGTTCTATCTGTATCCTCTATTTCCATTACCAAATTTCTAATTCTGTGAACAGTTTTATCGGTGAAAAATTATATCGGTAACCTATCTTTCCTTTTCCAAATTTCCAATTCTATGACCATTTATATCTGTGAACAGTTCTATCTGTAAACTCTAACGATAACCTCTTTTTTCCTTTTCCAAATTTTGAGTTCTATAAACAGTGTTTCCAGAATGGTAATTGTACAATGTTTCCATAACGGTAGGTGTACAGTGTTTCCAGAACCGTAGGTGTACATTTTTTATCGGTGAGGTTCTAACGGCGAGGTTCATGAACAATGTACTATCAGTGAGGTTCTAATAGTTAGGTTCATGAAAAATGTTCTATTGGTGAGGTTCTAACAGTGTTTTTCATGAACAGTACTTTTCCATTGCCAAATTTTGAGTTGGTGAACAGTGTTTACAGCTTCCTACAGTTTCACCCCTTTACTGTTTTCCTTTGACATAAAATGCATTTAAAGCCTCGTTTTAAGGACTCTAAGGCCGATTCAATGGCCTTAAATCCTATATTAATTATTCCTAAGGCTCAAGATGTTTTTACGTGGTGAAACCGTGTGGTTTAATATGATCTACTTCTAATGAGAAATCAAGCGTATCTTAAACTACCGCTCCATTAAATCTTATAAGGGGATGGGATATCATCCTCCCTAATTTTTAATCTTTTTTATCGGATATGAGCTATTAGAACCATTCATTATATTCTATAGGAGTTACATTATCAAACATACTCCTAGGATTAGTTCTGCTCTATTTTTTTATGTAACCAAGCAGTATCGATCAATTATTGATATAAGGTATGTTTTATCGTCGTTTCTTGGGGTTCATCATCTGATATTTCATTTTCCCATATTACATCATTTAATTTCCAAGCTTTTAATGGAGTTTTATTAGGGTTCGGTGGGTGCGGTCGTACAGTGGTATACTATAGTTGATGTAGTTGTCGCGAGAGGAGGATCGTGACCTGTTGTGATGATAATGAACTTAAAGAACAATTTGAGGTAGGGGTTTGATTTCTTATATCTTCTTTTATGAGAAACTATATTGTAAGCTTGTTTTATCCCACTATATGACAATTAAATTTACATAATAAATATTTTAACTGCATGAATAAATTGAATTTTATTGTTTTTTATTACCTCTTGTTTTGCTGGATAGTGTGATATCTATGCTGGCATTGTTTAACTGTTCGTTCCTGACCAAAATTTTTAAAGAACATAAACCAGAATTATTTGATAATTTCTTTCCTAATAATAAAGATTCATGTAAATGAATTTGATTCTTATTTTTGTAATTTTTATGTTAATCAAGAAGGTGCAGTAAGCATGTGTAATTAATTTGAGATAGCTTACTGTTTTGGATTCCCGAATGTGGAACCTTTGTATAATAAATCGATTGTTTCAAAAAATGGATTACATGTTTGATAATTCCTTGAAGGTTTCTGAGTTACCCTCTTGATTTTTGAAGGGAAAGAGTACAATTGTTACGATGTTTGTTTTCATTCTTCTTGTTTTGGGATGTTATAATGGAGGGCTGTTGTGATATGTGGGGGCATGGAGACCTTTGTTTGTGGAAAAATATGATTCCTTGAGTGGCACGATGCATCAGTTTAGGCATGTGTATGTCGAGGGGGACACCGTGGATAATGGAATGGGATGGATGTGATTGTTGGATTCTTTATGATTCTTATTGGTTGATTATCATCTTTACATTTCAACACTGCTCAATGCAGCTAAACTTACTTACCCTTCTTCTGATATAGGTGATGATGCATGGGGTATGCCACGTGCTTTCCGTGTTTATCTTATCAAAGGAGGATGGGTCTATTCTATTGCTATTATCTACAAAGACTCGATGGGTAGTACATCTACTCACCGTGTTGAGCCCCCTTGTGTTTAGTTTCATAGATTGTTTTTCTAGAATGCATCAAAATATGGGAAAGTAATTCTGTAATGAATAATTGAATAAATGATGTTAGCCCATGGGGTTGGATTTTTTTGGAACCTACTGATGAGGTTGTAATTTTGAAGGAACGGTGAAGTATAGGTGTGATGCTAATGAAATTTAATGTTGAATTGTTAATTGTCATTTAATGATTAAGGAATTAATTAACGTAAAGTGCAACTGATAATAATGGAATTAAATAATTTTTTAAAGCTCTTTTAATGGTTGTGTTCTTATAAGATACCTAGTCGTAGAAGTTGAAGCCTAGAGTTTGAGAGACGTTAGCAATAGTTGAGTATGTGACTAGGTTATTCCTATAGTGTGGTTGTGAGGTATAGTATATTCGTTACATTTTTTTGTTTCTATACTCCACCATGTCAGTACGGGAAACTGACACCCTGAGGATTCTGAGCCCTGGGGGGTGTTTCCCCCAACATTCTAGTGGGAGGATGAATGGATGACTACCCCATTTGGCCCCGCTCTCTTCTTTTGATAGTTACATGTGAAGGTAGGAACAATGGTTAGTTTTCTTTATATATGTGTGTAGAGGGATGTAAGGTCTTGTGGTTATTCACTCTCATATTTTTTGGATATAGTTTCATATAGACTACTATAGGTGTAACATGTAAAGGATGTGATGGCTTTAGGATCCTTACTCTGTGTATGTGTTGTAATGGCTTGGGGTATAATACCCAATGTATGATACACATTATGCGAGGTTTGGTGGATCCCAAAAACTATTTGGTTACTTTTCTTACATGGATGTAGTGTTTTTGTTTCATGAGGTGCATGTGGTGGTGCTTTGCCTAGGAGTCTGCGGTCATGCCTTTTTGAAGAGAGATGTTTAGGACGTGCGACATTGGGGAAAAGCGGAAAACCTATGTGGAATTAGTAGCAGGGTAACCTTGATTTTCTTTATTATATGATATATTCTTGTATGTGTTACTTGGTGAGAGTATCCTTGGTGAGGCTAGGAAGTTACTATACATGTTTAAGTTACAAGTTAGTTTCACTTGTTGTTCAGTATGCTTTATCATGATTTCTTTACTTTTTCATGAGAGGCTTAGGGGAGGATCCTACTGACTATACTATTATACTCACCCTATGTATATAGAAACATTCTTTCAGGTCACCTGGAGTAGGTTGAAGATCAGGCTAGTTACTAATAGCTTGTGGTTGCAGGAGCTATTCGGGATTGTGGTTACAGTTGTTTTACATTCTTTTGGGTACCAGTAATTTTACCCTTTTAGTTGTATTAGTCTTGCATGTCACTTCATTTGTGTAATTGGGATTTATTTCATGTTACCAGTTGAGTTGTAGTTGGTTAGTGTCTATCTTATCTATCTCTTCTGCATGTGTCCTATTAGAGGGTAATTTCTATCATTTGTGTGTTTATTATAGGCTCGGGGCTAGTCGCCAACCCGGGGCCTACTGGGGGAGGGAATCTGGGGTCATTATCTCCTTTCTCACTTTGCCGGCCTAGGAAGGGTACACATTGTAGGTAGGAGGTCGTAATAGAGTGGTATCATAGGTCTGGTTGTGGGATAGGATGGAGTTTGGAGTTAGGCACAGATGAGGTTGCATGGGTTGGTAGGGAAACAATGTCATTCATGTTTAGAAATTGATTTAAACACTAGATACTAGCCCAAACATAGGCGTTTGGGGCCCCCTATGATTTGATGTATGAACCATTATGTTTACAATGGCTTCTAAACAAGGTGATACTCGTTGCAGGGTAAAGACCTAGGAAAGGATCATGCATCATTATTCTTTGTTCATGTGTTTCAATGGGAATACCTTGGGATAGGTTAACCTAAAATAATGGTAAGAAAACAGTTAATTAATTATTGTCGAGTCTTCCATATTCCAGGATTAGGAGCTCTAATGGTTTTTTATTTTATAGGTATGGATCCAGGTCAACATACTCATTAGGTTTGCGTATAAAATATCTGGCAAGCTATTTCATCAAATCGCCACATGTTAAAGGATGACGACGATGACACTTTGTGGAAGACACTTAGAGAGTTTCATTTCCAGATTCTGAATAAGTATGAGGTCTCTGTTTCAGAGGTAGTCGCCTAAGACTAGTTGGAGGAGGTCAAGATCGGCATCAATTCAATCAATGCTTAGAAAATGAATTGGGTGTCCTTGGTTGTGACTATGCTGCATGGAGCAGTGAGGCAGTGGTGGTTCTTGTTCCTTGGTGACCGTGAGGAGACATTGATCTCATGGGAAGAGTTCCGAGACAATTTTAGAGTATACATTCTTTCTTCAAATGAGAAGGTGTCCAGTCACCATGAGATTATTACCATTTGATAGGGGATATCCAGTGTTAGAGAGTTTGGAATCAGTTTCAGGAACCTTTTACGATATGCTTCAAACATACTTCCAGATGAGGTGACCAGGGCGAGGCATTTCGAGGAGGCTTTGTGTTCTAAGATCTAGCGCCAATTCACCCAATTTATGGTTAAAACATATTTTGAGGCGATGGATAGGGAAGAGGTTGTCGAGAGTAAATTTTTCAGGACCAGATCATCACGAGAGGGTAAACTTCATGATTTCTCATGAAGAAGAGATGTGGTATGAGATTTCCTATTTTCAGGGCAGAAGTGTTTCCGTTTAGCCGGGGTAGGTCCCAGCCCTTCACCTAGCATTTTCCCAGAGGCAGAAACTCTCAGGACTATCCCTAGGGTTCATGTTCTTCATTTTCTTGTTGTGGTCATGGTCATTAGCAGTGGGGGTGGCCAACATTTCAAAGCAGCCATTTTTCACCAGGTGTTATGCTCCTGGTTCCTCCATGAAATCTGTTCTTTCTAAGGCATCAGTAGTAGGTTACACCAGCATTAGATAACCAGAAGGTAGATGGAGCAGGAAGAGGACAACCCCATGACAGTCCCCATCATCAGAGAGAAGAGAGAGGCCATGTGGGTGTTCTTCATTAGTGCCAGAGAGGACATAAAAGAGGTTGTAGTTAGCTTCATGCTCTAGTGTTGCCAGCTCCAGGCGAGTCAGACATCATTTGAGGTACCCTTTGCTTGTTTTCTACCTTAGTGTATGCCTTTTTTGATTCATCAGGGACAGACTCTTTCATATAACATACCCTTGTCCATGCATTGAGACTTGAGTTAGAGATGCATCCATTTCCCTTGGTGTTGACTACACTAGTTGGAGGTCAAGCCGACTTGTTTGAAGAATGTAGAAACTGTGAGATCATGTTGGGGAAGCACCACGTTGGGGATACTTCCTATTTGAAGAATACAACCATATTATTTCATCGTCATCATGGATTGGTTGTATTTGGTGTAGGATATTGTGGATTGCTTTAGGAAGAAGGTCGTTTTCTTTGGTGCGGATGGAGAGACAACGATGTTCATTATCGAGCGAGGTCCTTAGATGGTTCATAGATGGGTTATGACCTTATTATCTCTGATGGATGAGATAATGTTTATTTCATCATAGGTTCATCATTTCTTGTTTCTTATGGTCATATAAGTGTACCCTGTTGTCTTTCCACAAGTGGTTGTAGTATTACCCCTTCGACGAGAGATCAAGTTTAGGATCGAGCTAAAACCAGGAGCATCCTCTATCCCTATGTCTTCATATAGGATAGCCATTTATGAGTTATGAGATATACGTATATAGATTGATGGTCTGTTACAGTGTGGTTTTGTTTTTCCATGTGTGTCACCATAGGGGGCAGCAGATTTGTTCATGAAAAAGGCTGACGAATGTTTGTGGTTTAGTGTATATTATCATCGCATGAACAAAGTGAAAATAAATATTCACTATCGTCTTCCAAATGTTTCTAATTTATTCGATCCACTAAAGGGTGAATGTTGGTTCTCAAAGAATGACTGGCAGTCAGGACATCATCAGATGCATGTTAAGGATGAGGATATCCCAAAGACTTCATTCCGTTGTCATCGTGGGAATTGTGAGTTCATTTTAATGCCGATTGGAATGACAAATGCTCCAGTTGTATTCATGGGATTGATGGATGTTGTGTTTCATGAGTTCCTGGACAAGTTCATGGTGGTTTTCATTGACAACATCCTTGTGTACTCTACATCTAAGGAGGAGCATGAAGAGCATCTACATGCCTTTTGAGAGTTCTTAGTCAACATCATCTATTTGGGATGTTCTAAAAGTGTGATCATTGTGCTTGAAAAGTCCATTTCATGGGGAATGTTGTGTCCCAATAGGGATTATATGTCCATCCATCGATGATAGAAGCAATTGTGCCTTGGGTATCCCCCAGGACAGTGTGAGAGGTGTGAAGTTTCCTTGGTCTCGCGGGCTAATATAAGAGGTTCGTAGAAGATTTCTCATGTGTTGGTACTCCTATGATAGCTTTGACCGGGAAGGATCATGCATTCATATGGACCAATCAGTGTCAGGATGCATTGAATTATCTAATGGAGAAGTTATTAAGTCCTCCAGTTCATTACCTTCCAGCTTATAGAGTTCATTTTGATGTTTTCTACGATGCTTCACATCAAGGGTTAGGTTGTGTTCTCATGCCACAGAGGTCAGTTGTTTCTTATTGGTCTTGGAAGTTGCGTCCCCATGAACATAACTATGCAACCCATGATCTTGAGTTGGTAGCCATGGTGTTTTCTCTGACTTTGTGGAGACACTACCTCATTGGTGATCACTTTTATGCTTTCACCGATCATTAGAGTTTGAGGTATGTTTTATAGCAGTATGACATGAACTTATGACATCGTTAGTGGTTGGAGTTCTTACAAGGATACGTCTTCGAAATATCATATGCACCTGGAAAGGGGAATTTTCTAGACGATGTTCTAATCTGAAAGTCAATGTAGTGATGTTGTGCATGATTCCAGTGATTTCTGGAGAGTAATGGAATAACTGTCAGCATTACATCTTGATATGGGATAATATGGGGGATGAGGTTGTCTTTTTCAGATGACGGTACATTCATCCCTCGTGCAGAAGGTGGAAGAGTCCCAGTTGGGTGATCTAGAAGTGGTGGTCTGGAGAGACCGATTTTTTGTGGTGAGGGACCTTATGGGGGGTCTGAGGATGAACAACACTGAGTGTTGTACCATGGATGGATTTTTTTCCTTTGACAATGCATGATATGGTTCTCCAAGAGTTTCATAGTTCTCAATTAGCGGTGCATCCTAGCGTGACAAAGATGTACCGAGCTTTGAATTTCTGGTTTTGGTGGCCTGGGATAAAACATTCAGTTGTAGAGTATGTGTCTCGATGTTTGGTCTGCCAGATGGTGAAGGTTGAACACCATGTTCCTAGTGGACTTCTCCGGCCCATAAAGATTCCTCAGTGGAAGTGGGAGGACATCTCAATGGACTTTGTCACTGGTTTACCTTGAGCTCCAGGAGGACATGGTTCTATTTGGGTGGTAGTGTATCACATAAAAAAATAGTCCAAATTTATATCAATCAAGGTATCGAGCTCGGTGGATGTTTTGTCGAGGATGTATCTAGAGGAGGTGGTGAGACTTCATGGAGTCCCAATGAAGATCATTTCTGATCGAGATCCTTATTTTACATTCTTGGGTGTGGAGAGGTCTCTAATATTATTTCAGTTCTCAGTTAAGCCTTATCACTTCTTTTCATCCTCAAACGGATGGTCAGACAAAGCGAACTATCTAGACTCTTGGAGACATGTTATGATTTTGTGTTCATGATTTTGGAGGTTCATGGATGAGGCACTTACCCTTGGCGGAGTTCTCTTACAGTAATAGTTTTCAATCTACCATCAGTGTGGAACTGTTTGAAGCCTTGTATGGTCGGCCTTTCTTTTCTCCGTTACGCTGGACTGGGGTCAGAGAGTCACCAATTATCAGTCCAGAACTAGTGCAGAATAAAACATAGATGGTTCAGGTGATTCGTGAGAGGATAAAGGCAGCACAAGATTGTCAAAAATAATATGTTTATCAAAGAAGTATACCATGTAGAATAATGTTGGGGATCATGTGTTTCTATAGGTGACTCCCTGTATTTGGCATGAAAGGTTTGGTCATGGAATTATGATTTCTCCCCGGTTTTCTAGGACTTTTTTAGGTGTTAACTCGTGTTGTAGTTGTGGCGTATCGAGTAGAACATCTACCATAGATGAGTTGGATACATGATGTTTTCCAAGTATCACAGCTCTGCCATTATCTTTATGATGAATCTCATGTTATCGATTGAGGATAGATCGATGTTGATGATGATGCAACCTTTGAGGAGTGACCTGTGGAGATCCAAGACTGTAAGGATAAGGTGTTGCACGGGAGTTTTATACCATTTGTTCGTGTCTTGTAGCGACACAATGGAATGGAGGGGATTACCTAGGAACGAGAGTCACAAAAATGTGCAATGTACCCAGAGTTGTTTGATGTTTAATTTTTTTTCATGTATTTATGTAGCCTTTGTGGTTATATAACTTATATGTTTATGATATTGTTTCCTTTTGTTGATTTTATGGATTTTTATCTTTTGAGATGTTTCTTGATGGGTGGTAGTTCGGACCCCGTTTCATTTTAACATTAGGTGGGATTTGAATTCTTGAGGGTGAGAATATTTTTAGAGGTCACTGATATAATGGCCCAAAACTCTGGTTTATTCCTTTGTGAAAATAGGGTGTATGCACTGATTTTGGAGGTCAAGGTGACTTTTCCCCAACACATGCCAATTTTTTAGTTCGGTGTAATGTTCCAATGGTAGACATTCGTGAACAGTGCAACAGTAACCTTCTATGAACAGTGCATCGGTGACCTTAGGTGAAGAGTGTCATCGGTGACCTTAGGTGAATAGTTTCATCCATTACCCTTTGTGAACAGTGTCATCAGTAACCATCTATGAACATTTCCATCGGTGAACAGTTCTATCAGTGAGGTCAAACGGTATCGTCAATTTCCTTTGAAAAAAATTCCAATTCGATGAACAGTTCCATCAACGAATAGTCATATCGGTATCCTATATTGGTAACCTCTCTTTACATTACCAAATTTCTAATTCTATGAACAGTTCTATCAGTGTATAGTTATATTGGTAACCTCTATCTGTAACCTCTCTTTCCTTTACCAAATTTCTAATTCAATGAACAGTTCAATCGGTGAACAGTTTTATTGGTAACCATAATTGGTAACCTCTCATTCCTTTACCCAATTTCTAATTCTATGAATAGTTCTATTGTTGAATAGTTTGATCGGTAACCTCTTTTCCTTTTCCATGTTTCCAATTCTATGAAAATTTCTATTGGTGAATAGTTCTATCGGTAACCTTTAACGGTAACCTCGTTTAATTTTTCCAAATTTTGAGTTTTGTGAACTGTGTTTCTAGAATGTTAGTTGTATAGTGTTCTATAATGGTTGGTGTACAAATTTTCCATAACGGTTGGTGTTCAATGTTATATCAGTGAGGTTCTAACGGTGAGGTTCATGAATAGTGTTCTATCGGTGAGGTTCTAATGGTGATGTTCATGAACATTTTTCTATCGATGAGGTTCATGAATAGTGTTCTATAGTTGTGGTTCTAACGGTGAGGTTCATGAATATTGTTCTATCTGTGATGTTCATGAACAATGTTCTATCAAAGAGGTTCTTTAGGTGAGGTTCATGAATAGTGTTTTTCCTTTTCCAAATTTTCAGTTCGTTATCAATGTTTCCAACTTCCAACATTTTCGCCCCTTTAGTGTTTTCCATTGACGTAAATTGAATTTAAAGCCTTGTTTTAAAGACTATAAGGCATATTCAAGGACATAACTCCTATAGTAATTATTTATAAGGCTTGAGATGTTTTTACTTTGTCAAATCGTATGGTTTAATATGATCTGCTTCAAATGGGAAATCAAGCGTATCTTAAACTGCGACTATATTAAATCTTCTAAAGGGATGGAATATATTCCTCCCTAATTCTTCCTCTTTGTTCTCATCTATGAGATTCTAGAACCTTTCATTCTATTCCTTAGGAATTTCATAATCAAATATACTCCAAGGATTAGTTCTGCTCTGTTTTTGATGCAACCAGGCAGTATCGATCAATCTTCGATATAAGGTATATTTTATCGTCGTTCTTTTGGGGTTCATCTTCTCCTATTTATCCTTTTCATATTATAGCATGTAATATCCATGCTTAAAATGGAGTTTTCTTGGGTTTTTTTGGTGCGGTCGTACAGTGGCAACCTCAAGAGGATGTATTTGTCTCAGGAGGAGGATCGTGACTCGTTGTGTGGATAAAAACATCAAAAACTATTTGAGGTAGGGGATTCATTATTTCTCTCTTCTTTTACGTGCAACTATATTGTAAGCAT
Source organism: Viscum album (assembly GCA_963277665.1). Taxonomy (NCBI): domain Eukaryota; kingdom Viridiplantae; phylum Streptophyta; class Magnoliopsida; order Santalales; family Viscaceae; genus Viscum; species Viscum album. Next base: position 1,057,082,444 of record OY728146.1, on the reverse strand, counting down.
GTTTTATCCCACTGGATGACAATGGAATTGACATAATAAATATTTGAACCAGATACATTATTTGATATTGATCATATGTTATTACCTCTAGTTTTTCTAGATAGTGTGAAATCTATGCTTTCATCGTATATCTGATCATTCTTGATGGAAATTTTTAACGAACGTAAACCGAAATTAATTTTTAATTGTTTGGATAACGATAAAGAGGCATGTAAATTATTCTGGTAGTTCTTGTTGTAATTTTTATGTTAATCAAAATGGTGAAGTAATCATGATAATTTTTTTTGTGATATCTTCCTGTTTAGGTTTCCCGAATATTGAACCTACGTATAATAAATCGATTAATTCAAAATGGATTATTTGTTTGATAATTCCTTGAAGGGTCCTGAGTTTTCATCATGATTGTTAAAGGTCCAAGAGCCTAATTGTTAAGATTGTTGTTTTCAGGATTTTTGTGTTGTGATGTGAGCATGGAGGGTTATTGAGATATGAGGGGGCATGAAGACCATTGGTTGTGGAAACATATGACAACTAGAGTGGCGAGATGCATCTGTTTATGCATGTGGGTGCTAGGGGGGACACCAGGGATGATCGAATGGTATGGATGTGATTTTTGGATGCTTACTAACTTTTATTGGTTGATTATCTTCTTTACTTTTCCCCACTGCTAAATGAAGCTGCTCTTATATACCCTTCTTCTAAAAGAGGTGAAGATGCACAGGGTACACCACATGATTTACGTGATTAGATTCTCAAGGGAATATGGGTCTATGATCATTATATTGGTGATAAAGACTCGATGAGTAGTACATATACTCACTGTGTTTATCCCCCTTTTCTTTGTTTGCATAGATTTTTTTTCTAAAATGCCTGAGAATTTGGGAATTTTATTCTGTAATGAATAATTGAAAAAATGATGTTAAACTATAGTGTTGGAGTTTTTTGGAACATAATGATGAGGTTGTAATTTTGAAGGAACAGTGTACATTAGTTGGGATGATAATGAAATTTATTATGGAAATGTTATTTGATAATTAATGATTAAATAATTAATTAAAATAAAGTGCAACTGATAAAAAGGGAATGAAATAGTTTATTAAATCCCTTTAAATGGTTATGTGTTTATAAGATACCTAGTCTTAGATGTTGCATCTCGGAGTCCGAGAGACGTTGGTTGTAGTTGATTCTATGACCAGGTTATTTCCATAGTGTGGTTGTGAGATATAGTATATTATGTACTTTTTGTGCTTCTATATGCTACTCCACCCCGTCTGTAAGGGAAACTGACACCCTGGGGATTCTGAGCCCTGGGGGTTTTTTCCCCAACATTCTGGTGGGTGGATAAATGGCTGACTACCCCATTTTTTCCCGCTCTCTTCTCTTGATAGTTACTTGTGATGCTAGGCATAGTGGCTACTTTTCCCCATATATGGGTGTATAGGGATGTAATGGATTGTGGTTATTCACACACATATATTCTTGATATGGTTTCCTATGGAATACTATAGGTGTAATTTGTATAGGTTGTGATGGGTTGAGGATACTTACTCAGTGTGTGGGCTTTAATGGATTGAGGTATAATACTCGATGTATGATACAAGTTATGTGAGACGTGGTGGCTCCCAGAAACTACCTAGTTACTTTTCTTATGTGGAGATGGTGGTTTTGTTGCACGAGATGCATGATGTGGTGATTCAACTAAGTGTCTTCTGGAAATAATTTTTGGAGAGAGATTCTCATGACATGCGATGTTGGGGAAATACAGAAAACAAATGGGAAAGTAGTAGTAGGGTACCCTTGATATTCTTTATTATAAGATTTATTCTTGTATGCGTTACTCGGTGAGAGTAGCTATGGTGAAGATGGGAACTTAGTATAGCTATTTAGATGACGAGTAGTTTCACTTGATTGTTCACTCTTCTTTAGCATGTTTTCTTTACTTTTGAATGAGAGACTTGGGGAGGATCCGACTGAGTATACTATTATAGTCACCCTATGTAAATATAAACTATTTGTCCGGTCACATTGAGAAGGTTGGAGAATAGGATGGTTACTACTAGATTGTGGTTGTAGGAGTTGTTCGGGCTTGTGGTTGCTGCTGTTTTACTTTCTTTTGGGTACATGTAGTTTTTTGCCTTTCGGTTGTATTAGTCTTGCATGAAATTTCATATGTGTACTTGGGATTTATTTCAACTGACTAGTTGAGTTGGAGTTGATTGGTGTCTATCTTATCTCTATCTTATGGATGTATTCTCTTAGAGGGTAATGCCTCCCATTTGTGAGGTTATTGTACCCTCAGTGCTAGTCACCAACCTGGGGCCTACTAGATGCTGGACTCAGGGGTCATTATCTCCATTCTCACATTGTCGACCCAGGAGGGGTACACTATGTTGGGAGGGGGCCATGAAAATTATTTTCAAAAATTATATTTCTATAAAATTTTTACTATAATCTCAATAAATACTCATAATTGAATCCATGAGTATAAGTTTTTTTATGAATTTTTCAACAATACATAAAAAATAATATACCAAGATATCCAATAACATTTAAAACCCTTAAATAAAATAAATATTTAAATAGTGGCACACAATTTTAATTTGATAATTATGATGTGTAGTTTCTGTCAATTAATTCAACTTCTCTATCATTAGAACCACCTCAATGAAGTTTTTACTCAACTATATAAATGGTGTTTAATGTAGTGATGTAAAAGATTAACCATAAAATAACATTATATTAATGAGTGAAGATAATAATAGAACGAACCAAATTATCAATCATAAATGGATTTGAAATTATAGATTCTTACTATCATTTAGATTCAAAATGGGCCTAAATACCTAGAGAGGGGGGTGTAAATCTGGGTATGAATATTATTTTCAAAATTCATCCCACCCAACTCAATATTTAACTATTTATTATAATGGTCACATTTTTTTATATATATTGTTTGTATTTCTATTATATTTTCCATGATTATCTCATTATGATCCTTATAATGTAAAGAATGAAACAAAACAAACACTAACTGAAAGTTATCTTTTTTTATTAAGAAAAAAATTTTAAGGAAAAACTGAGAAACCAAGATACATGAATTCATCGACTAAAGTCATCAAACCATGCTCCAGTGGTCCAAAATTCAAAAAACAAGATCAAACAAAAAAGAAGGCCCCACCCCAGCAAAATCAATGTTAAATCCAATTTTTACCATTCCAATGTGCATGACAAGCAATCCCGTACAAAGATGGGCCAGTACCGATGGCCAAGGTCATACCCTCTCAATCATCCAAAACCGAAACTCATATATTTGGTGAAAACTAACAGATCTATACCTCATTGAAGCAATATCTGAATAAAATCTGGAATCATGAACTTTGGAAAAGCATGACACTGGTAAACAACAATCACAGCCAGCAGAAACTCCCAGATAGAATTCCACCATCATTCCAGCCCAATCAACACAACAATCACAGTAAAGAGCAGACACCCCCAAGCAATGCACAAATTCCACCACTATTTCAATGCGATCAACACCAATTGATAAATAACTTAAGGAATACCTGCAGGCACTGGAAGCCAGAAACAGGAGAACCTCCCCCCTCCGTGCAACACCGAGACCAGCACCGAGCCATGCCGGAGATGAGTCCAGCCTAGCTAAAGCCATCGCCCACCGACACCAAACCAAGATCAAAGAAAAAAAACCTAAAACATGCTGAGTAGGGATGACGATTCCATACCCACACTGCCAGAGCCTTCTCAAGGATAGATGAAGAAACACCCAACACTTCACTGAGGCAACACTTCCGGAAACAACAACCGCAGCATCAAAAAGCCCTTTCCGAGCCGACGCTGTCGAACGAATCATCACCATCCATCACTATATCCCACCAATGCCAATCTGAGGACATCATCACTGACCCACACAAAGCCACGCCAGAGGAGGGGAGGGAATGAAATCGAAAGAGAAACCCTAGATGGCGAGTGGGAAGAGGTGCCTCCTCTTAGAGGCAATCGCAAACAAAACACACAAAACCACAAATGTTTACTCGGTTCACCATTGAATGGAAATATCCAAGGATAATACTATCAACATTTTACTGATGCTCAGATATCACTAAGGATCACATCCAAAATGTGGTTTACGATATAAAACATCAATTCCTAGTATCTCTACCATTAAAATGATTAGAGATAGCTAACAACATACCAAGGGTCACTACCTTAATTGATCTATCGATAGAACACTAATGTAGGAATGTATCAACTTCTACATATTATATTGATCACTACTTTATAAGGGATTAATACACAATTTATGGAAATGTATATATATTCATTATCAATAAGGAATGCATCCTCAATTGTATGTAGATGAACTATTTATGTTATTTCAAGGTTACTTCTTCACTTAATTGAATACACATGGATGAAACACTTTCACATTCTTGTCAACTGGAACATAGTAGTATTTACTATAGATATAGAAATTACCTCCTCATTTGAAACAAGTTAAAGAGATTACACATATTCATTTTACTACCTTGAATGTTGCAGTGAACAAAATCATTCTACAAATATAGTCTAATGATGAATGTACTCTATATTATTCTTCATTATAATTTAGATATGGGAATTATACTATTCAATATATAATTCTAGAATATATTTATTTGTGTGAGGCCCTTATAATAGTTTTATATGTATGTGTTCCATGAATTACTATTTTCACCTTATAGATGAATTACAATTCCTTACATACTAATTTCCTTATATTGATTCCTTTAATAAACTTCTTTTCCATTTTTTTGTAACCTACATCGCATACCACATCATTTGTGAACCACATGATTGGAGAACCACCTACGTCATAAACCGCCTCACTGCGTAGAATGAGGGATTCATGGTATGCCTACTCTATGTGGACTTCCCTTTTTTCACCAACATCCTTTTCATCAAAAATGGCATATGCCTTGAGAATTTATTTTTCCACATTGCCTACCTTCACCTCACAAATTTCCTTTACTTTGTGAACTTTTTTCTCCCTTTGTGGACAACAGTTTCCCACAAACAACCTTTTTCGTGATCTAAACTTGTATGAAGTCCAACCTTGTAAAAAACCCTTCCTTAAATACACCCATACAAACTAATTCGGGCATCCACAAATTAATATACCAATGATATTCTCATATTAAATTCATTATTTATAATGAGGTTATTAGGGTTGTTTATATAGGAAAATAAATCCCACAAAACCCACTCATCCCAAATACCCAAAACCCCACTATAAAACATCGTTTTACATGAACTGGTTATGCGGTATTCATAGAAAATTTAATCATTCACATCATCCCTGAAATAATAATCTTCCGCTAAAAATTTTGGGGCTTATTATTGGGAAAAAATCCCCCCTTATGTTTAAAATGACAAGCCTTTCATGAATTTATTTCCCTTTTCCTTCCGCGTTGCATCTTTTATGGTTTTTGTAGTTAAAATCCATTTGTGATGGTATTAATTTACCACCCTCAATAAAAAAACATCAACTTCCTTCATGGTTATGTATACCTCTTTTATATTATTCATAGATAAGATGCAATATATGTGGTCTATGAACTCTATTGAAGAATAAAAAAATTTCCATAAAAATATCTCTTCATTTTGAGGCTCCAAAATTTGGAAAACACGAGGAAACAACCCAACCATATCCATAAGAATTTGAAATACCAATCATACTGAAGCATTGTCATCTCTCTTTTTCAACAAAAAAAATCACCTAAAAACACTCAAACGAAACCTTTAGGGATTTATTCTCAACATTCTTTCCTATTGGTTATGAAGAAAACTCTTATAAATTTGAAAAATCATCAATTTATTTCCATATTCTATAAAATTTAACTTCTTGAAATTTATATATTAATAAAAAATTTAATCAACACACACCCTATGCCCACATGATCCATGATTAGTGTGATAAGAAATAGTAACATGAATATTTCCTCAATGAAAAAATTCATTCAAAAACCAGTGAACTAATTTCATCATGAAACCCATCAATAATTATATATAACCTTTGAACAATTATCTTTACCATCTTCATATTTAAAACACCCCCATTTTCACTAATCCCATATCAGATTCTCTCAAGTCTTGATTAGGAAAATTTTCACAGTTTTATAACCATAATTTCTACTCCTTCGTCAAAAAACCAGAAAGAAACAACTTATTGAACTACAATTGGGTAAGGAATTTATATCAATACATAGGGGAAAATACATCATTACTCAAGGATAGGGGGTCCCACAATAATACTCTGTTAAGTGTGGGAAGTCGAATTAACTCCATGATCCAATCCATACCACTCTAACTCCTCCTTGGGTAATGGCTTCATCAAAATCAATGAAATCAATTGTTTTCTGGAAATATAATCAAGTTTCACAACCCGATGCTCCATATTTATCTAGATGATGTGACATTTTAATTTCAATTTTATTTGATATTGAGTGATGAATAAGATTTTTTCTATGATTTATAGCACCTAAAATATCACTAAAAAATAAAATCATAAAACTTATTTCATTTTATATTTCCCTTTCAAATAAAATTTAGTGGGGATTATGTTAAATAAAAATATATTCCTCTTTATTAAATGAGTTTTTTTCATAAGATTTTTAATAATCAACAAAATCATGATTGGAATACCTTATTATTTTATCCCATGAAATCCAGATATAGAAAAATTACTCTCCGCATTGTTTATCAACATATTCATTGAATTTATTCTAGTTTACACATGAACACTAGTGACTTATTTGCAAAAAAGTGTAATTACCACTTCACCCTATGTCATTCAAAGATTCTATAAAAATAATTATTATGAATAATTTGTTTGAAACTAGAGTTTAATCCATTAACAATCAATAATTTCCACGTCACACATATAAATCCAAAAATTCTATCAGAATTAATTTACACTATACATCAATGGACTCTATCATTAGATGGGGTTATATCACAAAAAGTTATTGTCATAATATCTTCCAAAATGCCTCAAGATAATTAATGATTAAAATCAATAATACTAATTATTAAGATAAATATAAATTTTGAATTACAGATTTGAATAGGGATATCACTCATTGAAAAAATTAATATAATTATATCGTAGATTTTTAGTTTCATGAAAATTTTCTATTGATACCATTTTGACTGAAAATATTACAAAACAATGAAATAAATGAACGGTACTACTTATCCCCCAATTAGTCATCTCTCATTGAAAAATATCACATGAATAGGGTAATGATACAAATTTATTAATATTCAATGATACTTAGAACCACTAGATCATTCATTTATAGAGTTGAAAACTCTTTATTTTCACATTTGGCTCTTCATAATATAATCACATATTTCCCCAACACACATCATTCAAATAAATAGATTTAAAAATAGAGTTTTTTATCACCAATTATTTAATATAATACTATAAGTGAATATCAAGAGTTTATATTCTTCATATTACATTTATCTCATTTAACTAATGCACCTATGCCCTTTTAGCATAAATAACTCCTGGATTGTATCTCACCCAATGTAAATTACATCGTCTAGAAGATAAGAGAAACATATAACATATATGTAGAGGGGTATATATGGAATCTTACAATAGTAGAATGTTTTCGATCCTACTAGATCAACCTGTTAATAAATTATTACAATGCACTGATGAATTTTTATTCCTGTTCCAAATTTCGAGACAATTTCAACTATTCTAGCCATTTGAAAAAACATAAATTAAAAAAATTCAAGGTTTTTTATGATATTTAAATTCAATATGACTGAAATTTTTCATGATATGGGGATAAAAAATAGAATAAATATCTTCCATTGAAGTTCACCAAAATACCATTTTTTAGGAATCTTTCATATATTATGAACCTTCATACTAGCTGTTTGATCCTGTTTCATTCACCATTGGAGAGATATATAACTTTATTTTACCTATATATGTGTTTCATGAAATGAAAATTTTCATCTAGTTATTTATTAATTTTTATTTTTATCATCTACCTGAGTCATTTCACCCTTTCTTGTTGAGTTTGAGTCTTCCAATTAATTTTTGGTCATATTAATCACAACAAGTGCATCACATCTCTTTTAATTCAATGTTCAATAAACATATTTACAAGAGTTGTATTGTTAGTGTAACCAAGGAGGTGAATGTTATGATTCTAGTTTACCTCATTTTGATTCCCCAATGGCTGTAATACAATTTTTCACTATATCATGTTGTCTGCCAATATAGAAGTATTCATTATACACAGTCATAATTGGGAATATTCTTCTAGGTTCCTTTACCTTCCCATAATTATTCCATTATGAATGTATTTCCAAATTCACTTGATTATAACATATAAAACATCATCCATTAAAGATATTACTCATTTTATCCTTATTCAATTGATATGATGTTGGGAAAAAGTCTGTTAAAGTATTATTGTAGAGTTTTTGGAAGATTCAATTTCTTAAAAAATCAAGAGAACATATATAGTTATGAATTTCTAGTATGTTTGTTGATTAGGTACGTTGAAAAATATCGAAGAGAGGGGAATTAATGAATTGGAGGCAGTAAAAAATTACATATACAAGGTAGTTCCATTTCCTATTATTTCGGAAATTTTTTGGGTTAAAAATTTGGAGAATTTATCAATCATCATGAATGTGGGATTTCCATGGTTGAATAATAGAAATATGAGAATGGAATTAGTTTAATGTATATGGGAGTTTTGTGTTAGTATGGATCTTTGAGAGTGAATTCAGTTTCATGAAGTCTATGTTTTGCGATGGTTTGGAGCATCCTGAATGTGTAATGAAAAATAGAACATCACCCTGACATTGAGAAATGAAGCATTGTGAATCCATGAAGGGTTGAATATAATCAGTGAGACTACGAGAAGCATCATTAATAGTGAAATACCATGATTCTTTAAAAAATCAAGTGTGTAATTATTGAGATTTGTAATCTCATTGTAAAGATTATGATGTGGGTAGAAGCTTCTGGAATAGAAGGTGACACCTATAAATTTACTTATACCTACTTAGAAAATAAAAGAAATACATAATTTATATTTGAAGGCTATTGATTTGTTAAGTTGATTCGCCAATGTTTTTACTACAAATAAGTTCTCAATTTCTATGAATGTATTCTAAAATTTTTAAGTAGGGAGAAATCGATGATGTTTATAATGTCTGTGAAATCCGACCAAAAAATTTGAGTTTCGTGAATGTTAAGTGATCTTCACTAATTTTTTTGAGCTTCATAAAAGGGGGCTTCATTATGAAGGTTGGTAGATATTTTTGAAATAGGTTTGTTTCAAAAAAGTTGTCGGGTTCATAAAAGAATAATATACTTGTCTATGTTAGGGTAGTGTCATGAAGGGTTTGTGATCTTCACAAAGGTAGTATGAAGTGTGAAATTATTCAAATGTGATTTACCATTACAATAGTGGTAAAGTGATATTCATCAAGTTGATGAATGTATAAATTCAATAGAGCATCCAATTAAAAATGAATATTTATTTATTATTGATAATGATGAGACCTAGATTTACATAAAATTTGTGTGAAGACTTTCCAGTGTAGTGAGAAAAAGAAGAGGAAGAAGGTGATCTATTCCATCAGTTGTGGTCCATCAAAAATATATCTTTGGATTAACCCATAGAATGAAGTAAGCTATCACAAAACTATTTAAAAGAATCATGAATTAAAATAGAAGTTATCTAATATAGAACCTTGTATTTGGAAGTAATACTTTGTAGATTTGGTACATGGGAACATTTCTCTTGTATGCACAGTGGATATAGATTATTGGGGGTGAACCAAGTATAATAATTATTTAGCTTGAATGATTTCATTTTTTAATACATTATAATGGAAATAGGAGGTGAGAGTGTTTTATATAATGGTTGAACAAGATATGATGGGGTACCTGTTTTAATCTTTTATACACTAATTCAGCCCCTCATAGTGTATTTAACATTGATGGGATAAATATTGGTAGAAAATAAAAAGGTTGAATGCCACTAGATCTACCGCCATAGAATAAATGAATTTTGTTAATCAAAAATGAATTTAGATCATTGTTTGAAAAAAGATATTTCTATGGGAGATTCAAATGCAACACTTATTTCAATCATTGGTTCAATATGTATTTACATATTCAATTCATGGTATTATAACCATAATGTATTGTAATGTTTTATAAGAATTATAACATAATTAATAAGATGATGACCCTAAATTAATCAATTCATTAGCGGGAGCCCTATCTAATACAATCTATATGAAGGCGATGTCATCTAAATCATCACATGTTATGTAGGATAATTTTTCAAATATATATGAGGAGACACAAAATTCATAGAAGAAATATAGTAGGATCAATAGAATAAATATTTGGATCTTAGAATTCACCCAATTGAATCTCTTATTGAATTCAATTAATGGGTGAATACCATTTTGAAAGATAGGTATGGTATCCAAGAAATTATTTACGATGAAAATATTATTAATAGTATCATGATAAGACATCCATATTAGTTCAATATGAATGTTTCTACAATGGAATATAAATTTCCAATGGATATGACATTGGATATATTTCACAATACTATTGGTTCATATAATATTAGAAATGATGATGTCATGTATTTGGAAAGAGGGATTTATAGAGAAGTGTAATTGAAGGACATAATTAATAACATAATTTAAGATGAGTAGGATAATGAATAGATATATGAAGTCATGTAATTCCATTAAACAAATTTACAAAGAGGAAATATTATATTTAAATGGACACATCAACTTTAATTATATTCATGTGGAATGGTTGGACATCTTACAACAAGATGAAATAATAAATATCAAAAATAATATGTGGAGAAAGTCTAAATTACTAGGATGAAGTATTCATCCTACATGAAAGGAAATGAAATTTTAAAGAGAAATTTCTTCAAAAATAAAAATACGATTTCAAATGAATATGAATGTTTTGAAGAATCTATGTTATAAGAGTTAGAGGACTATAAAGATAATAATGAAAATGATGTAGTGAAAATTTTCATGAATTACCAAAAAAGATAACAAATATACTATGATGATGACTACTTCGATGTGAAATTGAAAATCATGTCGAAATGGAAGCTAAACATGAAGAGACTGATGTTTGGAGAGAAAAAAAATCCAATGGGGTGGTTCATGGTGGAAAAATCAATATGAATGAGTAGGAAGAAGAAAATATTTAGATAATTATTTAAATTGAAATGATTAAGTATCCAATTCCAATGAACTCAAATATGATTGTTGATTACAAGCTCAATGTTGAATAACATAAAAGGGTGATTGATGGTTTGAATAATACAATGAATGATCATAAAATCTCATCAATAAATCTTAAGGAGAATGTTTTTATCATGTGAATGATGGTGAAATAATTGTAGAAATTGTTGTCCCCATTAATGTGGTTCACAAAGGAGATAGAAAGTGGTGAATTGAGTTCAATGGTCTGATAAAATAGAAAAAGGAATGTTAGGAGAAGAAAATGCTAGATTGGGACTTTACAACTAGAATTGGGATTTATAAAAACGTCAGTAATGTATGAAGATAGACAATATGAACCTTCTTTTACATTGAAGTGTGATTTTGGTTTGAAGCATAAGCAAATTATTCTGATAACCGAATGGAAAATCCGCAGTGCAATAGTGACACATTTGATTTCACCTTACTATAGATTTTATTGTTATGGTAAGATGGGGCACTCAAAAAAATAATATTCCATAGACAAGAGGTACTAAACTGGATAAGAACAATAGAGGAATCCATACATATCTCGATATTATAGGATATCATTTAATGGTCACTATTTCAGTGTTAGAGGATTTAGACCCATGGAAAGATATATCTCGTCAAAATTTTTGAATTGTGATGATGAAGAATGAATGGGATAATTAGAAACAACTAAAATTATCATCAAATGATTTGAAAATGAAAAACTGATTTCTATTCCTATAATATTAAGATATTCAATCTTACTCTAATAAGGATAAATATTATCAATCCATATCGAGTATGATGTCAATGACATTGATTAGAAACGAATGATATAAAAATGCAGTTGAAGTGGAGACTGTTTTCAACAAATCAGATCACATTAAAATATGGATCATTTATAGTGGATGTTCCTTTTATATGATAAGAAATATAGAACTATTGATAAGAATGAAAAATTGCAGGGATGATATTGTAATATTTGGTAATGAAGAAATCTTGGAATGAAAATTTCACAGAAAAAACAATGTTGGGGGTGGGGTAAGGAGATGTATAGATTTCCTAGTTAATGAAGGACATAGTCTCAAATTTTTATGTGAATGTCAACAATGTGACTTATTTAATTCCATAAAATTTTAAAATAAATTGTGTATTATTAAGTTAAAAGTTAGTGACATTTTTTAGTAGGTAATACATATGATGGGGAATATATACCTTCTATGTGGAGAATAAAACATGAGATTATTCCCTAAAAAATAAAACATGTTACGAAATAAACACCTTGGTAATTTCAGCCAAATGTTATTAGATGATATGGTGAAATGTGATACATATTGAGACCCTAATAAAATATCATGTGATTATACCCATATATTTTATTATTATCTAAATGGGAAGATCAATCAGAATACATTTTAGTAGAAAGAGTAATTGTCAAAAAAAAGTTATACAATTGGTATATATAGATGTTTTCAGGGCTATTTGAACCAGATAAATTTATGGAAGGAGGTATTAAAATCTCTTAATTAATGATTTTAGAATAATTGCATGCGTTTCAGTCATCACTCAAAATATTGAGTCTTTCAATTTCCTAAAAACTCATCATGGATCAGTTAAGAAGATGTAATGTCAAAAAATCCAAAATATTTGAATAGTTAAAGGAATTTATCTTTAAAATATCTAATTAGATGATTATGTCATGAAATATGGGATAAGGCCCTAGGATCTATTAGTAATAACTCAATGTAATAATCTAGTTGTTGAGAGATGAAACCAATGTATCAACAACATGTCAATAATAATGATCATTGAGAAATATATTCTTATGATTTTTTGGAAAGAAGTTGTGATGAAATTAGTTTACACATAAAATAGGGAATTATTATGTTCAAAATAAGAGAACACTCCTTATGAGGTATGGTATGGAAATAATCCCACATTGATGTACTTTCAGCCATTATAAGTAAATTTTTCATTCTTAAAAATGAGAAACACGAGAATTCTAAAACTCATGTAGATGAATTTATATTTATTAGCTACACAAGGAAACGAAAATCATATAAATGTTTTAATAAGTGGCTAGTAAAATTAGATGAATGTAATGATATACATACTATATGGAATTTTAATAATCCTAAAAAAACATAAATAGGTTTAGTAGGATAATGATAGAGATCTAAGATGCTTAGGGGTTGTTCCAGTTCCTGAGGTATAATCAAACGATAATTTTTGTATTGAACATGATGACCATAATCCAAATTATACAAATAGTCTAATTATTCAACCCGAAATTGATAGAAAAATATTAATAATTCATCAGAAATCACCTATACGGATGAAGAGTATGATAAATATAAAAAATTTATCATTATTATTACATGTATGATAATTTTTATGATGAAGATGCTAGAGATGACAACTAGTTTGATGCTATGAGTTTAGATATTGGCTAAATTTAGATGAATCTGAAAAGAAGGATTGTTTTGAGGCTACCATATAAGAATGTCCATAAGACTAAATGGGTATTTCACAATAATATGAATGAATAATATGATGTGATTAAAAAAAATCATGACTATTGTTCAAAGGGTACTTCTAGATAGAGGGTTTCAATTTTGATGAGATGTTTTCCCCTATTGGAAAGCTAGAGATTGTTAGATTATTTTATGTCATAGTGATGAAAATAATGTTCAATGTTTTTGAGATAGATTTCTAGTCGGTTTTTCTAAATGGGGTTATTGAAGAAGATTTTTATATCAAGTATCCATATATGTTTCTCATTCATGAAGATTATAATGATAGTTTGTTGGATGATAAAGACACTTTATGGGATGAATTAAGCATTTGGAGAATAGTATTCAAAGAAAGATCAGTTTTTGAAGAAGATTGATTTTTTAGCATGGTGAAGTCGATTAAAATCAATATGTCAACCATGGTAATAATCAGTGGACGATGGATCCAGTGTATGTTTATGAAATAATATTTGGCTAGTCCATTGATTCTTAGTCCATGTAATTTATATAATTCATGAAATGTGATCTCGATATGCAATGATTTATGAACGTTCATTTACTATTGGTTTATAGGTGACATAATAAAAGGATGGAACATTCATTTCTCATTTTATATTTTATGGTGGTGTTTTTAGAAGATTTAGAATATATAATTTCTAGGATATAGTGAATCTGATGGATACCTGGATGAAATTGTCATGGGATTATGAAGACAATGCAGAAAATGTCATAGAATATCAGCAAATCATTGTCATTATATTATATGAGATGATGAAATCACATGAAATTGTTTTTGAAACACTACAAGTTGTATGATATCAAAGAAATTATATGGAAATTTACATGACTGTAGTGAAATTAATACTTCATTATATCATGGGGATGTATGATGTTTGTTTACTATACAATGAAAAATCTCAATAAGAGTTATTAGTCTATACAGATCCAGATTGGGCCGGTTCTGAAGATGATAGAAAATATAAGTCTAGTGGTGCATTCTATTTTGGAGGATTGTATATTTCCTGGCTAAATAATAATCATGATATCATTTCCTTAGGAAACATAAGTGCAAAATATATCATAAATACCCAATCATGCACACATGTTTTCTAGATGATGCAACAACTTAATGATATTGGATTTGTGGTGATGTATCTAATTGGAATCCATTATAATGATTCATGTGTTATAAATCATAGAAAAAATATAGTCTATTACTCAAATACAAAGGTCATTGGAATATAGTATCATTTAATCAAGGAGATTATGTAGCACATGATTGTGATGATGGAGCGTGTCTTAACAAAACTACATGTTGTGGATATTCTAACAGAGGCTTTACCCAAAGAATCATTTGAGTGACATCGACTAACTCTATGAATCCATTCGACTCCCCGCACAAGAAAAAGTGTGAATGTGGGACCCCACAATCCATGGTATGATGGGATTTTCACTAATGAGTTGCTCTGTGTTATTTAAATTGTTTAAGACCACACTGACATGGCCTTCAAATTTTTTGATAATGGGAAGAAATTGTGGCACAAAATTGTGATAAAATTTCTTCATCAAGATAGTTGAGAAGCTGATAGGTGCAGTAGAGAAGTAGGGGGAGTTATATATATAATGATGTGAATGGTGATAAATCAAAGGATATATATATATATATATTAGATAGGGTTCATAATGAATGTAGTTGAGTGGTTTTGGAATGAAGTTTTTCATTAATGAATATTACATGAAACAATTATTTCTCAAGACAATCATGGATCATGTTAGATTAGAGTGTGTATTTAGTAAATATATAGTCATTATGTAAATCTAATGAAGTTAATTTTTTATAGATTTGCATGAAGCTTTAGAAAGGTTATAAAATTCAGTCATTTATCAACAGACCCCATGGGAAATTTATAGAAAAAATCCATCATGGAATCAGAGTATTGATTTTGGGATGATTTTATTTATTGAAAGAGAATGTTTACATTGACAGTTATTGAGTTGCATAATTGTTTTTGTTTATGTTTGTGAAAAATATATAAGGTTTAAGAATGAGTTCCCAAGAGGAATAATAGAAACTTTCATGGAAAAGGAGTACTATTTCCTAGTTTTTCCCAGTTTTTTCGGTCCAAAATATATAGGATGGATCAATCATCATGATATTTTTATTTCAACAAATGATACATAAATAATATTGAAACGACATGAGTTTCAAGAAAATGAGAGTTTCACAAAGGTTTATAGTTTTTAAATGGCATTCAGTGTCATTAATGTTGTATTTTTTGATGGAATGGAGTATCATGAATGCACGATGAAAAAACAGACAATCTCTGCAATAATGAAAAATAGAGCATCACAGATGCGTGAAGGGCTGATGGCATTATCTGTGATAGTGAGAATATTCACGAATAGTTAAATATCCATGGGGATTCATGAAATCAGATGATTCAGGAATTATATTTGTGATCTTTTCTGAAAGATGATGTCATGGATGAAGACATATGGAATGGGAGTCAATTCCTATCAATTGACCACTACCCCCCCTCAGAAAACAAGAAAATGAATTAATGAATATTATAAGTCTCAAAACTCTTGAAGGTGACTTGTGAATATTGTTCTTGAGAAAAAAATAATGTAGGATATAAAAAATTACCGAAAGCAATAAGAATTACTATAGTGATAATGTTCATGAAGGCCATGAAATCTGACTAAATGATATGAGTTTCATGAAGGAGAATTGTGATTTACAGAAGTGTTTTTAGATTCACCAAAGGAGGATGCGTTGTGAATGAAGTTTGAGCTTCATGAGATATATGAGATTTTTGAATTATTTGGGGTACTAAATTGAAGAATATACTTTTGGATATTTGGGATGTTTCATGAAGGGTTTGTGATCTTCACAAAGGTAATAAGAATAACGAATGTATTAAAAACCGATTTCCTAGTAAAATTTCTGTAAGGTGAAGATATCATGTGGATAGAAGTAGAACTTAAAAAAAGGATCTATCTAAAACTGAGGATGTATTCATTATTGATAATTAATGGACCGAAATTTCTATAAAATGTGTGTGAATCCTTTCCAATGTAGTGAGAAGTGGAATTAAAGAAACCGATCCATTCCACTAGAAGTGATCATTTGATAGAGAGATCAATGGAGTGAAGATTAAGAAGTTGTGTAATGTCACTAAAATTTGTATTGGTAGTGAGCATGGGCATAGATGTGATCTATATCAATCCTTTATTTGGAAGTGAGCCTTACTGAATTTTGTACATTGACATATTGGAGTTGAATTCTCCTAAAAAGTATCCCAATGAGGGTTAACTAAGTAAAATCATTGTGTATCATGAATAATTTCTTTTATAATAATACTATGATATTGAAAAGTGATAGAAGATTGTTTTTTAACAATGAAACAAAATTCAATGTGGAAGTTGTTTTAATCTGTCGTACCCTGATCCAATCTACCTATCAAAGTGTTTAATATTATTGAGATCACATATGTTAAGGAATCCATATATATTCATGTAATATTAAGCCCTCAGGCTTCCTGACATATACTCATTAGGTTTCCTTTTCTTCCAAAGTAAAAAAAAATTGATGTCAAATTTCTTATAAGAGACACATGTTTCATATTTCTACAGATTCATCTACATATTATTAGATTTAGAAATATTTTTCTAATCTGATTATTAAATATATTTCAAATTCCTAAACCAAAAATAAGTTGTATGAACATGAATCCCATAAAAATAAATTGTGTTTTTATTACTTCTTATAAAAGACTTTATATTTTTTGTATTTAGAATATACACAATTTTTCCTATTTTTTGAACTGTTGAAATCAATCATACTATCATACAAGGCTAACAGTTCATCATATACAATACCACATTTTCTAAAATTGAATGGACATTAGAATGTGATAATCATTTCATTCTTTTCTTCTAAATTGGAATTTTTTATTCATTTAATTTCCAGCTATCGAAGTATAATATGATAGTGTGTGAATATCATCCTTCAATTTGGTATTATGATTGGAATTTTATTTCTACACTTTTTTTATATAATTCAACTCTTATTATAATGGTTTAATCTTCTTTATCCCTTGAGTCAAGTATAGAATTAATTTTTCTCTTCATATTCTTTCATTTAGTCCTCTCAAATTCAATTTCATAGTAGATATTATCCATCATGTCTGATTTATTCCAAATTTTAAAATTTATTTGAGTAAAAAATCATTACAACAGGACTTCCCTTTTTGTAGCCTATGTTTTTCTTGATCTATTTCCGATAGGTATGTTGCAAGATCATCATTTATGGATTTTCAATTTTCAATTTTACCGAGTCCAGATTCATTTCCATTAAATCATCTTTTAGTTTTGTTTGCAGTTCTTTACCTTGGGGATCATTCTTATCTATTAGATCTATGGAAAATCCAACATGCCTTTTATTTAACCCCTTCATCTTTATAACTAAAAATTCTTACACTGGGATCCATATATCATTAAATTTTATATCAATGTTCAATTTCTGATCCCATTCCTTTGTTTCATGAACAACATACCCTTGTCTTCTTAGATTTTCTACTTCATCCGTATTTTCAGAAGCACTTGGAATAATAGGTTCTTAACTCATTCCTACCACATTATTGTGTGAATATTTATTTTATCTCATAGATTCATCCAAACCATTCATCATAGAATTATTGGTTTCCTTAAACCAAATCACACATTTTCTATAGAAACATTTATAATTAAGAATACAACACGGATTCTAATTGTTCATTGAAGTATTTCCTTTTCCATGTCACATCGAGATTGGAGAAAATAGAATCATAAATTCCAATATTACAGTAAAAATTGTAATAAAAACCAATAAAAAATTTAACATATGCTTTGATACCAATTGTAAGGTCTTAAATAGTAATCAGTAACATGAGAGGGGGTGAATTAGGAATTTCTTTTGTTTTTGAAACTCTTTCACCCCTGTTAGATATTGATATCATTAATCTAGGGTTAACTTTGTTATCTCTATGGTGTTTATCATATTAAAATACTTTGTATATATATCTAATTAAGATGATTATAATGTAAATTAGGAGATTAAATATAAGGACCCACAACTTTTTTACATGGTTCACCCTTAATGGGCAACACCAAAGAGCATACAATCGCTAATTATTTGATTATACATATCTAGTAAGGCTAATTTCCTAAATTTGTTTTGTTCTATATCAATTCTATTCTAAGGATCACATCCTTTACAATGTTTATGGATATCTCACTACTTCCTAAGGGTGTCTCCCAATATCTCTTTTTCTATGGTTCACTATTGGTGGAAGAAGACCAACTTCTTACTCTCCCTTTTCTCACTACTCTGGTAGGGATTCACAAATAGTTTATGGATATGTCGGTCCCATAATTATAAAAAAGCAATACATCATATTCTATATGTTTATTCTCTTTGGAAATTTTTTTTCTCCTTCTCCTTCACTTATCTGAAAACACATAGATACAACACTTCCACATTCCAATCATTTACAATAGACTTCTAAAAAATATAGAAACTGAAATTACCTCCAATATAGAATGATATTTCAGGGATTCCATCTCTTCCTTTTGCTTACTTGAAATATGTAGTGAAAAAGCTCATTAGAAAATTAATAACTGGTGATGAAGATTCTCTATCTTCTTCTTATTAATCTTATTTATAATTCATAAGTTCAATGATATTATTTCTAGGGTAATCCTGGAATGTATCTCACTATGCGTGACCCATAGAATATTATGACATGTAAGTGTTACATGAATTCTTATTTTCACGTTTAGATGAAGTATACTTGTCCTCCCACTAATTTCCATGTAGATAATCTTTTTGAGAAGTACCATTTTCCTTTATTAACCTCATTCATGAAACACATACTTTGAAAACCATATTCTTCATGAACCAACTTCATTAAATGACACCTCACCACATTCCAAGATTTATTCATTATAATCTTTCATTTTATGAACTCTCATCACTTCATGAATGGCCTTTTACATACAAACATTCTATACCTCACGAAATTCATTTTCCTCCAAAACTACTTTCACATAATGAATTTCCTTTACTTTGTGAACTAAATTCTTCCATAATGATATCATACAACAAACTAATTTTGCAAACTATTCTTTAGTGGAATCATCCCACATGAATAACCCATAATAAAATGTCCCCAAAATATAATTTACAATTTCACAAATTACTCTAGTGATGATCTTCTCTAATGAATTTCTCTGAATAATTTTTTGACTAGGTTCCTTTTTATGGAGAAATAAATCTTGCAAAAATTGGTAATAAAAAAACCAAAAATCAGATATGGTAAATAATTCATCGTGAACGTGTTATACGGTCTCCACAATGTATATAATCATTCCATTCTTCCCATAAATCACCAAATTACTCCAAAAAATTTGATCTGTTTATATCATAAAAATATCACCACCTTCACCTGTGAACGATGTGTCTCTAATTGATAGATTTTTTTTTCAGTTCATGTAGAATCCTTCTATGTTGGAATTGTGTATAACCATATTTAGTTGGATGAATTCACTGACATAATACACCAAATTTAAACATTATTCATGGTTCTGCATGCCTCTTTTTTGGTTCACATTGCACAGTTGTGAAACTATGAAATTTGTGAGCTCCATGATTCGCGGTCAATGGAATACGGTCCATAAAATACTTTGAGGAAAACATTTCATTTATATAATAACATCTCTTTATTTTGAGCTAAAAAATTGGAAAACATAGGAAATTGTCCCAGCTTATCCAACTAATTGAACTACACAAACTATAATGAAACATGATCATTTGGTTTTTTCAATAATACAAATTCCCCTAAAAAACTAAGATGTCTCCTTTAAGGATTATTCCAAACACTAACAAATTTAATGGATTTTACGGAGTGATTTTATAAAAGAGTTTAATATAACATATAATCCTATAGGTAATCTATAGTAATTATATTTATATTTTATGAATATAAAAATCTTTTATAAATGTATTGAAACTAAAAATAATATAGAAAAATATAAGATAAATAAAATGGATATCATATATCTATAATAAATGCAATTGAAATTTATTTGGTTAATAAAATAATTTACAAGTCTCTACCCGCCTATGATAATTTATTTTTAGATTTAACATACACTACAAGAGTATTAAATTTCCAAACTCATTAAATTGAAGTGAATAAATATATTTTTAACCAAATTTGGTTGCTGATTTATCTTCAATTATTTACATAAAATATTCAAATATTTTGTTTCATAATACCTGAAAATCTAAAAAGTCCATCTTATAAAAACATGTTTTTCTCCGTCCCTATAAATCACCAAAAATAATTGAAGTCAATTTCACATTCTTATCAATGTTAATTTCCAAATTACAAAAGCTGGGTTGTTTTGGTATGACTGGTATTCACATTCCAATATACTAGTTACCCATCCACTAAAAGACATGAAAATTATTTAATATTATCTAGAAACATTTAAATATAATTTCATATATTATCTTCTATGTTCAAAAGTTTATATTATTTGGACAGGTATTTTGGATAATATTTTTTCATAATTTTGTATGGTTAAAACTGTAGATAGATTTTTTGTTCTTCTTTTAATTATTAAGTTAAGTAACATATTTTATAATTTAGATGAACAGGTTTATATCAAATTTCATAAGACATATTTTATTCTTATAAATTTATTTTAGAGACTCTTGGGATTTTAGAGTCTTCACGGTGATAGAAATGTCAATTCTATTCCAACTTGCAATTAAAACATACTGCATTTTCTTCAATAACATAAATCGACCACCAAATGACCAAAAAAACTCGTGATATAGTCTAATGTTATCTATAATATTGTCATTGAATAATAAAAGGCCATATTTAAATGAATTTTGTCATAATATGAAATATTATAGAAAATATAAAAATTTATTATAAAAAATTTTCATTTCAAAGAATGTCCTGAATTTGTATTCCATATCAAAATTTGTAAATTGAATTATTAATGTTCATATTTTATGAAAATTAATTTTTATATATTATCACCCAATCATGAAAGAAAAAAAATTCAATCCCATTTTCTTTTATCTCATACTCCATTCGTCTATAGGTCATATAAAAAGGGAATAACCCTTCCTCACAAAACCTTCTCTTGGTGACCTTGAATTCCAATTGGTTTCTTAATAAAAAACCAATCTTTCTCAACACCCTGTTCACAAAAAATAATAGTAAAATAATCATGAATAAAATTAAAAATATAGAATATATAAAAGACAACATGAACAGACACCATGAAGGGTATATGTTTTAACCAATACAACAATTTTATATCATGCTCCAATAACATAAAAAGTATAAAATACCTTCTAAAAATAATTACCCTTTCCAAATTTACATTATACATCCATCTATACCTATAATTAATATTTTGAATAATGAACATTAGGTCAATAATTAGTTGTAGTTTCTTCATCAATCATTATTTTATATCTAACAAAATATCAGTAAACTCCTCAAGGTTTCCCCATGAGATCAACTAATCTAAGTATATTATTAATTAATGTAAACTAATAAAAGACTCATTAACAATTTTTGGATAAAAAAGTGGTAATCTATAACAAATATATATTTTATATCATAATGCATAAGGAACCATATATATTATATGAAATTACCAACTTTCTTACTTTTAGGATTTACTATTCCTAAAAAAAATTTCTATTGAATAATATTTTAGTTCTTTATCATTTTCCCTTATAGAATTATTACTCCAGTATATCATTGATTCTATCACTATAATGGTTCATATTGTACCATTTCACCCACCATTCATTCATATTTATATATTTATATCCCACCCATAACATATTAAATATGTCTCATTAATAAATAATATGTCTTTTCTCAAAATCATCATTACACCATAATGATATAAAAATTAAAATAAAAAAATAAATAATGAATTTTAATGTTCTTTAGATTATTTCATTATTAATAATTTAAAAAAAACACTTCCCTTTATATATTATTATTATTTTTAAATAATTTATCACATATTGTTTCAAAACATCCTCCTATAAAAATAAATAGTCAAAATTTATCCACTAAATAGATATGCTTACTCCTCCCAATATACATTTAAAATAACCACCACTATCATAAATAAAAAAAATAAAAAAAACATTATTTAAATATGAAATTGACGAAGTATACTAAACTAATAATTCCACGTAATCAATAACCCTTCACAACCACCACTAGTGATGATATAAATTCCATCTTAACAGTTCCCATTGAACTCAAATAGAAAACCAATAAGATTCATAATAATATCAACAATTTAAAATTTTAATCACCGAAGGGATTAGTGTAATTCGACTGAATTGATTTTAAGAGGGGGTTAATTTTCTCTAAAAATTACAGTTTAAAAATTATAATTGCAACACCCTAACCTAAATAATTAGATCTGTCCTAGAGTGTAACATTGGAAAATATATTCCTCTCTATAAAAATGTGGTTTCTAACTTGTAGTGTGGTCCTAGATTCCATTATTATAGAGACTATACCCTCGATATTAATAAATAAATCTATGAAATATTTTATTTAATAACATAGAATAATAAATAAATATTTTTAAAAATAATTATTTCGAAAATATGTCAATTCATATAGAATAATAAACCGATGAACTCAAAAATGGAAGGTCAAGCATGATTATGTGAATGAGAATAATGTAAATAAAACATTGTAGTAATACTCTATAGTCTATATTGGTACAACATCTGATCACTATTTCCCCATTTCTTAGCTCCCCATAAATGGGGACTTAACCTTTCTTGCATCCCTGATCACAATGTATGAACACACATCCAAATTCCCATGAATTTTGTGATAATTAACCAACTGGGATACATGCATCCTTAAAATGGTTTCACTTTCATAAGAGTGTAATCCCTTAAAATAAATAATTTTTCAAGAAACAACTTAGAATATGGTACCATGTGGTCAGGAACTAACCATGATTCCAAAACCCATCATTTATACATGCTTCAGCTACATGAAAAAAACATAGTCATAGTACGATTCATGAACTATAATCAACCAAAAAGTCACCACATGAATCCCATAACATCTATAAGGATAATCACTCTGAGGCTAGGTCACTAGGTCATCATGTCCCATATGTCTCATGGGTTAGGCCAAAATGCCATCATATCATAACACATCCTCGATCCAGGAAACATGTTTATCGTATCTATTAACTATGTCATTAGTCATTTAATAGAATAAAATCATTCCCCACATTATAAATTTTGGATAGTTCACATAATAACATCATGCCACATCATCTAAATTAGTAAAGTCATCATGTCACATATAACGTCTGAAAAAGATCCCCTTTAATGATGATGAGCCACAATGATTTCACTGATCCCATTGGTACTATTAATAGGAAAAAATATAACATATACCAAATCAATATCACGGAAATAAGAAATAACAACATTAGAAAACATATCATACCTTTAGTGTGGAACAATATAAAATCACAACCAATTGTGATCAAAATCAAACAAGGGTATCATGGCTATGCAAACAAATGTGATCAAACATAAAAAATGGATATCATAGGCTACACACACACACACAATTTTAATAAAACTCATGCATGGACTTTGAATATAAGAATACATTATCATATAATTCTATCAATTATATTCATACACTCTATAAGGTAAGAATCATAATACCATAATTGTTTCAAAATCAACATTGTGGTCCATAAAGAGTGTCATTGCCTCAACCATGTTTGTTCCTCAACTAGTCACAATTTCATGAAAAATAAATCCCATAACTGATTCCATTATGGAAGTAAAATTGTTCCATAATGATATTCATGAAGGAATAAATCCATGGTTTGATCAGATAGTTTCCCATTGGTCAACACCATCATAGGTTGAATTCAAGTGTAGTTGTGGAAGGAGAAATCCATCAATCACAAAACAACGGAAAAAGAGAATATGTGAGGCTCCAAAATTTATGATTCACTCGTAATTTTTTTTATTCCATGGATAGATTTTCGTATAATTATTTATCAGGTATGGTTGAGATGAATTAGGCTATTCCAGGAAAAAAGTTCAACACAATAATGTAATCCATAGGTTCTTCCAAAGAGTTTATGGAATTCAACGATATCGAGTAAAATATCTATTAAATAACGGTGGATTGATTAATATTAGAAATAACTAATTAATGTTACATTAAAGACCATCATAATATCACATTAATTTTACCATTTGAACCAATCAAGATCTATGAAACAAATCTATATCTTTTTCAATTTTAATTCTAGATCAACATTCACCATGACATCTACCATGACTATGGTGGTTTAAAATCATTCATGTAACATAGAATCCCACCATGGTCCTATGAAAAAAAATCCTAGATGGTATTTCTCAACACAGACTACACCATGATCCTGGGGAAGTATCAATGTACAATGCACAATTGATATTCCCCAATTCTCCATGCCCATGGACACACCCAAAACAAATTGTTTCCCCCTAATTTTTTTACTTAGGAAAAAAAAGGTAAAACTACAAATTTCCCCAAGGGAATGGTGTAGCTCGTGTTATACCAAAAAGGGATACAAACCATAAAAAATATACTAAATATCTCACCAATCATTATCCATTTTTATAACAAATTAGATATTAATAATGATCTAGTGGATACAAGGCTTTACATATAGGAATAAAAAATTGAATACATTATAATTCCCATATTATTATTATCAATATCAAGGTATGTCTGTAGGATTCAAATATGAAAAAATCAGGTCGCTAATCCTAAAAAAATACTCAATGTCCAATATTTTCTCATAGTTCCTTCAATGCTCCATAAGATGCATACAAGTGGCACCATCTTCCCCTTAAACAATTTGTCTCTTTTATATTGGACATGAACCCGACACTCGATAAATTATGTGTGATTCGAAATCAACTTCATAATAGTCTAACACATCATTAACGACATATTAATATGGATTAATGAACAATTACCAATCAAATAGATCTATATGTTTGGAGATATTAAAAGGTCACATACACTGGGATTCAAATTTCCCTTTATTGAAAAAAATTTTATTACCAATTCAAGGTGACACGGATAAGAAATCAACAAAAGAAACATAAAATTAAAATGATCATATAATCAAAGTTTAAATAATATAAAATCCTCCTCCTAGTGTTATTCAACCACTTATTGATCATCAACATTCTATCAGAGGTTTCCTTTTACATACTCAACAATAAAATAGATACATCACCTATCACGTAATTACATATTGGTGACTGGTATAATCATTTTTAGAACGCCAAAGAAGGTTACATTTTAATAGAGTCTTGGAAACTATTGTTGTTAATGAAATATACCAAATATAGGAGCTAATACCATGTTCCACTTAATTTCTTGATGAATTATTGAACCATATCTTAAAGGATCTAAATTATCACCTTTGACTATCTATCCCTTTGTGGATGATTTATTGTACTCAACTTTAATGGCACTATAATTAATTCAACAATATTTTATAGATATACACTATAAAATGTGCATCAATTCATAATATGATATTGAAAGGTAATCCATGCTTTCATAAAATATCTTCAACGTAAGTCTTTACTAACTCATCAATAGAGAGATTCTATCAGTTTAGCAGGAAGTGGGATTTTTTATTAATTGATAAACCATCAACCTAATGACGTCACAAATCCTTAGATTCATGTTTAGTCCATTAAAAATTTCCATCATTATGTCATACCATTTCCACATATGCATCAAAATTGGTTTTTGTAATGTACTGGGACGTTGATGCTTGGTCTTTATTCTCTGGTTGATAATGCATCAAAAAAAATTTACAATGTCTCTATTCTTACCCAAACACCAAACTGATATATGATGTCAAGGTACATCTTCATAAACCCTATATGAACATCATAATTTAAATCATGAGGGTATCTGGTCATATCCGTACCCATGTAAGACTACACCACTACCATCCAATGGACATTTATTAGGTCATATTATTCTAAGGACTACACTGGAACTAAATTGTACCCTCCCAATAATTCTAGAATCACAACACACAAACACACGTAATTTTTATATTCATTTGATTTGTTGTGGTCCCCCAAAGAGGACATGATCAATAATACTGAAAAAGAAAAAACAAAATGATACTCCAATGAATACATATAACCCTTATCTATCAAACTCATCAGTCACCGTTCCTTCTATAATGTATGGTCATTAATCTCATGTGCCTTCAGCATCTTCCTAATAAGAGAATCTATAATGAAATTTCACTTCCATACTATGTACACTATCTGAAATTAAAATTTATATAGATACAGACCCTAATTCCTCTCCCCGGATTCAAATTACATAGTGAGAATATTTATCAACATATCTTATAATCTATGAAGAAAACATATATCTCATTGAAGAGATAATTTAGTAAAACATATCAGGGTATGGAGAATAGTTGTAAACTGTAATTGATGCATGGGGTAGTTATGCTCGTGGTTTATATATAACAATAAGCATAATATATTACATCATTCCATTATATCAACCAATCTCAAAAAGTAAAATTTTTTTAATAACATTATATTTAAAATAGAATCATTGGGTTCATAAATGTCTCATTCGTGGCATTCGTTAATATTTTATTCATATAAAGAAAGGAATCATCACACATATATTTCCACTAAACAATTCCCCCATTCATTTTGAGCCAAATAATATGTGATTTAAACTAGGATCATTCTTATACTAACCATCTAAACTTACCAACTAAATGAATGAAACTATATATCTAAAATATGTTCATAGGATGTTTCCATGAAATCATAGGATCAACCATTATGGTTTATACTGAAATCCCAACCCCATAGATCATATTCTAATGTAACTTAACCTTCTAAATAAAAAAACACTTTGATGGTTTGGTATACATTTTATGTTCTTTAAGCATAATCAAAACACTCTCACGATGAATTGTGTTCATTTTTGATGTATATGAGTATGTGAATATATCATAAAAAAATACAATAATGAAAGAACTGCGATATGGATGAATGATCTTGTTCCTGAGATCCATGAACTCTGTTAGCATAATATTTATCCCAATGGGCTGAAAATATTCTCTTATTCTCCATATCTAAATTTGAACATTATATTATAAATATTCACCTTTATGTCCTGGTATTGTTCATATCCTAAATAAAGTCAATTTAAAGAACCACCGAGCTCTCCACTACTGATCAAACAAGTCATTGACCCACGATAATGGGTTTTGATTCTTAATTGGTACCTTTTTTATATTAATACAATCTACATACAATATAATAATACCATCTACCATCTTTTAAAATTATTCAAAAGAACCCTCGGGATATGTGCTCGAGTTGATAAATCATTTCAACTATAAATCTAGGAGCTGTATCTTTCGTTCAATCAACTCATATGCCTCCATAAGAAATGGGTGAATTGATATTGATTTCAATCCTTCCATTATTTTGATCTGATATTAAATCTAAAAATCAGAAGGGAGACCTGAAATTTCATTTAAGAATACATACTAATAAATTTCACCAATCCATGGAAGGAAGATGCACCTACTAGCTCCATTAAAGAGATCCAAGCTAGCCCGATACCCTATAATTTCTCAAATTGGGATAAGGTTTTTCCAGTCAACTTACTCTACCATTCAACTCATTATCCAATGAAACTCTACCCACATTGAACATAGTTATGAATAAATGTCTCCTATAGTAGATTTTGTGCACTTGATATCTAGTTTGGAATTCTGGGTCGATGATCAAATAAAAAATATCTATATAAAAGATCATGACATACCATAGATTTAAATATAATATGACTATTATAGAAAATCATAAAAATAATTAAAGATAACCCACTTTCCTCCCCACGTGTGTATCAAGAGATAGAAACTCCAAAATCAAATTGAACAGTATTTCAACACCAAAAATAATTTTTGTAGACGTAATTGAATGGGGTGTATTAGAATCAAATTGAATGGTATAATGTTTTTAGGTGGTCAGGACCATTCATTAAATGCTTTATGATCCCTCTCCATAATTTGTAAGAACCTAGTCCATTGTCTATATTATTGTTCTTCGACTCAACATTATGTTCCCTGGTATGCATCATTCTCTTGATTCATCACTGTTAATGGGTTATGAACCTGCTACTAAAGACCCATACCAGTCCCATTTCTCAGTTCCTACATCTTACTCAAACAGCCTATATTCCTCATCCATGATGCGAATGATAATAAATACTATAGATTCCCTATCATTCAAAACTGATGATACATGATTTGAAGACAATTTTTTTTTTAATAATGGCCAAATTATTTATAGTTCACACATTGAGGAGAACATTCTTCAAAAAAAGGTATTGATTTACCCCCTCTATTATATACCTATCAACCTAAATTCTTGTAAATCCTCTACATTCCTCTTCCAACAATTAAAAGTATCATCATGAAGTCATCTAGACAAAAAAACACATAACTTCTTCCTCCCCAAAACACTTGTTAATTACTTGGGCCTTTTGAATCACTTACATATATTTATTTAGTAGAAATATCACTAACTAAATCTTAATTTCCAGTTATAGGCTAGTCTCAAAATTTTTAAAAATAACCTCATTCCTAAATAATAGTGGGGAGAAGCATAGAAACACTATGAACCCTTATGAATAATTAGACACCCACATTTATGAGTGATGAAGCACTATCAAATCCATAGAATATTTAATCATCAGGGTTCCAAATTTAACTCCTTGAATAAATGGTCATTGATAGTCATCCAAATAAAACCTTTATATCTTTTAACCTGAATCATAATTCCCCAACAGCACCAAGCGTCTTCTTTAAGCATCAAATCGATAAAATAAAATGTCAATACACATGGGTCTTCACTAAAAAAATAGTCCCTCTATTAAATCAATTATGTCCTTATAATCCTAAGGGCCTCTAGTTTCTTCGAAGGATGAATGGATCTAGATATAAAGGGCTTGATAAAAGTCTACCATAGTATATGAAACTCTTATTTCATAAATAAGTTCTATGAAGAACACTAAAGGATAAAGTGTATCTTCATAAAAAATAATAGAAGTGGGTGCATGGGCATTATCAACAAAATTTTCTTACATTAATAGTGGACTAACTAGAATATCATCCATTATAGGTGTAATGTACCAAACATTAATAAATTAATTCCCTTTATGATTTAATTAAATGAATTATGGTTATAGAAAACATGGTCACATAATTAGTATTATTATATCATATTCGATTTATAATACCATTAATCAACTTTACCATTGATAATATAGAATTTGAACAGTTATAATAAGATTGCTATAAATATAGTATTTTAAAAAATCCAATTGGCAATGAAAAAAGAAGTCACATCCTCAATGAGTTGGATCATACGATATGAATACCATTTATTATTAGTTTTGAAGGATATTGAATAACCCAGATTTTCTCTTAACAAATCCCAATTTTAGATCTAACAAATTATTTTTGATTGAATTCACCTATGTTATATCTTCATGCTCATCGAGAACAAAACCCAAACCAAGTATGTTGAACCACCCCCATAAAAGGCTCACCATAAATGACATTAACCTTAGAGAATTTTCTATTATATTGAAGGAAATTTTATTAAGAAAATAATCTCTTTAATATGTATATATATTTTTCAATACAATAATTATTTTATATTATCCTTATCGTTGATTTTTTTAAATGATTTTGAATTTATAAAACAAAAAAAATTGTATTTTATTTAGTATTCATCTTCATTAAATGAAATAATTTTAATGAATTAATTTCTTCTTGAAATAAATAATATTTCAAAAAAATATTTCTATTAAATATTATTTATTAAATTAAAATGATCTACTAATATTTCTTAATTAAAATTAAAATTTTTATAAGTGTTCAAAAAAGTTTGCTTTCAAAAACTACATCATTTCCCAATAATTATAAATTAATATTTTAGAAGTAAAAATAATATAATTATAATATTATTTTGATAAAATCAATATTATATTTTGAATCATAGAATTTAAATTATAAAATGGTGAATTTTTCAAAATATTCTGAGATAGTTAAATATTCAGGTTAATTTTTAATACCGTATAAATATACTATGAGTATTATGACATTATAATTAAACAAATGATATGTAGTAAAAACTATAAAATATATATAAGATCATATATATGTTTTCCCTTTAAAATAGTATGATTTTATGTTTATTTTAGTAATTTTATAAATCTATTATGAATCCACTAAAACAAATAATATATTTCCATGTTTTAAAATATATTCATTAAGATTATGACTCACTTCCACAAAAGCAGGGATATAATTTTTTAATGTTTGGACTTTGGAAATATAAAATATTTAAAAACAATTCCATTTGGATGAATCCATGGGAAAAATAATTTGATGGTTTTTGTTTTTGGTAATGTTATTATATAGAGACCAAAACCCATGTTTGAGAAATGAAAATGAATTCCCCATTCATTTCCTATATAAAAAAAATAATGTCCAAACTTATATTAACTAAAAATACTTGTATAATGTCCTTAGTCTTCAATCATATCTCTAGAGTCCTCGAAATGTTCCCCATGCTCTCATGGAGTTCCTTCCAATTTTTTAAATCACACTCTCAAGGTAAGGAATCATTTCCTTCTATTTATTATTCAGGTCTCATTGTTATCCTATGTCTACTATTTACAATTCCTATTATTGGGATATGATTTTCCATGTCCCTATTATTTTCTATTTTCTATCCAAATGATTATAGACCCCATTTTTATCACTATCCCTTTTTATGTGTTTTTATGTGATGTTGTAATACTACTTAAATTCAACAGTTATTTTCAATTAAAAAAGATTGTGTAGTAAATACCCACACCGATTTACTACCAATAGTGTTAAAAATTATTTACATGTAATTATTTATAGGGGAATTATATATATGAATTTCATAGTCGTGATTGTTGGAAAAAAAATTATGATAAATTATTCCATATTTTATGATATGTGTGGAACCCTTACAAATGAGAATGAAATTAATGTGACAGTTGTACCCAGAATTATATAACGCTCTGGGGAATTTAGTAATGTTGAATCTCATGAGACATCAGGTTGTGACAAAGAGTGAGCATGATTTCTTTATGGGAATTTATCCATCATGATTCTTTGGTTGTTATCATTGATATATGTTTATAATGAAATGTTTTATGATGTTGCAACATTTTCCTTTTTTCTTTTATGTTATCAAGATATATAATGCTTCATTGTTCATGTTTATGATTATAACTCACTTTATTCCACAATAATTTTCTTATTATTTATCATGTATTTTATTCATCATACTATTCCATGATTATTCTCTTGATGGGATTTATAGATCACCCCTTTATTATGTATGACCCATGTTTATCCCATGAAGTTTTAAGTGCGAACATGTTAAATATGTATTCAATAAAGATGATGTAATTTATATTTTATGTTGTTATTTAATGTACCTAATTCCAAAATAAACTAGACTTATTGATCTTTTAGTTTTTTTGTGTCATTTTATGTGAAAAATCAATAATTAATGTGTAATTATCGGAATGGTTGTCATAGTTGGTATCAAAGGAAAGGATTAGTAAATTTTGGGATTAGGATTAGAAAACCATAGAGAAATACATAAGGTAAAAGAATATCTATAGGAAAAAATCATCAAATTTTCGTATGTATATATTATGTTTTTTTAAGAAAATAAATCTTGTCATGCATAATACATTTGGATGTGGCTATAGTACTGATGTACATAGGGGAAATAATGAAAACATTGGGTTGTGCTAGAATCAACCAGTAATGGGTGATTGATAATGGGCCTTGAGTCACACTTGTTCTGACAATCTAGGGGGATATGATTAACTAAATTTATTTTCTCATTTTGGAACATAATTTAGGGAACCTAAATTTTCATAGGAGACTTTATTAGGAAATGGATCATTGATAACTAGGTCGAAGCAACAAAATTCACAAGTAAGGAAATAAATTCAATTTATATTATATCCTTTTAATGTCATTGAATTACCATTAATGTGTTTAATAATTTAAAAATACAAATCCCCAATTTTCTATTTATTCCATCCAATTGATTGAAAGAAGAGGAATCAGGTAAACTATCAATAGTTAGGGAAATTTGTTGACTTCCCTAATGGGATGCCAAATCAGACAGGAGCCCAAGTTTTACATATTGTTATTATGCCAAACTAGTTGTCAAAAATCACAATTTACAATATAAATATTTCTATATGATCAAATATTTCAAGAATGGGGCAAAATAAAACTCATGGATGTTCATTCAATAATGGTGATAAGGGAAATAAAAGCCATTTTTCTTTTTGAATAAATTGTAGAAAGAGGCACCAAGGAAAATTTCTAAAAGAGGCTATGAGATTCATTATGTGTAGAATGCAATGGAATAAAGACTCTGATTTCCATTTAAAAATGGATAACATGATTTATGGAAATAATGTTCAATATAATGTTCCTTATATATATCTATATATTAACTATATAGAATTTGGTAATTGTCTAATACAATTCTCTATTCTAAGGTTTGAAAATATTGATGAATAAAATAACCTCCAAGAAAAATGGAACAATGAAATTCTTTGTCTATGATAGATCATGATGTTTTGTGTAAATGAATCCTCTACTCAATAATTTTATATGGCATGATGTATTTCAATTCATTCCCGATTATATTATTAATAATGTTTTCTATGAACATTGATTCACCATAGGAATTGATTTTATAATATTTGGGAAAAAACTATGATTATGAATCACATATTGACATTTGAGATAGTGATATTTAATAAAATAATATCAGTTTCTTGTTAGTGAAATTTGATATTATTATAGGAATGGAACAGATTTCTATATATAGAAAAAATAATAATTTTTTATATATGGAAATCACCCTTTATATCACCAATCATCCTCTGAATCTATACAAATTCAAGGAGATGGGTGAATTTTATTTAGCAAAAACATCTCAATAATTGAAATGGTTCCTAAATAAGAAAGAGTATTTAGATCAAAATATTGATTCTAAGGAAATTATCATCCATAAAGAAATTTACATTTTCAGGGAATACACTTATGTTTTTGTAAATGAATTTAATGATATTCCTCTTATTTGAGAGGATAAATTTTCAATTAATCTTATACCTATAGATTTTATTTTATCCATGAATCTGTATAGAATTGATTTTCTAGAAATTTTGGAGATGAATAAATACCTAAAATAGAATTTGGATAAATTGTTTAAACGCCCAAGTGATTCACCTTGGGGGGAATCTATCCACTTCATCATGAAGAAGGATTGGTCAATGGGACTTTTCATTAGCAGAAAATGATCAATCTAGAGAACCTGTATCCTTTGAATAGATTTGTTATTTTCAAGATCAGCTACATGGTGAAAAATACATATCCAAGCTGGATTTTATTTTGGGATATTACCAAGTTTGGGTGAAGTATGAGGATATCTCCAAGCATTGTATTCATACAAGGCACACGCATTGTGAGTTCATAGTAATTACTTTAGTAACCCTTAATGCTCCATAAATATTCATGTAATTGATTAATATAATCCTTATATATTACCAACAAATTTTTATTATATTATTTATAAATGATATTAAAATATACTCCAGTGAAAGGAGGGGTGATAAGGAACTGGGAACTGTGCTAAAGACTGTATGGAAAGAGAATAATTATACCATGTTCAAAAAATGTTAGTTCCGGTTGAATGATCTCTCATTATTGGGGCACATTATCCAAAGAAATGTGTAATATATAATCCCTTTTATGAAAAATGAAATTGAAGTGAACCTGAGGGAAAAATCTATGATATATATCCATTGTTTGAAAGAGTGGATTGTCACTGCATCTTTACTCACAATACCCAAAAGTGGAGAAAATTATGTGGAAATAAATTATTCATCAATGAATGGGTTGGGCTATGTGATAATGGAAAATTAAAAATCGATATCCAATGCTGCAATTCAGTTGAATTTTTAGTAATATAATTACCTAATTCATGATATCGAGTTGGATTTAGAGATATTATTGTTGAAAATATGGACATATTATCTATTTGGGGAGAAGTGTGAAATATATACAGATAAAAAAATCCTTTAGTATACATTTACATAGAGAGAGTTGAATTTTTATTAATAGAAATTGTTTAGAGATGATCAAGGTCTATGAATACTCAATTCACTACCATCGAAAAAATGTAATAATTTGAAAGATACATCTAGTAGAAATGTTCTAAGAAATCCTTTAATTAAAATAATTGATAAGGATCTGATATTATTCTATTTGAAAATAATGGATATGAAATTCATAAATTAATGAACATCATCAATCAATTCACTAAGTATATCTCAACCATACATTAGAGAGTGGATAAGTAATGTTAAAATAGATTATGATGTAATTCATCAGTGGGTGAATGTTATAAGAATGTGGAAATACATAGTGATAAATTTATTCAATATTTGGGTCAAGAAAATGTGTACTATCAAATACTCTGTTAATGAAGGAGTTTTTGGATTCTGCACATAGATTGACCTTCTATATCCATCATATAAGTACAATGATGTATAGAGATCTCATATAGAAATATTATTTGTTCAGTCTGAAGAAAGTGATCACAGAATAGATATAAAGATGTACTATATGTCATCAAGTGTAGGTGGAAAGGAAAAATTTCAAGGCGGTGATGATTCCATTACCCATACCTACGTAGAAATTAGAATCCATCACCATGGAATTTTTCAATAGTCATCTGAACACATCAAGAGTAAATAGTGTTTCATGGGTTTTGGTGGATTATCTAAAAAAAGATAAAAACATCATTTCAATTTGTGAGGATTTCTCACTAGATAAACTTACAATAATAAAGATTATAGAGGAAGGAAGGATGAATAAAACACCAATATCAATTTTTTTTATTAGTATCCATGATTTCATTAATTATCCTGAAGAATCTCCACAGAAAAAGATTAATGAGTTGATCTTCATCATGTTTTATCACCTTCAAATTCTTTTCCAATATCAGGAAACTATCTTGAAAGATGAGGAAAAGTTGATACCACAGTCAATTGGCATTATAGGAGGTTCGTATCAACATATTACTATGGTTCATAAAATAACAGTTTCAACAAAATCATCATAATGGGTCACAATTAATCCCATTAAGGGAAGAGGTACATACCACCTGTATGATGGCATGATGTTGGAAAACACAAACTGATATGTCTATAAATTGTCGAGGAAATGGCTAAAAAGGTTAAGACCATTCAGCATAATATCAAGGATTCTCAGAGTAAATATAAGACCAATGGGGAAAATCATTGACGTTTCCTAGAGTTTGTTTTTTGATACATGGTATACCTATTCATATCTCTATAGTATAAAATAATGAGATTTTGGAAGAAGTGAAATATTAGTCCAAGATACATTGGTACCTTTATGATCATTGATCGCATCAGAATGGTGGCCGATAAACTATAACTCCAAACTAACCAATCCCAAGTGCATTATGTATTCCATGATTACCACATGAGAATTTACATATCATTAAACTAACATATACTCAATCTCTAGGTGGTACCATATGAGAATGATATCTCATATTAGGAGAATCAAGTAAAATACATAGATTGTAGAGACAATGTTATATTAAATAAGATAATGCACGTGATCAATGTTCAATGGAGAAACTAAAAGATTAAATACGTGACATGGGAGAGGAAGGGGTGATGAAATAAAGTCACCCTCATATATTTTAGTTTCTAAAATAAAAAATTCTAGGGAGAAATTTCTTAAGGTGGAATATTTTAATGACTCGAATTTTTATAAATAATATTTCCTAGTGATGTAATTTAATGAAATATGGTTATAGAAAACACATGCACTAAATTGGTTTTATTATATCCTATTGGATTTAAAATACAATTAAGAATCATTACACTTCATAATATATCAATTTAACAGGGATAATATGATTAGTATGGATATAGGGTTTTAAAATTTTCAATTTTCATAGACAAAGGAACCAATGAAAACAACCACCAGGATCAAACCCTATGAAGAACATTTATCGGATCTTTTTATAGAGATGACATCATTGAAGTTATACATTCACTAAACCAAATATGAGATAAAACATTAATTTTAAATAAAACATCCAATAAGATAATTTGATGTTCTTCAAGATCAAGGCCCAAAATATCTATAACGAACCACTCTACAAAAGTGCAATCATCATGCACCTTACCTATTGGGAATTTGATAGTGTATTAATGGGATGTGTATTGATAAAGTAATAACATGAATATGTATATTTTATTTTTTATATAATAGTGTTCATATTTTCCGCTTATCATTTCTTTATAAATGACTTTTATTTTTTTACAATGAGACACAAATTGTATTCTTAATTTGTATTCAATTTCAATGAATGCATTTATTTTTATTAATTAATGGATTTTTCAAAGAATT
Organism: Viscum album; assembly: GCA_963277665.1. Classification (NCBI taxonomy): domain Eukaryota; kingdom Viridiplantae; phylum Streptophyta; class Magnoliopsida; order Santalales; family Viscaceae; genus Viscum; species Viscum album. The sequence continues at coordinate 1,057,044,858 of OY728146.1, read as the reverse complement.
AATATTTTAATAAAATATTATTATTTATTTATCTTTAATAAATATATATTATCATATAATTTTGTCATGTCAATTTTGATTTTTTATAAGTGTTTGAAATATTGATTAATAAAAAAACTAACATTTCATAATAAATATTGATTCATATTTTAAAATTGGAAATTTAAATATTTAAAAAATGATTTTGAAAAAATAAATATAGTTTTAGGAATCAAATCGTCAATATTCTGTAATTGTGAATTTTATATATTTTCTTAAGACAATTATTTTTTTCGCTAAAAATTAAATATTATATAAATATATGGTGTTTATTACAATATCATAATAAAAAAAAGTTATATAATAAATAAAATAAGTGGTATACATGAAAAAATATATATTACATTTTAAATAATGAGATTTTATTTTAATTTTATTAATTTAAAATCTATTATAAATCCTCCAAAACCATTATTATATTTTATGGTTTTAAAATAATTTCTTCATGAGTATGACTGACATAAATATAAGAAATGGTATTATTATTCATTTATGTTCATCCCTTAGACAAATAAAATAATGAAAACTACTCTCAATTTAAAAAAACCTTGAGTTAATACAATGGAATGGTTTGTGGTTTTGATTATTTTATCAAATAGAGTCTAAAACCGATATTTGAGAAATGATAATGAATTCCACACTCAACTCCTTCATAAACACACACATAATCCCACTTAAATTAACTAAAGTTCTATTTATAATGTTCTTAATATTCCCTTACCTCTATAGATTCCTCAAAAGGTTCCCCCAATCTCTCAAGATTCTCTTCCCAAGCATTTGAATTCTCACTCCCATGGTAAGGGATCTTTTCCTTCTCTTGTTTATTAAAGTTTCATAATAATCATATACCTTCTATTTCCAATTACTATTATAGGGATATGGTTTTCAATGTACCTTTTATGCTCTATTATCTTAAAAAATTATTATATTCCCCTTTCAATCTCATCAAATCATTTTCCAATTTTTATGTGACCCCGTTATGCTGCCGAAATTCCATCCTTGTTTTCCATACAATACAATTATTTAATGAATACCTGTACCCATTTCCTATAATCTATTTTTAACTTTTTGAATATAAAAAAATGAATTGGGGACATACAAGTACTTCTTCTATACCCCATTATCACGGAATTAAATTTTATGAGAAATTATTCCATGTTTTATGATCTATGTGGCAGACATAAACCTGAGAATGGGATGAATTTGATGGGTGAACCAAGAATTATATAGTGATATAATGCCTTAATTATTATTTATTCCCACGATACTTCATGTTTGTATAGTGAGTGATCCTTATTCCTTTATTGGTATTTTTACAACATGAGGTATTTTTTGTTATCCTTGACCTATTTTATGATGTAGTGTTTTATGTTGTTTCCACACCTTCCATGTTGAATTTATATTATCTTGTAATATTATGCTTCATTTTTCATATTTATAATTATCACTACTTTTATTACCATTAACATTCCCATTTTCCAAATTTTATTCTATTTTTTATGTTATTCTATGTTTACTCCTTTACTAGGTATTATATCTCATCCCTTTCTTATGTATTTCCCTAGGTTATCCTATGCAATTTTCTGTACGAGCATGTTTAGTATGTTTTCAATAAATATGATGTTTGTACTAATTTATGTTTCCAGGTAATGTACCTAATTCCAAACACACTAGTATTATTGATCATATGGTTTTTATTATGTATAATTTTATGTAATAAGTTATTAATTAATGTGAAATAATTAGAACATCATTCATAGTTAGTATCAAATTAATTGTTTTGTTATTTTAGGGATTTGGGCTAGAATACTCTAGAGATATCCTTATGGATAATACTATGTATAAGAAAAATTTCCTAAATTTTAGAATGTATATAGTATGTGTATTAACAAAAAAACACTTTTTAATATATTCTATAAGTGTATGTGGCTATAGAATACGTGTATATATGTTTAAAACCCAAATCACAACATTGATCTTGAATCGATTGAGAACTATTTTATGATGACAATCCTTGCTACACTCCCAGTTTTGAAATCCTAGTGGATATGATTTGGTAAATTTATAATCTCATTTTGATCAATAATTAGCGTAAAAATATTCTCATTGCAGTGTATGTTTGGAAATGAATCATGGATAACAAAAATTGAATCCCATAATTTCATAAACAATGTAAGAAATTCCATTTATCTATTATCCAATTAAATTCATGGGATTCCAATTTTTTTAAATTATAAATAATCATTACTAATTTTTCCGTTATTAGATCCAATTACTAGAGGTAAGAGTAATCTAGTTATAAAACAATGTGAAAGACAATGTTATGGCTTCCTAAAAGAGATTTCCAGTATAATGGGATATCAATTTGGTCATATTTTGATTATTCCAAATAAGATATCAAAAATCACAGTTAACAATTAGAAATTTACTAAATGCCCAAATTCATCAAGGAAGTAGAAGATAATATCACATGGATTTTCATCATAAAATGGTGATAAGGAATCGTTGACCCCATTTCCTTGGTAAAAAAATTTTAGACATAGGAAAAGAGGTAACATCATAAAGGGGCTCAGAGATGCTTTGTGTTTGGAAAGACAGGTCATGAAGTAGGAAAATTCCACTAAAAATGGATAAGTTGGTGGATTGAAAGAGTTTTCAATATAATTTTCCTTATATAGTGTTATATCCTATGTATGGATAATTTGGGAATTATCCAATCTAATGATATATTCCATTTGTTGAGAAGCATGATAAGAATCAATAATCTCCACGAAACAAGGGAAATGGTAATTACATTGTTGAGATAAATCATGATGTTTGAAGTACAATTGACATTTACTCAATAATTTTTTGTGTGTCATGTTTTATTTCAATTCAATCCCAATTAGAATATCATGTATTTTTTCTATGAAAATAGAATCTCCACCTTAAAGGATTTTATATCATCACAAAAAACATCAATGATTATATATCACATATTAAAATTTGCAAAAAACTTCCTTTTCAAAATAATATTAATCTTCCAATACTGTAATGTTATAAAATTCTAGTCATGTATTGGATTTCCCTATGTAGAGCTAGTGAATATTTTAATTGGGAGGAAATCCCCCTCCGTATCAAAAAAAATCCCCTAATTTTATACATATTCAAGGATATGGATTCATATTATTTAGGACCATAAACTCAAGAATGGATATTTATTCACTATTGTAAATCATATCTATATCAATTGATGTTGTCTATGTAATGGGTCATCATGGAAGAAAATCCCATTGTGAGGGAATACAATGATATTTTTTCTGATGAATTTCATGTTATTATTTCTAGGTGAGAGGTATAATGATCAATTGGGATTATACATGGGGCCTTACTATTATCAAATAATCCATAGAGAATGGTTCTTGCAGAACATTATGAGAAAAACAAAAAACAAAAAGGGAATCTAGATAAAGGGTTTATGTACCCAAGTTATTTACATGGGGGTGCACCATTCATATTTGTGATGATGAAGGAAGGGTCAATGTGCCTTTTAATTGATTATAATTTATCGAAAAAGATAATGATAAAGAACAAGTATCCTCTGCCACAGATTGATTAATTTTTCGATTAGCTATGTATATCACAATACTTCTCTGTGGTGGATTTATAGTTAGAATATTACAAATTTAGGTTGATAAGGAAATACATCCCTACGATAAATTCTCGTATGAGGTGAGATTACTATGAGTTCATATAAATTCCATTCAGACTCAATAGGGCTACAAAAATCATCATGGACATGATGAATAGAGTATTTTTGGATTACCTCGACAAATATTTGGTGGTCATTGTAGATTATATTATAATATAATCCAATAGAATGGTGGAGTGTGTGGAGAACCTGACCCTATGATAATAAAATTAAGAAATGATAAGAATTAATACAATTTTAGAAAATGTGAGTTCTGGGTGAACGAAGTATCATTCATGGTGAAAATTATTATACAAAATAAAATATCTATGGTTTCTTTAATGATAGAAGCCATTGATGGATGGTCAGATCCCTCATCATTGATTGATAAAAGTAGTTTCCCTAGATTAGCTGGGTACTATCAGAAAATTGTGTGATGATTATCATAATTATAAAACCCATAATCCAAGACAACTCAGAAGAAATTCATGTTTTCATGGAATGATTAATGTGAATATAGATCCAAGGAGTTGAAGAAGAGTCTTATCACTACATAATTACTCAAACTACCCGCAAGTGGAGAAATTTCCATTGTATTCAATGATGATTTGTTAAAGGTATTGGTTAGTGTGTTAAAGAATAATGAGAATGTCATATCCTTTTCTAAAAGACTGTTAAAAATTCATGAACTAAATTATTCAAAAAATTACTAGGAGTTGGCTGTAGTGATCATTCAATTGAAAATTTTGTGAAATTTTCTCCTTCAGGAAAAATTTAAAATATATAAAGGTCAAAAAAGACACATGTATATATTCACATAGAATGAGGTTGATAAGCCTCAATGAAGAGGGTTATAGTTGATTAGGGACTATGACTTCTCAATTCACTTCCATCCTAGAAATGCAAATAAAGTGCAAGACACCATAATTTTAAAGGATCCACAAACCTATCATTGATGAGAATTTAGAAGGATCTGAATTTCATAGATTTGAAATTGTTATAAATGGAAATCATAAAGGAAGAAACATCATTATTCCTTTCTAAAATTATTGCTCAACAATCCCTTAAGGATAATGTATGCTCAAAGAGAAGTTGTAATAATTTAGAGGAAATTTGAAGCGATAGGAATGGTGAAATCCTCAGAGTTCAATCAAAATGAAGAAGGATTTATAGGATTTGGGTCATGGCTATGTATATCATCAAATCCATAAATATAGAAGGATTTTTTGGACAAATAAAATAGTTGAACTTCTTTATCAATCCTAGAAGCAAAAAATATGTATTTATATATCTAGGGGAACTATAGTTTAGAAAATATGAAAGAGGATTTAATAAAATATACATCAATATTTTTAGTATGTCACTAGTTGTATGAGGAAAAGAAAAACTTCAATTGGATGATGAATCTATTACCAATACTTACATATAAATAATAAAACATCAAAAAAGAATCGGTTGCTTATAATTTTTTTAAATAATGATTAATTAATCCATTATAGGTTGTATTTCATCATCATACAAATATTGCATATGCCGTTATGATTTGAGTGGATTTATCACACAATCAACATGAAAGGATATATATTAGAGAAGAGGTGATGATTTTAAAAACATTACTAACGATTTTATCTAATTTAATTTCCTGATTTACCTCAGCTTTATAGAAGAGTCCCCAAATTTATATGAATACAGATTTCATCTTCATCACAACCTATCACAATCTAACTGATTGCCAATATGAGTTAACTATCCAGACACTTTATAAAAATATTAGAAAAATCTCAATTGTCTTCAATGTTGTATGGGATTAACATATTACTCTGGTTGGGTTTTATAAAATAAAATATTTCACTCAAGTATCCAAATTGCTCCCAGTAAAGCCCTTTTATGGGAATAGGTGTAGAACACATTCATGTTTTAATGATGTTGGGGAACACAAACTGCTAGGTCCTGAATTGGTTGAATACATGTTGGAAAAATGTTAACATCATTAAGTAGCACATCATAGATCCATAGAGACAAAATAAATTTGTGATGAAAATATTCGATGATATATATAGTTTTGTGTTATAGAAATGTTATTACTCCTCTTATAACCATGGAAGAATTTAATGGGATTTTTGAAGAAGGGGAGGATTATTCCAAGACACATCAGTCCATTTCAGATCCTTGATCACTTTATTTAGGAGGCCAATATAGAATCACTTCCACCTAACCTATATCAAGTACATGATGTATGCTTTGTAATCAAATTGAGTAAGTAAATAAGATATCTATAACATGTACTCATTTTAGAGGTGGCAATTTTAGAAAATTCTATTTCTTATGAAGAGTAGCTGGGGAATATCATAGATTATAGAGTCAAAGTTCTAGGAAATAAGATAATACACCTTCTCAAAGGGATGTGAAGATCTCACATGTTTGAATATTTGAAGTGGGAAAATATGAGGTGATGAAAAATACTTACACTTATATATTTTAGTGTGTGAAATGAATATTTTGATTGTGGAATTTCAAAAGGATGAAAATTTTAAAGGAATAAACTTTTATAAATAAATTCACCTTAGGATTTAATTAAATACATTATGGTTATAGAAAACAAATTCACTTATTTGGGTTTATTATATCATATTGGATATAGAATACTATTATGTATCATTATCACTGATAATATAGCTATTAAACAGTGATCATATGATTATTATAAATATAGGGTTTTAACAAATCCAATTAGAATAAAAAATTGAATTGATGGCCTCAGCCAGTAGGATCATACCCTATAAAGAACATTTATTAGAGATTAGGAATGATATAAGATAAATGGGATATTTTCATAACCAATTCCATGATGATATGTCACGACCCCCTCCCCAAAAAGTGTACCCCTCCTAGGCTGGCAATGTGAGAAGAGAGATAATGACCCCCGAGTCCCGCCTCCAGTAGGCCTCGGGTTGGAGACTAGCACCGAAGGTATAATAAACATACAAATATGGGGAATTACCTTCTAAGAGAACACATGAAGAAGAGAGGGATAGAATAGACTCCAATCAAATCCAACTCAGAACTGAAAAATGAATGTAATCTAGGTACATATATGAAATGCCATGAAAAAGTACTACAACTGATAGGGGAAACTAAAAGTACCCAAAAGAAAGTAAAACGGCAGTGACCACAAGCCCGAATAGCTCCTCCTCCAACCACAAGATAGTAGTAACCATCTTGATCCCCAACCTGCTCCATGTGACCTGAAAAAAATAGTTTATATATACATAGGGTGAGTATAAAAGTATACTCAATAGGATCCTCCCCAAGCCTGTCGTGCAAAATTAAAGAAAGCATGCTAATACCCAGTGAACAACAAGTGAAACTAACTCGTCACCTAAACAAGTATAGTAAGTTCCCAACCTCACCATGGCTACTCTCACCAAGTAACACATACAAGAATATAGAATATAATAAAGAATATCAAGGGTACCCCGCTACTACTTCCCCACAGGTTTGCCGCTTTTCCCCAACGACATACGTCCTGTGCATATCTCTCCAAAGGCCTGCCCGCAGACACCTTGGCTAAGCTCCACAATCTGCATCTCGTGTACCACAAAGGCTTTCCCAAAGACACCTGGGCGAAGCACCACACCATCCTCCCAACCTAAAGTAACCAGGTATGATCTGGGAGCCACCATAGCCCGCATAACGTGTATCATACATCGGGTATTATACCTCAAGCCATTATAGCCCATACACCGAGTAGGGATCCTCAGGACATCACAACCTATACATGTTACACCTATAGTAGTCCATAGGATACTATATCCAGAATATATGTGTGTGAAATAACCACAAGCCATTACAGCCCTCTACACATATATATGGGGAAACTAACTGGTGTGCCTATTGGAACATGTATCTACCAAGAGAAGAGAGCGGGGCCAAAGGGGTAGTCAGCCATTCAACCTCCCATCAAGAATTTTGGGGAAAACACCCCCCCTGGGCTCAGAATCCCCAAGGTGTCAGTTTCCCTTACCAACAGGGTGGATTAGCGTATAGAAACACAAAAATTACAGAATATATATATATAACTCACATCTACACTATGGGCATTACCTAGTCTTAGATACAACTACAGCTAACGTCTCTCAGACTCCAGGATGCTACTTCTAAGACTAGGTGTCCAATAAGCACACAAACATTTTTAGAGTTTAATTAAATTACTCCATTATCATTTTATCAGTTCCACTATACATTAATTAATTCTTCAAACATTAATTAACCATGGATAATTTATCATTAAACTTCATTAGCATCACACCCAAAAAATAAACTACTCCTTTTAAGATTCCATCACCTTTAAATTCCATTATCTCCCTCCCCATGGATTATCACCATTTAATCAAACTTTTATTACAGAATTACTATCCCATATTCCCAGGCTTTCTAGAAAGGCATCATATGCTACTAATCACAAAGGGGGATCAACACGGTGAGTATATATACTACCCGTCGAGTATTTTCCGCATATATCAAGAGTATAGACCCATTCTCCCTCGAGAGGCTAAACACTGAAAGCACGTGGCATACCCCACATGTCTTCGCCTCCTTTGGAAGGAGGGTAAGCAAGACCAGGTGCCTTGAGCAGTGGGAAAAAACAAAGAAGATAAACATTCAATGAATCCACAAGCATCCAGTAACCACATCCATCCCATTCCATCACCCCTAGTGAACTCCACGACACCCACATGCATAAACTGATGCATCTCACCACTGTAGGCATCATCCGATGCCACAACCACAAGGCCTCCATGCCTCCGCATATCACAACACCCCTCCAGGGTCACATCACAGCACAAGCAGCAGGAAAACAACAATCACCACCATGGGCTCTTGGCCCTTTAACAAACAAGAGGGTAACTCAAAACCCTTTTAGATATTATCAAACAAGCGATTCATTAATCCATATTGAATTAACAGATTCAATCCGTAGGTTCCAATTCCGGAAAAAATAATCAATAAGCTATCAGAAAAGGTTTATCATGCTTACTATGCCAATTCGATTATTATCAAATTAGAACAACTACAACAATGGAAACAACCAGATTCATTCACATGCCTCTTTATCTTTAGCCAATTAATTATCAATGAATTCCGGATTTACATTATTTATCAATTTCCATCAAGAAAAAACAACTAATCAAATAAAACATAGATATCACTCTATCTAGAAAAACATGTTGCAAACCGTTATCACGGTACAAAGAAACAACATGCGATCTACCAATTCTTTTAATCTGGTTCAAGTATTTAATTAGGTAAATTTCATTGTGATCGAAAGGGATAAATCATGCTAATTATATGATTTCACATATACAACTAAAGAATCCATGAATCCCTTACCTCGAAGAGTTCATGACGTCCTTTATCCACACAATGGGTCACAACCCTCCTCTCACAACAACTGCATCTACCAGAGGATGTCACGATACGATAGTACCAACCAACCCCAAGAAAAACCCATTAGAGTCTTGGAATTTACATGGTATAATATGGAAGGGAGAAACAAGAGAATATTATCCAAAAAGTAATGAAGATAAAATATACCTTACTGGGAAGATTGACTGACACAACTCGGTTGCATCAAAATAGAAAAGAATCAATCCTAGGATTAACTATTGATTGTGATACTCCTATGGGAATGATTGAAAGGTTCTAGTGTCTCTATGCTGAGAACAAGGACGACGAACATGGGAGAATGATATATGTTTCCTTTTTGAAGATATAACGAGGTGACAGTTTAAGATCCGGTTAATTATCCATTAAAAACGGATCACATTAACCCACGAGGTTTGACCAAGTAAATACATCCCAGACTTAGGAGTAATTAATATAGGATTTATGGAATTTCAATCGGCCATAAGAGTCTTTTAAACAAGGCTTAAAAAGTATTTTAAGTCAAAGGAAACCTCAAATGGGTGAAACTGTAGGAAGCTGTAAACACTCTTCACATACTCAAAATTTGGAAAAGGGAAGAAAAGTTCACCATTAGACCTCACCGTTCTGGAAACACTGTTCAAGTCCCCGGTTAGAAGGTCACCGTTAGAAGGTTACCATTCTGGAAACACTGTTCAAGGATACCGTTAGAAGGTCAACGTTAGAAGGTTACCATTCTGGAAAAACTGTTCAAGGCAACAGTTAGAAGGTCACTGTTAAATGGTTACCGTTCTAGAAACACTTTTCAAGTCTACTGTTAGAAGGTCACCGTTAGAAGGTTACTATTCTGGAAACACTATTCAAGCCTACCGATATAAGGTCACCGTTAGAAGGTTGCCATTCTGGAAACACTTTTCAAGACTACCGATAGAAGGTCACCGTTATAAGGTTATCGTTCATGAAACACTATTCAAGCCTACCGATAGAAGGTCACCGTTAGTAGGTTACCATTCTAGAAACACTGTTCAAGCCTACCGATTGAAGGTCACCATTAGAAGGTTATTGTTCTGAATACACTATTCACAGACCTAGAAAATTGGAAAAGTGTTGGGGATAAGTCACCTTGACCTCCCAGAACACCTCCAACACCTCATTTTCACAAAGTAATGGACTGGAGAGGTCCGGGCCATTACCTTAGATACCTATCAAAACATTCTCGTCCTCGAGAATTAAAAACCAACCCAGAAGAAAAGAGTGGTCCGAACAACCACCCCACAAGATACCTCTCAGGGGAAATCCACCATGATTTGTTCGAAAGAAGGAACACAACTACGACATGCGAGAGTATGTGAAAAAACAATCCATATCCCAAAAATTCAATCATAACATCACATCAAAGGTACATAAATAAAACATGAATTGTCTAACCACAAAGGATACATCATTACATGAAAGGAGTTAAACATTAAACAAATCTAGGTACTGAGAACATATCTGTGACTCACGCTCCCAGGTACTCTCCTCCATGCCACCGTGTTGCCATAAGACATGAACTAAGGGGATAGAATGCCCACACAACACTTTCTCATTGCGGTCTTGGATCTCCACAGGTCGCTCCTCGATGGTTGCATCATCATCAGTATCGATCTCTCCCCAATCGATAACATGAGATTCATCATGAAGATAATGACGGAGCTGTGATACATAGAAAACATCATGTATCCAACTCATCTGAGGGAGAATTGGTACTCGATACGCCACAACACCAACACGAGCTAACACCTCGAATGTCCCAACAAACCGGGGTGAATGCTTACTTCCACGATCAGACCTTCGCTGCCCACGACGAGGAGTCACCTTCAGAAACACACGATCCCCAACATTAAACTCTAAGTGTCTCCTTATTTGATAAACATATGATTTCTGATGATCTTTCACTGTGTTCATCCTCCCACGAATCACTTAAACCATCTCTGTTGTATTATGCACAAGTTATGGTCCGAGAATTACTGACTCTCCGACCCCAATCCAGCACAACGCAGAACGACATGTCCGACCATACAAGGATTCCAACGGAGCCATACCGTTGGAAGACTGAAAAATATTACTGTAAGTGAACTCTGTCATGGGTAAGTGCTTCATCCATGAACCTCCAAAATCATTAACACAAGAGTGTAATATGTCTTCAAGAATCTGGATGGTTCGCTCTGTCTGACCATACGTTTGAGGATAAAAAGTAGTGCTAAGGCAAAGTTGAGAGCCAAAAGAATGCTGGAGACTTCTCCACACCCTGGAGGTAAAACGAGGATCTTGATCATAAATGATCGTCCAAGGTACTTCTTGAAGTTTCACTACCTCCTTGAGATACTGCCTCGACAAAACATCCACTGAGCTCGACTCCTTGATCACTATGAAGTGGGCCGATTTTGTTAAACGTTACACTACAACCCATATAGCATCATGTCGTCTCGGAGCTCGAGATAAACCTATAACAATGTACATTGAGATGTCCTCCCACTTCCACTGAGGAATCTTTAATTTCTGTAGAAGACCACCCGGAACACGATGTTCAGCCTTCACCTTCTGGCAGACTAAACATCAAGACACACACTCTGCAACCACATGCTTCAGCCCGACCATCAATATTGACTCCTCGAGGATCGGTACATCTTTTTCACACCATGATGTACTGCTAAGGGCATACTATGGGAATCTCAGAGAACCGTCTCTCACATCTCCTAGGAAAAAAAAGCCTTCCATGATACAACACTCGTTGTTGTTCATCCTCCGACCAACCATCAGGGGCCTCACCACAAAAAACTCTGTCTCTTGAAACTTCCACCTCTAGATCACCCAACTAAGAATATTCCAACTTCTGCATCAGGGATGACTGCACTGTCATCTGGAAAAGACAACCTCTACCCCCATCTTCTCCCATATCAAGATGAAAAGCTGATAGCTCTTCCATCACTCTCTAGGAATCACCAGATTCATGGAAAACATAATTACATGATTTTTGACTCAGTGCATTAGCTACAACATTACCTTTTCCAGGTGTATACTATATTTCAAAGTCGTATTCCTGCAAGAACTCCATCCACCAACGCTGCCTCAAGTTCAAGTCACGTTGGGATAAAACATACCTCAAACTCATATGATCGGTGAAAACCAGAAAGTGCTCATCAATGAGGTAATGTCTTCACAACTTCAGAGCAAACACCACAGATGCCAACTCAAGATCATGGGTGGAATAGTTGCATTCATGGGGACACAACTGCCAAGCCCCATAAGAAACAACTGACCAATGCTCCATGAGAACACAACCTAACCCTAGATGTGAAGCATCACAGAAAACATCAAACTGGACTCCCTCCGCTGGAAGACAAAGGACTGGATCACTTACCAACTTCTCCTTTACATACTCGAAAGCTCTCTGACACTGATCAGTCCATATGAACGTTTGATCCTTCCTGGTCAAAGCTGTCAGAGGAGTCGCAACTCCGGAGAAATTGGCTACAAACCTTCTATAATAGCCTGCAAGACCAAGGAAACTTCACACCTCTGACACGGTATTGGGGGCTGCCCAACACACCATTGCTTCTATCTTCGACGGATCCACAACTACTCCTTGTTGGGACACAACATGCACCAAGAAACTAACTTCTTGAGCCCAAAACTCACACTTCAACAACATCCAAAACAACTTATGTTGGCGAATAACCCCCAAAATGGCTTGTAGATTATTTACATGCTCCTCTTTATATGTGGAGTACACAAGGATGTCATCGATGAAAACTACAACAAACTTGTCCAGGAAATCACGGAACACCGCATTCATCAACCCCATGAAAACAGCTAGAGCATTCGTCACGCCGAATGGCATTACAAAAAACTCATAGTCCCCATGACGAAAACAGAATGCAGTCTTCGGGTTATCATCATCCTTTACACGCATCTGATGATATCCTAACCGCAAGTCGATCATTGAGAACAAACTTTCACCCTTCAGTTGATCGAATAATTCATCAATCAGTGGGAGAGGATTGCAGTTCTTTATTTTCACCTTGTTTAATCAATAATAATCGATGCACAACCGCAAACTGACATATGCCTTTTTCACAAAAAAACCGGTGCACCCCATGGTGACACACTTGGCCGAAGAAAACCGTACTACAACAGACCATCAAGCTGTATACATAGCTCTCGAAACTCAAATGGGGATATCCTATATAGAGACATAGATAAAGGAGATGCTCCAGGATGTAGCTCGATCCCAAACTCGATCTCTCGTCAAGGGGGTAATGATACAACCTCCTCTGGAATGACATCAGGGTACTCCTCTATGACCCTAGGAAGCGCCAACTACTGAACCTCTGAAGAACTCAGCATCATCTCATCCATCATGGATGATAAGGATTAAACTCATCTATTACTCATCTGAGGATCTCGCTCACCCACAAACACCACATTCTCTCTATCTGCATAAAAGAAAACGACATTCGTCATGTAGAAATACACAATATCATGCACTGAATACAACCAATCCATTCCAATGATGACATCATATGGTTGTATTCGTAAACATAGGAAATCTCCCTAAGAGCGGTGTTGCCCCAACACTAGCTCACAGTCTTTACATACTTCAAACAAGTCGGCTCAACCTCCAACTGGCATAGTCAACGCCAAGGTCACTGGAAGCCTCTCTAGCTCAAGTCCCAAAGAATGGAAAAAGTAGGTGATGTGAAGGAGTGTGTTGCTACTGAATCAGACACGGCATACACCAAGGTAGAAAACAAGCAATGGGTACCTCGAACAACATCTGTCTCACCTGGGGATAGAAATGCTAGAGCATGAAGCTGACCATGACCTCCTCCACGGCCTCTATGACCCTGACGATGACCACCACCACCACCATGGCCACACTATTCTATATGAGGATGGGGAGCATCACGGGTTTGTCCTCGGCCTCCTCCATCTACCCTCTGGTGATCTAAAACTGGTGCAACCTGCTACTGCTACCTCGGCTGGAACTGCCTCAATGGAGGAACCTGGAGTGGAGCGCCCAGTGCATGATGACTAATCTGAAAAGTATGGCACTCCCGATGATGATGACCACGACCACCATAACAAAAACAAGCGCCTGATCCCTTGGCATAGGCCTAAGAGGTTCTGCCTCTGACGAAACGAGATGGGAAGGGCTGGGACCTACCCCCAGGTGAACAGAAACTCTTCTGCCCTAAAAACTAGGAACCCCAGACCACAAATCTACTTCCTGAGGAATAATGATGATTCCCCTCTCGTGACGATCTGGTCCTATCCAATGTCATCTCAACAACCTCTGCCCTCTCCAGCACCTCAATATATGTCATCCGCATAAATGTGGTGACCTGGCGCTAGATCTATGGATGCAAAGCATCCTAGAAATGCCTTTCTCTAACCTCCTAATATGGTAACATGTCTGGATAATATCGTAGAAGGTTCCTGAAATGGATTCCAAACTCTCGATCACTAGAGGTCCCCTGTCGAAGGGTAAGAAGCTCCTGGCGACTGGACGCCTTCAAAGTTGATGAAAGAAACTCAACTCTCAACATGTCTCCAAACTCCTCCCATGAGATCGCTGACTCGTCACGATCCTCGAGGAACAAGAACCACAACTTCCTTGCTGCTCCACACAACATCGTCACAACCAAGGACACCCAGTGTTCCTTCTGAGAACGAATCAAACTGAAGCTTATCTCGACCTCCTCCAGCCAGTTTTCTGTGACTGCATCTGAAACGGAGCCTTCGTACTTCTGTAGACTCTGGCGCTGAAACTCTCGGAGTGTCTTCTTCCAAGTGTCATCATTGTCAACCTCTACCTGACGGCTATCTGCCGGAATAGCCTGCTGTACATCTTCTGCGCAAACCTGACGAGGATGTCGACCTAGAGCCATACCTATAAATTAACAACGGTTAGAGCTCCTAAGCCCGGAATATGGAAGATGCGACATTAATAAATTAATTTTTTTCTTTTATTAATTTATGGTTAAAATATCCCAAGGTATACCCATTCAAACACAGGAACAAAAAAGAATAATGCATGATCCTTTCCTAGGTCTCTACATTGCAACCAATATCACTTTGTTTAGTAGCAATTGTAATCTTAAAGGTCCGTGCAACAGATCATAGGGGGCCCTAAACGCCTATGTCTATCCCAGTCTCCAGTGTTTACCCCACTTTCTAAACATGAATGACATTGTTGCCCTACCATCCCATGCATCCTCACCTGTGCCTAATTCCAAACTCCATCCTATCCCTCAACCAGACCTCTGATACCACTCTGACACGACCCCCTCTCCACAAACTGTACTCCTCATGGGCCGACAATGTGGGAAGAGAGATAATGACCCCCCGAGTCCCGCCTCCAGTAGGCCCCGGGTTGGCGACTAGAACCGAAGGTATAATAAACATACAAATGGGAGGCATTACCCTCTAAGAGAACACATGCAGAAGAGAGAGATAGAATAGACTCCAATCAACTCCAACTCAGAACTGAAAAATAAAAGAAATCCAAGTACATATATGAAATGTCATGAAAAAGTACTAAAAATGAAATGGGAAACTAAAAGTACCCAAAAAAAAGTAAAACGGCAGTGACCACAAGCATGAACAGCTCCTCCTCCAACCACAAGCTAGTTGTAACCAGCTTGATCCCCAACCTGCTCCAAGTGACCTAAAAAAATAGTTTATATATACATAGGGTGAGTATAACAGTATACTCCGTAGGATCATCCCCATGGCTCTCGTGCAAATGTAAAGAAAGAATGCTAAAGCCCAATGAACAACAAGTGAAACTAACTCGTCACCTAATCATGTATACTAAGTTCCCAACCTCATCATGGCTACTCTAACCAAGTAACGCATACAAGAATATAGCATATAATGAAGAATATCAAGGGTACCCCGCTACTACTTCCCCAATGGTTTTCCGCTTTGCCCCAACGACATATGTCATGTGCATCTCTCTCCAAAGGCTTGTCCGCATACACCTGGGCTAAGATCCACAATCTACACCTCGTGCACCGCAAAGGCTTGCCGGAGACACCTGGGCGAAGCACCACACCATCCTCCCAACCAAAAGTAACCAGGTAATTTCCAGGAGCCACCACAGCCCGTATAATGTGTATCATACATCGGGTATTATACCTCAAGCCATTATAGCTCTTACACTAAGCATGGATCCTCAAGCCATCACAGCCTATACACGTTACACCTATAGTAGTCCATAGGATACTATATCCAGAATATATGTGTGTGAAATAACCAAAATCCATTACCATCCTCTACACAGATATATGGGGAAACTAACTGGTGTGCCTGTTGGCACATGTATCTACCAAGAGAAGAGAGCAGAGCCAGAGCGGGTAGTCATCCATTCGACCTCCCATCAGAATGTTGGGGAAAAAACCCCCCAGGGCTCAGAATCCCCGGGGTGTTAGTTGCCCTAAACGACAGGGTGAAGTAGCGTATAGAAACACAAATAGTACAGAATATATATATATAACTCACATCCACACTATGGGAATTACCTAGTCTTAGATACAACTGCATCTAACGTCTCTCAGAATCTAGGCTGCTACTTCTAAGCATAGGTGTCCAATAAGCACACAAAAAATTAAAGGAATTTATTATATTAATCCATTAACATTTTATCATTTCCACTGTACATTAATAAATTATTTAAAAATTAATTATCCATGAATAATTTATCATTAAACTTCATTAGAATCACACCCAAAAAATCAACTGCTCCTTTTAAGATTCACATCACCTTTAAATTCTAGTATCTCCCTCCCCGTGAATTATCACCATTTAATCAAAATATCATTACAGAATTACATTCACATATTTCCAGGCATTCTAGAAAGGCATCATATGAAACATAACACAAAGGGGGAGCAACACGGTGAGTAGATATACTACCCATCGAGTATTTACCACCTATAGCAAGAGTATAGACCCATTCTCCCTCGAGAGGCTAAACACAGAAAGCACGTGGCATACCCCACATGTCTTCGCCTCCTTCCGAAGGAGGGTAAGCAAGACCAGCTTCCTTGAGCAGTGGGGAAAAACAAAGCAGATAAACATTCAAATAATCCACAAGCATCCAACAACCACATCCATCCCATTCCATCACCCCTGGTGTCCTCCCCAACACCCACATGTATAAACTGATGCATCTCGCCACTCTAGTTGGCATCCATTGCCACAACCACACGGCCTCCATGCCTCCACATACCACAACACCCCTCCAGGGTCACATCAGAGCACAAGAAGCAGGAAAACAACAATCACAACCATTGGATCTTGGCCCTTTAACAAACAAGAGGGTAAATCAGAACCCTTTTAGAAATTATCAAACAAGCGATTCATTAATCCATATTCAATTAACAGATTCAATCCGTAGGTTCCAATTCCGAAAAAACTAATCAGTATGCTATCCCAAAAGGTTTAACATGCTTACTATGCCAATTCGATTATCATCAAATTAGAACAACTACAACAATTGAAACAACCGGATTCATTCACATGCCTCTTTATCTTTATCCAATTTATTATCAATTATATTCGGCTTTTCGTTCTTTATCAATTTCAATCAAGAACAAACAAATAATCAACGAAAACATAGATATCACTCTATCTAGAAAATCATGAGGTAAACCATTATCACTGTACAAAGCAACAACATGCGATCAACCAATTCTTTTAATCTAGTTCATGTATTTAATTAGGTCAATTTCATTGTGATCCTAAGGGATAAATCATGCTAATTCTACGATTGCACATATACAATTAGAGAAGCCATGAATCCCCTACCTTGAAGAGTTCTTGACGTCCTTTATCCACACAACGGGTCACAATCCTTCTCTCACGACAACTGCATCCACCAGAGGATGTCATAGTATGACAGTACCAACCAAACCCAAGAAAACCCCATTAGAATCATGGAATTTACATGGTATAATATGGAAGGGGGAAACAAGAGAATATGATCCCCAAAGGAACGACTATAAAACATACCTTATTGGGAAGATCGACCGACACAGCTCGGTTGCATCAATACAGAGAAGAACTAATCCTAGGAGTAAAGATTGATTGTGTAACTCCTACAGGTATGATTGAAAGGTTCTAGTGTCTCTTAGCCGAGAACAAGGATGATGAATAGGGGATAAAGATATCTGGATCCTTTTTGATGATTTAACGAGGCGACGGTTTAAGATCCGATTTATTCTCCATTAAAAAAGGATCACATTAACCCACACATTTTGACAAAGTAAATACATACCGACCATAGAATAATTAATATAGGAATTATGGCATTTGAATCGACCATAAGAGTCCTTAAAACAATTCTTAAAAAGTATTTTACGTCAAAGGAAACGTCAAGTGGGAGAAACTGTAGGAAGCTGGAAACACTGTTGACGCACTAAAAATTTGGAAAAGGAAAGAAAAGGTCACAGTTAGACCTCACCATTCTGGAAACACTGTTCAATTCCACCATTACAAGGTCACCATTAGAAGGTTATCGTTCTGGAAACACTGTTCAAGGCTACCGTTAGAAGGTCACCGTTAGAAGGTTACCATTCTGGAAACACTGTTCAAGGCTACCATTAGATGGTCACCGTTAGAAGGTTACCATTATAGAAGCAATATTTAAGGCTACCGTTAGAAGGTCACCGTTAGAAGGTTAACGTTCTGGAAACACTGTTCAAGCCTACTAAAAGAAGGTCACCGTTAGAAGGTTACCGTTCTGGAAACACTGTTCAAGCCTACTGATAGAAGGTCAGCGTTATATGGTTACTGTTCTAGAAATAGTATTCAAGCCTACCAATAGAAGGTCACCATTAAAAGGTTACCATTCTGGAAACACTGTTCAAGCCTACTGATAGAAGGTCACCATTAGAAGGTTAACATTCTGGAAACACTATTCAGTCTTACCGATAGATGGTCACCGTTAGAAGGTTACCATTCTGGAAAATCTGTTCAAAGAATTGAAAAATTGGAAAAGTGTTGGGGATAAGTCACCTTGACCTCCCGGAACACCTCCAACACCTCATTTTCACAAAGTAATGGACCTGAGAGGTCTGGGACATTACATGATATTTCACATCTTACACATTAGAAAAATAGCCTGCATGAGAAGTTCCAGCACATTGTGATAATGACCCAAAACATGTACGTCGAACCACCCCACAAAAGTCTCAACATTACGCACCTTACCTTTAAAAAATTTGATAGTTTACTAATGTTATATGTATCAAGACATTAATAATTAAATTATTTATATTTAATTTTAAAAATAATAATGTTGATACATTCTTTTATTATTTCATTAATAATAAATTTTTTATATAATAAAACATTATTATATTTTAAATTATTATTCAATTTGAATTTTTAAATTTCATTTGTTAAATTATTGAGTTTTTTAAATAAATAATATTTTAATTAAATTTTATTATTAGATATTTTTTTAAAATATAAATGATCATATAAATTTTATGTAACCAAACGTAAATTTTAATAAGTGTTCAAAAATTATTATTTAAAAAACCCCATCAGTTCTTAATAAAGGAGAATTATTAGTTTAAATGTTAAAATTCATATATTTAGAAAATTATATTGATATAGTGAATATTATTTTTAGAATCCTAACATCAAAATTATCCATCAGATAATTTCTCATAATTTTTTGAGATATATGAATGTTCATGTAATAATTAAATATATTATAAATATACGGTGTGTATTATGACATCATAATGACCCAAAATTGATCTCATAAATACTATAAAAGGTATTTATGAGAAAATAAATTTTTAAACATTTAAATAATCTTATTTGAGGATTATTTTATTAATTTTAAAATTCTTTTATGAGTCCTCCAAAGCCATTAATATAATTTATGTTTTTAAAATCATTTCATTAAGAGTCTAACTCACTAAAAATGAGAAAGAATGGTATTTAATTAGGAAATTTCACTTATAAACAAATAAATACCACTCCAATTTGGTAAAAAAAATTTAAAATACCATGGGATGTTTTTTGTTTTTGGTTATTTTATTATATAGAGTCAAAAATCTATGTTTGATAAATGATAAAGAATTTCCCTCTCAATTCATATCTAAAACAACCCAATCTCCCAGTTACATTCACTAAAAATCCTTTTATAATATCCTTATTACACCCTATAATCTATATATTCTACCAAGGATTATCCAAATCCCTCATGAAGCTCCTCTCAAGAATTTTAATTCAAACTCTAATTGTAAGGGATTTTTTCATTCTCCAATTTTTCATTTTTCATCACTATATTTTGCTTCTATTTCTAATTAATATTATTAGGAAATGTTTTTTATGTCCTTATTATATTTCTTTTAAAAAAAAATAATGTGATAACCATTTATCTATCATCAAACCATTTTATGAATTTTTACGTGACACCATTATACTACCGAAATTACACCATGATTTTCTATTCCAATTAATTATGTAGTGAGTACTGATACCCAATTATTATAATTGGATTTCATATTTTTTCACTTATACATAATGACTGGGGACATACATTTATTTTATCAACACTCCATGATCATGAAATAAAATGTGATGATAAATGATTCGATGCATTATGATCTATGGGGCACACTTAAGAATGAGAAAGAAAGAAATGTGACTGGTGTTCCTATAATTATATATTTCCCTAATTCATTTTTAATGATTAGTATAATGGGACATCATTATGGGATAATTAGTGAACCATATTACATTATGGAAATTTTTCCATCACAATATATTTACAATCATCCTTGACCAATGTTTATGACGTAGTGTGGTTAATTGTTTCCACATTCTCTATGTTGCCTTTATGTTATCATGCTATATCATGATTAATTATTTATCTTTATGATTATCACTCTATTTATTAATCACCAATATTCCTATTTTCTATCATGTATTTATTTCATCATTTTATTCCATGATCATTTTCTAACCGGGTTTTAAAGATCACACATTTCTCATGTATGTCCCAATGTTATCCCATGTAGTTTTATGTATGAGCATGTTAAAGATGTTTTCAATAATGATAATGTATTTTCTGTTTTATTTTTTTTCGTAATGTATATAATACCCAAATAAACTATAATTATAGATATTGGAGGTTTTATTAATTTAATATTTATGTAATAACTAAAGAATTAATGTATCATAAACAAGAGGGTTGTCAAAATAAGAGAATCCTTCTTCACTTCCATATGTGTTCTTATAAGATGGTAAAAAGGTGGAATTATCTAAAACAAAAGAATATTCTTATAACACATATATTAAATTTCAAATATAAAAAATATTTTATAGGTATTCATAAGTGATTTCCGAAAACCTATCCATGATACTATCAATACACATAAAAAACCATATACACAACACTAAATTCTCAAGACTAATTCTCCATCAATACATGTTTTTCAATGCCGTATACATAATAATATGAATGATCATTTTCAAATAATAAATTCCAAAAAATATTTATGGCACAAATTATGGAAGATTAAAATATTAACATAAATAAATCACATATCAAGACATTTTATTAATTAACTACCATGAAACAATAATCTATTATATATATATATATAATGTGCTACAAATTTACTATTATTGATTAATTAACACACAAAAATCCCATATAATAGTAAAAAAAATATAATCTGATGATAAAAATGATACCATAAAACAAAAATTATAATATAATCAAAAAAATGATGATAACATAGATTCTGCTACACATGTGTTGTCCAAACAGACTTGAAAATAACCTAACTAAGTCCCACAATTCCTAAATTATTTTTACTATTCGTAAAAACTTATTCAATAATAATGATATAGGTGAGAAATCCTTGAGTACCATTTTTTAATTCCATATCCCGAATCATCATTTCATATTCAGAGTTCCAAAAATCATATTTTACACAATTTAATAAACAAGAGGATTCCAACTATAAAATAAGGGATGACTTCTATAAATGGGGGAAATATACTCTCCTTAAATATAAATAAATCTATTAATAATAACATAAAATAAAATAATATAATATATAAAAAATTCTACAATAAATGACATTGAATTTATATCACATTATATAGAATAATAACTAAGTACCCAGATAGTGGATGGTTAAATAAGAGTTTGATAATGAATAGTTCGTAAATAATTCACTACTGTCTCACTCCAATTTGTATACCTTTACAACCTCTAATTTCTATATTTTGACTCTATGCTCCCCATTTCTAGGTCCATTCCTTTTCTAATATGCCTAATCATGAATTATTTATGCACATCAAGGTGCCTTTGGAGGGCGTGAGTAAAATCCTAGTTAGAAACAACCAATTAAACCCTTATGATAAGTTAAAATACCGAAGTGTTTATTCTATGATATAACAATTAACTCACACGAAACATCAAGAAATTATGTACTGAGACATCATGCACTTACTAATCCATATAAAACATTAAATCCTATATGATTTGTATCTATATAGTGTGTAAGATCCAAGTTTATTTATCTTATTGGGTCAATTAAATTTAATATTTAATAATCAATTTAATCTTTATGGAAAATACTAATGAATTTGGAGTGTTTTCAAGCATGTTCAAGTAATGTTCAAATCTTGAATCTACTGTTTTCATAGAATCTACATGAGGTGTATGGTTAGCAAATTATTTGTAGTATTCGTGTGGAATAACCAAGAAAACCTTATATAGAAGAGAATGAGTTGGTAAACCTTAATATTTATGTTGTGTGGCTGTGTGAAAAATAATAGAATTCTTATCTAGGGAATTGACATTAAAAGGGATTGATTTTTTCATACCATGTATCTAGCTGATATGGGTTGTGATACATCAATAGTAATAAAACAATGTTGCAAATTTTTTTGGAAAAAATGTGTAGCCAAACTGTGTGATTCATTAAATAAGGGTTAAATTACACTTTCACATGTTTCCTTATAATATCTAACCCTCATTTTCTTTCCTCAACATGCACATAATATTTTAAGAAGATTTATCTTCCAAGGAATAAACCCATGATTTGAAGCATCTCCATAATCTAAACATTGATCCGAACATCATTTGTTTCATTGGGAGCATATTGGTATGTGATTTAATCTATTACCTTCCCTCCCTAATTTATATCGCAATATGCAGTGATATTTATACGTGATCTAATATTTCATGCATTTAGGGGTTTTTTCTATTTCTCTATTTTATTCTATTATATCCAAAATCAAATGTTGATACTGGATGAGGGTTTCTTTATATCTATAAGGTAGGTGGTTTATAAATTTACTTCAATTATCTTCTTTTATATTTTGTTTCTATTATAACATAAACAAGGTTCACCTATGATTTCCACATAATCTCAACCTTCATATAATTATATTCCTAATTTGAGACAAAAATTCCCTAATAAACATCAATTAATTGTTGTATGCTGATGAAACTAACATGAGACACCCGTTGGATGAGCCATCATTATTCATATATGCAAATTATGTATGATATTATCCAAAACACCCTTTAGTGTGTATTTTTCTTTTTTATGATATAGAATGTAGGGTTATGATTTGGGAATCTTTTTCAACCAGATTATTGAAGATCAATAAACTATAAAATTACATTATAAATTTTCGTTACCCCTTAAATCTATGAATGAAAGGATAATGTATTATATTAAATAGAAGGAATAAATTTGGATAGTTATTATAGAGAAGATGTAGATATAATAAATATAAGGATCATTTTTAAAATATAGAACCTTTTCCAATTAAAAAGTTTTCAAAATTGATCTATCCATGGATTCAAAGGGGAATGCCTTGTGCACTTGAAGGATTCAACACTGATACCTTAAGATGGTTTCCAAGGTATAATTACACATTGGAATTTAGTCATTTTCTTACTAGTACATAAATTCCTTAGAATAGTATCAATGAATTATTATCTTTTTACTAAGAATTTATAATTTATAAGATACACTCATTAGATTGAACTTGATGTCCTCAGCCAGGAGGATCGTTGGTTTATTCCATTGGGCCCCATTCTTGATTCCCCCAGGATTTACTATGCATGTTCTCCATAGATTTAGGTAGACAATCATCTAGTGTAATTCCTCTTGCATTCCCCATAGATTACACATAGTCCCCTATATATAGGTATCAAGGATTTTTCCTTGTGAGCTATCTCAACCTTCAAGGTTCAAGGATGATTTGGTTTTACATTGGGTCCTCTCCTACTGTAATAATTTTTTCGAATACTTGATTACACATTGGGTCCCACATTATATATTAATTCTATTTGGATACTTCGAATATGTTCATTAGACCATAATAATTTGCATACCACCTGTTTAGTCACAATCGACATAAGAATTTGTAGGTATGGTCGAATGATCATCTAATGTGGATCTCAATCCCCATAAGGTTATTATTTCATGAATTTTGGTACACATATTATTGTTAAACCTATAATATTATTGATTTATTTACAGAGACCAAACATGATATAGTCACCATTGGTTCTGGCCAACATAGTATATCTCATACAGAGTATGGCCCACCAATTGGAACCTAGATATACATTATGGATGCTAGTAGTGATAAGGGAATGTGCCCAGTCATGGATTCATGATTTATATGTAGATGGATATTGGATTATTGGACCAATAATAAGATTGTTATGCTACTTGAAATCAATTTTTTATTTTTTTCTTTTGGATAATAATGTATTTAATATAAATAATTGTTGTAAAGTATGACTTCTTATTTTGTTTAACATCAGTAAATTGATGTAAATTTTTAATCAAGGACTATAATTATTAATTATATTTTATATATTATCTGGATGTTTATCATTTTGGTTTATTTGGTTGATTATTATTATTATCCCACTATTTTTTTATTTATTAATTTTTTGTGATACACTCTGACTAAATATCAGAGAATCCTCCTAGACACAACTTATTCCCTCACTTTCAGTCAATTACCTCTGGAGTATGGGAAGGCATACTTGAGGCCATGTAGATAAATAGTTTGAGCTACATTGGATTGATTTGGGTAAGGAGAATCCAAAATTGGTATCATAGTCACTTTTACTTTTGAAACATTTTTTGGAATTGTTAGATAGATGATTAGAAAATATTAGAAGTCATTAATGTGCCTATTCCTAGGTGTAAAAAACATACAATCAGGGATAAAGCATAATATCTATGTATAGTATTTGATGTATTTGATTATTCTTATTAATTTCTTATTAAAATCAATATTTGGTGACTAACATGAATTTCATATTTTATAACTAATATGGAATTTATTTGTATCCTTGGCCCGTTAAGGTAATCAGGCAGTGGATCATGTATCATTATAGGTAAATTTTTATTGATATGTCATGCATTACCCGAGACCATGTTTTCTTATTACATGCATTACCCGCATTATATTCCCAATGTATTGATTGATATATCATTAATTTCACTAATAAATCTTGTAGGGAAAAGGTAATTGGACTACTTAATGTGTATGGATAGACCTAAATGGTGTTTTCAGATATATCATAATGTTGGAACCTTAATTATCCAATTATAGATTGTTTAATCCAAATAACATCAGTCAAATTAGATGAAATGATAGTTTTTTAATATTACGTTGATTCCAATTTCTATTTAATGAGTGTGTGTTCATTTATAAATTAGGATTGAAGATTCATCTGATTGAACCATCGTAATACCCTTGTTTTAGTTTAATGTAGTACTAATTTTAACATTTAATTTATAGGACATTAAATCCTAGAAATGATAGATTCATCTTACAGTAACATTATATAAATATAAATGAACACATTTATACTTTTATGAACAATTAATTTCTATATTTATAAATAACCTATTTCTATCAAATAAAGATTCAAATTAATACATAAATAGTAGTTTCCTATATAACATATTGTTTAAACATCATATAATAAAACCCCTTTGATTAATAGTTGGAATATGACCAATATACTAACCATAGATCATGGGTAGTTGGGTTAGTATGTTATGGTTGGTGAACCCTAATTCTGATCATTCATTATAAGAACATCCTTTTGTTTATTATAGAGTTATGATTTGTGTTCATGGAAATTGTTGAAATTTTCCTCCAAGATGGACCTAGGTTGAGCAACAAGAAGATGGTCATGACCATGATCCTAATGTGGTGGGACCTAAACCACGATTACTACCACTTGAATCACCTATAATTATTCCTGACTTGGGTTCAGATGCCCAATTTTGAGAGGGTTTCCTTATATTATACATACTATATAAGGATCTCTGTGACCATCCCCTTATATGTAAGAGATTATGTGATAAATATAGGAATGACATCCACCTAATTTTTTGGGAGGTGGTGGACCCCAGACTGTTTGGACATGTTAATAGGCCTTGAAATCTATATTTGATAATTTGGATACACCTCTAAAGCAGTTGTTCATGATTTCCTATAATAGAATTTAGGGTTCTTCCAAAAAATGGAGAATATATTACCAAGAAAGGCCATCATAGGGATCTAGTCAATAGTGAATTCCATGCATTCTTCTATGAATATCTATTTTCAAAGTAGCTAAGAGATTGTCAAGATAGTGAATTTCTTCATTAGAAGCTATGAACTCTATCAGTTTTGGATTATTCAGCTCACAATATGGAGCCTCAACATTTTGAAATATACCTAAACTATGATATTATTTCATGATATATAAAATTTAAGTATAAATTAGATACACCGTATAGTCTTGGTTAAATTTATTACGTTTGATGACCATATTGGGGACTAAAAAAGTTTCCCTGATCACTGTGCACAATTATAAAAAACATGCTAGTAAAATTGTTCCTAAATTTGGCATGGTAGTAGTTCATCTAGTCGTAAGAGAAATCTTCAAGATAGTTCTCGAAAATTTTTTGGAAGAAATGTTTCCACATTCATAGTTCTGTATATTCCATCATTATGGATGACAAGGTCACATAATTTCCCAATGAGACATAGACATATTTCAGTGTCGATCCTTTAGAGGAATTGTTTATATTTAGTGTTTTTTATAGAAATTTCTATATATCATTAATGGATGAGGATATAAACTTTCTCAACCTTATAGAGTAGGATTTTTTATCTCCACACTAGTTTCGAATCATGTATACCACTAGTCATACAGACTGCAGATATAGATATTGTAGAGGATTCCTGAATAAATAAATGCTGTGATAGTTAAGTAGACCTTATTTGGGTAGTATGGTTGTAGAGAAAACCCATTAATTATTCTAGATAAATGTAGTACATTCTATACCTAATGAGCAGTGTTCTAGGATTTCTATACTATGATATATGATCCCAGAAGAAAATAAATTAGTATCTATCTTCATTAATATAGGAATTTCACATTATTTTATATCTGTGTCTATTTTGGAAATACATTGGCTCAATGATTAGAATATATATTGTTTGATGACTCTAGATACACATTTTTTAGTGTGGTCAGAATGTGTACAGAAATGTTGAATATTCACCCTTGAGATTGGTAGTCATTTTTTCCTATGGAACGTCTTCATACTTGATATGATGGGTTTTGAAATAATTATTGAGATGTACAGTTTGGTTTAGTATTAATATATTGTGGATTTCTATCACCTATAGTTGTCATTCACATCACCCAATAGTAGAAAATATATTACATGGTGGTAAATAAGACATCCAGGTGAGTCAAGATGGTCCCCATAATCATGGTATATGAGGAGAGACAACCAATATTAATATAATATATATGGATGATTAAGAAATGCGTCTGGATTATTTTTATCATATAATAGATAATTTAATGGATGTATTACTATATTATTTTTCGAGGTACCATCCTGAGAGAGAGGCCAAATTTATTGTTCAGATATTCATCAGAGTATCAATCATATCCATACCTCCGTATATGATGTACCGAACTATGTTAAAGGAGATCAAGAGGTAGTTATAGGACATGGAAGATTGCGGTTTTACATGAACCATAAATTTTCTCTGGGTTTTTCTTATGATTTCATTATGATAGTGTATGGGAACCCCGTAAGTTACATGGATTACTAGATATTGAATCATATTATGGTTAAAAACTATTATTGCATTCCTCATATAGATGGACTCTTTGAAAACCTCTTGGTATATATAGTTGTCTAAAATATCAATTTATGGTCATACTATCATTAGTTAAGAGTTAGACCTTCAAACATACCCCACATAGAATTTAAATGGGGGAAATTCCTTTTTATATATCTAGTAATGTAATTCTGTTTGAAAAAATCACTGACAATTATTATAGCTCCGATGAATCAGCTATTCCACCCATTTTAGGTTTCATTTGTGGTAGTATTCACTAAAAACTTCATGGTTTATTTTCATAATCTACACTACCATGAAAACATCTTAATATGATGCAAAACACACTAAGAGATCACATACTATTTTATAATATTGTAAACCTCTAATTATATATCGACAATGTTCCATTCATAGGTCACAACGTATTTGAATATGTAGTCATTGTGGATCTAGAGAATCTGAGTTCCATGGTTTCTTAGGGACATACCAAGAAGGATTTTTATGTTAGATGTTTCATGGGGTTAGCTAGCCATTACATTCATTTTATACAGGGCCTTTCACAACTAGAATACTTAATCAAAGGCTCAAATTATAAAGATATCAAGTTCACCTGGTCTGATCCAAGAGAGACGTTCGGTCATTATTTGAATGAAATTTTTAAAGTAATAATGTTATTGTTTATATTAAATCTAGGAAAACACTATATTGTTTAGTACGATTCATTGAAGAGTATGCTATGAGTGTTTCTAATAAATGAAGATTGAGTCATGGCATATGGGCCAAATCAACTGAGGCCTCACATGTTCAGTTACACTATGAACTATATTGATCTATAATTTTTAATTCATTTCAGGCTTTGTGGGAGTCATTAATTACATAGATATTAGTTAGATCTATTTATGGACCACAAATCATTTAATACATATTTGGGCTGCATGACTTAAAACTCAAATAGAGAAGGAAGGTTGAACACCTACAATCATTTGATTGTGATATCTCTTATATTCATAAAGAGTAAAATACTATGGGTGACAGACTAAGCTAGAAGACTCTGACACATTTAGTCCATGAATCCAGTTGTGAGTGGCAGTTGATCGATCCGTTTTCTAGGATGCACATAGAGGTCCTATAGTTTCACATGCATGATAACATTACATTTTTTGAAGTGAATATTTCAATTCATGATATTGTAAAAATAATTTAACTTTAATAGCATGAGTGATTAGTCCTAAGTGTGAGTGCTTCATATGAGGACTAGTGACAAGGATATATTGTCTATGGGAATGAGATATTTTATAATAATGGATGTGTTTGGTTTCCTGGAGTTGTGAAAGTGGGGTAATATAACAATATCATATATCTAGTTGGTCTGTAAAAAATAGGAATTTAATATGTATCTTAAACTACATTGAAAGTATTTTTCATAAGGAATGAAGAGGTAGATAACATGTCTTGTTACCATTTTCTCCACTAGTTATAAGGTGAAGGCGGAATACTAGTGCCCAAAAAGTCTTTTACAGTCGTTTCACATTTAAGAGTTAAATTGAAATGACATCAACATGGATTTTTTGACTGTATTACTGAAATCAAGTTGAGGAAGTGATGTAGTATGAGTCATCATCAATAGATTTAAAAAATCAACTCACTTCTAACATATCCGAGAGACATTTTCATTGACCATGTTTTAGATGATTTTTGTCTAAGATATTATAAAACATCACAATAATCCATTGAATATTGTATCATATAGAGATAATCATTTTAATTCTTCCTATTGGAAAAGGATGTAGTTGGAAATAGGTAAAGAGGTACTTTTGAGTATATGATACCACCATAAAGGTAGTTCGAGTGTACAATACATGGGTTAGAGTAAATATTTAGAGCATAAATCCTTGAATATGGAGGATCTTGTGAAAAAACAATTCTCTTTTTTCTTACTATTTCAATAAAATAATAGTTGATCATTCATATGGATCCTTATAACTCTTAAATGGTATAATGTTTCATTTAAAAATATGATGGTTAGAACTGAGGGTGGTAGTTCTACTTTGATCATATCCTGATCTAGAGAAATCAATTTATCGACAAATTATTAGAAAGTGCAAGAAATTATCTCATTTAAGGTAGAAGTATTATCATGATAATTATAGATGGGGTCCGATGTTCATGGTGGGATTGATTTTTCAAATGTGTTTCACCTTGGCAGGGGCAGAACTATATTTATAAATAGGGGATGCTAGAAATAAAAGTTTATAGGAATATTGAGATATTAGGGAGAGTCGAGCCGATAGCATGGTAGTTGTAGTTACCTAAGTGGAATCAATCCATGAACAATATATTTCATGTATTCCAGATTCATTAATACCACCATGATCCATCTCACACAATTGATCACGATGAATTTGAAATAAGAACATATGATTATTTTGAGGAGAATCCTATACATATCAATGATCGATTTATAATGGATCTCAAATGATGGTTATTTCCATTATTATGTATGATATTGGAGATAGAACTCATATAAAATGAGATGTGGGGGAGGGGAGGGAGATAAAAATGTATTGTCTTAGTGGAAGAGCTATTCACAGTTAATTCTTTACCACCTATATAAGGGAAACCTGTGGGGTGAGTTTTATTAAGTGGAGGAGATTGTATGATCATATTTTTTCACTACGGAGTGGATACCTTAAATGTAATTATTAATATTTAGTTTATCCATATGGATTTTTCTATTGAGGTTATAGTGGTTTCAAGAGAATTTGAGTCTTGTTCAGAATCGATAGCTCTAGTTTTTTGATTATATGTAATAGGTTCATCATTGGTGACCATATAGTAGTTACCATGAAACTCAACCATTTTACCCTTATTTAGAAGAGCAAATTTAGATACACCTTGTTTGAGAGACCGTATGGATATTTGTAAAATTGAATACCTATTGTTGAATGGACCCATAAAGGGTGCACACAATTTGTTAAACCATATTCCTATCTCACAAGGGTAATACCACTTAGGCTATAAAACCATTCGGTTGGTTCATAGTTTGGAAAAAACGTGTTACCAATCCCTGTTCTCCATTAAAGAAGTCTTAAATTACTCTCAATATCTTTTGTACTTATAATATCTCATCCTCATTATCATTCCTCTAAATGATCAAAACCCCTTCACATGGAGAGATCATACATTTTGTCCCCCTATGTTTGGAAGCGTCCTTCTCATCGAAAAATGGGTCAGACCACAGTTCATCATGTTGGAATCATATTATTTCGTTCATTAATATATGACATTCCTAATTCAGTTGAATTTTTCTTATTCATCTCTATTTATGCCTGATCTAATAGATCTTATTTTTAGGGTTATTTCAATTTTTATTTGAAACTTTTTTTATACAAAATATAAAGTAAATAATGGGTAAGGGTTCCTCTAATAAATATGTTGGATGGTCTATTACTTTCCCTCATGTACCATTGTTTACATTTTGCATTGTTGTTCCCCAAAGCAGTTTCACCCATGTTTCCCCTTATAATCAATGTATATTTAATATGATTCCAAACATGAATCTGAAATACACTAATCATCATATAGTTATAAATGGATGTCAACGGGATCACTATGAGGCACCCCTTAGGTTAGCCATCAGTATTCTTATAATGCCTTATTTATTATATTAAAAAATTAGGGTGTTTTGTTGAGTTTTTCTAATGAATTTATCTAATTTAAATGAATGAATTATTTCATCGTGTTATTGAAATGATGTTCACCTATATATTTAATTTCGAATGAACCATTAAATGGTATGCCACATGTTTTGAACCATTTCATAAATGAATGAAATGGTACTGGATTAAATTAAATGGAAACAGTAAATTGGAATGTTTATTACATAGTCAATGGATAACTTTTAAAAATAAAATTTTTCATTTTACTATGGAACTTTTTCATATTAAGGTGTTAAAAATTTTAATCTAGCTATGGATTACCAAGGGAACTCCTTGTGCACTATGAAGATGCTACCCTGATTATGTTGGATTCCAAGGGAGGCATCCATCATGAATTTTTTTTTATCATACTAGTACATGAATGACTCAGTGTAGAAACAATGATTCATTCACTTATTGTTCATAAATTATCATTCAGGGGATACACTATTTAGATTCATCTTGATTTCCTAAGATAATATGTTCCTTGGATTCTCCCATTGGTCTCGAGTCACACATAGATCGAGATTCACTATAGACATGAAGCATAAACTATGATAGAAACTCGTACTATAAAATTACTTAGGTGTAACACATCGATTACACTAATTCCCATATAACAATGTTCCATTTTTTGTTGATTTGGAATGTACTTCTATTTTTATGGACACCTTGGTTGTAAATTGGGTTCAATCCATATATTATCATTTATGGGATTCCTTGAATACACATTGGGTTAAATTTTTTATATTTATTATACTTTGACACCTTGTTAATGATATTTAGACACAAAAATTTGACATGGAACGTGTTTATTAATACATGACTTTCGATGATGAAGGTATAGTCTCCTGATCATCTAATGGGGACTCGAGACCCACATGGTTATTATTTCATGCATATTATTCCACTACATATTATTATACATGCACAAAATTATATTAAGATAAAAAGTATATACTTTTTATAGACTCCCTTGGGGGAGACCTAGTAAATATATCTCACCACCTTTTTGTTCCTCCTATTGACACTCAAACAGACATCATGGACATAGGTAAGGTCAAGGTATAATAATTGTTCCTGGATTCTAGATTAGTATATAGTAGTGGATCTTGGTCCAAAGGACCGATCATTGGATCAAGATGAAATTTGAGATAGTTCTTGGCCCATTTTCTTTTTTTAAAATCATGTATTTTATATATATTCTTATATGTAATTATGAATATATCTATTATATATAATAATGACATAGAACTGATTTTAAATAAAGTAATTATTATTATTGATTAGTTTATTTCTCTTATATTTATGTTTATCTTTTCTACTTATTTAGTTGATCATTATTATGATTCTTATGACTATAAATTTTTTATTATTCCATTGTGCTACACATTCACCATAGGTAATAGTCTTCCCATGGATACACCCTAAGTCTATACAGATTTCTAGAAAATACTCGTAATAAGGGATGTGCTCGTGAGGCCATGTTGCTATCATAGTTTAGCTACATAAATGAGAATTTGGTCTGGGATGTCACACATGATATGTTTTAATAACAAAAGTTACAATCTATAGTCTTCCACAAGGTCACCAAATGTGTCCCAGAGTAGCCATATGGCTAACTAGTCTATGGTCGGTCCCCGAGGATTTCATTCCAGATATTTTTTAATGGTCAGAACACATGGTTGGTGTATCCTTAATGTACCTCCATTAACGCCAAAGGTCTATCATTGCCAATCAATATCTCCTCAAACTTCACACAATATAATATCACTCCCCACTATCACCATTAAAGTAAGATCACATATGTCTATCATTAAATTTCATCTAACACGATCCTACCATCATGTCCCAGGATTCATTTGAGCATTCTCACCCTCTAGGGAAACGAAGACATGATGAGATCACTTTTCACTTTGGTATTATACATAGAATAAAATATTGAACATTAAAAATAAATAACATGGAAATATGGAATAATATTTAAAAGAACAACATATCATAACAATAGTGAGTAACTATAGGCAAACACACACCCTTTTGATCAGATTCATACATGATTCTCACTGTAATTCATGCACACACAAGTGATTAAATGTCAAACATGAGTTTAATTGGAAACATAGTCACAAATTTGATAATAATAAATCATTATCTAAATAATATAAAAAAATAATAATATCATTCTAACAATCATATATATGACCAATACATTGTAAGGATCTTCAGACCCAAATTGAGTTGATGTTAACAACTTGGTCTTTCTAGAGTGCCATTACATGAACCACATCCTCTAATATACTAGAACAGGCCTTCACACTCTGAACTCCTAGAACCGATTCAAACGAGGAGTTAAAAATGATCATGAATAAGACTCAATAATGATTCAATATAAGGTTATAAATAAATGTTACCCCAAAATTCCACACTAAAAATGTCAGAATTGGATTACAATTGATGGAGGAGAAATATGTTTCTCAAGGAACAAATAATAAATGATAAGAGATGAGGGTCCCATGGTTTTTAATTAACATGAACATATTATGTAAAAAATGGTTTGATTATTTTTAAACGATTGAGAAAGGTGGGTAAAGATAAATGAGGTTATTCAAGTATGAACTCTCACTATAATAATGGTTTCCAGACGTTCATCCAAAGAGTGTCTGCAATTCATCCATACTTAGGGAATGATCATGGAAATAATCCTGAATGAATTAATAGGGAAAATAAGTAACCTATATCAAATAAAAACCCATCATAACCTTATAATCCATTTCAAAAAATAATTGGTCACAGTTCAAAAAGGTGGGAGGGGGATTGATCCATTTATGATCTAGCCTTACTATCACCATGACCTCCACCATGTCCAACACCATGACTAAGGTGGATTTTAACACACAGAGAACCATGATGACTCACTATGGGTATGTTCCAAAACCCAGGTTTTTTACTCAATGTAGCATCCACCACAGGAATGATCATATTGGTAGGTATCTGGCCTATAGGATCATCCCCAAATCTCAATGAAAATGGTCATACCCAAATATGACAATTTCCCCTTAGTTATTTTACATTGGGTTAAATAGGGACTACCATAAATTGTACCATTACTATGGTGTATCCTTTTTTGAACTAAAATGAATCCAACCCCCCTAAATATACTCAAATTTCCACCATAAATTACAGAATGATGATGAAAATACAATAATCATTAGAAAATGATATATACAAGGGTTTAAATACATGAAAAAAAATTATGATTCTTTATATTAGAAAATGTATAATAAAAAATAGTATGATATATAAAAAAATTTAAACAAATATTTGTTAATATATCTTATTTAAAATTCTTTTTATGAGTTCATTTACATCCAATCATAATTTAATTAAGTGTTCTATAAATATATTGGATTTAATGGATTAAAATTAACCCAAAAATAATAGAAGGTAATTATTTTTTAATATATTTAATAAGAAACCAATGTTCCCAAACATTATTTGTAGTGATCACCAAAATTAAAAATTAATGATAGAGATAGGTTATATTGTACATACCATATATATATACATAAAAAACCTTATGAAAATATAAGAAAATAATGAGGAGAGATATTATGTGAAGGAATGATTAGAAATCAAATATTATAAGGGATTATAGTAATTGGTAGTTACTAAGAAATAAATGTGGATTATTTATTGAATACCAACATATTTTTTAGGGTTTGAGCCATTATATATTTAATAGATCTATTTAAATCAAAATATATTTATTGGGGTGTTCATTTTGAGGAATTTGACTTTTTTAAAAAAACCCACTAGTTTATTGACTGTGTTTTCATGAGACAACAAATTGATTATTTTATTAATGTAATGTTATAGAATAGAGTGAACCCTATGTCTTCTATCAATGTGTTTTGAAGGGGTTTAGTTTTTCTTTATAAAAATACTAAAATAGTGTGTGAAAATGAAAATATTTTTAAAAATAAAAAGAATTTACTTAGGAATTTAATAGTTGAAAACAAGTGGAATTTAAAAACTAATGGGGAATGGTTCATTATGATTTCACAATAAACATATAAATTATATATTTATTAGAGATTAACTAAGGAGTAAAATATGTCTTGGGTCTAAAGTAATTGAAATCCCAATTACATTCTGAGAATTTAAATCAATGTTTGTTGAACCAAAAATTTACATTACAATATTATAGCCCAGGTCATGATATTATTCATTGTATAATAAAAAACATATAAAATTGAAATATCAAATAATTGGGGATGAAAAGGGTTCTTTTTTCTTCCAATTAGAACAGCACAATTCAGGATCTCAAAAATTCACACTGAGTTGTTAAAAGTAAAGAGAATTTCATTCGATCTCATAAAACAAAGAATTCATTAAGGAATTAATATATATTAATTTCGAATGAAATGTTTTCAAACAAAAAATTCCTCAAAATGGTAGTATTAAATGTTTCAGATCTCCCTTTACATGATATGTAGCTCCCTCATAATGAGAACCCACTTTTTATCCTGTAATCGTGAGGTAGAGAAACTCCGGTACATCTCCTTATACATTTCAGTTCACCATATTAGTAGAGGGATATACAAAACAACCAAGGAGATGAAACAACTAATATATAATCCCATATTGATATAAATTCACTCACTCCATCTTGCATACAAATGTTGTTCCCAAGGTACCCTTTTATATACAAGATGGGTGGTGGTTTTGGGAACTAAGATTTCTAATTACCACTTGGAACATGTGTTTGGTAGACTATAAAGTCTTATCACACTATTTTAAAAAATAAAATATTGTTTCCCCAAATTTTGAATATCTCCACTAATAATTTTCCAACATTATGAAAGATAAAATTTACCAAATGTATGAAATAAAAAACCAAAATTATGACATTGTGAATATTGGGTTCCTTATTCAGATCAGTTCGGTTAGGAAACCATATGGATGTATTGAGATTGGTATTATTGTGATGAACTATATCCAACTGAGTTTTTTATATTTTTTTAAAAAACATTAATCCCATTTTAAATCATTTATTACAAACGTAATTCAAAATATTTGATATTTTTCCATTTTCAGCCATATTGTTTTGCCCATTTTCCATAAACATCATTCTGGATCCCCCAAATCAACTTCTCTTATAATGAAACAATTAAAAAGTGAAACTTACATTTTAAATGTGAAATAATTAAATAATTGAACCATCAATGATGTGATTTTTTTATTTAAATTTGAAATTAACAATGAAAAAATAGTTTAACATAGTTATGTACTGGTGAAATAAAATAGTGAATTATTGAATGATCATAACCCACAACAAAACAAATACACTCCTCAGAAAAGTATCTTGTATAAAACGAGTTATTTCCAGAGATATTTCCATCATCATGATGATTTAACATTAATTTATCATTTAATTCTTTATAACAATGTTATAAAAGAAAAAAAGCACACCGTAGAGTTACTCTTACTGTTCATGGAATATTATTTTACATAAATTGTATAAGAAGAAAATTCTATGAGAATCATGATAACAATATTAGAATATAATTCAAAAGATAACCATTTCACCAACTCTCCCTATATGTATTTTTCTAATATTCATTTCATGTAATTATTTAGACATTCTATCTAATAAATATTGGATATTATATAAATTTTTATTTTAATAAATTATATCTAATGAACATTCAAAACATTATTTGCAATAAAATTTCTAGGACCACTCAATTATGAATTCCAAGAAGTCAAACCAATATAACATGACCTATATGTCTTTATATTTTAAACATTTCATCACATTCATCATTCAAGATTATTTTTATTTTTAAAAAATTTTCTCTTGAGAAAAAATATCACACTCATATATCATCCCTTATTTGATCTTCTAATGTTAGTAATTGAAATAGATATAACAAGATAAATTGTTGAGGTGGAGTAATTTTTTACCTAACCAAGACACAAATTATAATTTTTAATATTTTAGTTTTTAGTTTTTTCGTATTTTTAGGGAGTGAAAGAGTCAGATAATTGGTACACACACGTAGGACAATCTAGTAATGTAATAAAAAAGATCAGATAAGTAATGAAAGAATGTAAATGTAATTTGTAAAAGTATATAAACATTTTTCAAACATCTATATACCATATTCTATGTAATAAATATTGAAACATCATGGTCAGGATCAATTATTTTTGGAGATATAATGTTACATTGATTTCTTATAAACTACTCAGACAAAGGGTATCAATCTTCTAAATGATTTCATAGATATACAATAATTTATATCATCTACAAAAAAATAATTTACAATAAAAATTAATAACTAAATGTTAAATTGATGATAATAAAAACATTCCATTAATGAAACAGATTTATATATTAATACAACATCATGTTTGGAAACGCCTCAGGCATTTAACATAATTTTCATGGTTATGTGGGCATAGTAAGATGAACATTTTGAAAAAAAAATTGGGGGGGGGGGGGGTCGGGGTTTTATGTAACAATACTATCCCCATGTAAAAAAGTGAAAAATAAGAAAGATTATATCAATTCATAACTGAACAATGAAATTACCAATCCACCCACAACTAGAGTTTGCAGTATCATCATTGTAATAAATGATTACATGGGAAGTAAGGATAAATAATGATGGGTGTTATTCATAGTTTTTTTCATTAAATTGATTTGCCTACATCAGTGAATCTAGAATGTCTTTCTGAATGTGCACAATTTCAACCCATTGACAATGAATGTTTGTTTTATTCATTATTTTTAACCTAAAAACACCAAATAGATAAACATTAATAACAATCTATATCCCAAAATAGATTTAATAATCATAATTGGATACAACTTCATAATTTCATTGAAAAAGAAAATCTTAGTATTAATGTCAAATTACCAATAAAGGATATGGTTTTTGAGGGTGGCCTCTATTCACTCCTGGAAAATTATGGAATTATCATATGAATCTATACACATTTCAATAACTCTAGAATATGTTGATTCCTTTATAAACCTGCACATGAATGATTATAATTTATTTATTTAATGTATTGGTAGTTTAGGTTCTTTATCTTTTCATGGAGGTGAAAAATAATTCAAAAACAAGTCGTCATGGTGGCACTGTAATGGGAGTTTTAAAGGTGGTATGAGAAGAATATATAGAATCCTTGAGTCTATGTATCCAACTCTTCTATTGGGATGAACAATTTTTGATGAATTTATTTCACCTATCTATTGAACACCATATAATGACCATTGTTTTGTGGGTTATATATAGTAGAAACACAATAACTGACCCCATTCTAATGGAAAGGTTATTTCATTATTCAGTTGTAGAAATGAGAAACCTGGTCACTAATGATAAACATAGGTAATCTAATCCTGTAATAAAATTCAGTTTTAAAAAAGACCACAACATTATTGGAATCATATATCCTCATTTTTCATTCCTCTACTTATTTTAACATGTAATACACATTTAGAAGATTGTACATGTTTTTAGATGATTTGGGAAATCGATGCAAAATGTAAATTCCAAAAACATTGAAAATGTGATACAAGTGTATGGGAAGTTATGAAATTTCATTAAATTTATATAAATTCACCATTCTTTGATAGTGAGTATAATATTTTCTTAAATTCAAGGAATCCCTAAATAGTGTTGGCCTATAGAAAAAAAATCAATGAACTTAAGAGTAGTCCATTGGGGACCAAAGTTCCCCCAAAAGAAAGAGTGTGAAAAAAGCAATGGAATGATAAAAACATGCTATGAGAAACCCAATTCCTGAGGAAATTATATCCAAATGTGGACCTGGGTAAGGGACATCCCAAATGCACCAAAGGGACACATGATTCATATGTTCAACATGGTTATTAATGAAATCAACATGAATTCAATATGGTACCAATTAATTTACTATTTTAAAATACCAAGGAATAACATCTTGAACTCAGTACAATTTCTCATTAATGAACCTCTATATATGTGAATATATGGTGATGTTTCATATTTTGTTCATGAAAGGATCCTAATGATATAGTTGGACACCACATTCTCTTATACTTTTTATCTATAGATTATAGATTAAATTACTGAAGTAGAACCATCTAGAGAATGAGAATTGGTTTAGAGGCATCTTTTTTGGTGATATTAGAGGGTGTCATGGTCTGAGAACACAATCACATAGGTCCCTAAAAGGTATGAACTAAATTTATCCGTGTGAATAATAAAAGATTTTTTTTTCATTTGTGGTGTATTTTTTTGGGAAGGGACCACTATGCAAGAGTAATAGAATATGAAATGTGGAGCTTTATTTGTCTATTTTGATAAGACATCCACAAGTGGATAGTTTAAGGAATAAATTAGTAAATAAAATAATAAATCATAACATGGTGGTTGGATTACCAGAATTGATGTAAGACTACATTTATATTTATTAAAATCATCCTTGTATACTTTGTCAAAAAATATTTTTCTTCTTAGGGTAAGAGGGAGAGTGAGAGAAATCATACAAACATATTGAATGAAATGAAGATTAAATATAACATATACTAAGAAGGAAAACACGTGCTATAAATATTTGGTGTATGTTAGGTAAAAAATTACATACACTTTTGACTTAACTACCTGTATACCATCTCTATAAAAAACATGCCTTAGTAATATACATTCTATAATGATGAAATAAAATTTTACATAATATAATATAATATTATTTTCAATACAATTACATATGAAAAATCCAATACTACATAGAAAAACATAAAAAAATGAATCATAAAAATATAATTCATTAATGAAAACATCCATTAAATTATCTACGTAATATGGAAAAAATACTAACCATGCATCCCTAAAAAGTACCTAAAGAATTTCGTAGGCCAAATGGAATCCCACTATTTGAATCTGTGCTAAAGCGACAAGTGAAGATCATATTTTCTAGATCCCTATTAGTGATATTGATCTAGAGTTATCCAAAATACCCATCAATTAAATAGTAGTGGGAAACACTTTTAGGGCTCTCTAGAATCTATTCATTGAAAAAAATGGGAAATGGTCCTTCATAGGGAGTAGGTTTAGTTAGTGGTGGTCTATATAGACAGACCGTGTATTCTACATATGGGTAGGAACCAATTCATTTTATTTAATTTTATTTATAGTAAGACCAATTTTCATGGGAATAACCTATATTGAAAAGACCCATTTCCTTTCAAAGATGGATTTTTATAATTCAATTAGATAATAATTTTGTAAATTATTTTTTTATCAAAATTTAAAAGGTTTTGGTTTTGTCGATAGTGTGCCATATTCACTGGGTTAACATCATAATTTAACAACATATGGTGCATGAAATTTTTTTTCTAATATAAGTAATTCTATTATGATTTCATACTAATGCGTTTTTATAATATGTCAAAAGTTCAGGATGTTTCAAATCATTCTATGTAGTGAGTTGACTAGAAATTATTAATGATATATTTTTTCCATTATCATGATATTAATATTTCAAAATATGAAGAAATGGATTAACTTCCAATTCAATCCTATATTGGTTTTATGGGAGAGAATGCTAACGTGATTGGTCACCAAACTTTTCAGAATAGTCAATTCTAACATACAAATATATGGAGTATGCTATTACAATATTAACACAATAATCGATTGTTATGGGAACCTCATTGATCAAGAAATAATCAATTATTGAATATGAATAACATCTTCATATTCCAATATTATATAAAATTATTTATTAATTACCTATCAAGTAATCCAATGAAGAAATCTCAAAAATGGGATCATGGGAAATAAAATAAATTTTTTAGATGAACGGAGTACATAAAATGAATTAACTAAAAGAGATGAATTATATTACAAGGGGAAAATTATGGATTAAAAGATTATGATGTAGAAAATGTCACCACTGAACTCTATAGATAAAGAAACATAGTGGATAATAATTATTCCAATTTATTTTTTTAATAATGTATTCCAAAATATAATTAGGTACTTTCCATTCATCCAATAATATACCATTTTAATAACAATATAATTATCATAAAAAATTAAAATTTTTACACTAATAAGAACATTATCCAGAATGCCACTGAGGTGTGTATTAATCCAGTTTTCTAGTTGAACAATAATTTTTGTTGTATTAAATTTAATAATTTATAATTAAAAGAAAACGGAGTGAAAAATCACATTTATATAATAACCAAAATCATACAAATCATCCGAAAAGAAATATTCCCCAATGTTGCATGGAATCGAGAATGTTCCATGTTTATTGAATTTAGTGGTATGTGATGGATATATTAATGTTAATAATTCCACCACAAGATCATAGTGATATCACATGAAAGTTTCCTTCACTGTGTAAATATCTCATGCAGAATCTCGGTGTATCATTGAATTTACTTCACAACATCAACCAATAAGATGAAATCCTACAAATTTAAAATAGTTTACAAAATATCTGTTTCATGTTTGGAGTTTTTTATTATTATGGTTGGATAGAACATTGGTGATATGGTTTAGATTTGTAGTGCATCAAATGAAACACTTTTTTGAGTGTAAGGGTTTCTCAAAGAATAAGTTTTTTCATAATCTGGACCATTTTCAGTGGTTAGTATGGGGGTTTCCTCTGAAGGGGGTAACCATAATAGAGAGAAAATTTGAATTTTTTTGTTGTCTTCTACTCAAATGGATTATGGAACTACTATATCACTTATCTTAATGACTAAAGGGTGGTTGATAGGGTAGTTTACCCGAAACCTGAATTTTAATTCCCCCCCCCCACCATGTTTGAGAGTAGTCCTAATTGGGGTTTTAATACTTGTTGGCTTTTTTGGAGGTTTTTGGTAATTAGAGATTTTTTAAATTCAGTTTATTCATAATTTCATCTAGTCCATGTTAGATTTTTGGAGAGGGTTTCCATAATGGATTTTATTGTGGTTAAGGATTTCTCGGTGGTGGTGGTGGATGACTACTCTGTCCTAGTTGGTTCTATAGTTTAAAATGTTGGTTTCAATATGCCTTCTCCATATGAATGTTTTAATTTCATTCTAAGGTTATATGGATAATATGGTTATTTCTTAATGGGTTTGTCAAAGGGTTGACCAAGAATGATTGTATCACATCTCCCAAAAGTCTTTCATACTTGAAGGAATTTGATAGAATAGTTTATTTGAATAGAAAATATATCATAATGGATGAGAGGAGGAGGTTCCTAATTCCCTTAGGATATATCATGTTGTTAGAGTAAAGTACCTACATCTTCAAAATTTGTGTCCAAATTCTTCTCGAATTTAGAAATTTTCATGTCATGGATACCTTGAATGGGTACACTAGACCTTTAACTGAATTGTTGATTGTTTTGAACAATGTTTTCAATGAGTGTCCTTATATCAATTAAGATTTTTTAACTAGAACAAAACCTACAATAACATTAATCATGTTACGATCAACTGTAATTAAACCTTCATAAAAATAAAATATTAAAATATGATAACAAATTTTGTTGTGTAGGAAACATGAAAAAAGGAATCTAAATATATCCTAGTATTCATGATTTGTTTCCCCAGGTGGTTTCCTTATTCCACATATTAATTTATTTATAATTATATTTTGAGTGGCTGACAAGTATTTTTCATAAAAAAGGAATTCATGTCCATCCATCCTATAATAGTGGAGTAAAAACAATACAAAAAATCATTTGACGTTTATTTTTAGGAAAAATTGAATTCCCTATTGTTTAATAGTAATTTATCCAAATAATAATGTTTTAATATAGAACAGACGATGTGAAATGTTTTTATATTCTTATGTAGGCCTTCCTTATGCAGTCAATGGAATCATATTAATAATTGAATTAAACCAGATTTTAATTGAAAATTAGGTTCTTGAAATTGTATTTGAATGTATGCATGATGATTATCTACATATAGGGAGGTTATTTAATTTAATTCTTAGTTATTTTTTTCCCTATCATGAAATTTTGTTTCATTCATGACGTTTCTAGATGAAAAAGAAGAAGGATAATGAATAATTTTGATGTTTTGTGCATCCTCTGTCAAGGGATCCCTCAATGCTTCACGGTGTTGATGAAGCATGATCCCCTCAGGGTCGTTTTTGTAAATAAATTAGATACATGGACGTATATCACATTATTCAAGAGTCATAAATAACTATTATTTTAGAAATTAATCTTAAAAAATTAAAATAATCACAAAATATTTACAAAATTCGTAAATGATTTCATAAAAAATAACTAAAAACAAAAGTGATCCCTAGAAATGGTGCCAAAATTTGATCACATTGTCATGAAACAAAAAAATTATTATTATTTAAAGTTTATTAATAGAATAGGTCATACCCTAGGTCATCTATTAATAATAATTAGAGAATAAATGTATGTATTTTTAATAAAAAGAATAAATACCACTTTTTGAATTTTTTTTTACCAATTTAATGACTTAATTTAGAGAAATAAATTGTTGAAAACAAGTGTATTTTGAATAATATGAGAACAGGGTTTATTTTGTGTTCACTTGAAACATTTAAAATTCATGGGTCTTA
The DNA here is from genome assembly GCA_963277665.1 of Viscum album. NCBI lineage: Eukaryota > Viridiplantae > Streptophyta > Magnoliopsida > Santalales > Viscaceae > Viscum > Viscum album. The sequence goes on along the minus strand of OY728146.1, from coordinate 1,057,000,210 downwards.
TAGACTATTTATGGTCTGAAAAAAGTCTTTTCTTGAAATTACTCAGAATCTCGATTATATTCCAATAATTTATATTAAAGCATGTTGAACCAAACTTTTACATATAAATAATATAGAAAATGTATAGTTCTTATTCATGGTATAATAACATCCAAATGAAATTTAAATATCAAATAATTGGTTATGAAAAGGATTCTAGTTTTGTCCAATCTAAATGACCCAAATCATGATCATAAAACATTACACTGATCGAATAAATGTAATGATAATTCCATTAACCATGATCAAAAACACATTCAAACATGAACTAATATAATATAATTATGAATGAAATGATTTAAAATCCAAAATAAATCATTCCAATTGTAATACATGATTTGGAACTCCATTTATAATATGTATAGATCCCACTCAATGAATTCCCCCTCATTAGCCTTCCAGAGAGTAGATGAGGTATCTCAAGAAGATCACCTTAACCATTTAAGTTATCTCTTTGAGGATATGGAGATCTAAAATATTCAAGTGGTTTAATGGAAATATATATAACTCCACATTTCTTTAACTTTACCCCCTTCATCTAACTTTCAAATGTTGTTCCCATTATAATCTTTTATTCCCGAGATGAGAGGTAGTTTTGGGCACCAAGATTTTAAAATACAAATAGGAACATGTTTTTTTGGTGACTAGATAGTATTATATAAATTTTTAAAAACTAAATGGTTGAATTACAAACTAGTTGTTTCTCTATTAATAAAGGACATCATTAAAAAAACCAACATATCAACTAAAAAATACACCAACATTTTGACTTCATGCTGATTCGGTTCCTTGGATAGATAGGCTCAGTTGGGGTACTAGATGGACACATTGGCCTTGGGTGTCTAGAGATGCATTTTATACCCTTCATTTTTAGCACATATAAAAAATTTCATCATGTTTGGATGCACATATTTTAGATAAAGAAATATAGTGGAAACCTGTTAATGGAAATCTATGCGGTTTGGCCCATTTTTCCTCAACATCATTCTTGATCCTCCAAATCACCTCTACATTCAATGATAATAATAAAACAATTGAAAATTACCATTTAAAAATTGGTAAATTTTAATTAATTAAATGTATTATTAAATGATATTTTTTAATAAATTTTTCATTTACAGTACAACGTTATTTTAACATGTGGTGTATGGCTGAAATAAAATTGTGAATCATGGTGCGATCAATTACTATTATAATACCACCATATTTTATGTGGGAATAATAATGTAAGATTTATTTTCTTGGAATCATTATTTTAGTAGAATGGATCAATGTAACCATACAAGATTTTCTAAAATACTACTGCGAGCAACTGGATATCCAATTGTGAAGGTAGTTTCCTATACATTCTCCTCCTATCGGTTATTATATTTTCATGATTACCCTGATGATGAAGGATGAAATCTATCAATTTATTTTTATCCTAGATAAATTATTTTATACTACTTTGATCCAAGAATCACTTATATATATCATAATAAAAAATTTATAGTAGAACATTAGTAATTGATAAATACATTTGTGGTCATTTAAAAAATATGGATACGAGATCGACGCATAAAAATCACCCATTTTAATTATAAAAAAATCTTGAAAAAATAATTAAATATAAATTCAATAAATATAAGATACTAAATGAAATTATTAAAATAATAAATAAAGGTCAAATAAAATATTTTTAGATAAAATACAATAATATAATGACTAAAATAAAAATTTACATTAAATACAATTCGAATGAAATTAAAATTTATAATTAAATAAACTATAATAAGGAGCACTAAATTAATAATTTAGTTGGTTATTATAGATTCCAATAATTAATGAATTAATTTATTAAATTAGAATAATTAATAACTTATACATAACTAAAATAAAATTCACAATAAAATTTAACGAATAATATTTCTGTAAATTTAATAGTATAAGGATAACTATACAAATAAAAGGATATTTTTTTTAAACTAATTTAATAAATATAAGAAAACAAATTACATTAATATTCAAATAAACAAAAACTATTAAATAATTTAATATTTAGAAACTCTTTTGAATCATTTAATGAGATAAATATAAATGTACCATAAGAGAGAAGATAGTATTTTTACCCCCCATTGTGATGGTCAAACAGTTAAAAAAGTAAATGTGGGTAGTCACAAATAATATAATCAATAGAGAAAGAGGAAAAAATCAGTAATGATAAAGAATAATAATTAAAACCATGACTAATTTTCTATCCTATATAAAAAAATTTATTTAAAATCACGCACATATGTTCCATATAAAAAAATAACAATTTTAAAATTGATATGATAAAAAACAAGATATAATATCAATATATTCATCAAGATAACTGAAAGTGTTCTTATGGACTTGTGATAGCATGTTATTAATATTGGTAAAGTTAATGAGTTTAATAAAAAAAATTAGTCCATGTGTTTATGATGGTCTTTTTTTGTAGAGACCCAAAGCATGACGTACATAGGAATTACATTTCATTTGCAGAATATCTAATACATAACAAAAACAGACACCAAAGAACCGTAAAGGTTTAGTGTCTTTGGAATATTGGAATGTAATCTTATAGTCTTGGTGAACGATCTTCAACATCTCCCATAATGATAATCATTTTTTTCATACCTAAAACCATTCTTTATATCACGGGGAAAAGAAAACATATAAAGGGTGAGATCAAATGTTCAGTAAGGGTAAGCATGGAGAAAAGAAAACAAACCATAAACATTTGAACGTCAAAACATGAAAATAATATTTAAAAATTAAAATCTTCATCAATGACATGAAACATGGATGTACGTAGGGAATAGATCATAATGGATCATCAATCATGATAAAATATCATGGGAATAAAACATGTAATTGTGGAAAACCATTAAGCACATGCCATGATTTCCAGAGTAGCCAAGGCTTTGCAGCCAGGACCATCTTAGTGGACAAAGTCCCTTTCTGAATCGAGTTCACTCCTCGTTCTAGTCCTATAACACTGAACCAGATTAACTTACCATTCCTGCCATGTCTATCTCATGAGATATAAATCATTACCCAATGCATTATAGGGATATATAGGTCCTGCCCATCTAATAATGAAATCATTCTTACGTGTTCCACAACATGAACATAAATCATTCATAATTACCCAAAGAATAAAATGGGTTTCATAAACATCATCCCATAATAACATAATACATATAAAAAAATGGATATCATTTCATCTTAAGAAATGTGAACCCATTTAAATCATAGAGACATTATACTTGAAACATACACATATGAAATAATACCATATGAAAAAAATGGTTTTGATAAAACACTTGAAATTTTTTATTGAGGATAATATCCTTTATTCTTCAAAATCCATTTCTTTTTACAAAATGCCATGAAATTTTAAAAGAAAATTATTTTGTTGAAAATATTCATTATATTCTTTATTGTATGATTAATGAAAATAAGGTGTTATGAAACCGTAAAAATCATTTCATGCCGAATAAGTTAAAAAACATTCTCCTCATACTTTTACGGAAAAGTCAAAAACTACCACATATTGTAAACAAAAGAAATATTACATCCATAACACAAAGTAAAATTCAGATAAGGGTAAACATGACTCTACACATATATGGAAGAATATTAAACACTTTATGAAAAAAAATTATGGACATGGATGAAAAATATAACCCCAGTAAATCCTTACGTATAAGCAATCTCGGATAAAAATGAGATTGAAAAATTTTCCCTTACCTTAAATCTAATATGCTTTGTACATATCCAAACATCTTGTATAATGATTTAAATAATGTCAAGGACTTATTATGGAATCATATTTATTGTTATGATATCATATATGGTTCACATATGACTTTATATTACCCGTTCTTTTGTAAATTCCATGTTAAAGAAGCGTTTTGCGTAAAATCGTTTTATTTATTATACATGTTTGGACTTGTTTTTCCTGATATTATTATTACTTATATCATTATGTACTTACTTAAATAATGTAAATCAGGAATCATATATCCTTTATATTCCATATATATATACATAATAGATAGATAAATGATATGAAATACATAGTTCATGGAGACGGGAGGCCGTACGTACGCATGAACGTTGTTCTCCTTTGCTTATTGACTTGAATGGAAGTAAGTAGATGACATATATATATATATGTATGTATACATAAATCCAGTAGCTTCATTATGTCATATATTTCATTATTATTCATTATTCATACTTTATAACCATTTTTGAATGGTTATCATGGAGAATTAATCTCATCGCGTCGTGGAGATGGTAATCTGTACATACGCACGAGCGATGATATCATTCCGATAATTATTGAATGGAATTGTAGTGGATGATATAATATTTCAGAATTATTTTGATTCTATAATAAAAATATGTAGTTATTATTTAAACCACAATACCCATCCAAGTATGGTGGTGGTGGAAAAACGGATTACACCACAACATGGAGATGATATTATGTACGTACGCACGTGCGGTGATTTCATTTTCCATTGGATGGATAGAAGGTGAAACAGGATTGTTTAATGTTTATAATAACATATAAGTATATTATTGATACTTATGTTATTACTTTAAAATTAAAAAACTAAATAATATGAAGTTTAAGAAGAAATAAACATGAATGAATCGGTAGAAGAGATTAGCACTTCTTCGACGCGACTCCTCATATCCTCCTCTAAGGGCACTAACATCGGTCTTTAAGGAATAAAAGAACCTCTAGTAGGTTTCTATGGAAGTGGAGAAGTGAAATGTGCAGAATTTTGCCGAGCGTGAAGGCTCAAATGTGCATAAAGAAGATAGGGAAGGAGGTTCCCATATATAAGAGAGGAGAGGGGCACTTTTGGAAACCATAAAAATATTAATTATTAATAAAATAAAACCCCACATAAAAACCTCCAAAAATGAAAAAATTAGAATATAAAATGACATAGGGCTGTATTCTCATCAAACAATAAAATTTAGTCATGTTTTATGTTTATTTTAAACCTTATCAACTTTATTTATCATTATTCAATCAATTTGATTTTATTTGTGGTAATAAAATTCTAAACATTAAATAGTTATAAATACATAATTAAATGTTGTATATTTTCCATAATTTGATACTATATAACCGTTTAGGCCATATATCTTTCTATTTGTAGTTATTAAATATTTTTGTGATTTTAAAATAGTTTAATAATATGTTATTTTTATAAAATATCAATAGTGTCAAATTTGACACTATTAATTATTTGAATTTAAATAAAAACCACACAAAAGATATGTTCGAACCAAAATATATAATAGATCCCTATCATGTCATATTCATCAAAAAAATTCATGGGGGACATTAATTTTTTCATATATTATTTATTTTAATATTTTTAAAACCATTTATTTGGTATATTTGTTAATAAAATAATTGTACAACATTATTTATAAATATTTTATACACATATTTGTTTCATAAAAATTTAAAATAAAATCCTATGATTAAAATAAATATAATACCATTCATAATAATATTTTTACTCGAATTTATCAACTTAAAATCACAACATTTCAATTGTTATATTCATTAAATTATGAAGGTGACATCTTTGACATCACTTAAAATAAAATAATGTAAATGTCCTAATCGGTTTTATAAGGCTCTAAATGGTCCCAAAATCCAACGTTGGATGCTTAGGGTATAGATATAATCGAAAAATAATGTTTAGTCAAGTTTATGGTCCTTTTGATAGGTATTGTTATTTTAATAAAAACTATATTATTTACTTTCACTAAATAAATAATTTCTTCATCATTCATATAGATGTTATTAATGTAATAAAATATTTCTTAAAAAATTGAAATAAATTACCATGGTAAATAAAAAAATTTATCATTCAAATGAGTATTTATAATCCAATTTATATTCTGTCTAACCTTATATTAAAAATAATATAATTATTAAAGTTTGAGTGAGACATATCACTTTCCTTTAAATAAAATAAATAAAAGGTAATAATGAAATAAAAGTGGGTTAAATTAGATTCCATATCAACCCAAGTATGATTTAGGGTAAAATATAATCATCAAATTATATTAGGAAGAGTGTTAGGATAATTTTATAATATTATATTTATCCTTAATTACCTGATTTACCTTCTAACTATGGTAAATAATATTTAAAGTAGATACTATTTATAACGACTAAAAATAAAAAGTATCTTATTAATATAATTTTGATCTACTGATTCCAAATACGGAATCCATTTTTCCAAAATCAAATCACAGAAGTGGCGGAAATTAATTTAAAATTAATCTCGTTGTTAAGATAACGAGTTTTAAAAGTTAAAACATTGCAAAAGATTGGAATGATTTAAATATGAATTCAATGTAAAATCATTGATAATGACATACATTATATTAAATGGTGAAAATATATTCTATTTATACTTTAAACAATTAAATGTAATAATTTAACCATATAAATTATTACAATGAAAATAGTTGTTTTTAATTAAAATATAGTGTGTTTTTACTATTCAGTAAAATATGAAAGTTGTGAGAATAATATGATAAATTCTTCCAAATTAAATTTTTATATCCTGATTCCAAAGAAGAATTTTATTCTGTCAAATTTATCTTATAAACTTGTCAAAAACTAGATTTAATGTGGGTGCGCAATCAAAAGGCTGCAAAACTGTATTCTTTTAAAAAAAATACTAATTTGACCCGAAAAATTTATTTTGATCTCATACAATGTTCTAGAAAATGTGTAAGATGAATAATAATGTTATAAAATTTAAAATTTAGTTAATACTATTCATAATGGCTAGTCCATATTAATATTAAAACAATATATAATTGTTTAGTGAAAACTGGTATTGCGTACTACACACGCTATCGAGGAAGGTCGTGATTGGCTATAACACAAGCGAAGTCAATGTTGTGTGTAGTGAAAGCTCCCTTTGTTGTTTCTTATTATATAATCAAAACTTATTTCATTTATACATTAAACAAAATCTAAACTTAATGTTGCATAGAATAATTTCTGCAAAACAAACTTGAAATTGTGTGTAACATGAGCCAAGAATAGTGTTGCGTATACTGCAAGCCAATACTATGTTGCAAATAGCATAAGCTAACTTTGGTGTAACATAAAACACAAGACATCAATGAAATAAAAAAAATTCTCATAAAATCTCGGTTTGTTACATTCTACCCCCTTAAAAGGAATTTCACCCTCAAAATTTTTCACGGTTGTAAATGGTTTACTACTTGAATGTTTCTTTCATAAAATCCACAACGTAAAAATGAATACTAATACTTATTTATAAAAAGTGAACTATGAAACATAACAGTTAACTAAACTTACTCATCACTAGGTTTCCACATAGAAGAACATAAGTGGAAATATGGATATGGAAGAAAAATCTAACCATCATGTTCTGATGGATAATGGTAAAGGAAATGGCTATGAAAAATCCAAAAATCACAAATCCAAAATTTTGTGATGATTTAAGGTACCATATGATTAATCGGATATAAGGACACTAGGAAAACGTTTTTAGTACTCAAGATCATTTCCCTAATGTTGAAAATTTGTTTAATACTTACTTTATATTGGTACAATATCATCGTTGTTCGTGCCTTGACTAATTTTCACTTCATCTCTTAAAGAAATGATGTTGAATTTTTCATTCATGAAGTGTTAGCAGTTCATGCGATAGAATTATAGGTCATTCCATCTGTTTATGTCGCAGTAATTTTAGCACAATTTATTAAATATACATAAGTCCATCAATGCTGATATTACTCATATATGATTCCAAAAATGGACTTATACTTCATCTATCATACCTCTTAATAAAATAAAACTAGTTTCTACTAACCCAGGACATCATGTAGGTCAGTGGTAGGCGATAAAGTCATGTTGCAGTTCAGTTGTGGGTTCGATTCCCACATCATCGTCCGACGCGACTAGTTGTCGCCCATTCGGTAGGTTGTCTCATTTCTTAAACTACACTATAATAACATTCTATTAAAAATATAAATTAAAATTTCTAGCCTTACACATTACTAACTTATGGTCAACAAAATCCATTCCAATCTTTAGGGTTATCCAAAACACTTCTATACAACATCATAATATAAAGAGAACTATTACTAAAAATGTCATATAATAAGCACATGAATACCATCATTTATCACTGATATATCACAAGATATATCTTGTGGATCGCATTCCATACTAGTGAATACCTTAATCTTATATTCCCTTAAAAATGAATACCCATTGAACCTTAGTGTAAACACGAATGATTTCAAAAGTTAACTCTTTCCACATACCAAAATCCAAAAATTCATTATACTCAAACCATTATATAACTTTTTCCTAATATCAGTAATGAGCTCATGAATACTGTCAAACATTTCATTTTCTCCTTATCCCTTCATTATGAGCATATAATCTTCTTTCCAAAAATATCTCAATCACTTTCCACTGTTACCGGTTCCATAAAATTATTGAAAACCACAATAAACAATTACAAAAATATTCTAATATTCCACAACACTATATACAACATTATTTTGGAATCCCATAACATAAACACTTAATAATTCCACCTCATCGTTGTCATATTCAATATCTTCAGTAGTGATCACATGTGACTTCCCTTTGTCCATTTCTATAAGTGGTTGCTCATTTCAATCGTCATTAACCCTTGTATTAGGTCATTGATTAACAAAATACCCTATTTCCTTGCACTTGAAGCATTGAAGTGTTGGTGGAGTGTTCTCTATAGTATTTTCCTTATTCACATCATTAGATACCTTTTCTCATTACGTAGATACTCAACTGCTCGATGACCTTCTTTTCCAAACTTAAAACATCTTCTAGTACGTTTTAGGAAAACTCCACCATTCTTCTTTCCACACTTTGAGCATAAAGAAACATTCATATTTGTCACCATTATTCTTAGATTTATCCTTGAAATCCATCTTTTGTTTCTTGTCAAAACGATGAGATTGATATCTAACACCAACTTCCATTTATACCTTAATATCACAACACACAATTTCTTCATAGCTAAGAAAGTATCTTATAGCTAATTCCCTTTGAAGACTTGGTTTTAAGCAACTGAAAAATCGATCATATTTACTTTAAGCTAGGATGCTAAAGCTAGATGCATACCTTGCAAGACTTGTAAAATTCCCATTGTATATACCAACAAATTCATCATCCTTCTGCTTATGCTCAAGGAACTCATTTTCCATCTTTGTTCAAAGAATACGAGGGAAATACTTATTGAAAAATAAGTTCTTTAAATCATCCCATTCCATGGAGTCAATTTCACCTTGGGGCTTTGTATTCTTAATTAGAGTCCACCACTGGTCTGCTTCACCATCTAACAGGTAAACAGCCAGAATGGATTTTTCATGTTCTAAGCATCAAATTATGGAAAATATCTTTTCAATGGTACTAACCCATTTTTCAGCAACAAGTATGTCAGAAGACCCACTGAAAGAAGGTGTATGTTGCCTTGTGAAGGACTCAATAGAATATTGTTCCCTTAATTACTCATTCAGAAGTCTAGAATGATTCATATCTTGTGTAAGTATAACAATAATATTTTTCATGCCATCTCCCATAACATTGGTTTTTTCACGAGGAAAATCATTTCATTTCCCATTACATTGATCAACATGGTTCTTTTGTGTTACAGCCATTGTCTAAAACCCAAAAATAATTGTGTTAAAGGTAAAAATAATTATAGGAAAACAACATAATAATGGGGGAGTACCTTTAATATATAACATCATAGGTTTAATTATAATATCGTTACATTAATTCTTGGACTATGACCTATACTTATACTTATCCGTAGAGACATCCCTCGACATACCTTAGAAATATTTCTTGGGATCTCACTAATGTTTTCACATACTAGTTTCCAAAGGTTAACTAAACCTTTCCATTGATAAAAACTATAGAGACCCAAATCTCTACGTACATAGGCTTTACATTACTTTTGCAGAATATCTAATACATAACAAAAATATACACCAAAGGATTGTAATAGTTTAGTGTATTTGGAAAATCGGAATATAATCTTCTAATCTTGGTGAAAGATCTTCAATATCTCCCATAGAGATCATTATTTTTATTCATTCCTAAACATTTTATTTTTATCCTGGGGAAATGAAAACATATAAAGGGAGAGCTCAAATTATAAGTAAGGGTAAGACTGGAGAAAATAAAATAAACCATATACATTTGAACATCAAAACCTGAACATAATATTTAAGCATCAAAACCTTGAGCAATGACATGAAACATGGTAGTACGTAGGGAACATATCATAATGGATCAACAATCATGATAAACTAGCATGTGAATAAAACATGTAATTGTGGAAAACCATTAAGAAAATGATACGATTTCGATAGTAGCCAAGGCATTTCTTCCAAGACCATCTTAGTGGAAAACATCCCTTTCTGAATCGAGTTTAATCCTCATTCTAGTCCTGTAACACTGAACCGGATTAACTTACTATTCTTGACATGCCTATCTCATGAGATATAAATCTTTAACCAATGAATTGGTGGGATATATAGGTCCCACCAATCTCATAATGAAATTATTCTTACTTGTTCCACAACATGAACATAAATCATTCATCATTACCCAAAGAATAAAATGGGTTTCAAAAACATCATCCCATCATAACATAATCCATAAAAAAATTCGATATCATTTCATCATAAGAAAAGTGAAACCATGTAAATCATAAGGACATTATAATTGAAACAGACATATATAAAATAATTCCATCTTATATGGAAAAATGTGTTTTGAAAAAACACTTGATATTTATTCTTGAAAAAAATATCCTTTCTTCTTCAAAATCATTTTCTTTTTACAAAATACCATGATATTTTAAAGGAAAATTATTTTGTTGAAAATAGTCATGAAATTTTGTAGAGTAAGATTCATTAAAATAATGTTATTTGAAACTGTAAAAATCCTTTCATTCCTTATAAGTTAAAAAAACATTCTGAGCATACTTTTAACAGAAAAGTCAAAAAGTACCACGTATGGTAAACAAAAGAAAGATTTCATCCATAACACAAAGTAAAAGTCAATGAAGGGTAAATATGAATTTAAATATACATGTAATAATATTAAACACTTTATGAAAAACATTATGTGGACATGGATGAAAAATATAACCCCAGTAAATACTTATGTATAAGCAATATCAGATAAAAATGAGATTGTAGAATTTTCCCATACCATAGGTCCGATATGCTTCGTACGTATCTGAAACATCTTTATAATAATTTAAATAATGTAATTGACTTATTACAGAATCATAGTTATTGTTATGATATCATATATGGTTCAATTATGACTTTATATTACTCATTCTTTTGTAACATCCATGTTAAAGCTGCGTTTTGGGTGAAATCGTTATATTTATCATACGTGTTTGGACTTGTTTTTCCAGATATTATTATTTCTTATATCATGAATTACATACATCCATAATGTAAATAATGATTAATATATCATATATATTCAGTATATATATATACATATAGATAGATAAATGAAATGAAATACCCCGTTCATGGAGACGGTAGGCCGTACGTACACATGATCGCTGTTTTCCGTTCCTTATTGATTTGAATGGAAGTTAGTAGATAAAATATATATATATACGTATACATAAATACAGTAGATTCATTATTTCATATATTTCATTATTATTTATTATATATTCTTCATAATCATTCTTGAATGGTAATCATGGAGAATGAATCTCATCTCGTCGTGGAGACAATAATCCGTACGTACGGACGAGCGATGATATCATTCCCATAATTATTGAATGGAATTAGAGTAGCTGATATAATATTTCAGAATAATTATGATGTTATTATAACCGTATATAGTTATTAATTACACCATTATACCCATCCAATTAAAGAGGTGGTGGAAAACCAGATTACACCGCGGCGTGGAGACGGTATTCCGTACGTACGCACGCCCAGTGATTTCGTTTTCCATAGGATGGATAGAATGTGAAATGGGGTTTTTAATATTTATAATAATATATCATTATATTATTGATACATATGTTATTAATTTATAATTAATCAACTATATAAGAAGAAGTTGAAGATGAATTAAACATGAAAGAATCGGTTTAAGAGATTACCTCTTCTTCGATGCGACTCCTCTTATCCTCCTCTTAGGACAACAAAGATGGTCTTTAAAGATTACCAGGACCTCTAGTAGGTATCTATTGAATTGGATAAGTAAAATGGGTAGTGTTTTTTGATCTTAATGGATAAAATGTGTGTGAATAGTTGAGGGAAGGTGGTGCCCTGATATAGAAGAGGACAGGGGAACTTTTGGAATCCTTAAAAATATTAATTAATAATAAAATGAAACCCCACATAAAAACCTCAAAAAATGACTCAATTATAATATGAGATTAGATAAGGTTTTAAAATCATCAACCAAAAAAATTTAGTCATTTTATGTTTATTTTAAACCTTAGCAACTTGATTTGTCATTATTTAATAAATTAAGTTTTATTTGTGGTAATAAAAATATAAATTTTAAATTGTTATAAATGAAAACATAAATGTTGACAATTTTCCATAATTGGATACTTTACAACCATTTAGACCATATAAATTTTGATTTTTAGTTTCTAAATATTTTTTTGATTTTTAAATAATTTAATAATATGTAAATTTTATAAAATATCAATAGTGACAATTTTGACACTATTCATTATATGAAATTAAATAAAAACCACAAAAAAGATGTGTTCGAAAAAAATATATATAATATATCTCTATAATGTCATATTCATCAAAAAAATCATTGAAAACATTAATTTGTTCATATATTATTTATTATAATATTTTTAAAACTATTTATTTGGTTTATCTCTTAATAAAATAATTACTACAACAGTTGTGTATAATTATTTAATATACTTATATGTGGAAAAAAAATTAAAAATAAAATCCTATGATGAATATAAATATAATAAAATTAATAATAATATTTTTACTCAAATTTATCATCTTAATATCACATCATTTAAATTGTTATATTTATTAAATTATGAAGGTGACATCTTTGACATCATTTAAAATAAAATAAAATAAATGTCCTAATCGGTTATATAAGGTTCCAAATGGTCCAAAAATATACCCTTGGATGATTAGGGTATATATATACTCTACCAATATTGTTTGGTAAAGTTTATATTCCTTTTTATAGGTATTTGTATTTTATTAAAAACTATATTATTGATTTTTCACTAAATAAATAATTTCACCATCATTAATGTATAAGCTATTAAGGAAATAAAATATTTATTAAAAATTAAAAATAAATTACCATTGTAAAGAAAAACATTGTTGCTTTAAAATGAGTATTTATAATAGAATTTATATTCTGTATAACCTTATATTAAAAATAATCCAATTATTAATGTTTGAGTGAGCCATTTCACTTTACTTTAAATAAAATAAATAAAAGGTCTTAATCAAATAAAAGTGGGTTAAATTAGATCCCTTTTCTACCCAAGTATGATTTAAGGTAAAATATAATAATCCAATTATATTATTACAAGTTTTAGGGTAATTTTATAATATTATATTTACCTTTACTTACCCGATTTACATTTAACTATGGAAAATGAAATTTACAGTAGTTACTATTCAAAATGACTAAAAATAAAATTTAGCTTATTGAAATAATTTGTACCTAATGATTCCAAATATGGAATAAATTTTTCCAAATTCAAATCACAGAAGCTGCAGAAATTAATTTAAAATTAATCTCGTTGTTAAGAAAATGAGTTTTAAAAGATAAAACATTGCAAACGATTGAAATGATTTTACCTATGAATTGAATGTAAAATCAATGATAATGACATACATTATATTAAATAGTAACAATATATTCTATTTATACTTTAAAACCATTAATGATTATAATTTATCTATATAAATTTTTTTTATGAAAAAGATGTTTTTAATTAAAATATAGTGTGTTTTTACTATTCATTAAAATATGAAAGTTATCAGAATAATATGAAAAATAGATCCGAAGTAAATTTTTATATCCTGATTCCAAAAAATAATTTTATTTTGTCAAATTTTACGTATAAACCAATCAAAAACTAGATTTAATTTGGGTGCTCCATCAAAAGGCGGAAAAACTGCATTTTTTTTAAAAATACGTATTTTACATGAAAAAATTATTTTTTTCTCATACGATGTTCTCAAAAACATGTTAGGTGAATAATAATGTTATAAAATTTAAAATGTAGTTAATAACATTAATAATGGCTTTTCCATACTAATATTATAACAATATATCATTGTTTAGTGAAACCCGGTATTGCGTACTACACACGCTATTGAGGAAGGTCGTGGTTGCGTGTAACACAAGACAAGTCAAGGTTGCATGTATTGTAAGCTCCCTTTGTTGTCGTGTATAACATAATAAAAACTTATTTCATTTATACAATAAAAAAATCTATACTTATTGTTGCGTAGAATAACTTCTACAAAACGAACTTGAAATTGTGTGTAACACAAGCCAAGAATAGTGTTGCGTATACTGCATGCTAATACGGTGTTGCGTATAGCACAAGATAAATTTTTTGTAGCATACAAAAAAATACATCATTAAAATTAAAAAGAATAATTCTCATAAAATCTCAGGTTGTTACATTTATTCCACTCCATTATTTATAGAAATTGAATATGACAATCTCAGAAAATATTTCTTGTCCTTTGTGAAATCATACCTTTTATGTGGTCATTAAAATTTCCCATTATAATATTTATTTTAATGTTATTTTCCAAATTATGGTTATCAACATGTACCATTGTCTTCCTGATCTTCATTACCTTTATATTTATTTAAATAATATGTTCCCCCTTGGGACTCAGTTGGAATTGAAAGTATAACTACTAATGTCAAATCATTATTGGGGGTAACCTGGTTTTTTTTGTGGTGAGTATCCCTTAAAAACACAATGATAATGATATGTCCACAATTATCCACATGAAATACCATATATAAAATAAAATACTAGGGCACCCATCCTTCAAACAATATGGGGACAGAATGCTGGATGATAAGAGTCAATATTACTGTCACCAAAAATGAAGACACCAAACTAGCAGTCCCATTTCTCTACCATCTAGATTCAACAAAACGACTGCATGGATCCTGAAATTCTACCTCCTTCTTACATAGGTTGAACCAATGTCCCCCTAAAATATTGTATGAGAAGAAGGTCCAAACAATTAAATCGCAATGAAACCCAATAAAAACTCACTTTCCCATCACTTCTAACTGATGCAATCCCATTATGAGTGATGATTCATCAAATGCCGCATACATCGCCTCTATAAACACCAAGCTAAAGTTCCATATAGATGACACAAAATCATTGATCCCATAAAAATGATTCCAATAGATGATTCCATTAGTACATCCCCCCTGATGTCTGAATATTTTAATCTCTTGATACAATATACTAAATCTCTAACGTTCTTCATGCAACACCACTAACCCATTTATATTTTTGAATGAAATTTTTACCATCCATAAGTGCATAAATCAACATTATTCCACATATAATATTTGTATCCTCTTCATATATCAACCATGAATTAAAATAATTCAAAAAATAGAGTTCAAATTTAGTTAAAATGCATGAAAAACATAGATATGAGCATTGAATCTATCGACGAGGAGTAGCAGATCAATCCTATGATGACCATTAAATAATGGCTCACATGGTGGAAGAAACATGGATAGGTTAGAATCAAAATTATCTCAATGAATATATGGGATCATAATCAAACCAAGTCTATGACCCATCATCGAGAAAAAGAAAAATGAAAATGTGACCAAACCTCCATGAAGTGTTAATCGAATGAGACAAAAATCTCTTCGAACTGGAGTCAAATAGAGATGAGAGAGTCAACTGACCCATTCAAGATACAAAATAGTAATCCTAGTTTATTTGGATATAGATTCACCATGGATATTTGGTATACAAGTGGCCAAAATAGTGGGAGATTTAGATATCAGTATAGGTGAAGAGATGAATCCATAAAAGGGGAGCCTAGTTGATTAAGATATCAATCCCTCAAAATACTAAAAAAAATTCCATTTTAATATTTTTAGTATCACTATCACACAAAAATTCTAAATATGTGTACCCATATAATGAACTGATATTCTTAAAATATGAGTATTTATCATCCGATCCTTTATAAAATTAGATAAACTATTTAATGGATTCTAACAGTTCCATCATTGGATTTGACATGAAACGAATAATGATTCCCTCTGAAAATGTATTATTTATAAGAGTTAAATTTACTAATATACACTAATCTACTCACAAATAATGAAATCATAAAAATACCATTATAATTCACAGCATCCTATATTTTCGATGCTCTCTAGATGAACAACATGATGTATACATCTAATGGAGTTGAGATTGGAATTCAACGATAAATTTTAAAATTTTGATTATTTATTGAATATAATACCATAGAAAAAAATTTCTCAATTTCTATGTCACTATCAATTCGAGCTCTTGATATTATCCTAGATTTCTAAATTTATTTCATCATGCATTGTCACAAAATAAATATTCCTTTATCTTTTCAATCATTTTGATTCATAGAAATACTAGAATCATATAACGGATATACTATATTTGGGTGATGAATATCGAAATCCTATTATTCCATTAGATAAAAAAATTGGTCCACTTTTTTATAGATAAATCCTTTCTCCATCATTATTTCATAGTACTTTTTGTTCCATTACCATAATGACCATTTTATGTTATAGAGACTTAGATTCAGTTTATAGATGTTTTAACAATATTCATTTAAAATATATGGTTATCTCAATTAAATTATTTATTTCAAATATACATATAGAAAATAAATCTTTAACATTGACTTCTATCAGTTAAATATTTTAAAAAATTTAATGCTTCGAACAATCCGGAAAATAATATTCTTAACTACTACTGAAAATATCTTAGAGAAGTCCACCCCTATATTTTTCTAAAACATTATTACTATTATACAAGCCTTATAAAATTCCCTATAATCATCCAACTATTTAATTGTAAGATACCATTGATATCAAGTGATTTATTCCCTAGTGAATGTTTTGTTATCACCCTTGTTTCAGTTATATATTGTGAATATAAACCATCCTTCATAGTTAAAATACACATACAAGAAACACTGGAATTGATCACATCTTATGGGATATTTGGTTATTCATTATCTATAATATTCAAGTAATATAAGACTTCTTTTAACCTTTATATCAACTGAATTAATCTGGTTGATCTAGACACATATTACTTTGGATCTTTTATTTTCAATATTAAAACCTCCAAAATTTCAAAATTTGATTCTTTAGTCTGTTAATTATATTGTCTTATGATCCATTGAAAAGATTCTGTTGAAATTAATTCAAGATAATATTTTCCCCATGATCTCTCTAAGACATTCATCCCTCGATAATCCCAATTTATATAAGATTTAACATATTAAGTATATTATACTACCTTAATGTCATTTTCCTCTGTGTTATCGTAATTAAATAATAGCATCTCATTAATTAGAAAATTATAGTTTTTCTCAATCTTATAATTTTAATAATCATAATGATGAAATAATAAGTTTTAATCACATTATTTAATAATGAAACATACATAATGAATGAATCATGTTTTCCTTCAGGATTGGATCCTTTCAATTTCATATATATAATCTAGTAATGTTATCTTTTGTATTAGACAAAAAAGAAGGGATATAGGTTGGATGAGTTATTTTGGGAAGGGAGGAAATATGGGGATGAAGTTAAGATATATTTCATTTACAAAACATGTATTTGGAAGAAATGAATTTTATCAAATACATAACATGTCATGGTATGGATATTACTTTTCACATCACTGAAATAGTTTTTCTCATAAAAGAGACCCTGGTATTTATAATATGTGCAATGAATTGACATTCTGAGTAAATTTATAAATTATTTTTAAAACATTGGTGTCATGGACTCTATTTTTTAGTAGAATACCCATCCCTGATATATTTTATCTCCTATTCAACACCTCCCATAGTGGGAAGCTCCTCTCTTTCCTGACCTAGGCTCTTTAATATCTTTCTTATATGTACTCTTATTTGAGTTCCATCTATCATGTTGGATGGACAATGGTATGGTCTGTATTCATCATTCACCATTCATAATTATTTTTTCCCTAGATGATGTTATTTTAAATATTGATTTATATGACCTATATTTAGGGTGTTGATATATTACTCTTTTCTTATGATCCAGTCCAAAGAAAGGATTGATACGACATCAAGAGAGTGATACATGCAAACATTTCTGGTCTATGACTCATCCCTCAAATTCTATCCATTTTATAATTATTTATTATTGTGCGTACGTGAGTATCGCCAGATGTTTCTTATTAAATTCATATTCTATTCGTATAATTATTTATTCCATGGAAAATGTCCCATTTATCATATGTACATAAATTCATTAGAGGTTATGACCTCACCACCCACCACCATAATTAATGGGTTTCAATTTTTATGATTTTAGTGTATTTTTTATTATCTATGCCACTATTCGCGTGATCATGGACTTAAACATGATAAGGTAGGAAATTAAAATTAAATAAAGAATTTTTAATGGCTAGAATAAGTATCATATAAACATTAAACTTGTAAAATAAGTGTAATAATTAATTAATTATCCTTTTATGTGTGAAATGAAAATCATATTTATCGATAACACGTGATATAGTTAATTATAAAACAATAAATTATGGTTTCATGTCCATATCCCACCATTTAATGCTTATAAAATGTAGAGGAATAAATTTAATAATTAAATCAAAGTAAATAATTGTTTCATTTTAATTCTATACACTATCACATTAATGAAATGTAATGGATTGAACCCACTAGGTTATAAATAGGGATGGGTATTACATGTCCTTACTTTTATAATTAATAATGTATAAGGTGATTATTGAATAATATAAAATTTATCTTTATAGGAGTGGTTAGACATGATCCATCAAATGATTCATTAGTGAATTTCTTTATCACTCATAAGACTCTAATATAATTAATGGAGTTATTTTCTAATATTGATAACCACCTTGAATCACGTTCCTCCCCAACTAGTAGATTCCTATAAAGATTAAATCTGATCCCTTGCCTATTTGGTTATCGTGGATACACTACATGGATTCATCTTGATGTCTTTAGACATGTGGAGCCATAGATTCACCCCATTGGGCACAATCATGCATAACACTCTTTACCTTTGATGGGATCCTTGGACTCATTTAGAATCATTTGTAGTGAAATGACTTGGGGTTTTTCTCTTGGATTACACTTGGATCATTATTATCTAGTCTTAATGAGATAGTTATATTATTTGGTTGACCTGTGATGCAATGGAATCCTTGGATACAACTTAGATCATCTTTTATGAATATTATAATTATCTATTTCAGTTATTCTAACACGGTTAAATGAGTAATATATATTAACAAAAGATAAATGTGTTAATTAAATGATCTCATTTTCATACACATTACTAGATTTTTTTTAATAAATATGAGTTATTATATTGAAATAAATTTACATTTACATATATACCTACACACTACTAAATTTAATTTTAAAAAAAATGAAATTTTATAAACACCATTGGTTGTGGACTACTTTGATTTATCAAAAATATTATATTAGATGCAGTTGGTGCCATGAATTATAATACATATTAATGTGTTGATATGGGGAAGAATCATATATTAGACACATAACAATCATGCCTGTTTTAGGATGTGATCTTTGTAGTAAAAGACCGATCCAGCACTTAAGAGGCTGGATAATTTTTGCATTTATTTTATTCATTTGTATAGAATTTATTTCCAACTTACATGAATACATTTTTTCTAATTTTTAGAAACATGGAATGATAACATATTAATTTTTTATATGATCAATTTTTCATTTTTTATGGATTGTTATCAATTTATTTGATAATAATGTCTGCTTCTGCTGAGTTAATCTTTATTACAATCCATGAACTATTTATCTTCATATTATAATATATTTTGATCCAAACCGATATGAGGGAATAGTCTCTCCAAAAAGACACCGCATTCCCTCTCTTCTATTTGGGATCCTCGATAAAACAATGATTTGTGCTTAAAGCAATGTTGCCCACCAGATTGAGTTACCATTTAGTGTAACTCGAGTCTGGAATTCACAATGGTGTATCAGAGTCCATTTAATTTATATTAATTTCTATTACAATATTTTAATATTAAAGGAATTTTGGAAAATATTGGAACATAGTCAATATGATTTCCTTATAATAGCATACCCATATTCACGGTAAATACCATGTTTCATAGGAATGTGAAATTGTTTTTCAATATTTCATTTATTACAATTCATTCCTTTTTACTGTCGGGTGATGAAAAATTATTGTTGTATTTGATAATGGTTTCTGTATATTTACCATATCCTGGTAAAAAATGATCATTTTTCATGTATCATTATATACACATAAAATTCACATTCCATACATGTTACATTCTATATACGTTTATTTTACCAATTTAATTTTTTATTGTGATTGTTGAGTGATTCACAGATTATATATATATTCATGTGCTGATCAGCTATTCTCAAGGTACGGAAATTAGTTATTCAAAGTGTAATCGTCAATATAAATTGTGTTTTGAAATATAGTTTGTTGTTGGAATCATAAATAGCTACTTTCTACCACTATCATCTTTGTTCTACATGATACATGAGTTGAGATTGGGTAGTGATCGAGTTACTATCAGTTTCAATCTATGTGGTGTATGGTCCCTGGTGAATTTGAATGGGTGATTAACCAAGTAAATATATAGTATTTTAAAATTTACATAACGTGATAGAATTTAAGAAAACAAATTATAATTTAAATGGGTGAAAATTTCTGTTATAAAGTTCATGTGCCGTTATATTGATGGAATGAGAATCCATTTAATCGAACATTGATATATGTTTAAAATAAAATAAAAACATCACATTTAAATCTTGATTTATTAAATTAAATGTTTCAATGAAATAAATTGGAATGTTGTAGTTGGGCCTTCCCTTAATAGAACCCATTTATTTCAAATAAAACACTTAACCATACACTAGCATTCTATGTGGGTCGTTGGTTTAGTATACCTCTAGTAATAGGCCATTATCCTTATGATATATTTCAATCATTGAACGTATCTATTTTAAATCTTGTTTTGAGGTCTCTTATTTGAATTTGTAGAGCAATACCACCATTTTGTCCCCTAGTCTTGTGATAGTAAGGTGTTGATGATCACTCTCTAAAGGAAGTGAGCCCTAATCCAATAGTGATCCCTCCTGCAATTCCACTTAAGGAACCACTTATGATACCCAAACGAGCCTTGCCACTCATATTTGTGATATTATCATACATCAGATGCAGCCCATGTAGGGTGCTATTTTTATTACAAATAATTTACCATGATTTGTTATATTACCTTGGTTTTAGTTGCCTCTAGTTGGTGATGAGATAACGTGAGTGAGATGTTTTGAGGATGGAACATGTATTCCATCAAATTGAAGATGAATTTAATTCACCTTCCTAACAATCTTAAAATCGTTAATCATAATCTTATCACTGATTGGAACATATGATATGATGATTGTACCAAGAAAAAAGGACTAGAGCCAAGGTATAGAAGTAGTTATTTGAGTAGCAGAAGCATTCCCTTCAGAATTCTCATCAGTGTAGTGGAGGCTAGAAAATCCACATTAAATTCTTGGTAAATTCAATAAATGTGGATGGTAAGGGGATCATAATCATTAGTGAGATAGAGACCCTCTTGAGTTTTAATATAGTGGTCATATGGGGCATCTTTAGAGATACTTTTCGACCATTCCACATCCTTTTATTGGAAGAGGATATGCACCGGCTCCACCTTATGGGGAAGGATTTGTTGTGTTACATCTGGTAGAGAGTTAGTGTATCACTGACATAGTTTTTCGTGATTGTGTTCATGTCCATGGTATTTAGACTTATGATTTTCAATGATAGTAGATAAGACCTATTCAGGTTAGAAAAACTATATCACAAGTAATTGCATCGCTTAGTTTCATGATTTACAGTTGACACCTAAGGATCAGAGTTCGTAGCCATGTATAGTATGAGGTACTATTGTATTAGCATATAATATTATACCTTCATTATTCAATATAGGTGGTTTTCACTACATTATATTTGAATCAATCTTGGAATGTCTGGGGCTGAAAATTTAGTACTACAGTGGTGGGATGAGAATAGACAAATCAATGGCCAAGGGTATACATTGAATGTACCGTACCATTCATGTATATATTTATACCATATTATGGGACATATTTATCCGTGATATGATTGGATTCGATCTCTTTCTCAGGAGGGATTGGTTGGTTTTATATCATGTTTATTTGGATTTATATCATTGCAGGGTATCATTTATGTCATCAGATTGTGGAAGTTATCTTCACAAGGGTGAGTGGAATGTCTAGTATTGTAGCGTTCGAACAAAATAACAAGGGATTGGTGGAGTTCATTCATAGAATGCGAGTGTATTCACGTAGGATCAAGTAATACAACTGACATACTTTACTATCGTAGATGATACTTTAAGGGATGTATTTTCTGATGATTTATCTAGAATTCCACCGGAGGGATATACAGAGCATACAATTGAGCTTGTTCGAGTATTATATCTAGTATCCATTACTCTATAAATTAATGAAAATATTTATCACTTGGATAACAACAAATACTTGGAAGACTTGAAGTCTAAAGGATTTATCCAAACCAACACTTCTTCTTTGGTATCACCTGAGATTTTCACCCAGAAGCAGGATGAGAAACTCAGCCTATGTGTAGATTATTTATGGTTGAACTAGCCTATGGTTAAGAAAAAATATTTATTTCCTATATTAGTTGATCTATTTTACTATCACCAAGGGGATAGGGTATTTTCAAGGACTGGCCAATGATCATGATATCATTTGGTGTGAATGAGGCCTTTAGATATATCATGTACAACATGAATAATTTGGTACTATTTATATATTTATATATTTATCTAATTTATTCTTACAAAAACACTGACCATTTTTATGGCCTTGAAAAATAAGGTTATCCACCATAATATGTATTATGTAGTTGTGGTTTTTGAGGAATACAAATTGGTTTCTTCTAATAAATTTAGAGGCTATTATAATTATATTTAGATCCTTTTAAATACGTCAAGAGAGCATAAGAAATATGAAATGACTAATAAGGGCCCCTTCAAGATAAAATATGTTTAGTTCTTTTGTTATATTCTATAAAAATCATTGGTAACCATTTACCTAGAGAAAGTGAGTGATGTGGTTTCTAGAAAGAATCCCAAGAATGTGTTTAAAATGTGAACTTTATTGGGGATAGAATGATATTATAGGAATTGTATAAAGGACACATAAACCATTATGAACATATTAATGGTATTTCTATGAAGTATGTGATTTTCTCCTGGGATGAAGAACACATGAATGCATTTCATGATTTGAATTAATGTCTTACCTATCCAGTTATTAATATTATTTCAGATCCTAGATGAGTAAAAACATTTGTATGTGATGCATCATGTATCAGAAGGGGTAAAATGATAATGCATGTTTATTGAGTCATTTCACATGTAACATTCTAATTGACACTTGAAAATCATAGCTACCAAGCCCACATCATCGAGCTTGTAGTTTGTTTCTGTGACTTTTGATTTTGGAGAAACTATATAAAGGGTGATCACTTTTAGTCCTTTAAGACAACAGGAAGTTCAAATATATATTTTAACAGTGTATATTTAATCATAAACATGAAATATATTTTGAATACATTAATTACATTGACATTGAGTGTGGCCATATACCTAGAATGAAATATTATTTAGCTGGAGAACTATGAAATAAAACACAGACACATGCCATATAGGATGCTAGTGAAGAATGAAAATTGATGTCCTTAATTTTTAGGATTCATATGGAGATTCATTAAAGTCACAAGTATTAATTTATGATAGCCTTTCAAGTGAAATCTTCCCTTCTAAATATGCTGATGAGTAGGACATATTCAGATTCAGAGGGATTGGAACTCTAGTAGAGTATCTCGGGAGGGGACTTGCCGCCAGATTTGTATGTTCATGGAGATTTCATCCAATATTTACATCGGCGAATATGAGGTCCTACAGATATGAGAGTGGAACTGATGTGAAATTTCTACTCTTCTTAGTGGTACGTTCATCTAGGGATCACAAATATGTATTGAGATTTGTGATACTAGTATTTGTAGTGTCAGATGAAACGTCAGATAAAAGGTTTTCTAACTAGTTTTTCTACCTTTCAGTATGTGAAGGAGGATATCTATCATCCTTATTTCTTTTTGCATATATTACTAGTAGAGAAATGTAAATGTAATGAATTTTCAAAGGATGTTGTAGTCTGCTTACCGAGGTCATCTTTATTTAGAGATGCTAATTTGGTAGTCGTGGGTTGATTAAAGAAAGTATAAAACTTAATTACAATTCAAGCGACTTTTTATTTGGTGAAATTGGAATAATATATGTCCATTAAATTATAATTCTATATAATGTCCCTCGAACTATTATTTTGGATAGGTATTCTCATTTCACATCATGCTTCTTAAATGGGTTGTAAAAGGTTTCTGGTACACTTGTGTTTCTGAGGAAAACCATTCATCCTAAGACAAATGACATGTCAGAATGGACAATACATGTTTAAATGGCCTTTATCTGATCATGCGTCCATGATTTCAGTATTTTATATTAGAAGTGGATCTCTCTCATTGAGATCGACCGTAATAAAAACTTTTGATTGATTATTAATATATATCCTTATGAGGACATTAATTATAGACCATGAAATTCATCACTTTTCTAGTTATACGTCGGATAAGTAGTGCTACAAGGTCCCCATATCATGAAACAGTTTTTAGATAAGGTTATCGTGATCAGGATGTGTATGTCTACTACTTAGTCTTTACATAAATATTATGCAGATCATCGTCATCATCATATGATGTTTTTGGTAGGGGATCATGTTTTTTTACTGGTATCACCCTGAAAAGGGAAGAGAAATATACAATGGAATGGGAAGATGTGGACTTGTTATGCCATGAAATTTTAATATCATTTATAGAGTAAATATAGTCTCTTATTGTTTTCTATTACCTTAGAGGTACCATTCCATGCCTGACATCTTTATCATTTTCTATCATCAATATTATCACACTGGTTAGTCTAATTTATTTGAACCTTAGTATGATGAGCTAGATTATGTTTCTTTTGTTGATGATAATATGCATTATTTATCGAAGAAGAATGTTTCATTGAGGGTGGTTTGTCCCTTTAGAATAATTTCTATGGAATCAAAACTATATAAAGGATGAAAAAATGGAGAAGGATGCCAACAAACATGACCACTATCTATATTTGTTCTTATATTATATTTTTACATGCTCGGAATATAACCCGTGGATGAGTTCCTTTAAGGTGTTAAAATGGTAAGAACCTGGTTGATTCCTTCAGGTATGGATCCTTTTAATTTATTCATCGATATCTTGTAATGTTCAGTTATTCCTTATATCCTAAAACTAGGATAAATGCATGTTATGTTTTTTGGTAATTAATGACGAATTGGGTTGAAGGCAGTTAGCTTCCCATGTACACGACCTGTATTTTTAATAAATGACATATATCAAATACATGACATGAAATGGTTTGACTGGTACATTTCATGTTGTGTAAATAGTTTTTATTGGAATGTAGACCGTGATCTTCACATAATTTGTAAATCATTTACATGTTGTATAGATGTCTTACTTCTATAGAATTTCCCCTCCCTCATTTCTTCTCTCTCCCACATAGTTCCACCATATGATGGAACCTCCTCTTAAACCTAATATTTGTTATTAGATTTCATATTGAACTGGTCTCTGATTTAATGTCCATCTATTATATTAGATATCCAATGGTATGATATTCAATAAAGTCGCACCTTTTTTCATTTAACTAACTCTATAATGTTATTTTGATGCATGAGTCTATGCCCTATTTTTATGACATTGAACAATTCGTCAATTTTATTCTGATATAGACCAAAAAAGGGCCAATATAGATGATATGAGTGATTTTTGATACAATAGGTGGCTTATGACTCATCCCACAATGTATCACTATATTATAATCATTTATAGTTGTACGCACACTAATATTAGTAGGTGATTCTTATTAAATTAATATTAAATTCTTATAATCATTGAAATCATGTTATGTAACCCCTTATATATATGATAATGAAATCATTGGAGGTTACGACCTCAATGGAAAGACCTGAAGTTTGGTGTTTACCTTATTATTCATTTAGTGGTATGTTATGAGTAAATTATCAATCATATAGGTGATCTTGGACTTGAACATGATAAGGAAAGTGTTTCCAATTAATTAATTAATTGTTATTGTATTGAAAAATTATCACATTCACATGATTCTTATATGTTAAGTGTTCTAATTAAATAATTATCCTTTTAATTGTGAAACAATAAGTATATTTATTGATATAATTTTTCTGAGTTAATTATAAAATATTTTCATGTGGTTATATTTCATTATCCTACCCTATCATGCTTATAAATGTTATATAAATGATCCTAATAATTTAATATGGAATAGAATTAATAAATGGTTGTATGTCCATATATGCCTTGTCACATTAGTTAAAGGTAATGGAGTGTAACAACTGGATTACTAAATGGAATTACTGTTAAATGGCATAAATTAAATAATGAATTCTGTATAATGTTCTTATTTAATAAATATATTATAATCTTTATAGGAGTAGAAAGATGTGAGTTATCCTTAGATTCTTATTGAAATTCCTTGAGCACTTAGAGGATGTCATTCTATTTTAGGGACTATGTTTCCTATGGATATGACACCATGAAACGTTGTCGATGTCTACTTGAGGATTCCTGACATGACATCATTGGGTCATTTCATTATCTTCCAGATATTAGGATTCATTGGATACACTCCTTGGATTCAACTTAATATTTTTTTACACAAGGCACCATTGATTTTCCCCATTGGGAACAATACTTCTTTTCTTGAGATACCTTTGATGTAATCATTTTTCTCAGTTAGAATTATTTTCAGTGAAATGCCTTCGATATTTCTCCTTCGATTTAACTAAACCCTTATTATCCATATTACATGAGATAAATCTATAAATGTTCAAACCACTGAGGTCAAGGATTCATTAGCAACACCTTGGATCCCCTTTTGTTATTATTTTTATATTGATATATTTCAGTGATGATAACATATTTCCATGATTAATAAATATAAAAAAACATAAATGAATTAATTAATGATATCATGTTCATTGAAATTACCATCTAGGATGATGCATGAATGCTTTATTATATTATAACCATTTTATCATTTATATTTATACCATCAAATTCCTTGTTTTATATTCAAAGACTTTATTTTTATGGAATCCATTGGAAGTGGCCAAATGCGGTTTACCAAAAACCCTATGTGGGATGCCATTGGAACCAAGTCAGAATTTATGTATATAGGTGTCGATAAATGTGAATTTTCAACTTTTAACACCTGAATTTCTTTCTTTCATTAAGAAGTGATTGTGGTAGACGATGTACATAATAATTATTAGGCTACTGGATAGTTTTTTGGTCTTTTGATTATTTTTTATAGAATGTATCAACGTATTCCAAATATACCTATTTTCCATTTTTTAGAATCATGAAATGACATAAACAAATTTTTAATACTATACTATTTGTACATTTATTTTATTATTTTTTATTGATGTTTATCCTTTTATTATGCTACCAGTTCTCTTATTATTTTATTATAATGCTTCTTATCTTTATATAAATATATATATATAATATCTTTATATGATGTTCTCTACTATGACATAAGGACCAAATATCCTCATAGTCACACCCTGGGCCATCATGGATAGTCAGAATCCTCTGACATAGGGTGAGGTTTTCATGAGGCCATGTGACCCAATAGCATTGAGAACCCTTGAGTGGCACATGATTCAGGATTCCACACAAGATACATAAAATCATGTTTATAGATTTCCATAGAATCTACATGAACATAGTTTAAAATTAAAAAACCAGTTAGTATTTATCATAATCCATCTTTTCAGACCATATAAACTATATAATATTATCCCACATTAATTTTGATGGAGGACTTTTAACATTATACAATACATATTTAACCGCTTCTGTCAAAATGTCTTCGAATAGTCCAAAGAGTAACCTCATGATACACACCATTTCACATAATGTGTGATTCATTATTCTATCCAAACCATTTTTCTTTGTTGTTAAGGGTATATTTTTTTAAAATTTTGAATAACTTATTTTTATTGTAGTTCTATAGATACCATCTCCTATACTCAAAAAAAATTATTGTACCTTAATAATTTGATTTTACATCCAATTTCTCTTTCCACAATGTCCTTACATTAAAAAAACCTTAGACACCTCCATATTTAATTTTTGAAATAAAACCCCATACGATCACTATAGAGTGATCAATAGATGTTATGCTGTTTAATGATTCTGAGTGATATGAAACGGAAATCCCATAAGAATTTTTAGAACAATATATTACACAATGATTATTTATTCCTTCCATATAAATTGATTATTACATTTATTTTCTTCCATAGTATATAATTACGAAAAATATTAATTCTTGTATATTCAATGTCTAATATACAATTTTATACTGGATCATTTAGATTTATCTAATTTAGATGAACATGTTACTAATTACAAAACACTAGACATTCAACTTTTATCACACTAATAATTATCGAATCATTTAACATTCCAACCAGATATTGTGTTACATCACTGATACATCTTTATAGAATAATTTGTTCCTTTGTAACATTCCATAATCCATTAGTGAAGATTTTTCTAAAACCTACCACATACTTCTGACTTATGAAAATTATATTTCTTTATATATGTGGAATGTGATAATTTAGTTTTAATATTATAAATATTCTTTTAAATATAACATTGTTAACATCTCTTGTCCACATGACTTAAAGATCCCCATAAACAAAAAATTACAGCTCAAAAAGGCTTCTGTATACATATTTAAGATGCATCAATGCAATTATATATAATGAAATGCTTCTCTAGAATCAATTTCTCATGATTCTATCAATGTTTTGATACTAAAAAAGAAAACATATATAAATATTAAATTGATTTAATAGGAATAGAACTCCACAAACATATCGTTCTAAAATTTATCCTTTAATCCTTTAATTTATAAAGATGAATACATATCTTAACATAGTACCAACATCTTTTTCTATGTATAGTTGACCAACCAAGTCTTTTATCACTAAAAATATCTTCTACTTTCTAAAACATTACAT
The DNA here is from genome assembly GCA_963277665.1 of Viscum album. Classification (NCBI taxonomy): domain Eukaryota; kingdom Viridiplantae; phylum Streptophyta; class Magnoliopsida; order Santalales; family Viscaceae; genus Viscum; species Viscum album. Next base: position 1,056,970,453 of record OY728146.1, on the reverse strand, counting down.
CTGAGGATGCGATTATCCATTATATTCCTTATTCAAAGATATTATGGTAGGAGCATGGATTTCACAATATATGTGATCCTCATTCAGAATAAAACTTATATCTTCAAAAAAAATTAAATATTCTAGTCAGTGTTTATTATGATGTTTCTTACATTATATAAATATTCCAAAAGTTATGATTACAAAAAATGTTCCCACATGTCATCCCTGAAATTAAAAACTACTGATTAATAATTCCCACAAACCACGTTAAACTCATTAACGTGATCAAAAATAGGTCTACCATTTGATAACCACATACCAAAGGAACTATTCATCATGAACCCATTATTAAATGACCTAATTGTATCATCTATGTCCTCTAGAGATATCATTAGCTCAACCATGGTGTTCTCCTCCCTAATAAAAAGGCCTAAATTATATGTTTGTTCCATCCTGATTGATAAAAATGATATTCTATCAAGTCATTCCATTTTTACATTCATTATTTTTTCTGGTTTGGATCCCATCAATTTAACATCTAAATATTTTTGAATGAGATAGTCCCCTATATAAATTATCTATATAAACAAATATGTCAACTAGAATTTATCTTTCAATAACATTACGTATTCTCCAGGATTATCATATGGTAATTGTAAATAATCAATTAATAAAAATGTAATATATTTATTAGATTTATGAATGTAACATGAGTCTACTTTTGAGTGTCTATTTCAAAACAATAAACTAATCTCTAACAACCTTCATTTGTGGAACACTCCACTAAATCACTATAAAATACATCATCTGAAATATTCCATGGTGTAAACCATCAATAGAGTTTCCTTCAATTGATGTCACTCCCTATTATCATTTCCCAAAAATAATAGATGAAAAAACTCAACCTATTAAATAAGCAGAATTAATCCACGGACACACATTCATGGAATACACAAACCTAAGAAATCATCATTTAATTGAGTGAGTTTTAAGAACACATGGATTTCATGTTTTATAGATCATGTCTATCATCCATAGGTGAGCACTATTTCATTATATTAATTTGGAAGTAATTAAAATTAAAATCAAAAAAATTCCCCCAAATATATTACTAAATACATGTAACTATAGAACACAAGTAATTGAATTACCAATATACTTTTATAGTTTTACCTACTTATACATTGTGATCCACCAACATTATATAATCATAGAATTTTATCAATTTATCAGGATCATTATATATTTCTAATATAAATACCATCTTGATTCTATAAGAATAATTGAATAATGGGTGTTATTTTTACACCCATATAAATGAATCTAAATTTTTTGTCCTTAAAACAACATGGAGAATAGATTTATGTATCATCATAAAAAAAAAATTAAAAAAATATTATCTTCTGATTGTATATTCTAGAATAATGAACGTAGGCACACCCATCAGATGATTTTATATTTTGAATAGCCATCCTACACTTATGATTTTTCACTTATACATCCATCAACACATGAATATATATCTTAAAAAGTTTCTCCTTTTGACCAACTAAAACAGATCATGAATAAATTTTTACATTTTAAACACATTGATGTATTTACACTATGATTCATATGGCTTTCTACTAGGAAGATTAGAATACTCAAAATAAAATACAAGTGTGAAAGGATGAAAATAAGTTCAAAAATCATTAAAATAATTGGGGTCTGTAAACTAGTAAATATTAATTATTTCCATTATTAAATATGTTAAAAAATAATAGAATAAGTTTTTTAACTTTTAGGAAATAATAAAATACAATATTGAATATGAAATTAAATCAATATTTATGATTTACATTGGCTTTTATTAAATTCATGATCTATGTGATGATAATAATGAATTATAAATATAATAAAATTACACATGGAATGACTTAATATAAAATAAATTAATTTATAATAAATTTTGAAAAATTAACTATGATATAAAATTCATGAAAATTTAGTAAAAATATAATTTATAATCAACATATACATAAGTAACCCAAAAAATTAAATTGTTATTGATTATGTAATTATTTAGTGATATTGACCAGCTATTGATTCATTATAATAAACTCATGAATTATATCACTATTTTGAAATTAATATTCAAAAATTCGATGCCTAAGGTCAAAATTATAAATAAAATAGCATTGAACGATTTTACTAGAAATTTTAGTGTCATAATTTTAAAGAATATGATAATATATTAGAAAATAATTTTAGAGAGTTTTAATCATGAACATAATTTGGGAACACAAAATATCAATTACATTATATTTAATGTTTCCATTATGAAATAAAGATTTAATTTTTAACTTTGTTATTGTAAGAGTATATATATTTCCATACGAAATTTCCCACTATAATTTTTTAAATATAGATAACATCCACTAACATTAGAATCTAAATAACAAAGAGTAATGTATGTTTTTGATAGAAGAAACAAAATTTTATTGGAACCATTAAGATATTTGAAAATACTTTTGATATCATTGAAATGAAATTTAATTTGATTGGATTTAAAATGATTGCATAGAAAAACAAAAAAAAAATAATTTCTCACCAAGTCATGATTTATCAACAAGGCTCACAATAATTCATTTACAATGATTTTTCATCTAAAAATTTATCATTTTTAATTTTAGCTTACAGTATGTATATATAGTTTTAAAAATGTCTGTAATATGATCCATGCAAAAAATAATTAATATTATATTTTTATATTTTCCTAGGGATAGAAAAAATCCATCCTTGATTCGGATAATTAAAAATCCAAGGATTTTATTATTAATATTTAAATATAATTATAAAATATATTCCCATTACATCAAATAATTCATTGCAAATAGATTCCATAACTTACCCAAAAATAACCTAAACAATATAAATTTAAACAGGTAATAAATAATTTAAAAATAAATTCAAAAAAAACATATAATTTCTATTTAAAAATTTGGATTTATTATTTAAAATAAATTTAGTTGGAATTTTTGAGTAACTCTAGTATTTCATTAATCCATAATGGTTCTTTGTTTAATAAAATTCAAGATTTTAAAATTTCAATAACTATGACGGGGTGAGTTTTTTTATAAATAAAAGCATTCCAAAATAAAATTTTAATATACATTATAAAATTTTTAAAATAAACATGATTGGTGAATTCTAATAAGATTATAACATAACTAAGCAATGCATCAGGTGAAAATATTTCACCATGATCAATACATTCTATTTGATTATAATATTTTTATACAACTCATTTCTATTTTTTATTGATATTCCCTATCTAATCATGTTTATTTCCTAAAACCCATTTGGTATTGATAATGAGATTATCATTGGTACTTTTAAAAAAATTATTAACATTATTTCATGGTAATTTTTGAATTATATATTAATTAAAATGGTCTAATTTATATAATTAATGGAACAATTGATATATTTTGGTTATATGTGTGAAGAAAATGATCTATATACATAGTTTTTATCAACATTTCATTTTGGTAATGTACATAATAATTATGGATAAAATTATACTAATAATTGACTTTGTATTTAATATATTTAATTATAAATATAGTTAAATGGGTATTATTCCTTAATAATAAATTATTATATGGTTGTCGCAGACTATGGGTCATCTATTCTCTATATTCACTACCATTATCAATTCAGATTTCGGGATTACGTAAATTCACATAAAATTTGAAATTAGATTATTATTAAATTTCATTAGATATTTTACTAAAGAATTATTTATATTTACATGTGATGGAGTGTCTTTGTTAAAACATTTTTCCTTGTATGGAAAAATTTCTTCCATGTTTTCATCCTAGAAAATAACAAAAAAAAAATAATAAAATAACATAATATAATAAAATTAAAATTTATTATATCACAAAAAATAATTGGATTTTTAATTTTGAATGGTAGTATTTGAACACATTTAATCCTCTAACAACTATCATTAACTAACTTGGTCCATGAGGATGGAGAGATTTTGAATTAATTCATGAGATTGGTAACAATTTATTTTAAATTAAATTCCTTCTTTCAAAATACCATTTAACAAAATTAGTTATAAGGGCATAAAATGAATACATATACCCATATGGAAGGTACTTTTCATCAATGTCTTTATTTTATAACTCTACCCTATGACAATTCTGAATGGAAATTATTTTATAATATTTTGAAATTTTTGGATATTTTGTTAAATTATATATATGTTTTACAAAATGTGTAAATATATTTAACTTGTTTATTCTTAGTTTCATCTTCTATAGGTTTAATTTTTATAATTTCTACCATGTTTCCCTATGTATTCGTAATGCATTCTCTCATAGTTGAAATTGAATTACTGTAATCAATGATTTTTTTGATTATTATATTTTCCCCATCATATAAATTGATATATTTCACTACATTTTTATCATCTAGTGCACGAACCATATTTTATTTTATAATTAAATTTTCAAAATGAGATTATGGAAAGTAAATTTTTCCAATGTTTTAATTTTATTTTCATGAACTATATCCAAATAAATATTTTATAATAATGAGAAATTTTAAATGTTTCATATTTACTTCATATAATACAAAAATGTGATGAGACATATAAATTAATGTGTAATAACAAATATCATCTGAATTGGACACCTTTTTTTAAAAATTTAATTTAGTTTTGTTATTTATTACCATGTTTTCCTATCATATACACAATTTCATTTTTTATGTTAAATTTAGAAAAATCTCATTTGAGTTTGTTATGGTTGAAAAGGAAATGTGTGTGTAATTTATTAAATTTAACATGTATATATTCAATGACAATGAATCACTAAATTTTACAGTCAATAATATGATATGTTTTTTAGAATAAAATTAAAATAAATGACATAAATAATTTAAACTTTTCATGTATAAAATTTATGTATTAATTTTTGAGAAAAATTATATATGAAACCAATTTTAAAAAAACTGTAAGACAACAATATATTTTATTTATTATTAAGTAATTTAACATTTAAACCATTAACATAAAATATTAATCTATCTGTAGTAGAGAATAAAAAAATGGTCTATATACTAATGATTTTATGCCTAAATTTATCTTTATATGTGGTGTTCAATTCAATATGTTTTTTATGTTATATAAATCAAATTAGTCACCATAAATATTCCTTACGTAGGTTTCCTCGTATTTTTTATAAACAAATTTGACTTATATTAAATATTGTTTCACTTGGAGTTAATTTTTTGGGAATTATAATGGGTTTAGGGCCTACATGGATAGGTTAATGGTCAGTAGTCTGTTATTTATTCCCATGTGGTCGTTAAATATTTTTTGGGAGAGCCAATAAAAAATTAATGGTTTGAATCATTTTCATTATGATGGTGCATTTTTATTGTACATTTGGAAAATTAATTATAATTTGGAATGAGTGTTCAGAAACACAGATTCCAAGAACATGTTGTTGGGTCAAGCAATAACATAAAAACCCACCTTAAATAACCATTTTAAATAAAAATTATTCATTCATGGACCATTTTTTCGACTTACATAGAGTAATAAATTGACGATGTTTTTGTTGGGTAACTTCGTGTGATTCTATCATTTAGATCTAATCCATCCTAGTATCCTTGGATGTTTATGTGGAGTATCAATGGGTATTTAAATAGGGTTGAAAGAGAATATATATCCTGTTTAGTACTCAGATTATGCTTCATTTATATTAATGATATGATGGTTAATGAAAAAAAAATTGAATTTATTCCCATGTGTGGGTACCATATTGGCTTTTACTAGGTTAATAATTAATTATAACTTTAGTGTGGGTGCCCTATCTGGATTAATAGGGATAGTATAGTAGGATGGTTAATTGGGTAGCACTCTAAAAAATGATACATTTTTTTAGTTACTCACAGTCATAATGTTTCTTTGGGATATTGTTGAGGGACTTGGTGTTTATATGATTGGTTTTGGAATGGATTTATATTTTTTATTGTTAAATGATATATCTAAAATAATTATTACATTTTAGAAGATAATTCATTTCAATTGTTTTTATAAAATTAATTTGGTTTTAGTATGTGTTTTAACAAATACTTAATGTTTTTTTTATTTTCATATCTATGGGGTTCGAAGAATGATATGATGATATAAAACAAGTAATTGAACTCACCCCTTATACACACACCATAGTGGATAGGTATATTGTTTGTACTATTATTTAGGTATGGTTAATACATTAAACATCAATACTGATGTAACATAGACATGTCCAAGGAGCTCCATTGGATGATGAGAAACATGAATACATGGTTAATCTAACAGTTTTTTGTTGACGAGGATGTTTCATTTGGATATTAATTTTATTGTTATCTTGAATCATTTTATTATGGTTTTATAGATTGTAAAATTTATGGTTATTGTTATTTATCCATTTATGATTAAAAACATTTCATCATATACTGTATATCTTCTATTTTATTGAAATTATAAATTTATATAATTTCATTGGATTCTCAGGTTAGGTATGTATGATACAAAGAGACCCAATGAAATTTTTATTTATAAAATTTTGGTTAGTGTAATATTGATATATTTAAATAAAAACCCATTAAATGGTAATATATAATCTATTTTCATTCATTTGTAGACTATTAAGAATATTGAGATTCTCATAAGGCTTATAATTACATTAATTAACCAATTTGAGGATAAGGGGTGATGAGATAGTATTGGATATTAAAAATAGTACAACATTGGTTCATTTATGATGTACTCTTATGAATAGGCTATGTTAGGATGCTTGAAATATATTTAAAAATTCATAACATGATGATCTATATTAGTTTGAGTGTTATAGAGATGTAGGTGTAGAAAATGTATTTAAGTAAATTATTATAGCTTATAAATATAGTTTTCATAGATATTTTCTTTTTTTAAATACCAAGGTAGTAGTCATATATTTTTTTGAAATTAATGTATATAAAAAAATAATAGTTTCATTGGATTATTGAATAGTATAAATTTAATTGTAAAATGAATTTTAAAAAGTTTTGTTTTTGAAATTAATGGATTTTATAAGTGTCATTTAAAATAGTGTTATCTATGGAAATATTTTCTTCACTATTTGTGAATATATTACAAAAATTGAATATTATATAGAAATGAACCATTTAGTTAGGTGTCATGGTAATGGTTTTTTATCTTATTATCAAGTAAATTTTCACTTAATATGAGCAAATTGCCATCTAAATTATTTTAACTATAGAATGTTATTTTATAGACTAGGTTAATAAATTTTCTTTGGGTATTTTAGAAAAAATCCTTCAGGGTGTTTTATTTTCTATAGGAATATGGAATTCAAAATGAAAATATTTCAAAATGAGTCACATTTAGATTATAAATTTAAATAGAATTTTTAAAAAATATTATAATGTTGTTGGTGGGGTCACACTACCTCTACAAACTCTAATAGATAAGTTACAATACTTTTAAAGGAATAATACATTGATATTTTGATGTCATTTGATGTAGGTAGCATGGGTATATTAATAAAATATATTAAAAATATATATTTAATTTTTTAGACACACTATAATATGTTTATATAAAATTCGTAAGGTATATGTACTATTGAATCATTGTAATGTTGGGATAATTAGTAAAATATTCTAGGTTGGGTTTCAGAATGACGTGATAAGGGTATGAGAATATGTATATTTAACAGTTCAATCCCACCAAATTTCAAATCTCAATTATTGAGGAGTTATATTAATTTTAATAATGATATATGAATTTCATGGATTATCTCAAAATGTTTATGAAATTATATTGGTTCACATCAAAAGTATATCCTGGACAATTCTTAAAATTATTACAGAATTTAATTATGATTATGATCATAAAAAATATAGTTTTTTTATTTTTCTTAAAAAAAATCTTTGTTGAAATTTTTAATATTGATGTTGAATAAATTTTTACGATTATTAAAAATACATTTGTGGAAATAATTTTACATAATAATGAAGTTGTAGTTATTTGAGTTGTCATAAGAAGAGTATGTGTGGTGGTTCTTATCATAGGATGAGGGAATCATATGAAAAAAAATAAAATAAACCAATACATTAAATAATAGAGGGATATATATGATGTATTAAATTAATTTGAGTCATTTTACCGCTTGTAGAAGTATTTACCCTGATATCCTTGGAATGTTTATCAGTATGGTAATCCATGATCCACGATTCTTTATTAAATGTATCCACCTAGTGATTATATAGTTGGGGTTTAAATTAAACCCCATAATCATAGGAATATGTAGGGTGATGTATAAATTATGTTTTCTACTATTAGTCAAAAATTATATGGAATATATCTATAAATACATGGGGAAATAAAAATGAAATGTTATATAAGTTCAAATAATAATTTTTTAAGAAGACTCAATTATTCTTATTTATAGTAGATACTGAGATGAAAGTTTTAATATTATGAACTTATTTGGTCACAATTAACAAACTCCGTGATTTTATAATCATGTTCACAATATTTAATACAAATTATATTTATTAATTTATTTTGATATGACTTGTATCTAAGTTTGGATTTTGATGAAAACTGAAACAGTAATTTATGTTAATCCATATAACTATTAAGAAATGATATTTTTTACGAATTAATGTGAACATAATGAACTATTTTTATTCTATGTGTACAATTTTCATGTCATTTATCTATATTGAAAATTTATATGTTTTATAACATCATATGTTTGGAATGATTGATTATCTATAACACTCACATCAGCTATTATATTTAAAAGTTTATGTACTCTTCGCTAAATGTTGATATGTATAAATATAAGGGTGATATAAATGTGAATTATAGTATATAATTATTTATTTAAATATCTTATATGAGATTTAAATTTTAGTTTGGGGTGACATTGTAGAGGGCTTGATGTGGTTGGTCATATTAGGTTGAAGAAGATAGTTAGATACTATCTTTAGGTTTTTCTAGATTATTTGACCACACTTCTTCTAGCCCTAATGGTATTATATTTAATTAATTATGTTCTATAATTGAGTTATATATCATTTTATTCAAATTATTTGAAATTGATTTAACTATTAATGTTTAAATATATATTGGATGATTTGGAGATAAAAGGGTTTGTATGTGATAAAAGATAACAGTTGGTGGCATTGATTCTCTTCGTTAATGGGAAATATTAAACATAGGGATTTTATTTTTATTATAATGTGTAAAATAATGTCATCATAATTATTAAAAATAATATTAGTATAATTAATGTTTTATTCAATCAATTAATGAGAACCATATGGTTTTGTATTATCATATTGAGCTGGAGATACCTGAAACTCAATGTGAATAATGTGGATATTCAAATTCATATTTATATTATAGACACCAATATTATATATACATGGTTATAAAAATTTTATCATTTACATCAAATATGTTTTTTCGTAATTTTTGAATCATATATTTAGTTTATATATTAATTCTTTTTTATTTTAATCTATCGACGAATTACTTGTCTATATATTATTAAAAAACTATCAATATTGGAATTGAATAATTTTTTTTAATATAATACTTGATCATCATCAATATAAGAAATTACCAAATTATACATTTTTTATTTTGGAAATATATTACATAGAAATATGATTTGATAAATGTGTATATTAGTTGATCTGTAAAATATTAACATGGTAGTATCCTTGAAATATCCAATGTTAATCTTTTAGGTATAGGTTTTAATCTCTGATTGGTATTATCATCATCTTCCCATTATTTCCATTGAGTAGCATAAAAATTAAGAGTTTTATCAGAAATTATATATAATTCATATGGTATATTGAATTCATGTTTTATTTTGTGGAGAAAAAGATAATGTTTAAATTAGTACCACATACTCATATTTATTTTTTTGTGTAGTGAATATATTTCTATTATGACACATTCAGATGTAATCAATATTGAGTCTTGATATAGGGTATACATTTCACAGTTTTTTTACACCTTTAATCTGAGGATTCGTGAAAAAAATTACATACCATAAGACCTTGATCATTAAGTGGTTAAGTATGCATTGAATACATGTAATTACAGAATGTTTTGTGAGATTTAAGGAGTTTACCTAGTTTTAAAGGTAAAATTTATATCTTTTTATAATATGATTTTATTTGTTGTAACATCACTGGAGTAAGAACTAAAAATATTCTGACATTGATCTGGTATATATTCATGGGCATAAAAATTTGGTATAAAATGTATTGTTTTCTAAATTTCATGGGGGCATTGATAAAAATAAAATGATAATTTGAATATAATGAACTTATTAAATGATATAAAATTTGATATAATTTATAAATGTTGGTTAATGTTCATAACAGTTATCATTATTACAAAACGTTTACTAGATATGGAAATGGAAGTGTAGCATTAACAATAAAATTATGTAGTTATGAGGGATTATCTATATAGTAAAGAGGTCATAAATAAGTGGTTGAATTTTTTTAATTTGAAGATGTATTTACAAAATTGTATTATTATTACTTACTTGATATGTGATAAATTATGGATTTTCAATCACTATTGTTATTTATTAGTTTATATTAGTTCAAAAAAATTCATAATGCTCGAAAAATATAGTATCTATGTACTACAATGAAGAGAGATGTTATTGTTTATGTTACGAAATTCCTTACCCCATGATATGTAAATGTTTTCTAACAATAATATTACAACCTTTTCTAATTATAGTGAAAAATTGAGGATCCTTTTAAATATATTTCATAGGTTTTTAGATATTAATATTGAATGATCACATTTGGATAGTTATGGATATACTAACTAGTAATCTAATTTCAAACCCATTTTATAGATTAGTTTTTGATATTTAAGAAATATTTGTATCTTTTATGTTGGTTTTCTTTATTGTATACCAATAGTAGTTATCAGGGATAAGGACAATGTAATTACATCAAGGATTTCAAAGGCCTTTAATAGGAAAAGTGTACGAGGTTAAATTTTAGAACATCTTTCCAAACAAATATTTATGTATACTCAATGTATAATATATATATATATATATTATAATATATATATATATATATATTATAATATATATATATATATATTATAATCTATATATACAGACTTTATGTGATTGAAATTGGTGGTTTATAGAATGAATATATCATATTAGTGAATTTATCATACAAAAATAGTAATAAAATATTGAATTGTTTGAATCTCCTTGATGTGTTTTCATGAGTCTATGTAGTTTTCCTATGTATTAACTGAATATTGGGGAATAATACGAAGTAAGATTGAGTATTAAATTGGATATGACTAAAAATATTCAATAAATAACGAATATAATGTATATGAATAAATAAAATAAAAGAATAAAATATTGATAATCATTGATTTCCTTTCATTTTTTCTTTTATGCATGTGTTTTAAAAGGGTTCCCATGGATAGGAAAACAGAGTCATGGGATGAAATATAAGTTAAAACCAAGATAAATGGGAGTAGATTATGTTGTTTATCATTTCGTGGATATCTAATATTAGGTGTAGTTATATCCATAATATAGTGATAATAATTATATGTTTTATATATTATAGCTGCATAAATATATCATAAAACAGCCACTTGGAATAAGTTTATATGAAGTTTATTTTGACCTATATGTAAGAATTATATAATATCTTATTCATTTTTTTACACGAGGGATAAATATTTTAGGATAATGATATTTTATTGTAAAATAATCATTGAAAACATCATATTATGCATTAGGTGACATGAGAATATTGATCAATAATTTCGTCAGATTAGATTGATCTTTTCATTAACAATGAAACCCTCTCACTCCCCAATGATGGATTTTTAAAGAGTGTGGAGTAATATACGTCCTCTATTAATGTACAAAATTTTATTTTTTATATTTAATATTTATAGGTTTATGGTTTAATTTATGGTATTTTTAGTTGTTTAGTGGGGGTGTTTCGTAGGGTGGTTTCTAATCAAGGGATCATACATCATTTCTAAGTATTATCATGAAGTGTTTTGGATATGATATATAAAAAATAATGGATAAAAACAAGATTATTGAGACTATGAATGTTTTCTATGAATTTTAAAAATTCATTCATTTAATGAATATATAAAAATCATACCAATCACTAAACAATGTAGTTTGATCATCATGTCCCATAAAATTCCATCAAATATATCTATTTTACATAAATTTTAATTATTATTTACTTATTTTTAGTCTCTAATGAAGCTATCAAAACCCAGTTTCATGATTAATTCAATATATTTGATTTTATCACCTCTTTGATCATTGGATGATTGGGTAAATTTTCTATAATTATTAAAAAGGGAATATAGGCAATGTTCATAAGCATTATGGTTTGAAATTTCATCATAATTATGTTATGTTGTGAGGATTATGATATATTATAATTTATATTAAATCACATAGTATTGGATATAGTTTTATAAATTATTTGTTGACTTTTACAATATTTAATTAATGTGGCATTTTTTGTAAGGAGTTGTCTTTCAACGAGTAGTTTTCGAAGATGGATACCAATGAAATTTCGGTTATGTGTGTGTTTTTTAAATACTATGTATATTTGAATAGATATATATAAATTTATATTATTATCATTTTTACATTTTTTATTGTTATATTTAAATTTTTATTATTAATGATTTAGTGGATTGTGTGAGGGTTTGTACATGAGTTAGTATCCCCTCTTAATTATTTTTACCTCGTTAGGTTTGAAAATGATATAGTTAATTGACAACTTTAGTGTGGATTCCCCAATGGGATTAAGGGGGTAATAGAAAAATATTTTATTTTATCCTCACTTTTGTGTAATTGGTACTACATTTTTTATTGTTTAATCCATTTCTATGTGTTCCTCGTGATTTGGTTTGAGAATTGGGTCTATAGGTCATTTGATTTAGAAATTATAGTGGTGACATGTGGATATATTTACTTTTTATTTACTGATTTTTGTAAAATATATAATTACATTGTTTGGTATTATGCACATTCATGGGTGAGGAATTATTTCAAAAATTCACATAATTAATTGATGATTTTCGGATTCATGGGGTTTATGAGACGTTTTGGGTATATTCCATAAGGTATTTTGATCACTCATTATTAACACACATGAGATGAAATTATGGTTTATTTATAATAAGATATAGGTGAGGGTATTATATACTACTTATTTAGATGTGTACCACATTCATGACTATTGATCCATAAAGTATTAGAAGCTACATGATAGTTGATTTATGCAAGGAGTTTTTGGATGACATGTATGGGTCATTTGGTGATCCTCTTATTGGAGTTTCATTTATTTGACACATTGGAAATTATATTTGTTTTATATAAATATGAAACAATTATGATGGTTTAAATTTTAATTCATGTAAAAAAGTTTTATCATGTACCATATATGTTATTTCTCATTATGAATCCATTGCAACATTCTTTCTTTTGTTTCACAAGATAGGTGTATGAGATATACAAAAACCTCAGGTCAAAATTTGGTAGAATTATTTAATAATGAAACGGTATTATATTAAGAAAAATATTATACTGGTGGTATTTAATAACCCCATATAATTTATTTCTATCAATAGTTTATTTAATGAATTAATTTAAAACTTTGTTGTAATCTGACATGACAAGAGTGAGGTTAAGAGGTTAAGGGTATAGTTAAAATTTTAAACCTCACACACCAATAACCTATATATCATATAACATTAGGGGAAATTATATAGTTACATTTTTCTATAATATAATAATTAAACTGAATACTTTTTTACCCCAAAATATCTAATCTATAAAATGGTAGAAAAATAATATTTTGGAAAATATATTTTATTTATATAATGGAATCTTAGGAAAATATTAGAAGAAATAATCTTTTTTTGGTCCCACATAATGATTATTTTTTGAATTATTTTGATAATTATTATTCATTTTTTAATTTTAATAATTAAAAAATATTCATTGATAGGTTCATATTATAAAATATTTATATTTAAAGGTTTTAGTTTTATTTTTGAGATAAATCAAAACATTCTTTTTCCCATGAAATTCAGAGGTCATCATTTTATCTACATTTCGAAAAATATAGTTAATTTTTAGTTGTAATATTGATGATATTTTGTAGTAAATTAATATAATACTTATTTATGTTATAGTTTACATTCAATATAATTTCCAAAAATACATTTTATATTTAGTCATTCTCATTTTTAACATGTATAAATTTATTTTTATTTTTTTTATTTTTTTAGTAAGTAAACAAACCATCCATATATAAATATCTAATAGAATAAATATATTAATAATTTAAATGAACAATGGAATAAGAGTGATTAAGAAAGTATACATCATTATTTTCCTCCTTTTTGAGTCATAAGACACCTGGAACTATGATCACATGACTCATTTGACGAGAGTGAATCATTATTTCCATATAATATTTAAATTGTGAAGGATTTATACCATTATTATTTTATTTATTTATTATATTAAATATTGTAAACATTAGTTTTAATTGTTCTTTAATTTTACATTCATAATTTGTCACTTATTCTTCTCCTCATATGTCTTTATTTTTAACTTGATGTCTGAATTTTTTCTTTCTGTGGAATTTATTATATTCTTTGATTACTGTGAAATTTTTGTATCACAGTCGAAAGATATAAAATTGGTTTATTTGAAGGAAATAATTTTAATAAATTTTATTTTCATATATACTTTTTATTTTCGATTACATTATAATAACAATATCCTCGAGTGGCCCAATGTGTTCATTTAAAGAAATGTTTTTGATACCCTTCACTAATTCTATTTCTATTATATTTTGTGCAAATAACAAAAGAATAACCACAGTATTATAATCAAAATTATTTATCTAAAAAAAACATTATCAATCAATTTTCTTCATATAAATATATTAAAAAAAGATACAATATTTTATATAATTAATTCATCAGTGTACTTGTTGAATCATTCAAAATCTTTTCTATACATATCAAGTCTCATTCCCTTGATTTTATTTTTTTCATTGTGTTTGACTTTCAATTTTTCCAATTTTTATGATTACTATTATAATTATTTAATAAAAATTAATAATTAAAATATAATGAAAAATCAATAATAATCATGTATTATTTTTAATTCTCAAAAGTGGAAATATCACTCGGAGCCCATTTTATATCCTCTTTTTTACCGATGGTGTAACTATATATGACTATTTTTGAATGATGTGTTAAAGTATTATATGAAATATATAAATAAATTTTTTTAAAAAATCAATTCATTAAAAAATGAATGGATCATGATCTATTAAGTACCGCTTTAAGATCATCTTGGGAGATTGAGGCAATGTATATCATTTTTTTATACTTTATTGAAACTGATTAATGCTTGGAAATTGAAATAATTAAAATAATAATTTTTAGTCTTAGTGTTTTGAATGAGGGGGGAACTATTGTTTTGAAATATAATATGAAAAATTAAAACAAATATATAATTAAAAATAATATACTATATAGATAAAATGAGTATATTATTTTTAATTTTTTTTAAAAACCTGTTTATGTGTGTATATGTCGCCTATATTCAATGAATTAATGGTTATGTTAGTAAAATTAATTTTTGGAGATCCATGTAACCCACTAAGAAAATAAGATATAGATTATTTCTAATAAATATAGAAATAAACACATGTTATATAAAAATAGTGTTTGTATCACCTAACATACATAATATATTTAGGATGTTTTGTCTAGTATACTTTTTATAAAAACCATTCATATAAAAAAATGTTCATTAAAAAAAGAGACAAAATTAAAAATATATTGATGATATAAATAATTTATATGAATGATAAATCCATTTCAAATTTATGTGATTATAGAAACATATAATTTTGAAACCATCATAGTGGATAATATGTAATCTTTTTCAATATTTGGATTCTTTAGTGTCATTGAATATCATTTAAATCTAGTGGAATAAAAATAAATACATTGTAATGTATATTTTTATTGAGTTTTTTTAATAAATATAAATAAACTTCAATTTACACAGATATATATGTTTGATGGGAAAAATAGTCCGTCTATTGTTACTTTGAACAATGAAAAATATATTAGGGGTCATTAAACCACTTCTAGATCCACAAGATGTTCAGTGCCAACAATTAGAGGAATTATGGTGAATGTTTTAGTCAATATCCTATGAATCAAACATTAATTTTTTTTCCATGAATTCCATTAATGAAGTTTGAAGTCCAATATTTTCTGTTTCTCTCAGAATCATTTTTTTATCTATTTGATCCACCAATCAGTGAATTATAATTATAATATATATATTTATATCATAATGTAACATTTAATTTATTATCATAGTAATTTATATACAAAAATGCATTCTTTAATTTAAAAATTATGGAATAATGTCTATTTATATATAGGAAAATTCAATACCACACTGAAAAAAATGCAACCCAAATAGTTGATTCCTATAAAGAAAAATATAAAACTCTTATAAAAATATTAAAAATTGATTTATTTTAACCCAATTTGAATCCTTCAAATATAAATTAAATTAAATACCTCATATATATGTTTTCCATATCATGGGTATATAAGAATTCAATCATTTTTCCTTATTCACTTAAAATTCATTAACACATATCAAAATGAAAAATCCAGTTTCCGCTCCAAGAGAATAGAACGTCAAATAATAATCTAGAAAATAACAAATATTAACCCGTTTTTTTAGAAATGACACATTTCTAACACACATTAGTATTATAAAAATTCAATTTATTATTTTAATAACACATTCCCAATTTAATCATATAATTTTGAGTCTTCACACATTTCTGTAAAAAATTGATCTACCAAAACAAGAAAATTAATCAACTAATAAATCCCAATGTAAATTTCCCATCTACTACATGAATATTTACTAATAGAAAATAATATTTAACATTTCATCATATATCAATAAGTATGATAAATACATATGAAAATAAAATTATTTGAATTATAAGTCACTATATCATAATGAGTCTCAGAAGTCTTCAAATGCATCAAAATAATTTTATTTTGACTAAAATGCTTCATCTTCGATCAATCCGAAAGATTCATTATTACAAGATTAAAATTAAATAAATACACAGTTACTTTATTTTTGTAAACTACTAAAAAAACACTTTTCTAAAAATATAATACATTATCACTTGACATAATACAAAAAATTATTCTCTTGTAGTTTCAATAATCATTCATAGACTATAAAAATGGAAAATATAATCACAAAATGATATTCTCATGAAAATAATAAAATAAGAATATAAAGTGAATAATTAACAAAAATGAAGTTAAAATGTATAATAATTTGATAGTGAACAACATTATGTATATTCAATTACTCTTTTTCTACAACTTTACATAGAAAACTCCTCATATCACATCATTCAAAATATACACAATTCTCAATTTCAATAATTTTTTAAAATAACCTTAATGAATGAATCCAACAACAATCTATTCGTTATACCTCCAAGATACTGACATTACAAAAAAATCACAACAAAAATATGAAATTAATTATTATACAATCCAATTAAATATAATAATTCTTTTTTTTTGAACTAATGTTTTTAAGTCAACTATTATTATTCCTAAAATTTATTTAAACTCAATAAATCAGCCAAAAAATATAACAATATATGTTCAAAATATTCATTTTATAATTACTATAATAAATATATAAATATGAACAAATCACATATAATTATCATAAGATATGATTTTATTCCAATACATTGATTATAAATATAATTAAATCATTCATTTCTAAATTAAAAAAAATCATTTTTATATCTGAGCAATATTTTTAGATACTCATAAAGCAATGATATACAACGTGATTTATACATTGATTATAATCCCATTTTATGACATAAATATCAAACAAAATTTTATATAATCACCCATTTAAATTACAATTATATGTTATCTATAGAAAAAACTACTTAATTATAGTTATATGGGAACCCTAACATCCTACACTTGGTATCAAGATCTATTAAAACAGAATAAATGTTCAAAATAAATATACCCAATAAAATTTTAATTATTTAGAATTCGACATTCCAAAAATAATAAAACCTCAAAGCCTACCTATTATTGGTTGTATCGAGCTAAATGGGACCCCTGAGCCCAACATAATAGAAATAATAACTTTGTTCCACCAATATTTATAATAAAAAATTCATTGTAACACTATCACCACAAAAACAAGAAAAACATAGTTATATAGAAAATTAAAATTCACAATAATAATTTCATCACCATTGAAAACTCAACATCAAAGAGACATTATCAAAACTCCTCACATCCATAAATCTACACCAAATCATATAATAAGTCAATAAAAACCCATAAGATAAATTATATGAGGACTCATAGATTCCATGACTTAACAACACTCCCATGAAGAGATATATATGGAAAAATTTTCCCTAAATAACTAATGAAACCACATTCAAACACAACCTCAAAAACAAGAAAAAAAATGAATAGAACCAAAAAAATACAAAATCTCTTGAATAATCACTATGAAATTTGACATCATCATGAAAAACTAAAATACATTAGAAAAAAACTTGATATAAAATATCCAAAAATAAAAATCATTTAATAATTTAAAAAATTACCCATGGAAGAAGAGTATCCAACATAATACATACCTCTTTGAAAACAAAAAAATGGGAAAAAAATAATTTCGCAAAACCTCTTAGACCACCCCCACACCATAATGACCTTAGGGATAGAAAAGGAAAAAGATGGATGAGTAAATTTAGTATTATAATATGCCATAAAAAGTAAATTACCATCACTAAGACCATCAAATCATTTGAAAAACAACAAATTCAAAAAATAGTGATAGAAACAAAGTCTACAATGCCCCATGGCTAACTACAGTCCACTCCTACTTAGACATCAATGACACCACAACTAGAAAAACCTGAACAACTATATATAATCAACACACAAAACCCTACATATGTAATAACCCAAAAAATGGTTAATATAGAGGGATAAATACCGTCGACTTTAACAGAGTGTCACAACCATTGGAAAAATACAATGACATATCTAAAATATAGGACAAATAAATCCATCAAAATTAGTAATTCAATCTTAATGTATTACATAATAATAAAAATTTATTTAATAACCCTCCAAATGAGAGAATATGAGACCCATTAACGATTAAATCATGGTTCCATTGAAAAGAATAAGAATATATAGATGAAAAAGGTGACATCAGAGAACAATATAACTAACCTCCCCCCCTCCATATCACTACTAAGGGGGAACCCCAGAAAGAGAAGATATTAAACAGTAATCTCTTTGAGGAATCGCTATGAAAATAATGTTAAATCACCCAAAAACCTATTGATTCATCATATATAAAAATTTAATTTTTCTTCTCGATGTTGAAAATTATTATATCATTATAATTTGAAACAAGTCATGTAATTATATTTCAACATGTCAAAATATTAATTTATAAACACATAAAATTTAATTATATTAATTTATAAAACTAATATAAAATATTTTTCCAATACTATATTCTTTCTTAATAGAATAATTTATTTAGTTATAATATAAATTATTATATCATGACAGCAGACATAAAAATTCAAAAGTTTTTTCGTTTTACCTCATGCATGTATTACTAATAAAATCAATATTATTTCATTCATATTATTTTATATATTATTTTTTAGAATCTGTTTTCTATTATATTAAATAATAATCATGATATTATTTATTTAAATGGTGATTCCTAAATATTGAATTTTTTATTTGATATGGTCTACCTTTTAACCAATATTATGTTAAAGTATCTTGGTCATAAAAAGTAATATTAAAAATACATATATTATTTTAATATTTATATAGATACCACTATGAAATCATTATATATAAATCATAATAATAGGAATATAAATAATCATATGAATATAACATGAAATCACCTTAATTGAATTCAGCATGATACCTGAATTCAATCTTGTATAACTGCAATGACCATTATACATAATCGCAATAAAATTGATTAAAAATAATAAATTCTCATGCATATAATCACAAGTTACCTATATATCCATGTTGTGTTTCCCATGTATATTTCACATATTATGGTTAACTTCATTTTTATATTTATCAACCAATGAATGTATTAATAGTAAATACTCTAAAAACAATCATAGAATCTCTATTCCAATACAAAATTTTAATTTTCATACCCTTATAATCTTTTATTAATCTATAAATGAGATAAATTGGGAAATACAAATCCCAACATCTATACAAAACACAGTTGGGGAAAACAAAAATTGTATAAATCACAAAAATGAGATTCATTTCTCCTATTTTAATAAAAAAGTGCATTCACCACCACAACTAAAATAAACCCAAAGATATCACTAATGAATAAATGTATGATTTTTGTTATAGAGAAACAAAATAAACCCTAAAAACTCAAATTTTACACCTATACAAGAAATATCCTACTCTTAGCTAGATCACCTGATTCATGATATTACATTTCCTACACCTCCATCTATATAACATTATAAATACTAATAATCATGTATAATAATATGAGGAGTTTAAATTTAGGCATGATAAGTTCATTCAATAACCACACATAATTATATTGGATAAGAGAAATAAATATATAAATAATGAATATTATAAATTTATTTTAATAATGTAAAATAATAAATAAATCATGAATACATTCAAATGTTAACTATATTTCATCCACTACCTCAATATGATCACCAAAACCAAAACACCTCAACATTCACAACAACCACTATCTCTAACTTTAAAAACCTCTATGAATAGAATAATATGAAGCAAAACAAATATCATTTATTTTATTGAGATCCATTCAACTATAAAAATATAAATTTGATAATGATAAACCTAATAAAATAAGAGACATAATTGTGGTGGGATTAAATCATCCCATCTAAAATCAAACCACTCAACGATATGACATTTGGAAATACTACATCCAAATGAATTAAAAATACCTAACATTATCATAATTGATATCTATAATATGATGAATCACATTATAAATATAAATATCATAAAAAATTTCATTCATCTAATAAAAAATCAATAAATTTTATGTTCACAAATTATAATATAATAAAAATCAAGACCTACCACCTCATATACTCTAACGTACCCATGTATTTGGAAATAATTCTCAATAACCACAATATGAAAATTATTCCTATATAAATTAAAATTAACACATAACGAAAAACCATTTACCTCAAATATTTATTGGTATGTAATTTGTTATTATAATATAAAATTTCCAGAATACTAATCTAAATCCACCTAACAACACATCATAAGTATCAGAATATATAATAAAAGTACATTTTTTCTAAATACAACTACCTTGATATAATATTAATAATAACAGCAACATTTCATATCAATTACTCTCACCATGATTTCCATAATTATCATTATCTCTATACAATTTATCATTCATTAATGATAAAATTTTCACTTCCACCAACCATTATTTCAATTATGATTATCTAAAATTATTTAAATAACATTAAAATAAATTAACATTCTGAACATCATATAAATTATGGAAATACAGAACATAAACATAAAATAGATGATATAATAATCATATATAATAAAATTCAATAACATTGATCAATGTTAATCGATATCATTTTGCAATACCCTAATTTTATCAAATAAAATCTGGGATCTATTCACCCTTATGAATAAACCTATTGATAGATAATGAAAATAATTTTGAATATCCTTAATTCCCATCAATATCTCATTTAAAGGCTATAATGATGATATAAAATAATATAAAATTGTCTTCTGTTGTTTAAAATAATATTTAATACACACACCAATAGAGACCAGGTATAACCATAAAAAATGACTTGCTATCACTTGTTAACATATAATAATATCATAATTGAATAATTTAATCCCCTCCTTAAAATTATATATCTTTTACAAAATTATATTTTCACAAGTATGAAAATAATTAAAATGTATTTATGTAATATAGAATAAATTTCAATGCTACAAAATAAAAAATGTTATTCAAATATGTCAAGTAAAATTACCCTTATCTACTAACCAATAACGATAAATTAATACAAAATAATCAATTTTATCATTCAATTTCATAAATCATGTATTTTATGTAAAAACTTATAATAGATAAATGAAAATTCACTTAAAATCATACCAAGAACATTGAGTATTTAACTAAACCATAATTATATTTCATAAATTTATATATAGTTCTCAACTATTTTCAATCAAATACTTCATTAATATATGTCTCTTACATAGAGAGAATGTAGAGACCCGTATCTTGACGTACATAGACATTACATTACTTTTGCAGAATACTTAGTACATAACAAAAAATACACACACAAGGATCGTAATAGTTTAGTGTCTTTGGAAACTCGGAACGTAATCTTCTAATCGTGGTGAAAGATCTCCAATATCTCCCATAAAGATCTTCCATTTTTTTTACCTAAAACCTTTCTTTATATCCTGGGGAAAAGAAAACATAAAATGGTGAGCTCAAATGCTTAGTAAGGGTAAAGAAAAGAAATATAAATCTCATCGTATACACAAGCACATAACTTTTGGAAATCATAACCTGCAAAAGAGATCATAATTTCATAACATGGGATAAATCATGGAAGTGAAATGTAATCACAATAATCATAACATAAAACATGAAACTTTGTGGCATACACATATAATCATAGAGAGTCATTTCTTGTTAGTCAAGACTCATTGCCAAGACTATCTTAGTGGACAAAGTCCCTTTCTGAATCGAGTCACCCTCGTTTCAGTCCTGTTTCACTGAACCAGTATAACCTACCGTTCCAGACATGTCTATCTCATGAGATATAAAATCTTTACCCAATGCATTGGAGGGAGATATAGGTCCCACCCATCTTATAATGAATCCTTTCTTATGTGTGCCACATAATCATAAACCATACATAATAGCGTAACCCATGTAATAAAAATGGAATTCTTAAACAACATGACAGAATAAAACAATTCATATAAGATAAAGGAATTCATAAAAATATTTCCATAACAACATAATCAAATCCATGTAATAATAGGGATAAAAACAGAACCCTTTTATTATCTTAGATGGAAAATAATTTTGATAAAATACTTGAACTCCATTCATGAGGAAAATATCCTTTCTACTTCAAAAACATTTTTCCTTTCATAACATGTCATACGACTTTAAAATAAAAGAAGTTTATTAAAAATAAACTTGAAAACTTGTAAAGGAAGCTTCTCGGAAATAATGTTTTAAAAATCCATTCATGCCGTATAAGTTAAAAAAACATTATTCGTACTTTTGTCGGAAAAGTCAAAAAGTACCTCGTACGAAAAACGACAAAATATTCCTTTCATATCTTTTACTAAAAACTCACTGAAGGGTAAAAATGGATTTAAACAATTTTAGGTGGATGGAAATAATATTAAATTTTTATGAAACATGGATTTGGATGATAAAATACACCCCAGTAAATACTTACGAATAAACAATCTCGGATAAAAATGAGATTGTGATGTTTCCCTTACCTTAGGTCCGATTTGCTTCGTATGTGTCCGAACCTCCTGTATAATGATTTAAATAATGTCATTGACTTATTACATAATCATATTCATTGTTATGATATCATATATGGTTCACTTATGACTTT
This sequence comes from Viscum album, assembly GCA_963277665.1. Classification (NCBI taxonomy): domain Eukaryota; kingdom Viridiplantae; phylum Streptophyta; class Magnoliopsida; order Santalales; family Viscaceae; genus Viscum; species Viscum album. The sequence goes on along the minus strand of OY728146.1, from coordinate 1,056,946,498 downwards.
ATATTACCCGTTCATTTGTGAATTCCATGTTAAAGAAGCGTTTTGGGTAAAATCGTTTAATTTATCGTAGGTGTTTTGACTTGTTGTTCTTGACATTATTATTACTTATATCATGATTTACATACTTCAAAAATATAAAATATGGTTTATATATCATATATATTCAGTATATATATATATAATAGATATATAAATGAAATGAAAAACACCGTTCTTGGAGACGGTAGTCCGTACGTACGCATGAACGTTGTTTTCCTTTCCTTATTGTCTTGAATGGAAGTGAGTAGATGAAATACATATACATATATACATAAATACAGTAGCTTTATAATGTCATATATTTCATTATTATTTCTTATATATACTTTTTAATCATTCTTTAATGGTTAACATGGATAATGAATCTCATCGCGTCGTGGAGACGGTAGTCTATACGTACGCACGAGCGATGATATCGTTCCCATGGTCGTGGAATTGTGTTGAAGTTTATGTATACTATTTCAGTATCAATATAAAATTATTATAATCATGTATAGTTACTCATTACATCATTATACCCATCCAATTAAGGTGGTGACGGAAAATAGATTACACCACGGCGTGGAGACGGTATTTCGTACGTACGCACGCGCGGTAATTTCCTTTCTCCGTAGGATGGATAGAAGGTTAATTAGAGTTGTTTCATATTTATAATAACATATCAGTATATAATAAATACTGATGTTATTACTTTATCATGAAACAACTAAATAAGAAGAAGTTGAAGAAGAAAGAAATTGAAAAGATCGGTAATGGATATTACCTCTTCTTTGGAACACCTCTTTGAATCCTCCACATAGGGAACTAAGATTGGTCTTTGAAGAATAGAAGGACCTCTAGGATTATTCTAGGGAAGTGGATAAGGGATTTTGGCAGGGGTTGGCCGAGCTTGAGTGCTCAAATTGGTGTGAGGAGGAGGGGGAGGAGGAGGTGCCCTTTTATAAGGGAGGAGAGGGGCACCTTAGGAATATCTCAAAATATTATTTTATATTAAAGTAAAAATCGGTTTATAATGGTTCCAAAGGGTCATATTTCGAAGCTAATGTGGGGATGGGTCGAAAGCCTATCAACCAATAGGATTTAGACAAGTTTAGGTTTTTATTTTAACCTTATCAATTAGATTTAACTCTAAGTTAAATAATTTAACTTTTACCGTGTCTTTTTGTTTTCTTACACTATATTGTTAATACACTTACTATAACATGCCAAACGAACCCCAAATTGTTTATTATTAATATATATATCCTTATCTATGTCATTTGGAAGAACAGTAGATTTTTAGGAATAAAATAACAATTAATAATATAATATTAGATTTAAAAACTATTTTGTGTCAATTTTGACACTATTTGATATATGATTTTTTTAAAAGTCATAACAGAATTATATGTTCGAAAAAAGTTAATTAAATCAACACTAATATATCATAGAAACCTAGAAAATTAGTGTAATTCATAAAAAGTCTTAAATTACATTTATTTTGGTATTTATAATATCAATTATGTCGATATTTTATTAATAAGATAATTACTTCATCATCTTTGTGTCATAAATAAATTAAATAATTTGATGTCTAAAAATTACAAATAAAATACCATTATGTAGGAAATCTTTTTATATTTCTAATTAATATTTAAAATCGAATTTATCTTATGTAAAACCATATATTAAAAATGTTTTAGTAAATAAACTTGGATTTTAACTCTTTTAACTCTTCTTTGAATAAAATAATAATAAATGTCCTAATCTAATCCAAGTGGGCCTAAATGACAATATTTTACACTTAAGGTTTTTGGTCAAGATACACTTCTCCAATAGAATTAGGACATGTGTTAGGGTAATATTAATATCATTCTTACCCTTAATTACCCTATTTACTTTTAACCGTGGTAAATAAAAGTAAAAAGTTACTATTCACCAAAAATTATTTTCATCTCATTGAACCACATTTTACTTACTTACATCAACCGTGTCTCTCAGATTTTTGAAATTCCATTCACAGAAGCGTTAAAATTAAGTTTTATGAAAAATTCAGTTTTTTTAACTACCACTTAGTAGTTTCACTATTCATCAAAAATTGATGTTTTTCAAAACAATGCCAAAATTTCATCCTAAGATATATTTCATATTCCGAATTCAAAAATGAAGTCTATTTTACCAAATTCATAACATAGAAATTGCATTAATTAATTTTATAATTAAATCCCGCTGTTAAAACAAATAGCGTGTTTTTAAGAAACAATATCTATCAAAAGATTGACACTTGATTATGTCTGGTTTAAATGTGAAATTACATCCAATGACCAACATTGTATTAAATTGTAAAAATATATTCTAAATATACTTTAAAACCACTCAAATTAATGATTTATCACTATTAATTATTTCGATTAAAAAAGTTGTTTTTAATTATAATTTAGTAATTTTCACTATTCATCAGAATATGAAAGTTATCCGAAAAGTACCAAAATTTCACCTTTGGCTAAATTCGATACTCCGAATCCAAAAATGAAGTCCATTTTGAGAGCTAAAATTTCTAAAATTTAAAAAGTGGTTATTACTATTCATAACGGCTAGTTTTAATAATATTTTAATAGCATATCGCTGTTTCGTGAAACTCAGTATTGCGTACTACACATGCTATCGAGGAAGGTTGCGATTGCGTGTAACGCAAGGCAAGTCAAGGATGCGTGTTGTACAAGCTCCTTTTGGTGTAGCGTACAAAACAAGACATTAGTGAAATTAAAAAGAATATTTTTCATAAAATCTTTGGTTGTTACATTCTACCCCCCTTAAAATGAATTTCGCCCTCGAAATTCGTCGGGGTTATAAATGGTTTACTATTCGAAAGTTTCTTTAATAGAAACCCCCATCGTAAAAAGGAATACCAAAACCAATATTTAAAAACAAAAGTATGAAACTTAACGGTTACCCAAATAAAATAATCACTGGGTTTCCACATAGGTGAAAATATGGATATGGAAGAAAAATATAATCATCATGTTCTGATGGAGAGTGGTAGAGAACATGGCTATGGAAAAGCCAACAATCACAAATCCATAAATTTGTGACGATCTAAGGTACCATCCGATTAATCAGATATAAGATCACTAGGACAACATTTTTTTGGTTTTCAAGATCGTTTCCCTAAAGTTGAAGAATTTGAATTAGAATAAATACTTACTTTATTTTGGTACAGTCGCACTATTGTTCGTGCCTTGAACAATTTCCACTTCAACTCTTAAATAAATGAAGTTGAATTTTTTATTCGTGAAGTGTTAGCAGATCATGTGATAGAATTACGGGTCATTCCATCTGTCTCAAACAAAATGTTAGCAAAAATTATATACATAAGTTGATCTATTGTGAGATTAATCATATATGGTTCCTAAAATGGACTTATACTTCATATATCATACTGCTTAATATAATAAAACTAGTTTCTACTAAACAGGGACTTCCTGTAGGCCAGTGATAGGCGATAAAGGCCAGTCGCACTTCGGTTGTGGGTTCGATTCCCACAGCCTTGTCCGAAGCGATGGGTTGTCGCCCGTCCTGCAGGTTGTCATTTTTCTAAAACTACATTACTATAACATCCCATCAATAATATCAAAAATCTTCTATCCTTAAACAATACTAACTTATGTCCAACATAATCCATTCTAATCTTTAGGCGTATCCATAATACTATAGTCTACTCTCATAATATAGTGAAAATGATTACCAAAGATTTAATACTATCGCTAATCCCCATATATCATAAGATATGTCTTGTTGGTCACATTCCAAACATTCAAAGGCCTTAATCATGTATTCTCTTCAATACCCATTGAACCTTAGTGAAAAAATGAATGCAGTTAAAAGTTAACTCTTTCCACATACCAAAATCCAAAAATTCTCTATACTCAAACCATGATATAACCTTCTCCTTATATCAGTCATGAGCTCATGAATACAATCAAACACCTCATTATCTTATTATTCCTTCATTATGAGCATATCATCTAAATTCCAAAAATATCTGAATAACCTTTCATGGATAGTGGTACCATTAATCATACACTTTCATAACTCAAGGAAAGACAACAGTGTTACAATACATAGATGTCTCATTATTCCATAGTACCATGAGATTTCTTATACAACATTACACATGATAAACATGTAATCATTCCACTACATTCTTAAACCATTGACCGAGCTTCAACAATTCTTTCATCTCACATATCATTTGTAGTCTCTTCATCATCATCAACATAAATACTTCCCATACGACCATACTGATTATCTTCATGAGACTTTCCCTTAGGGAATTGGTTTGTATAATGCCCGTACATTCCACATTTAAAACATTTAACCATTGTTGATGTTGTAGCAATACCATTATCCTCATCCATGGTGTTAACTGAACCTTTTCCTTTGCACTTGCTTGCTTTGTGTCCTTCTTTTCCACACCCAAAGCATCTTCCAGTTCCTTTGAAACATTCTCCTTGATGCCTCTTCCCACATGATTTACATAGGGGAAATTGAACTTTCTTTCCTCTATGATCATCATGAAACTCCATCATTCTCTAATTAGCCGAGTCAGGAAACTTACCAAATTTTACTTTATTGATCATATTATGAGATTGCTGATTCGACATAATAATGATGTTTGGACTTCCAAATCCCATTTCATTATAAAGAATATCATTCCATTGTCCATCATATCCTCCATTATCGTGAATCATCTTGTTTCCAGCCATTTTCTAAAACCCAAAAAAAGAATAGTGTGAGAGGAAAAAATCATGCTAGGGAAAACAACATAATAAAGGTGGAGTATCCTCAATATCTAACATCTTAGGTTAAATTATATGATCATTACCGTAGTTCTAGGACTGTATCCTATACGTATACTTATCCTTAAGGACATCCCTAGACATACCTTATAAATATCTCTAGGGATCTCACTAAAGTTCTCGCATCCTAGTTTCCAAAGGTTGACTAAACCTTTCCTCTGATACCAACTATAGAGACCCGTATCTTTATGTACATAGAAATTACATTACTTTTGCGGAATAATTAGTACATAACAAAAAATACACACACAAGGATCGTAATAGTTTAGTGTCTTTGGAAACTCGGAATGTAATCTTCTAATCGTGGTGAAAGATCTCCAATATCTCCCATAAAGATCTTCCCTTTTTTTACCTAAAACCTTTCTTTATATCCTGGGGAAAAGAAAACATAAAAGGGTGAGCTCAAATGCTCAGTAATGGTAAACAAAAGAAATATAAATCTCATCGTATACACAAGCACATAACTTTTGAAAATCATAACCTGCAAAAGAGATCATAATTTCATAACATGGGATAAATCATGGCAGTGAAATGTAATCACAATAATCATAACGTAAAACATGAAACTTTGTTGCATACACACATAATCATAGAGAATCATTTCTTGTTAGGCAAGGCTCATTGCCAAGACTATCTTAGTGGACAAAGTCCCTTTCTGAATCGAGTCACCCTCGTTTCAGTCCTGTTTCACTGAACCGGTATAACCTACCGTTCCAGCCATGTCTATCTCATGAGATATAAAATATTTACCCAATGCATTGGAGGGATATATAGGTCCCACACATCTTATAATGAATCCTTTCTTATGTGTGCCACATAATCATAAACCATACATCATAGCGTAACCCATGTAATAAAAATGGAATTCTTAAACAACATGACATCATAAAACAATTCATATAAGATAAAGGAATTCATAAAACTATTTCCATCACAACATAATCAAATTCATGTAATAATAGGGATAAAAACAGAACCCTTTTATTATCTTAGATGGAAAATAATTTTGATAAAATACTTGAACTCCATTCTTGAGGAAAATATCCTTTATACTTCAAAAACATTTTTCCTTTCATAACATGTCATACGACTTTAAAATAAAAGAAGTTGATTAAAAATAAACTTGAAAACTTGTAAAGGAAGCTTCTTGGAAATAATGTTTTAAAAATCCATTCATGCCGTATAAGTTAAAAAAAACATTATTCGTACTTTTGTCGGAAAAGTCAAAAAGTACCTCGTACGAAAAACGAAAAAATATTCCTTTCATATCTTTTACTAAAAACTCACTGAAAGGTAAAAATGGATTTAAACAATTGTAGGTGGATGGAAATAATATTACATTTTTATGAAACATGGATTTGGATGATAAAATACACCCCAGTAAATACTTACGAATAAACAATCTTGGATAAAAATGAGATTGTGATGTTTCCATTACCTTAGGTCTGATTTGCTTCGTATATAAAGACACGTATTTTGACGTACATGGACATTACATTACTTTTGCAGAATACTTAGTATATAACAAAAACACAGACACAAGGACCGTAATAGTTTAGTGTCTTTGGAAACTCGGAATATAATCTTCTAATCGTGGTGAAAGATCTTCAACATCTTCCATAAAGATCTTATTTTTTTTACCTAAAACCTTTCTTTATATCCTGGGGAAAAGAAAACATAAAAGGGTGAGCTCAAATTCTCAGTAAGGGTAAAAAAAGAAATATCAATCACATCATATTCATAAGAACATAACATTTTGGAAATTTTAACCTGCAAAAGAGAGCATAATTTCATAACATGGGATAAATCATTGTAGTGAAATTTAATCACAATAATCATAACATAAAACATGAATCTTTGTGGCGTACACACATAATCATAGAGAATCATTTCTTGTTAGTCAAAAATCATTGCCAAGACTATCTTAGTGGACAAAGTCCCTTTCTGAACCGAGTCACCCTCGTTTTAGTCCTGTTTCACTGAACCAGTATAACCTACCGTTCCAGCCATGTCTATCTCATGAGATATAAAATCTTAACCCAATGCATTGGAGGGAGATATTGGTCCCACCCATATTATAATGAATCCTTTCTTATGTGTGCCACATAATCATAAACCATACATCATAGCGTAACCCATGTTATAAAAATGGAATTCTTAAACAACATGACATCATAAAACAATTCATATAAGATAAAGGAATTCATAAAAATAATTCCATCACAACATAATCAAATCAACCTAATAATAGGTATAAAAACATAACCCTTTATTATCTTAGATGGAAAATAATTTTGATAATACACTTGAACTCCATTCTTGAGGAAAATATCCTTTCTACTACAAAAGCACTTTTCCTTTCTTAACATGTCATAAAATTCTAAACTAAAAGAAGTTGATTAAAAATAAACTTGAAAACTTATAAGGGAAGCTTCTTTGAAATAATGTTTTAAAAATCCATTCATGTCGTATAAGTTAAAAGAAAACATTCTTCTTGTACTTTTGTCGGAGAAGTCAAAAAAGTACCTCGTACGAAAAACGATAAAAGATTACTTTCATATCTTTTACTAAAAACTCACCGAAGGGTAAAATAGGATTTAAAAATTTGTAGGTGAATGGAAATAATATTACATATTGAGGAAACATGGATGTGGATGATAAAATACACCCCAGTAAATACCAAAGTATAAACAATCTCGGATAAAAATGAGATTGTGATATTTCCCTTACCTTAGGTCCGACTTGCTTTGTAAGTGTCCGAACCTCCTGTATAATGATTTAAATAATGTTATTGGATTATTCCAGAATCATACTTATTTTTATGATATCATATATGGTCATATTCTTAGCTTCTTAGTAGTAATATTTCATTGCTACTTGTTATTCGGGTGTTTATAACTTTTTGTTCATATGTGTGTTTTGTCGAATAAATTCTTATTCTTTTCTTTAGGTTATAGATACCTAATTTCCAGAATGTTATTAGTGTAATATATATCATATTCATTTAATTCAATTCATTTATATAATCATTATGAAATGAAGATCATGTAGAACGAGTTGCATCACATCGTGGAGACGGTATTCCGTACGTACGTACGAGTTATGATATCGTTCCTATGATCGTGGAATTGTATTGGAGTATATGTATACTATTTCAGAATCAATATCACTTTATAATAGTCATATATAGTCATTATTTACACCATTATACCCATCCAAGTAAGGTGGTGGTGGAAAACAGATTACACCACGGCGTGGAGACGGTATTCCATACGTACCACGCGCGGTGATTTCTTTTTCCGTAGGATGGATAGATGGTGAAATAGAGTTGTTTCATACTTATAATAACATATTAGTATATGAGTGATACTTATGTTATTACTTCATAATGAAACAACTAAAGAAGAATAAGTGGAAGAAGAAATAAAGATGAAATAATCGGTAACGGACATTACCTCTTCTTTGAAGTGCTTCTTTGACACCTTCTTTTAGGGCACTAAAATTGGTCTTTGAGGAAGACCAGAACCTCTAGGATGTTTCTAGGGAAGTGGAGAGGATAATTGTTCAGGGGTTGGCCGAGATTTAAGGCTCAATGTTGTGTGAGGAAGAGAGGGAGGAGGTGCCCTTTTATAAGGGAGGAGAGGGTCACCTTTGGAATAACTAAAAATATTAATTTATAATAAATATAACCCCACTTAAAAACCTCCAAAAATGACTCATATTCAAATAATATATGAGATAGGGTTGTAATCTCATCAACAAATCAAATTTAAACATGTTTGGATCTTATTTTAAACCTTATCATTTTGATTTATCCTTATTTAATCTATTTAAGTTTATTTGTGGTAATAAAATTCTAAATTTTAAATTATAACAAATAATTACTTATTTGTTGTGAATTTTCCATAATTGTTTAATTTATAACATTATAGACCATATAAAGTTAAATTTATAATTTTTTAAATATTTTTGTGATTTTTAAACAATTTTATAATATGTTATTTTTATAAAATAACAATAGTACCAATTTTGACAATATTCATTTATTTGAATTTAAATAAAATATATACAGAATATATGTTCGAACTAAAAACTTTAATAAAAGGTAATATTTATTTATAAAATTAGTGGAACACATTAAATAGTTCATATAATATTTATTTTATTATTTTTAAAACCATTTATTTGGTTTATCTCTTAATAAAATAATTACTACATTATTTTTGTATAATTATTTAATATACTTTTTTGTGGAATAAAAATATAAAATAAAATCCTATGATAAAGATACATATATTACCTTTCACAATAATACTTTTACTCAAATTTATCATCTTAAAATAACAATATTTAAATTGTTATATTTGTTAAACTATGAAGGTGACAACTTTGGCATCATTTAAAATAATATAATATAAGTGTCCTAATTTTTTGTATAAGACTCCAAATGGTCAAATAATCGACCATTGGATGATTATAGTTTAAATTTACATGACCAATAAGTTTTGGTCAGGGTTTTGTGCCTTTTATGGTCACTGTTAATTTAATAAAAACTATATTCTTAATTTTTCACTAGATAAATAATTTCTGCATCACTATTGTGTCACAATTAATGATAATTATTTAATCCCAAAAAATTCTAGATAAATTCTCATGATATAGATAAATTTGATAGATTTCTGGAGACTATTCATGTTCGAAGTTTTATGATGTTTATCACTAAGTTAAAATTATTATACTTATAAGATTTAAGAAAGTGACATGTTGTCACATTCTTTGGTTTTAATAATAATTAAATTACTTTCATTTAAAAAATTTAATTAAATGAATATAATCCGATCCTTAGGTGATATGGGTCGACTTGTAGTCATCCAATAGGATTATGACATTTTTTAGGGTAATTTTAAAATATTATATTTACCCTTAATTACCCGATTTACCTTTAACTATGGTAAATAAAATTTACCGTAGTTACTATTCATAATTACCAAAAATAAAAAGTAGCTTATTAACATAATTTGGACCCACTGATTCCAAATATGGAATACATTTTTCCAAATTCAATACACAAAATATGCAGAAATTAAATTAAAATTAATCCCGTTGTCGAAAGAAAACGGGTTTTTCTTTAAAACATTACAAAAGATTGAATTGATTTAACCTACGAATTCAAGGTAAAATCAATGATAATGACATACATTATATTAAATGGTAAAAATATATTCTATTTATAATTTAAAACCATTAAATATTATAATTTAACCACATAAGATATTACGATGAAAAAAGTTGTTTTTAATTAAAATATAGCGTGTTTTTACTATTAATTAAAATATGAAAGTTATCGGAAAAATATCAAAACTTTATCTAATGTAAATTTTTATATCCTGATTCAAAAGAAGAATTTTATTTTGTCAAATTGAACATATAAACATGTCCAAAACTAGATTTAATGTGGGTGCGCCATCAAAAGATGGCAAAATTGTATTTTTTTTAAAATACTTATTTTACCCGAAAAATTTATTTTTTTTCTTATACCATGTTCTAGAAATGTGTAAGATGAATAATAATGTTATAAAATTCAAAATTTAGTTAACACTATTCATAACGGCTAGTTCATGAAAATATTATAATAATATATCATTGTTTATTAAAACCCAGTATTGCGCACAACACATGCTATCGAGGAAGGTCACAATTGCATGTAATGCAAGCCAAGTCAGGGTTGCGTGTGGTGAAAGAATCCTTCGTTGTTCCGTATAACAGAATCCAACCATATTTCATTTATACATTGAATATATATATATATATACTCAATGTTTCGTAGAATAACTATTATCAAAATTGTGTGTAACACGATCCAAGAATAGTGTTGCGTATACTGCAAGCTAATACGGTGTTGCGTATAGAGCAAGGTAATATTGGTGTAGAATACAACACAAGACATTAATGAAATTAAAAAGAATATTTTTCATAAAATCTCAGGGTGTTACATTCTACCCCCTTAAAATGAATTTCTCCCTCGAAATTCATTGGCGTTATAAATGGTTTACTATTCGAAAGTTTCATTAATAGAAACCCACATCGTAAAAAGGAATACCAAAATCAATCTTTAAAAACAAAATTATGAAATGTAACGGTTACCCAAATAAACAAATAACTGGGTTTCCACATAGGTGAAAATATGGATATGGAAGAGAAATCTAACCATCATGTTCTGATGGAGAGTGGTAGAGAACATGGCTATGGAAAAGCCAACAATCACAAATCCATAAATTTGTGAGGATCTGAGGTACCATCCGATTAATCTGATATGAGATCACTAGGACAACAATTTTGGTTTTCAAGATCGTTTCCCTGAAGTTGAAGAATTTGAATTAGAATTAATACTTACTTTATTTTGGTACAATCTCACTATTGTTCGTGCCTTGAACAATTTACACTTCATCTCTTAAATAAATGACGTTGAATTTGTTATTCGTGAAGTGTTAGCAGATCATGTGATAGAATGACGGGTCATTCCATCTGTCTCAAACAAAAGGTTAGGAAAAGTTATTAAATATACATAAGTCATTCTATAGTGAGATTAATCATATATGGTTTCTAAAATTGACTTATACTTCATATATCATACTACTTAATATAATAAAACTAGTTTCTACTAAACAGGGTCTTCATGTAGGTCAGTTGTAGGCGATAAAGGCCAGTCGCACTTCGGTTGTGGGTTCGATTCCCACAGCCTTGTCCGACGTGATAGGATGTCGCCCGTCCTACAGGTTGTCCTTTTTCTAAAGCTATATTACTATAACATCCCATCAATAATATCGAAAAAAACGTTTTATCCTAACTTATGTCCAACACAATCCATTCTAATCTTTAGACTTATCTAAAATACTTTGGTCCAAGCTCATAGTATAAGGAAAATGATTACTTGAAATGTCGTCAACCAACCATGTGAATACCATCATTTATCCCCCATATATCTTGTTGGTCACATTCCAATCATGTGAATACCTTAATGATGTATTCTCTTGAAAAATGAATACCCATTAAACCTTAGTGAAAACATGAATGCTGTCAAAAGTTAACTCTTTCCACATACCAAAATCCAAAAATTCTATATACTCAAACCATGATATAACCTTCTCCTTATATCAGTCATGAGCTCATGAATACTATCAAACATTTAATTTTCTCTTTATCCCTTCATTATGCGCATATCATCTACATTCCAAAAATATCTGAATAACCTTTCATGGATACTGGTAACATTAATAATACACTTTCAAAACTCAAGGAAAGACAACAGTGTAACAATCCATAGATGTCTCTTTATTCCATAGTAGCATGAGATTACTTATACAACATTACACATGATAAACATATAATCATTCCACTACATTCTTAAACCATTGACCGAGCTTCAACAATTCTTTCATCTCACATATCATTTGTAGTCTCTTCATAATCATCCACATAAATACTACCCATACGACCATACCGATTCTCTTCATGAGACTTTCCCTTAGGGAATTGGTTTGCATAATGCCCGTACATTCCACATTTAAAACATTTAACCATTGCTGATGTCGTAGCAATATAATTATCCTCATCCCTGGTGTTAACTGAACCTTTTCATTTACACTTACTGGCTTTGTGTCCTTCTTTTCCACACCCAAATGATCTTCCAGTTCCTTTGAAACATTCTCCTTGATGCCTCTTCCCACATGATTTACATAGGGGAATTTGAACTTTCTTTCCTCTATGATCATCATGAAACTCCATATTTCTCTTATTAGTCGAGTCAGGAAACTTACCAAATTTTACTTTATTGATCATATTATGAGATTGCTGATTCGGCATAATAATGATTTTTGGACTTCAAAATCCCATTTCATTTGGTTTCTCATGAAGAATATCATTCCATTGTCCATCATATCCTCCATTATCGTGAATCATCTTGTTTCCAGCCATTTTCTAAAACCCAAAAAGAATAGTGTGAGAGGCAAAAATCATAATAAAGGCGGAGTAAATTCAATATATAACATCTTAGGTTTAATTCTATGATCGTTAGCGTAATTCTAGTACTATAACCTATACGTATACTTATCCTTAGGGACATCCCTAGACATACCTAAGAAATATCTCTAGGGATCTCACTAACGTTTTCGCAACCTAGTTTCCAAAGGTTGACTAAACCTTTCCTCGGATACCAACTATAAAGACCCGTATCTTGACGTACATGGACATTACATTACTTTTGCGGAATACTTAGTATATAACAAAAACACACACACAAGGACCGTAATTGTTTAGTGTCTTTGGAAACTCGGAATATAATCTTCTAATCGTGGTGAATGATCTTCAACATCTCCCATAAAGATCTTATTTTTTTTACCTAAAAACTTTCTTTATATCCTGGGGAAAAGAAAACATAAAAGGGTGAGCTCAAATGCTCAGTAAGGGTAAAAAAAAGAAATATCGATCACATCATATTCATAAGAACATAACATTTTGGAAATCTTAACATGCAAAAGAGAGCATAATTTCATAACATGGGATAAATCATGGTAGTGAAATGTAATCACAGTAATCATAACTTAAAAAATGAAACTTTTTGGCATACACACATAATCATAGAGAATCATTTCTTGTTAGTCAAGACTCATTTCCAAGACTATCATAGTGGACAAAGTCCCTTTCTGAACCGAGTCACCCTCGTTTTAGTCCTGTTTCACTGAACCAGTATAACCTACCGTTCTAGCCATGTCTATCTCATGAGATATAAAATCTTTACCCAATGCATTGGAGGGAGATATAGGTCCCACCCATCTTATAATGAATCCTTTCTTATGTGTGCCACATAATCATAAACCATACATCATAGCGTAACCCATGTAATAAAAATGGAATTCTTAAACAACATGACATCATAAAACAATTCATATAAGATAAAGGAATTCATAAAAATGATTCCATCACAACATAATCAAATAAATTTAATAATAGGTATAAAAACATACCCCTTTATTATCTTAGATGGATTATAATTTTGATAAAACACTTCAACTCCATTCTTGAGGAAAATATACTTTCTACTACAAAAACACTTTTCCTTTCTTAACATGTCATAAAATTCTAAACTAAAATAAGTTGATTAAAAATAAACTTGAAAAATTATAAGGGAAGCTTCTTGGAAATAATGTTTTAAAAATCCATTCATGTCGTATAAGTTAAAAGAAAACATTCTTCTTGTACTTTTGTCGGAAAAGTCAAAAAAGTACCTCGTACGAAAAACGAAAAAAGATTCCGTTCATATATTTTACTAAAAACTCACCGAAGGGTAAAATAGGATTTAAAAATTTTTAGGTGAATGGAAATAATATTACATATTGAGGAAACATGGATGTGGATGATAAAATACACCCCAGTAAATACCAAAGTATAAACAATCTCGGATAAAAATGAGATTGTGATATTTCCCTTACCTTAGGTCCGACTTACTTTTTAAGTGTCCGAACCTCCTGTATAATGATTTAAATAATGTTATTTACTTATTCCAGAATCATACTTATTTTTATGATATCATATATGGTCATATTCATATCTTCATAGTAGTAATATTTCATTTCTACTTGTTATTCGGGTGTTTATAACTTTTTGTTCGTAAGTGTGTTTTGTCGAATAAATTCTTATTCTTTTCAATAGGTTATAGATACCTAATTTCCAGAATGTTATTAGTGTAATATATATCATATTCATTTAATTCAATTCATTTATATAATCATTATGAAATGAAGACCATATAGAACGAGTCGCATCACATCGTGGAGACGGTATTCCGTACGTACGCACGAGTGATGATATCGTTCCTATGATCGCGGAATTGTATTGGAGTATATGTATACTATTTAAGAATCAATATCACTTTATAATAGTCATATATAGTCATTATTTACACCATTATACCCATCCAAGTAAGGTGGTGGTGGAAAACAGATTACACCACGGCGTGGAGACGGTATTCCGTACGTACGCACGCGCGGTGATTTCTTTTTCCGTAGGATGGATAGATGGTGAAATAGGGCTGTTTCATACTTATAAAAACATATTATTATATGAGTGATACTTATGTTATTACTTCATAATGAAACAACTAAAGAATAAGAAGTAGAAGATGAAATAATGATGAAATAATCGGTAACGGACATTACCTCTTCTTTGAAGTGCTTCTTTGACACCTTCTTTTAGGGAACTAAAATTGGTCTTTGAGGAAGACCAGAACCTCTAGGATGTTTCTAGGGAAGGGGAGAGGAGAATTGGGCAGGGTTTGGCCTAGATTGAAGGCTCCAAGTTGTGTGAGGAATAGAGGGAGGAGGTGCCCTTTTATAAGGGAGGAGAGGGTCACCTTTGGAATAACTAAAAATATTAATTTATAATAAATATAACCCCACTTAAAAACCTCCAAAAATGACTCATATTAGAATATTAGATGAGATAGGGTTGTAATATCATCAACCAATCAAATTTAGACATGTTTGGATCTTATTTTAAACCTTATCATTTTGATTTATCCTTATTTAATGTATTTAAGTTTATTTGTGGTAATAAAATTATAAATTTTATATTATAACAAATAATTACTTATTTATTGTGAATTTTCCATAATTGTTTAATTTATAACATTATAGACCATATAAAGTTAAATTTATAATTTTTTAAATATTTTTGTGATTTTTAAACATATTTATAATATGTTATTTTTATAAAATAACAATAGTATCAATTTTGACAATATTCATTTATTTGATTTTAAATAAAATATATACAGAATATATTTTCGAACTAAAAGCTTTAAAAAAAGGTAATAAGTATCTATAAAATTAGTGGATTACATTAAATAGTTCATATAATATTTATTTTATTATTTTTAAAACCATTTATTTGTTTTATCTCTTAATAAAATAATTACTACATCATTTTTGTATAATTATTTAATATACTTATTTGTGGCATAAAAATTTAAAATAAAATCCTATGATGAAGATACATATATTACCTTTCACAATAATACTTTTACTCAAATTTATCATCTTAAAATAACAATATTTAAATTGTTATATTTGTTAAATTATGAAGGTGACAACTTTGGCATCATTTAAAATAAAATAATATAAGTGTCATAATTGCTTGTATAAGACTCCAAATAGTCAACTATTCGACCATTGGATGATTATAGTTTATATTTACATGACCAATAAGTTTTGGCAGGGTTTTGTGCCTTTTATGGTCACTATTAGTTTAATAAAAACTATATTCTTAATTTTTCACTAGATAAATAATTTCTGCATCACGATTGTGTCACAATTAATGATAATTATTTAATCCCAAAAAATTCTAGATAAATTCTCATGATGTAGATAAATTTGTTAGATTTCTGGAGACTATTCATGTTAGAAGTTTTATGATGTTTATCACTAAGTTAAAATTATTATACTTATAAGATTTAAGAAAGTGACATGTTGTCACATTCTTTGGTTTTAATAATAATTAAATTATTTTCATTGAAAAAATTTAATTAAATGAATCTAATCCGACCCTTAGGTGATATGGGTCGACTTGTAGTCATCCAATAGTATTTTGACATTTGTTAGGGTAATTTTAAAATATTATATTTACCCTTAATTACCCGATTTACCTTTAACTATGGTAAATAAAATTTACCGTAGTTACTATTCATAATTCCCAAAAATAAAAAGTATCTTATTAACATAATTTGGACCCAATGATTCCAAATATGGAATCCATTTTTCCAAATTCAATACCAAAAATATGCAGAAATTAAATTAAAATTAATCCCGTTGTCGAAAGAAAACGGGTTTTTCTTTAATACATTGCAAAAGATTGAATTGATTTAACCTACGAATTCAAGGTAAAATCAATGATAATGAAATACATTATATTAAATGGTAAATATATATTCTATTTATAATTTAAAACCATTAAATATTATAATTTAACCACATAAGATATTACGATGAAAATAGTTGTTTTTAATTAAAATATAGCGTGTTTTTACTATTCATTAAAATATGAATGTTATCGTAAAAATATCAAAACTTTATCTAATGTAAATTTTTATATCCTGATTCAAAAGAAGAATTTTATTTTGTCAAATTGAACATATAAACATTTCAAAAAATAGATTTAATGTGGGTGCGCCATCAAAAGGTGGCAAAACTGTATTTTTTTAAAAATACTTGTTTTACCCGAAAAATTTATTTTGTTCTTATACCATGTTCTAGAAATGTGTAAGATGAATAATAATGTTATAAAATTCAAAATTTAGTTAACACTATTCATAACGGCTAGTTCATGACAATATTATAATAATATATTATTGTTTATTAAAACACAGTATTGCGCACAACACACGCTATCGAGGAAGGTCGCAATTGCAAGTAATGCAAGCCAAGTCAGGGTTGCGTGTTGTGAAAGAATCCTTCGTTGTTTCGTATAACAGAATCCAACCATATTTCATTTATACATTGAATATATATATATATATATACTCAATGTTGCGTAGAATAACTATTATCAAAATTTTGTGTAACACAATCCAAGAATAGTGTTGCGTATACTGCAACCTAATACGGTGTTGCGTATAGCGCAAGGTAATCATGGTGTAGAATACAACACAAGATATTAATGAAATTAAAAGAATATTTTTTCATAAAATCTCGGGATGTTACATAGTATGTGTCCGAACCACCTGTATAATGATTTAAATAATGTCATTGACTTATTACAGAATCATATTCATTGTTATGATATCATATATGGTTCACTTATGACTTTATATTACCCGTTCTTTTGTAAATTCCATGTTAAAGAAACGTTTTGGGTAAAATCGTTTCATTTATCGTAGGTGTTTTGACTTGTTGTTCTTGAAATTATTATTACATATATCATGATTTACTTACTTCCAGAATATAAAATATGATTTATATATCATATATATTCAGTATATATATATATATAATAGATATATAAATGAAATGAAAAACACCGTTCATGGAGACGGTAGTCCGTACGTACGCATGAACGTTGTTTTCCTTTCCTTATTGTCTTGAATGGAAGTAAGTAGATGACATACATATACATATATACATAAATCCAGTAGCTTTATAATGTCATATATTTCATTATTATTTCTTATATATACTTTTTAATCATTCTTAAATGGTTAACATGGAGAATGAATCTCATCGCGTCGTGGAGACGGTAGTCCGTACGTACGCACGAGCGATGATATCGTTCCCCTGGTAGTGGAATTGTGTTGAAGTGTATGTATACTATTTGAGTATCAATATAACTTTATAATAATCATGTGTAGTTACTCATTACATCATTATACCCATCCAATTAAGGTGGTGACGGAAAATAGATTACACCACGGCGTGGAGACGATATTCCGTACGTACGCACGCGTGGTGATTTCCTTTCTCCGTAGGATGGATAGAAGGTTAATTAGAGTTGTTTAATATTTATAATAACATATCAGTATATAATAAATACTGATGTTATTACTTTATCATGAAACAACTAAAGAAGAAGAAGTTGAAAAGAAAGAAATTGAAAAGATCGGTAATGGATATTACCTCTTCTTTGGAACACCTCATTGAATCCTCCACATAGGGAACTAAGATTGGTCTTTGAAGAATAGAAGGACCTCTAGGATTATTCTAGGGAAGTGGAGAAGGGATTTTGGCAGGGGTTGTCCGATCTTGAGTGCTCAAATTGGTGTGAGGAGGAGGGGGGGGAGGTGCCCTTTTATAAGGGAGGAGAGGGGCACCTTAGGAATATCTCAAAATATTATTTTATATTAAAGTCAAAATCGGTTTATAATGGTTCCAAAGCATCTTATTTCTAAGCTAAAGTGTGGATGGGTCGAAATACTATCAACCAATAGGATTTAGACAAGTTTAGGTCATTATTTTAACCTTATCAATTAGATTTAACTCTAAGTTAAATAATTTAACTTTTACCGGGTCTTTTTGTTTTCTTACACTATATGGTTAATAAACTTGCTATAACATGCCAAACGAACCCCAAATTGTTTATTATTAATATATATATCCTTATCTAAGTCATATGGCCGACCCATAGATTTTTAGGAATAAAATAACAATTAATAATATAATATTAGATTTAAATACTATTTTGTGTCAATTTTGACACTATTTGATATATGATTTTTTTGAAAGTCATAACAGAATTATATGTTAGAAAAAAGTTGATTAAATCAACACTAATATATCATAGTAACCTATAAAATTAGTTTAATTCATAAAAAGTCTTAAATTACATTTATTTTGGTATTTATAATATCAATTATGTCAATATTTCATTAATAAGATAATTACTTCATCGTCTTTGTGTCATAAATAAATTACATTATGTGATGTCTAAAAATTACAAATAAAATACCATTATGTAGGAAATCTTTTTAGCTTTCTAATGAATATTTACAATTGAATTTTTCTTATGTAAAACCCTATATTAAAAATGTTTTAGTAAATAAACTTTGATTTTAACTCTTTTAACTCTTCTTTGAATTAAATAATAATAAATGTCCTAATCTAATCCAAGTGGGCCTAAATGACAATATTTTACACTTAAGGTTGTTTTTGGTCGAGATACACTTGTACAATAGAATTAGGACATGTGTTAGGGTAATATTAATATCATTCTTACCCTTAATTACCCTATTTACTTTTAACCATGGTAAATAAAAGTAATAAGTTACTATTCACCAAAAAATTATTTTCCTCTCATTGAACCACATTTTACTTACTGACATCAACCGTGTCTCTCGGATTTTTGAAATTCCATTCACAGAAGTGTTAATATTATGTTTTATGAAAAATTCAGTTTTTTTAACTACCACTTAGTAGTTTCACTATTCATCAAAAATTGATGTTTTTCAGAACAATGCCAAAATTTCATCCTAAGCTATATTTCATATTCCAAATTCAAAAATGAATTCTATTTTACCAAATTCATAACATAGAAATTGCATTAATTAATTTTATAATTAAATCCCGCAGTTAAAACAAATAGCGTGTTTTTAAGAAACAATATCTATCAAAAGATTGACACTTGATTATGTCTGGTTTAAATGTGAAATTACATCCAATGACCAAAATTGTATTAAATTGTAAAAATATATTCTAAATATACTTTAAAACCACTCAAATTAATGATTTATCACTATTAATTATTTCGATTAAAAAAGTTTTTTTTAATTATAATTTAGTAATTTTCACTATTCATCAGAATATGAAAGTTATCCGAAAAGTACCAAAATTTCACCTTAGGCTAAATTCGATACTCTGAATCCAAAAATGAAGTACATCTTGAGAGCAAAAATTTCTAATATTTAAAAAGTGGTTATTACTATTCATAACGGCTAGTTTTAATAATATTTTAATAGCATATCGTTGTTTCGTGAAACTCAGTATTGCGTACTACACACGCTATCGAGGAAGGTTGTGATTGCGTGTAACGCAAGGCAAGTCAAGGATGTGTGTTGTGCAAGATCCTTTTGGTGTAGCGTACAACACAAGACATTAGTGAAATTAAAAAGAATATTTTTCATAAAATCTTGGGCTGTTACAGAGAACAATTCTCTCAATTCATTATATACTAATAATAACCATAACATTTTATATGAAAAAACAAGATTTTATTTTAATATAACATTATATTTATAAAAAATATACGTATTTATGTAACCCATTATTATAAATATCACTCTAATCATAAAAAGTAAAATTAGTAGAATACCCTAACATCTTCATTAAAAACAGCTCAAAATATTATCATCCTTGAAAATAAAAAACTTATTTCCTTAATAATAATCAACTCAAAATAAAAAATGAACAACAACACATGAAATTATGTCTTGTTTAAAATAATATATCCCCAAATATAATTTTATCATAAATATATCTTTAATATAATATTTCGGGTTTTTTTATTTTGATTTTCCTCTTACAATATGTTGTAGCTATAAATCTCTCATTTTATTCGTGAAAAAATACTATTATATTGGTTGATTGGGTGTTTAAAAGATATAATTTATATATTTAACGAATTTTGTATAGATTAATGGTAAGTGGAATGGATAAAAAATTTATAATATGAAAATAATATATAATTTGATTTTGGAGATCCAAAGAGTAATGTGTGGTTAGACACGTGGTCAGAAAAATCAGATATTTAAATATACCTGTTGGAAAATGGTTGAAGTGGAGAATAATTTGTTTGAAATTTTTTAAAATAATCATTTATATTGTAAATTGGGATTAATAATCCAAATTCATAAAACGACATATGGTTTTCATAAACCATTCTATTAATCCTGAAATTATTAAGTAATCTATAGAAAAATTATTTTTATTTTTAAATTTATGTGAAATTTCTCACATTTATCTTTTAATATTTGTAGTACATTACCTTGGGATGCATTGGGGGAATTTTTTGATCTCTCTCACATTGGAATCCATCTTTCATAAATCATTATTTATCAACGTCCTCAATCAGTATTTTACTCTTTTATCACTTCTCTTAAAATTTATTATTTGTTTCTTTATTAAAAAAATATCATATGAGGAAATTATTGGATCTATTGGTAGAGATAAGATAACTATAATTGTTTTTATATAACTATGGAAAGATGATTATGTG
Source organism: Viscum album (assembly GCA_963277665.1). Classification (NCBI taxonomy): domain Eukaryota; kingdom Viridiplantae; phylum Streptophyta; class Magnoliopsida; order Santalales; family Viscaceae; genus Viscum; species Viscum album. The sequence continues at coordinate 1,056,924,869 of OY728146.1, read as the reverse complement.
CGTTAGGATCTCTATTAAATAAGTGAGGTTCCACATCAATTATTCGTATTTTAATTTGGTGTCTTTTATTACATTGATTTTTTTTCAAAAGGAAAAACATCATTGATATATGTTAGAAATTAAATTTTTAAATTTTATTATATTTTTTATATATGATAATTTATTTATTGATATAATTGTATTATGGGAATTTTTGATCTGTTTGAATAAAATTGTTTATTATTACGGGAGGGTAATTTTTTTGGAAAATTTTTATTTTGAAATTTGGGGTTTGACTATAGATTAATATTCATGAGATTGATAAAATAAATTTAATAAGTTTTTATGTGTTATTTGGATGAAATTATATATAAAATGAATAATCCAAACATTATTGTGGTTCCCACTCCTACATAAGGTATTTTAATCATTATGCTTATTCAACTAGGTAAAAATTTTTGGCATGAGGTTTAATGGATGACTCAGGAGATTGGATAAATATTTTTTTCATATATATTTTTATTTCTAATGTAATACCCTAATTTTTGAAAATGAAATTGTTTTGTGATTCTATTTTTTGGAATATTAGGGTATATTTCTTGTTTATAGAGTATAATTAATGTGTATTATTAAAATGTTTTATTTTATGGAACTGATTATCAGGGGTTGGTTATACTTTTATATAACCCACCCAGGTTTTCAAAAAATACATGGTAAATGTGATGTCATTGGGTGATATTTTTCTAAAATTAATATCCATCCCATATCGAAGTACCACACGATTCAAGAATATTGTGTTCAGTACTATATAAGAATAGAAAATATCAATTTCTTCAATGGTGATAGATTGAAGAAAAATAAATGATAATATAGAAATGATATTATAGTGATCAGTTAGCTCTCATGGTGTTTTGGGACACTTGTGGTAGGTAGTGTATATTTATTATTTTATGGGAGTGAATTTTCCCATTAAATACATTAGTAGTTTTTGTTTTTTACCCATGGAACATTGTGTATGGTTTCTTCATATGTTTTATATTATATATATATATATATATATTATTTTGATCATCTATTATTAAAAGGATATGAATATGATATTAATATTATTATTTTTATTATAGGGGATGGGAAGTTTGAGTAATAGATTCCTAATTAAAAAATTTCATTTGAGTCATGGTATTGGAAACTATGTTCTATTATAGAAAATTGATTACTAATGATATTTTTTAATTTCATTAATATTTACCAACAACACCTGGGGATAACGGGATATACCAAATTCTTATGGACATTTCCACATGATAGAAATCCAAAAAAGGTTACTGCATTGGATTGGTATGTAATAAATGATATGAATTAGTTTATATAGGGTGATATACAAAAATATATATGTTATTAGAAGATACTATATATATATAAATACATATTTATACCTAACATATAAAAAATTTTCATTTACACTGTTGTGTTGGTAGATTATAAAATTATATCTGAAGGAATTTTGGTATAATAAAATCATTTGGTGTTAGTATTTTTTCCTTATTTAATTTAATCTATATCATAATATAAGATATGTCCTAATAAAACATGAATTTTCCCTTGAAATTCAATCATTATTATTATTAATTAATAAATAATATGAAATGATACCTTGATCCATTCACGTGTTTTGGTTATACTATTTGCATAACTAGTTCACCATAGCATAAAATATATTAAAAGGGATCCCTTTAGATTATCCCTTAAATCATTATATATTAATTGTTAATTATGTCTCCCATTTTACTATGGTATCATATAATACATGAGATCCTTATGAATTCTGTTTCACTTTTATAACAAAAAAAATCAATCTGAGAAGGGGGAATCATTTTTTATGTTTTTTATCACTCTAAAACTCTTGACGAAGTGATTGAGGAGAAAAAATTCATACTGGGGGATAACTTTTATAATTTTGTGAATAAAATCAATTTATATAATTATGTTTAAGTGGCCTTATTTACATATATGTTTTTTGTGAAGCATAACCTAATTAAAGATGAAAAAACCACTTTTCACTTATTTATCTTATATTAAGTGTTGTTAATATTTCACCACCAAATTGTAACAAAACAAATGGGTTTATGGTGATAAAATAATTATATACAATGTTTTTTCCTCCATAATATGTTTAATGAAATTTAAATATCTAACGTTCATCTATATAATATTTTTCAAAATTTTTATTATTTATTCATATAAAACATATGAATGGCTTTGTAAATAAATTTAATACAAGATATACTAAATTTAAATAAATAAAAATTGAATGTATATTTTTTTACTTGTGATTTTTCATACTCAGATGGTCACCATAAAATAATTATTTAAACCACATTGTACTAATCTAAAATTCAATTAAATTAATGTGTATTTTTAATATAATTATTGGTTTACCATCAAGGGATTACCATAATTGGATAGTATACAACTCATAGAATAATAATGGTATCGTGAAATACAAAATCGATCCAAAATAGATAAGTATAATTCATAACACTAAATATAATCTTATAATTTTATTATACTCTTCCCAAAAAGGTCAAGGTGAATATATCATTAGTCATAGTATGTAGAATTAAATACAGGGCATAAAAACATATTGATATATTTTATTGGATAGATTAATTAAATTTCACAATGTAAGAAATCCTCTCTGTATAATTCAAATTTTTTCATTTTGAGCCCCAATTGAATAGATATCTAGATATATAGTAAGAATGAACATGGATCCATCCTAATAGATCTCGATACCTAGAATTACGGATGGTTTATTTCTTTCATTAGCGGTTATACGATAATTTTTTTTCTAGAAAAAATTTCCACATCTCCATACATGTGGAAATAGAAAATATTATTACCATTTTACACAATAATATAGAACATAAAAAAATATGAATGATAATAAATAGTGATATAATAATAGTTACACCTGAACTGAATATCCATTTAAAAATATATCATCAATATACATTAATAATAAATTATAAAACTTCAACCAATATTTATAACGAAACATGAGAAAATAATATTTTTAATGAAACAAAATTGTATTATGAATTAATCAATATGTACATTATATATCAATGACAATATATTAAATAAGAAAAATGGCGATTTATTTCATTCATAACTTATATAAATACAAGGGTTTCGAAAACCTATTATAATGAAATATATTGAAAACAATAACTAGTTTACAATCCAATAATTCTATTTTCTTCTTCAAAATATTATAATAATGGAAAAAATCGTTGGTATGTAAAAAAATAATGTATTTCAATATAGTGACTGGATGAAAATATTTGTTTTATATTTTATTCTTAGTCATCATTATTATTCTTGACATCTAATTTATATCCAATGGGTTTGATGTTAGCTTGATGATATATGAATGTCCAAAAATTCTGTTTATATATGGAATTGATAATTAAATTCTTTTCCTCCTTCCACTTCATAACATTTTTTTCTCGAAATTTTTTTTATAGGAAATTAATCCATCATCCTTACGAAATAATTCATTACATGAACCACTATCCCAGAAAACATATCTATTTTATTCTCTTTCATCCAACATTGACCTATATGATACTCATTTTTTGAAATAATTTTACACTAATTTTCATAGAATTGATTCCCATACTTACTCAAGTAAAACTTGATATTTAATATTATATAATTGTACATTTCATATACTATCTCCTTTGGAAATGTATCACCTCTCATGAAATAAGGAATTCCAGTCCATTTTGAAATCTAATTTTATTCATTTATAATGAAATTTTCATTTGGATTGCACAAGATATAATATAAAAAAACATGATATTCCTCTAGATAAAATATTATAATTTATAATTTTCATTAAAAAATATTCATATCGTTGTACACATATTAGTGGGATTCCTTGTTTCATTCAATACTATAACTCATATGGTACCATATTTTCAACTTTAGTAATCACGTGATTAATTTTATATAAAATGATATAAAATTTATATCCCAAAAAGGGAAACAAATTAATTGTATTAATCTGTATTGAGGTCACTATCTCAATAAAGGTATGATCTCTCCTTTAACAAATATTATTCCACTGAGGTGTGCAATGAAAAGTGATTTTGTAGATTATGTCATATTACATGAAGTGATAGTCGACATTTTCTTTTAAGATATGTTATAATACTGTAAAGCTATTGTTTCATTATTTTATGTCCATGTTGATTTACTACTTCATGTAATTTTTATTAAATATTGTAGATTATTATGGATTATAAATTCTTATGTGTAAATTATAATATAATGTAATGTCATTAGTAAAACTATCGATGTACATATATCCACTTAATCTACTAGAAATGGTACATATAAATATCTGGGAATAAACTTTCTATGTTTTGTGATTATTTCAATTTTACCACTGAATGTTATTTTAATCATTTATCATTTTATAAATTCATAACATACAAATAATAGTGTGTATATTTAAAGTATTATTTTCTGATTTCATTCAATCAAATATATCTATATTATAAAAAAATAAATATTATTTCTAAACAAGAAACAAATTTCCTCTTTTATTCAACACGTCACAAATATTATGTTCATTATTTAAAAAAATTTGTTATAAAATAATAAAATAAAAATAATTTTCAACTGGGTGAATTAAGATGGAATTCTATTGTTTATATTGTTCATAGTCAATTACCCATTATATGAATAGTGATCCATTCCCATTTTTTTCTTCATGAGTATACTTTCTTCTAATAATTGAATACATATTTATTATCCAATAGATCTATCCAATAAGAAACATGGAAAAATAATAAGAGTTATTAAATGGAAAATAAAATTTATGTTGATTCATTCCCATAGATCCTATTCCCAACACTATAATGAATTTTCTAATGTTAATAATTCAAAAATTCATGAAAGAAACAACTTCATAATCACTCTCACATGGTGTCATTAGTTTAATAGAGGGAGGATAGAAATGAATCATTGTAATTAGATTAACAATTTTCATCTTAGCAATTCTCTTCATTTCTATTTCATTTCTATGACTAAAATGTTCAATTTAATTATATATTTATCTACATAATAAAACAAATATTGGAGATTTTAATGTTTAATTAATATTAAACCTGGTGAATCTAGGTATTAAGGATTGTAATATAAAATCAGTGGATCAATATTTATCAAAATCAAACCATATTTTTTAAAATTACTAATTATAAAAAAAAATTGGGTGTATGGGTATTATATAGGGATCATTCACCCATCCTAATCTAGGGAACCAACTTATTGACCAAGAATCACTGTTGACTCACTATCTCAAGGAATAACTCATAGATATGAGAAAATAAATTTCATAGGATATTTTTATTATGTATGTTTTTATATTTAATAGGAACTGATGATAACATAATGTATTTTACATTTAATATATCATTTGAGTGTATATAGAAGGTATATTTTTTGGCTTCAAAATCTCCTTGAGGGGTCACAATCAGAATTTGGGACTCTAAAAAATTACATTGTGTAATTTTATGAGCATATTTATATTCCACTCGAAATTATTTTCAATTAGGGTTTTTCTAAACCCAATAATTAATTGTGATACTGATTTTATGTTATTACATTATATTATCTATAATAAAAATGAATTTTTATCTATAAATATGGTTTTTTAAAAATTGAATAGTTATATATTTAGAGATTTAGAATTTATTAATTTATCCTACAATTTTATTAAATAAAAAATTACATATAGTTATTGTATTCAAATTATCTATTCATAAGGACATTGTGGTGGGAAAGGATCCATAAATAACGGTTAAGAATCCATGATATCATTATGAAACTAATGTGAGTGTTTATGGAATATTTTTAGCGGAATACAGATATTAATTCATAAATCATTGAAATGATGAGTGTATTATCTTATCCTGAAAATACAATGAAATCACTAATTCGAAACATTCCACTAAAATTACATCAAGAAAACTATAAATTTTTCATTGATAAAAAGTTTAATTAAATCACTGCATTAGTCTTATTAGATTTCAAAAATAATTGGGGAAACCACAAAACATTTATAAAAAAATTCTAAACTATTGTCCTTTCTTAACTGATATAATACAAGGTTTTAAAAAAATAATATTACTTTGAGTTATTTGTATACATTATTATAGGTTAATGATTTTTTCATATTTGATCATTGTTTTTAATTTGTATAATGTGATCACATTCTTAAAATTTATCTTGAATAAACAAAAACAACCATTGAGAAACAATCTATTTTATTTGAGCGTTTTTTATTTCTGTTTTTTTGATCATGTTTAATTTCACATTATATAATTAAACATATAAAATTTTAATAACATAATCTTGAGTTATAAACTCATAATCATTCTATCATGTGAAATATAATATAATCTAGACCATCGAGAGAATATTGGTTCCACAAACTAAATTAATTTATAGATTCCTCATTCTCTTATGAATATAAAATAATCTGGGTAAAATATAGATATTTCAATAAAATTACTTATTGAATGGATAAAAAATAATTACAATTATTTATGCTAACATAGGTTAGGGTAGATCAGAAAATTATAATTTAATTTAATAACTATGTGTAGATATATTACGGTATCTATTGTTCTATGAAGGATGAAAAATTACATGATTTCAAATTAATAATTTAATAATTAATTATTACATACCCTAACACCATTAAATAATTAAAATTTATTTAAAAATGAATCTGAATTTATACTTTTCAACCAAAATTGATTACTACTTAACGTACGCCCATATTTCAAAAATTATATTCAAAATTAAAAATTATAATTAAAAAAATAAATTAATATAAGAATATATGAGACAGTTTTAGGGTCCTAACATTGATTGAATTAGAGGATGGATGATTCAACATGAAGGGGGTGGGGATGAATATTTCTGATTAGGTATTTTTTCATTAAATTTTTTTCATCTTAATTCTATATTTACAAAAGTAAACTTTTCTCAATCTATCATTACACAGTCAGTATACATGCATTTAAGAAATATAGATATATAAAAAACTCATATTCAAATATTTACACAGTTAATTATAGTGTGTATGATTTTACGAGATTTATGTTTTTCATTATCCCAAACACACAAAAAAATATCTCTTCTTATCATGAATGAAGGTAAATTTTATTGACATAAATTCATATACGTAATATATAAAATATTTATCATTCACAAAACCAAACAGAATAGGAAACAACCACATTCAATTCTTTATTAACAAAGTACAAAATAGCCACTTCTCCATAATAATATTTCACTACTCTCTATTGAACAAAGATAAAAATATAAGAATTAATATCCACATGACTATTTAAAACTAAGGTTTTTCCATATATATTAGAATAATCATAGGTCTATATTTTATCCTATTCTACTAAAATAATGAGGGTTAAATTATTTTGTTATCTATTTCATGTTAGCATCTCTTACGTGTATTATTATTATTCAACCCTCAAATAAAAATTATCATAACATCATCTATATCATGATTACTCAAAAATATTTATTCATTAACTAATTATGCCCTTTTAAATTCATAATGGACACATTGATTGTACTATGAAATTAGAATTTAAAAACTCCATTGAAATATGAATTTTTGAGAATCATTTATACTCAATCTTGTTATGTTTTCCATATATGTTATGAAAATAAAACAATAGTGATCTTTTATGATGTCTAACAGTATATTTCTATTGGAACCACCTCTAATATAATTCACAAAACATACAATATATTCCATTATCTTTGATTCTTACTAATCATTCAACATAGTGTAGTATATATTTAAATAATTTTCATGTTTTTCTCAGTGACACTTCTCTAGTATAAATTATTTTCTCCCTAAAATCCTATATGAAATGGATTTCTTTTTTTGATGTATTGTTGTCTACATGCAATAATAAAATTATTTTCAAAATATCCAACACATGGGAAAATGATTTTATTCAAATAATAGGACGAATCAATGATTTAGTCATTGATTAATAATGAAGACTAATAATATTTAAATCCAATATTAATTTTTATATACTCTCTATTTAATCTTATATTTAACATAAGAATACACCCATTTATTCTTAAGTGACACACATATTTATTTTATATGTACTATTAATCCTTGGACACTGATACTCATCAATAATGTTAATCTTATATGAGTAAATATATAGTTACATATTCCCTAAAATCACTAAATTAATATTACATATTCTCACATATCATTTATATAAATAGTGAAACATTGAAATAATTATTACATATTAATAAATCTATTTTCTATATGATTTGATTTATTATTATATATCATAGGGTAAACTAATTATTATTATTACATATCTTAATACTTTTATACTTCTTATTTTGTCTGTCTGTTCAAATTTTCCTTTTTTACACTACATATAGTATTATATATATTAAATCATTCCAAATCTTGATTTTTATAAAATCACATGAAACCTTATTTAAAATATGTCCATCCACATAAATTCATAAAAATAATCTGGGGAAATATTTTGATTATATATATCCTTATAAGAATAATTCCAAGAGATCTTGCTGAATATATAAATTCAATATAATTCATCATTGATCTTCCTATACCTCAATTAAAATATCTGTTATGATAATACATTTATAGAATCACTGGCACTGATATTACTGTTTACCAATCAATGATTCAATTTTATCAACTAAAATCAAAATAATCTCATTCAAGCATCATTATCTATGTGTAGTTTCTATGTACTATAGTTTCCTATATGCTAAATTACTCAAGGATTGACCTTATAATTATACCCTACATTAGTTTTTTTCAATATAATATATCTCTTCATTTTACACATAAATATAATTTATATTGAATCATCCATACATCATAATAAACAACATGTTCCACGAACACTATTATCAAATAATCCTAAACTTTCTTAATTCAACAAGATTCATATATATTTCTATACATCATCAATTAAATAAATAATAATGTGAAATAGAGTATTATAACCATTACCTTCTTATCGTGATTCTACCATGTTAGCATAATAGTTCAACACCTCAACCAGGTTTTATAATAATTAATAGTCGAATAAATCACAAAAAATCTATGTTTATCATAGTATATCACACATGAACCTCTTCAAGATAGAATATATAGATAATAAATACTTCTAAGACTTAACACATATATATTACTATAATGGGTTCATAATCATTACACATCATATTCTAAAATAAATTCTTATTAATAAAATCAAATCATCTTCAACAAGACTAATAACGCCCTTGGTGGGGATATCCCTATCTCATTAGTGAGTTTGGGGCATGGGTGAAACACCAACTATAAGGTTTAAAGTAAACATTTTAATTATGTTTTTCCATATAATTTATTATAAAATGAATTATATTTTTGAGAATTATAATATCTTTAATAATTCTTATAGTATCAAATTTATTATAACATTGGGTGACACCTAGATCATTGGGGAGAACCATGATGATCCTTCTTTGGGTTTCAGATTTTTATTCAAATTTCATTGTAAGTGATGACTCACTTGTTGTCAATTTTTTACAAATAGAATATTTTTTTAGAATTATATTGAATTTTTCGGAAATGTTATTGAAGATGTTTTCCATATATGGAAGTTTAGAGGTTTAATATTAAATTTTTGGAAAATGTGGATAAGTAATGTTGTGATATTGGAGTTATTATTTAATAAAAAATAAATGAGTTAAAGGAAATTGAAACATTTTATATAAAATGTTAATGAAGGAATTAATTCCAATATAAAGTTCCTTTTAAAGAAGATTTTAATAGATATAGAATAAATATTTTAATAATAAATTTTAGGATGAATAACGTATTATTATTTGTAGGAATAAATTTTTATACAATACAAACTAAAAAAATTCATAATGGGATTGTAGGATACATATATTGTTTCTTATAATTTTTTACAAATTTAGTTTATTAAATTATATGGTTCTTATTAATCATCCAAGGTGAACTATATCCACTGCATAATGAAATATCCAGTACTTGATGACAGATTTGTGAATAAAACATTGGTTGTTTAATATAAGAGAATATCCTATAATAATATTAGGTATGTGTGTGGATTCATAGGCACATAATATAGGATACCATAGATATGGTGCGGTTGGTGGTGATGCCTGATAGTTGGGAGAAGACCCTATTACTCACAACAGGTCCACTCTGAGTGTCTCTTTTAATATAAAAATGAAGTCACTGAAGGTTAAAACATATGTGGGATAATACACTATGATACACTATTTTATGAGTTAAAACCCATAATAAAAAACAATTATTTCTCAATTACATCAATATGGTTCATCTGTATGACAACCCATATCCTTTATAAAAATTAATTTATAATTTATTACATAAAGAGACTCATAATAAAAAACATCAATAGGACTATTAAATTTGTGAAATTCAATAAAAACATAATAAATTGAAACATGGATACAAATACATTATTTAAAAGCTACATAACATATCCTTAATATCAATTTATATTTTAAAATTGTGTATGATATCCTCGGGAAATATATTAGAAATATGAATGCTAGAAATCCTAGAAATAGAAAAATAAAAGTATAACATAATGAATTTAAAAAATGTTAGTAAAGAGGCATATCAAGGTGACATAAAAGGGGTAAGAATGTTAAACATGTAAAAAAGATAATGATTTGATATTATAACATCAAGGTAATATATGAATTTGAGAAAATAATAATAGATGTTATTAGAAGAATATGTAAAGGATTATATACAAATACCATCAAAAAAACATTCATTATATGACCTCGCACTCAATATATTTGTAACCTCATCAGATAAAATCATTACCCAATTAACATTAAGGCTATATAATTTTGGGCCCACTCGTCACAATCATTACATGCGCATACATATGTGTGAAATATAGACCATAGAATATAATAATGTATTTATTTACATTTAATTCCATGATTATGGAGTGTGAGTTCCTTATTGATATTTCACCAATAAATTCAACATATGTCTATATAGTTTAATGCACTTGATTGTAAATTGGTATTGGTATTAATAACACAAAAATTTTGTATGAAAAATCATAGGTTTATCATGATAACTTAACGGGTGTTTATAACGTTTCATAGAAGAGGTTAATGACTGTGAAATGTGTTCTATCATTATGCGGGTTTCATAAATATGGTATAATAGATGTGTAGAAACATATTAAAAATGAATAATTTGAAATTTAATGGCATAGTACACAGAGAGAAATCAAATTAAAATTATAGAGGAGAGGATCACTTACATTGATAGGGAAATTTCAATGTATTAGGAAGAGCTTTATTAGAGAAAGAGTACACCTTGATAGGGCTTTAGAGATAATAGGTATAGTAACATCATGATCAATGGGGTTTTACTGGATATGATTTGGAGGATAGGTATTTATATATATAGTAAAATAAGGGGAATTTATTTATAATGTAAGGATGAAATTTATTTCAATATTTCCTTTCTATATTATTCATGTATATGTAAATTTTAACCCTTTCAATCCCCATTTTGGAGAGGGTTGCAGGATACTTTCCACATAGAGAATCTCCCTCGTTTAACCATCCCAGGATATTAATGGGCATAATAATTACAATTATTGATCAGATACATCCACCTTTATTATGGAATAATGAGCTCCTTTTGTGTGAATATATATATAAAGGTAATATGATTCTTATAAATATGTCACAATTTACATATATAGATAAAGTTATAAAATCAGTAACATCAATATCACCGAAAAAATATTAGATATTGTGTTGGGTATTCATGCTAATGGATAATTAATTTGTTGGAGGTGTAGGCTATCACATTGTTAAATTTCATGATTACATAACTCATTACCCTTATAGTCACATCACTTTATATCAATAATAAGTCCCCCTAGTGGGTTATCTGATTATTGGTGTAATGATTATCCACTTCATTAAATATTTAATTATATCATCACATTTATCAAGGATGATATATTCCATAGTCCCAATAACTTGAACATGATAAATTTTATAATATGAAAATTATAATCATGATAGATATAAAATACCAAATGATACTCATCCCATTACTTTCACTGGTATAAAATTAGAGGGAGTTTTATGATTTGGTGGGTTATTTCTTTATCTTGGAAATTTATGTTGGCATTATACAACGAAATATAATCCATAACCATAATTACATCTAATACATCAAAAGTGTGTATTAGAAGGTTAACTGGGAAGATAAACCTACAAATATGGACTAAGGATAAGCTATATACTTATGATGCAATAATTTACCCATGTTTCATTATATATAGATATCTATAAATTAGAGTTTTGAGGTTTTTTTTATTGTCTTACTATACATCCATGAATTTAATCAATGCATTGAACTGAAATAAAATGGAACATATTCTATTATTTAATGAATAAATAGTCTACCTATCAAAAATCATTATTGAGATCTATCTTAGTAGTTGTAATGGCATAAACTCTCATTTTTTATCTTTGCATTGGGGGTTATTAATGTTTATTGTCCTCAAATACCATTGTATAAGAATATTGATTTAGACAGTGTCCATATTCGTTGAGGGTGAAACATTAAAAAAATGTGGATGGATTACTAGATTATTACTTTATTGTACCACATTTTTTGGTTTCTCTCATTGGTATTATCATTTTTCTTTCCCTTCTTTATCAACCCTGAAGCATTTACTTATCCTGTTATAGAACATTCTAGGACTATTGTTCCTAGTCTTTTGACAAGTTGGATGTTGAACTATCTTACCCCATGATATTTACCCAACAAATCCAGAAAATTTAAATCATTTTCCCTCATACAATCTATTGACCTGTGAGGCTCTATATATTTATTGTTATCTATTTCAACATTAATGGAATAATAGAAATTTTTTCCATACCAACAATGTCAAAACCCATAAAATATTTTCATAGAAATTGTTATAACCCACCCAAGAATTTATCAGAATTAATTTCATGGATGATGATAAGTTCATAGGATTTTCATGATTGTATTTTGTAGTTATACTCATATACCTTGATAGAATTTATCATCCTTTTAAACGAGGATAAATAAATCCCTACATATTTTACATCAGATAGATCAAGGAAATTTTTTATGGAAAAATATTTTCTATAACCCTTCCACTCCATATCATTGATATCATCAATGATATTTTTATTATCATTGAATTCTTATTATAGATTAGATTAACAATCTATTCAATGAAATACCATCATTGTAATTTCTTTCCCATAGAACTGAATTATCAAGAGTATATTTTTAATGGAGTTGAACTATTGATTTTTGATTAAGGGATAAAAAGATATAATGAAATTCCCAGGCCCTCTATCATAAAGGTATCAATTGAAACATGCTAATTTCTAGGGGAATTATTGGTTTCCCGTTGATTTAATATTCATTTCATAACTACTGTTAATCATAAAATTATTATCATAATGTTTTTGAATCCTACTACTATAAGGGTTTTCATTGGTAAATCATTAAATTCCTCAGCACATTATTTTTTTACTTTATTACAAATATTTATAGACATTAATTAAAATATAGGTAAAATTCGATGAGGTAATTTTTAAACCAATAAACTGATAAATGGGAATCTATGAACACATGATGAATTACTCATAAAAGACTTATATTCCATAGTTTATGAATTTATACGTTTCAAACTAATATATCCAAGAACAATTTCCTATAATAAAATATTATTTGACTTTTTTCTCCACTCATTTGTCCCTTAATATTATGTTTTAGTCCACTGTGATGCTTAATTTTACCTTAATAACAGTAATTATTTTTATTTTCTTTCACTTTTTTAATGAAAAAACTACGTTGAAATTATTATAGATTAAAAATTATTCTAATTACAAATATTGAATCGATTTATACAAATCCATTTAAAAAATTGTGTCGAAATTTATTTAAATTTCATCACTTAGACGGGACAGCAAAGCAGGGTTTTAATTTATAAATGATCAAAATATTGAAATGATTTTATATAAAATATCAATGTGAAATTGATTCAAATGTCTTAAATTAGATTAATATACGTATTATTAAAAAATGTACATTAAACCCAAATATAAAATATAATTTATCCTTGTAAATTGTTTATATGAAAAGTCGGTTTTCTATTATTATACAATATTTATCAGTATTTGTGAAAAAATGTAACTTCACAAAACAAATACAATAAATTAAACCTAACCTATTTTGTATATACATAATTAATAAATTCATTTTATTTTTTAATATAAAATTTATAAAATTTAAAAAAATTATTTCTTAAGAATGTTCTCCATCAAAAGGTGACAAACTTACCCTTCGAAAATTATTTTTTTCTTGTATAAAATTGGATTTGTTCTTATTTTAAGTTTATAAAATTTATTGGATGAATTTAAATTTAAATAGTAAATATATAAAATATATATTTAATTAATCTAATTAAATAATAAAAATTAATTTAATTTATTAGGATAAAACTACTTCTTGAGGATAAAAATATTTCCTTTAAATTCAATTTATATTTATGTTCTTTTCTAATTAATTAGTAAACAATATATTCATTATATGTTTGTGGAAATAATATATTATCATAAATTAGTTAGATTTTTTTATGAAAAATAATATAATGGATAGTTTATATATTAATATATTATATTATAATATTTTCAAAATATATAGTTGTTTGGTAAAACATGGTTTGGCGCATAACACAAGTCATCAATGAAATTGCATGTTATTTATGATGAAAAAAACTCATTATTTCATTAATTATAATCTATATAATATATAAAAAATATTAAAATATTAAATATTCTATAATTTATCAAGATGTAATATTTTTTTATACGATTGGTGTTGCATGTCATACATGCTATCGAATAAAATTTACCCTTTTAAAATTTGAACCTTGGAATATAAACTATTTATTGGTAACAAATTGATTGATATTTGAAAATTAAAATATTTAAATCCCACAGCATGTGATTTTTTGGTAAAAAATCCTTTTGAAAATTAGAATGGGAATTAAAAAATTCAAATTAATAACATTTATCGAGGTCTCTATGTATGATAACATTTGTTGAAATTGAAAACATGGACATGGAGGAAAGATATAAATAATCATTGGTAGTGATTGAGGTCATTAATATAAAAATTAAATGATCAATGGAATGATGATGGCCAAAAATCAACATTTCTTTGATGATTTAAAAGCCCATCAGTTCAAAAAAAAACAATGGTACTGGAAAACCATTTTTTTGTCATGTTTTTTCAAATTTGGAGGAATTATAATTTTTAAAAAAATAATAAAATAAAAATACTTAATAAATTTTAATTTTATATGTACAATTTATTATTTTGGGTATGCGCCAAATAAAATTTTAATTAATCACATATACTATGAAATGGATATCCAATAATGAACCATTTTTTGAAGTACTAAAATTTTCTTTTAACAGATCATAATACGCATATAAAGTGTCATGATATTTGTCTATAACTATTTTAGAAAATAAAAATAAATAATACATTACTATATAAAAGTCATAAAATAGGTTCATAATAATCATTAATTCATCATATTATTTAAATAATATTTATTATACATTAGCCAAGACATCGCATGGGCCGTTGGTAAGCGCATAACCCTTATCCCTCATTGGTCAGGCGTTCAAGCACCACCTCATTTATGTATTTTATGGGTGGTCACCTGACATCTTGGTTGCCCATTTTATAAAACCATAATAATATAGTTTCAAAAATACTGTTGAAATACATTATATTATTTCAATAAATAGCCTTTATCACAATTTTTCAAAACACCAAAATATATAAATACTTCATCCATTTTTTCCACATTGGTCTTCCTTGCTATAAAGGTTATCCTTTTGAAGATAAAATTGACTCAGGTAATTACTAAGACCACTACACATAATGAAACTGACTATATGTGGATCATTAAGATGAGAATTATTTCCATCAATCATAATATTTATTTATTACACAAAAATTATTTGTTTTATTCCCCTATTTCCAAAAAAATTCCCTATTTCATTAAGAAACCTTCATGTGTTTCTCCTTCTATATTTATCACATGGAAGAAATAAATACCAAATTACTGTATTGTATCCTTCAATCGAGGTCGAAGAAAAATCTATCTTTCTCTTATTTCGTGAGATTGTGATTTGGTTAATGTTTATATTGTTAATCATATTTCAAGAATACATTTTAGTAATTAACCCAATATCTTTCACTCATTTCAACATCAAATTTGGTTTCTCATTGTAAAAAAAATTCGTTATTGTTCTATATTAACATGGATCTTTTGGGTTCAATCCATTTACTATAACTAGAAATCATAGTGGAAGTAATAATTATCATAGTGAGAAAAATATATAATAATTTATAGCAAACTTAAATCATGAATCATTATTTTCAATATAAAAAATATTTCATTTTATCGTGGTTATTTATTTTAATTATATATTCAAATACACCATAATGATTTGTAATTGAAATTTAAATTATCCTAATCGTTTCTTCTATGAGCGTCAAACAATTTATTCATTAAAGCGTGTTATCATTTACCTTGTTACACATGAGTCAGTCTCGATACACCTTTTCTGATTTTTTATTCATTGGTACGTCAATGCCATAATCATGTCCACTTGTAGTATCCATATAGGGATTTATTTATAGGAATGTCATCATATTATATATCATACGAAAATTGTTGTATTTTATTCTATAATAATCTTCAAATTCACGCTTATGGTTTCTCTCCCTAATCAATGTTTTCTAAATATATTTTTCCATGCTTCCCCCAAATTCCAATTGATAGAAACTGTAGCTCCTAAAACCCATTATGCCTGAAGATGGTGTCCATGACTATTAAATTAAAAAGATTACAGGGAATCAAATCTCAAAGGACCAATGCGTTTTGTAGTCTTAGTAAACCAGATACATACATGAGCAATGTTTTACAAAATAGTAAATTACTTATAACAAAAAAATATTTTCAAGGATATCTTTATTTCATCTTATGATATCCTTATATATCATTCTTAATAGGTATCATGTATATCTAGGGGAAATGAAACATATTAAAATTGAGTTTAAATTTTGATTAAGGTATAAGCAAAGAGGAATAAATAATGATACAATGAAAATAATTAATATAGAATGTAAAATAAATGAACACACATTACATGTATTCAATATACTAGTAATGAAGAACATATACAATATATTATGGTAAATAACTGAAAACACATTCCATTTAAATGAGTAGATAATGAATAATCAATATGGAATGGTTTGAAATGGAAAAAAACCAAAAAACATACTAAAAACAAAAACACACTCCATTTAATCAATAAACTATAAATTATATGAATCCACATAATTTTTCATATTAAAAATCTCATGGATATTAAATAATGATTCAAAATTAAAGCAATACATAATTTTAGACATTATGATTAAGGAATATGAAATTCTATATCGTTAAGAACATTCAGAATATGGTTTAAAACTATAGGTTGAAACATATGACATTCGTGCTAGAAATTTATCGCCTGATAACCTGTTGATTCATTTTGGATCTATATAATTTAATGTCAACACCCATCACTGAAATTCCTAAACATGTATCTTGTCGAGTAATTCATTTCATTAATAATTCATAATACTTACAAAATTACCATATTGAGTAAAGAATAATGATTTATGAAAATTTCCCATGAAATTAAAATAAATTTCAATGTAAATACCATATGTGAAAATGTAATATGGTTTAGAAAATACATCTATCCATGATAAAGAAAGTGTGTTTATACAAGATATTTAATTTTTAATTGTCACACGATAATGATTGTATGAAGGGGTCAAAAAATTAATCAATGAAGTGAATGTAAATAATATTATTAGAGAAAAAATAAATACCATCATGAGGATGAATAAGTATAATATCAATACATCATATCCTAATATTAGTAAAAATATAATGTTTTTGTTATAAATAAAATAAAAAACATTAAAAAAATTTATTACAAGAATATAATTTTTTTTGAATAGAACAATTTTTAAAATACACTTTTAAAAAATAAATTTATTTTTTGAAGGATGATAATTCATTTGAAAAAATATTTTTGAAAATGGAATAATATTTTTGGAAACATTTTTATTAAACATGATTTTGATGGAAAACTGATCTCTAAATCAAGAGATAATTTTATTAAGGTTTTTTTAAAATGAATTTATAAAATATTTTAATTAAAAAAGAGTGTAAAAATTATACTATTACCTCAAAAGGGTCATTAATTAGTAAGGTATAAGAAAATTAAAAGGTATATTGATCAATTATAAATTAATTTCCTCTAATGTAAATTCATGTATTCAAAATACCAAAAAATGTGATTTTGAAATAAACTAATGAGAATATTATACAGTTGAAGTTATAACTAATAAATGAATATTATATTTATTTTGGACATAAAAATATAAAAAAAAATTATGAATACAAAAATACATTTTAAAAATGTATTACACATATAATATTATAATAAAAATAACAATGTGGATGTAAGATAATCCTATTAAAAGAATTGGGTTATTATACTCCTTACCACTTCATAATATTATACTTAAACAAAAATAGATGAAATAATTCAAAATAAAACTAAAAATATAAAGAATAATGAATGAATCATGATATTAAAATTCAATGTTTCTTTATGTATACCATATATTAGAAATTATGTTCTCATCAATAAAGTATTCCTTAAATAATGGAAATTGAGATGATGTCTTTATCACATGGTTACATTTGAATCTTAACCCCCATGAATGAAATGAAATCAAATGAAATATTAAATTCAATTAGTTGAAATTTATTCATGTTATAAATTTAATTATGATCAGTATATACACCACACAAAAAATGACGTCGTGAATATAGTGTATGCCTCACAAATGTATAAGTGAGACAAGAATCAAATACCATTCATTTCCTTTTAGGCTAACTTCCTTTAAAATATTGTATAATGGTTAATTATCTTTTATAAAATTACCAAAACCATAATGATATTTTAAATATCATTTATTATCTATTATTGATATCAAATTACCTGTTTGTTGATAATATTTCATTATTTTCATTATTAATGGAATTAATGGCCTTGTTTTGCAAGTCTGTTTTGATTGGTGATTTTTATTCATTATATAATGATCAATAATTCATCATACACATAAATTATATTATGAATTAATTACCATATATATTCATTATATATATAATCATAATAATACATAATAAATTTGAGATAGTTAATTAAATTCATTGTTCATGGTAACAGTAGCTCACATGTATGCGTGAAAGATATTTCCATTTCATTTTATATTTAAACGAATGAAAAATAAATGATAAATATATATTATAATTCCATTATCATATTTATTTCATATTTTTTAAATAATATTTTTAAAAACATTATTAATACATTTCATGTAATGTATGAACTAATCACAATGCTTTGAAGAGGCAGTAGTCCACATATCCGAAAAACTATGTTATCAAACTCCCACAAATTTGAATGTTTGAAGGTATGGTTATATAAAAGAGTAATTTAAGAATAAATAAATTATTAATTCCCTATATATAATATATAAAATGTAAATAAATAATTATTCTATCCTTTAATGGTAGTAAATGGAAGAACAAGTGACATCAATTCGTGAGCTGATATTCTGCCATACACACGAACAATGATTACACATCCCGTTTGATTGATGTGTTTGAATGTGTAGGTAAAAATATTATAATAAAAATATTTCATTATATTTATTATACCAATTTTATTATATAATCATAATATAAAAATATTTTAAGGGGTGGATATGTAAATAAACTAATGTTATAGTTGAAGAATGTTACATATTATTCAGTATCCCCGTTTGGTTTATACCAAAAGACATATGTGGCTGGATTTATTCCAAAATTTAGTCCTTAAAGAAGAGTTTATAGAATCTGGTAGATTATTTTTATTGTTTTTTGGATAATAAAATCTTCTATATGGGTGTGAATAAGTGGTTTGCGTGAGTCACTTTTTATAGTGGGGGATATGTAACATTCTCTTTAATTTTTTGAATGATGGAATTCGAAGCAAATTTTTAGAATTCCATGTAGTTATAATAAAGGTCCATATTCAATAAAATGGATGATATGGTCTGAATATTTCAATAAAATGACTTTTAGGAATGTTTTGAGGACATTTTGGCCCTTAAGAATCTTAGTTAGTCTCCTGTTAAGCACAATTTTAACCTAATCATAGTAATTAATTTGAATTACATTCACTACTGTTTATGGTATAAATAACTATGGTGAATTTATGAGATAATATAAAATATTTTTATTCTAAATATGGAATCCATCTTTGAAAAATATACTAAAAATTGTGTATAAATTGATTTATATTTATTCCCATAGACGGGACAACAATGCAGGCTTTTAATGTAAAACTTATCAAAATATTGAAATGTTATTATATCCAATATTAATGTGAAATTGATTTTAATGATCTAAATTGGATTAATTTATATATAATATAACTAAATTTACCAAAAAATTAATTAAAATATAGTTTCACCAAATAAATTATTGAGACAAAAATTTAGTTTTCAATTAAAATACAGTATTTTCATTATACATCCAGAAATAAAACATCGTATAAAAATACAAAAAATTTACACAACCCTAATTTTTATCTCATTATTTAAAATATAATGTTTATTGTGTCATATATAATTTTTAAAATTTTAAAAATCTAGATATAAGGAATGTTCTCACTCAAAAGGATGAAAAATTTCCCTGAATAAAAACTCTTTCGTTATGTGTGAAATTATGTGTGTTCTTATATTATACAAAAAAATATTGTTCTATGAATGTAAAAAATATATTATTGAATACATATAAAATATTTATTATATTAATATCAATCACTAATTATAATAAATTTAAATTAACATGATAAACACCTTTGTGAGCATAAAAATGTTCATTTCTATTCAATTGCTTTTTATTGTCATTTCTAGTTAATTGGTAACCTATAAAATCATTAAATATTTTTTTAATCCATATATTATTATAGGTTAGTTAAATATATTCATAAAAAATATTTTAGAAATATGTTTATATATTCTTATATTATATAATATTATTTTAAAAATAAATGTTTGTTCTATAAAACTCATTCATGTGTGTAACACATATCATTGAAGGATTTTTTTGCATCATGCAATGTAAGCATACTAAATATTATGTGAATTAAAATCAATATAATATGTTATATTAATTTATAATTTAACATTTAACATAACTATTCTAGTGGTTATATTCCATTAAACATTCTTTATTGCATATGATTCACACTATTGAAAAAAAGACACTCTTTTAGAATTATTGGGTTGTTATAAGATGAATGGTGATACTAATAAGTAATCAATGGATGGACTAAATTTGACACATGATCATTGGTTTGAGGATTTTATAAAACTGTGAAGAGAGGGAGAATTTTTATGAATTGGTTTGTTTATGTTTTTCCATATAAGAATCTGGTATATTTATAAATTACAATAATGTTTATATAATAATAGTTTTAATCTTTCGGATGGTACTTAACATCAATATAAGAAGTCATTTATTAGTTTTATTTATTCAATTGGGTAATGGGAAACTGATATGAGTATGTTTTTATTATGTTATAATAATAGAATATAGTAAATTGATGTTGTGATGAATCAGATAATGTTTTTATAAGATATCCCATTAGACTAAGACTAATATATAAATTTCAATTAATGTCAGAAAACAATGATTTATCTAACTAAGCTACACAGACAAAATAATTTCTTTTAATTTATATGAGGTGCAATTTTTTTCAACAATCAAGAATATTCCAAAATCTCTCATATGTGATTAGATGTTTATAAGTATTCATCAATAATGATTTAATCAATATTAAATTCAAATATATCATTATTTTTTTACTGGGTTATATGACTATCCATGATAATAATGATACAAAATTTATAGTTGGGGGGTATAACATTCTATAGAAGAGATTTTTATATGGGGTTGAAGATCTATTTGGGTATTTTTCCCTTGTATTATGCAATAATAGTTGGTAATTCAATCCATGTCGGTGATTCTATCTAACATGGAACAGAGAAGATAGTTGTATTGAACCATGGGAATATCATAATTTTCATTATCATTAAATTAATTGCATATGAATGGTGTGATTCAAAAGTTATATTTGAGTGCATCATAACTCTAACAAGTTTTCGAAGAAATTGATGGATCCTAATGTAGACATGCATGTTTCTTATAAAATAAATAATATTATGTTCAACCCTATTAGTGGACTTGATCCAACAAGGGAATAAAAATTTCAATTCTATCCAATTACAACTAAAATATCAATATCTAAGAAAAGAAATTTCAATATAGTTAACAACAGGGGTTTCAATTTTTTAATGGAAAAAACTATCAATGTTTAAAAAATATGATGTTACCATATCTACATTCACATGGACTTGAGGATATAGATGCAACAATTGTGGTATTACCTCTCATTAGTGATGTTTTTATGACAGGTGGTTGATAAGATAATATATTAGGTGAGTAAATTGAAAATAATTATTTGTTTATTACTATTACGGATAAAGTTTATGCAATGATTATGGGGTATCGAAATTTTCAACATATCTGGGAAATTATTTAATGTTTTTATGAATTAAATAATAATTTTCATCATTCCATGTTACAAATATAGATAATTTTATTTGAGGATATAAAAATAGTTGACAATTAAAGTTTCATGAACCATGTCTGGAAGTCATCTAAACTAGATCCTGACTTAGTCTGTGGCATGACCTGAATGGATTTTCTAATCCCCACGAGTGAGAAGAAGTGCCCAATTATGTAATTAATCATGAAGGAATTATTTACCTGAAATAAATATTTTATAATAACCAAAAAAAAATTATGATCATTAAAATCCTTATAACAAACCTTTAACAATTAATAGATATTATGTTTATAAGTAAAATAATACTAAAATGTACTATGAAACAATGCAAAACTAGAATATCTCCCCAAAGCTATGTGCAATAAGAGTGGAAATATCCTCAATATACCTCCACCATGATGCAAAATATGACTCGCTAGAAACCCAATCAACAAAAACTACATGTCTTGAATTAAATAGAAAACAAATAGATAACAAGGTCCACATACATTGAAATGTATATGCATTGTGTGATCTATTTCCCAGTCGGATGCCACCCAGATAAAAAATTCAATCCACATAACATTAAATGAAAAATAATCCTAAATGGTTTATAAATAATGAAATTCGATAATAATTATAATGAAAATATATTTGAAATAAGAAAATAATGAATAAATGAAACTTTAAAAGGAATGTTTTTTAAGGAAAAAAACATTAAGGAAAACACTATTTCTTTTGAAATTCCCAACTGACCATAGAATATTCCAATTTTATGTGTGATACATCAAATGAGATCCAGTTATTGGAAATACCATTATACACAATAAATAGTGGGGCCCTAGGTACCTAATATCTCAATTAAATGTGGTATAATAACCACTATCAACTGCATTCTCATTCATAAGGCACCATAGAGGGGAAACATACAAAATTCATGTTTTCTAAAATAATAATTCATATTTAGTTAGTGTTGTCATAATCAATCTTGTTACGTCAGAATTGGACAAAGACACTCTTGAATAACTTTCATACTAGTCCAAGTATATGTACCTAGAAACTCGGGCTTCCCTTTTTGTGATCAATCAAGTTCCACATGCGACATATCAAATTAATTCAACATTACATTAGTGAAACCAAGAATCACATATCCAATAAAACATTTCACAACAAGAATCCATTAATGAAAACAGACGCACAACCAAAACATTTCAAAAATATTATTTTCACATTTTAAATAATTTAATAAACCATTATAATAACTTATAAAACCACCTCATTAAAAACGCCAATTATTTTTCTCTAAAATTGTACCAAAAAGCCTCTTTAAAAATTAACAACTCATGTCGGAGGTATTGAGAATAGAAGAAGCACTAGGATGGGTGTACTATACATTAAATTTTCCAAAAAACAATGATCAATTTGAGATCCATAGCGATGAAAAAATGCAGGAACATCGAAATATAACAACAAACAAAAGAAAATAGTAAAGTCTTGAAACAATAGAGAGAATAATCATATGTTGGTTAAAATTTATTTAATTAAAAGGCAAGAATTATTATTTTTTAATTATCTCTACTTTATTGTTTCCAATCAAAATCCAATTTGATCTGTCATTGCGTCATAGAAACCATATGTAGGATTCCTCTAACGGTGATTCAAATGTGTTACACGTAACTCTATATATTTCCCAAGGGATCTCTTAGTGATAGCATAGATGTTCCTTTTCATGACATATCAAACTTCTATCGCCTTTAGAGCTGCATCCAAAACACTCTCCTTGATTTTGTGGAGGAGGATCTCTCTCGTATCTACAGAGCATTCTTGAAGGAAAAGAATTATCTCTTGGATATAGAGTTTTTTCCCGATCCATTGTTCACAACAATAAAAATGTATAGGATAGTGTGAATAAAGTAATTCAGATTCTATTACAATGAATAATAAAATAAATTTATTACCCGAAAGCATTTATTCATTTCAATTTATTCTTAGTAAGACCCCATTCTAATAATAAGAGTTGACTATTATTATCAAATGAATGAGACCAGAGAATTACAACTAATAATATTTAATTAAATAAATAATATTATTTCTCATAAATCCTCAGAAAAACTACATGGTGATTATATTAATATACACATTGTGAATTTAATTGTTTCAATTTTCCTTATTTCCGCCAACACATTTATTAGACCCTAAATAAATATTATTTCCTTCTCAAAAAAATATCACTCCATTAATCACTAATAATTATATTATTTCACCCACAATACTTTTTCTATAATAACATGTGGAGATTTAAATGTGATCATACATCCTTGAATAATTATTAAACCACAATTGGGAATAATTTTTATTCAAAATTTTAATTGAATATTTAACTGAGATTCTTGGAAACACAAAGTGTGGGACCCTCTTGGCCTCTTTCTTTGTATCATTAGGAGGAACATGCCTAAAGTCCAAGGTTAGAATTTAGAAACATGAAAAGAAACCCATAGATAAAGAACACAACACCACAATGTCAGGTCAACTACATAAAACACTTACTGTGAAATGTAATCCCATTGTCATGATAACACAAATCAAGCAGATTTCATGCTTGTTTCATCAACCCATGTGCTAGATTAATCTTTCATTCAAATTCTTGATTTGAAGTTTCCCATTCTTCACCATGACCATTGATTTATTTAGGCTATATAAATTCAATAAAAGAGTCGAATATATCTACATCGATTGTGGATCATAGGGGACAAATCATTACTTTCATTATCTATTAATGAATTATTACTCATAATGCACACAACATATCCTACCACACTGTGAATATTATGTCATCACAGTTTTTATCAATATATCTTTCTGCACGAGTTATAATACCCATCAAAAATAATAATAATGTCTATGGTCCAATATACATGTTTGTATATAGTAACATTCAATGAAACTATCAAATGTGTATTCCCTACTGGAGGGTGTCGTTCTAATAATATCTTCTTGGATATTACCAATGACACAAACCATGATAAGGTGCCTTAATGTATTATGATACCTCACCTGAAATGGCATGTAATATTTGTGTCCCTCAAATAACATCAACCCAACATAGAACATATATTCCAGAATAGTGTAATGGATCTTCTGGGTTCTCATCATAGTAGTGATCCACTATGACCAGTTAGTGCTTCAAAAATCTGTAGGAAACTGTCAAATTCCATTTAATACAGAATAATAATGAAAATGTGATCAGGTATTTATTAATGCAAGTTTATCATAAAGTAAAAATTTGTTCATTCTTGGACAACAACTCCAACACATGTGACCCCATCCTGTAGCACAATATCATTTCCAATTTAATCCCCCATAATAAACATTATCATAAAATCATTAAAAAATGAACCACATAACCAAAAACCATAAATAATGACTCAAAACAGAACTACCTCTAATGAATCATAAATATTTATGAGTGATGGTGGTAAGCCATTTACCCATGAACTACCATATAATCATAGAAACAAAATATCTCAAATTTACCAGAAATCCCAAATAAAAATTCATCCTTTGTTTCTATTTTTTCATGAACCAACATAGGTCAACTCGGGACTAATAATTTGATCTAGCCTGTAAAAGGCCTGATATGCATTCTTAATCCTCCCAGGATGGAAACTAGTGTTGATAATTCATTATAATCAATTCAGAATAATTTCTCCCATGAAACAATAAATGAATATATAAATAAAAATATATAATATTTAAATTGAAATTAAAAATAATTTAAACCACACATATTTCCATGTTACCTTGCGGGACAACATTAACCACTAATCCAAGATCTCTCCACGTTGACTGAGTCTAAGATAGATGATTTAACATAAAATAAGAAATATAGTGCTATCAGAATGATTATTAAAATATTGTAGGAATTCCAATATAATATATATCCTATGAATTACCTTTTATAAAATATTGGTGATGAATGTATTAAAATAAAAATATAAAATATGGAATTCCAATTTAAATAACCACACTTAGTTTTCCAGAAATTCATTTTTAAAATAATACAAGTCATTATATTTAAAATGGGTTTCCATGTACAAAACCCAGATTAAAAATCACACACCATGAATGAAACCATAAAGAACCACTATTAATATGGTAAACAAGAAAAATGCATAAGGATGATGAAATAATGATCAAATAAGTAGGCATACACAAGTATAAAGGACAAATAAAATATAAAATAAAGGAAAAAGAACATTCATAAAGGTAATCATTGTCAAATCATAAACACACCTCGAATAAATTACCATATATACCATGTATGGACCCACCTTCCAGTATATGGTGAACCTATATAGTTAATTTCAAAAATGGATTCTCTAATCTCACCCAACTAGTAGCCCAGACCATATTTAGTATCCCCTATACTGAGGGTTCTAATCAATCTAATTGACAAAAAAATAAATTTTCACTCAACCCTCTATATGTTTCCTAGGAATTTAAAATTATTTTATAATGGAGAACAAGGATACCATCACATTACTATAATTAAAAATAACCTCATGATCCCACAGTGCATACTATTCCCAATCTTAGGAACCATGTATCTGAATTACCTCTCATTGGATGGACAATTATAGGGGCTCTGATATTACTACTATCCTTCCACAATGTCAGGCGTTCCTTCAAATTTACTAAATCAAAACCATTACCCAAAACTAGGGTGAACATATTATTCATTATAGAATGATTATAAACAATCCATTCAAGGAATTTGATTAAAAAACAACACATCAAGATTTCAAATTGTCCTTATTATAAATTTCACATTTAACACTTTATTTTGATTCCAAACAACATAATTTACATATTATGAATTATTGACTAATCTATTTTAAAAAATTAAGATACATAATATTTAATGGTAAGATTGTAAACATGCTTGAAAAAAAATCATCTATTGGAAATTAAGGAAAATCTTGTGAAATATCTATAAGACCATTTATAAGAAAAAAACCAATTTTAATTCCAATTATAAAAAATATAATAAAGGAAACATTTTTTAAAAAAAATTATATGTTATGGAATTCAAAATAAAGGGTTTGGTATAGTAAACCTACCAAAAAATGCAATAAATTTTACTATAGAAACACAAATCCACTATTTAGACATACAATGACATGTATTTATTTACATATCAATAAATACCCCATTTTAATAATGTTGATATTTTCATCTCTATGAGGGAATATTTATAAATATTGTATATTTATATTTTTTACCCATATATATGTGTAGGCAGATATTACAAACAACGGTCCAAAGCCACACCCAAGGGGTCCAAGGTTTACAAGAAATGTAAATGGAATCCAAAAATTACAATATATCTAAAATAGAATTGGGCCAAACAATGAGGGAAAACGAGACCATCCACCAAATAAGAGTGAGCGATTTGAAATGATACAAAATGATTTTCCTTCAATGGATTATTTTGAAACACAAATATAAATGACATAAGAGATCCATTGATTTCCCTAAAAATGAATGAAACAAACACAAATCATATCAATCGTCATCCTATGGTTTGGTCCTACCAAAATGGGAAACAAGAGATAAAATATTACTAGAATAGGGAAGGATGAAGAATGAAAACATCTTACATGGTTTTTATTATTAAAAGTACATAATAAAACTATATAATTCCAATAATTGAGGTAGATTAAGATGGGGGTGGTACACATGGATCGATTGGGGGAGGTGGGTCATGTAATCAGGGAAAGGGAGAGGATAAGAAGAATCCTATTGGATTTTTTGAAAACCTAATAGTAATAATAATTAATATCAATAATAATCATAAATATTATTATTATTCATAATTTAATTTTGATTTTTTTTCCATTTTATTTATATAATATTTTTATAATTTAAGTATTACATTACATTTATACCTGGGTATACAAAAAGGTTTGGCTACATCACCTACCAGACTGCATGACAATTGTGATGCTTCCTCTATCCTAAGATGGAGGAACCACCTAGGATACTTGGGAGAGGTGAACTCCCATGTTCCTATCCATATACTTGGTACAATTATACAATCCAAGACACCTAGTTAGCACAATGCTGGTGCATAGTTTCTACTAACCTTGTTCCAGACATGCGTCTCATTCATGTTTCCCATAGATTTTAAATTTTAATAAAAACAACCATGAAATCCATAAAATAAAATAAATATAGAAAATAATTAAAATGAAAGTGTATTTTCAGGTTGGGGTGTTATTTTTATTCATTATTTCGGGTTATGATTCAGTATATTGCTAATGGATTAAGTGACTCCCATCACACATTTTTACTTCTTTGAGATACATTCCATATTCACCACAAGTTTATTATATGATGTGTATATACTATACATGAATTAGTTTTATATATTTTACCGTGATATTTTTATATATTTACATATATATTAATATATTTCTAATTCAGGGGGAATGATTGAAATTATACCCATTCCTTAAGGGATATATTCCACATTTTTCCTTCTTTGAGACATATTTTATGTTATGAACCCATATTAATTATGATGTTTATATAGATGAACTTTTACATGTAATATCCTGAATTTATTTATTGTCATTATATTTAATGATTCATTTATTGTTATTAATTCATGTATATTATGATTCAACGTGACCATAGTGGTACTTTTTTTTTGTTACAATATCATTATTTATTGTGACTGCTCATTGTTATGCTTCTAAAAATGAAATATTATAATATATCTCTCAATAAACTAAATATATTATTCTACTATGGTTATATCTTCATAATACATGTTTTCCTTTCATTTTCTTCACTATATGTTCTCAAAAGACGAAAATAATTATTAAAGAAGATTCATATTTATTTTTCTCTTTGATTAAAACCCATTTTCACATAAAATTAGGTTTTCGAAAAATGTATTTACAATATTTTATTACAATATTATAATTTTTTATTTAATAAAGTTATACCCATGCTCTATTTTTTACAAAAATAAATCGATATAAATATTAATTTATAAATATTCCCTATATGGATTATAGGAAATAAGAGAAAATAATATTTATTTTTACATATATGAAATTAACAAAATTCCCTGCCATCATGACCATTAATTTTTTCATTATTATTTTATAAAATATTAATTTATTTTTGATGAAAAATATTTTCAAAATGTTTTTTAGTTTCCAAAATTTATTTTAAAAAATGTTATTTTCCTTATTTAATCATCCATAGGTTATACCATGATGTAATTCTCAAGAAACCCAATTCTTTTTTCATTGGGTTCTGCTATATTGAAATGATCAAACTATAATGAAACCCTTATCTTTTACAAGGGGTATAATATGATAATTTTTTTTTGAAACCCATTGTATTTTAAGGGTAACAATATTATAATTTTTTTATGATCTTATGGAACATAAATTCATGATTCCATTATATAATTAGAGGGACCTATATCTACATCCAATTCTTTTGGTAAGGATTTATATTTCATGAGATACATAGAAATAGAATAGGATATAAACCTTATACAGTAACAGACATTGTCTACTAAAATGGTATCGGGAGTGAACCGTTCCTACAATTATTTTCTGAGGAGTGAACACATTCATTTATGATGGATTTGGAACTTATCTTTTACTATTATTGAAATTATTTTTAATTATTATGTGTATTATTTAGTTCTTTTAATTGTTAAATTGTTATACCCTTATGGATAATGTTATTTGATTATTTAACAATTAATGTCATATAGAATGTCAATATTATTACCATGACTGATGATTATGATATTTGATATAGAAGGTATCATTTTTAAATGATATTATCATGTTATCATACACTTATATTCATATTATTCTTATATACCCCCTTGTTTACTCTTACCAAGAATCTGAGATATACATTTCTTCTGATTCCATTCCTAAAGTCATGATGAATGGATTTAGAATGAGTATGCTTGTACTAAAGGATAATATCATTATGGGATATGAAAAAAACCATTCACCAAATAAGAATATTTTGAAACTATTATCCAAATACACATAAATATTATAGTACATCGGTATGTGATTATATAATGTATTGAATATCCACATAGAAATATATGAAAATTGTATATGGAAATGCTTGGTCACAATATATGGTATAATAGGTAAGTTTTAGTTTACATTTGGATACTATTTTGTGAAATCATTAATGAGGTATCCATTGAAATTTATATGGATTTTTATAGGGATATGTATGAGGATAATTGTAAGGGTTAATCAAAATAAAGGAAAATTTATTAAAATTTTGATAAGGATAGAGAAACTCGTTTATATGAAATTAATTCAATGTATGGATATGATATGTTGTAGTGGCTTCAGTATAGAGGTCCCTTGGAATAATGACATCCAAAACTATTCATTGAACCTAATATTTTCATCACATTGTGCAGAATTATGGGATTATTTACATACTCAGTTTGAAACAGTTGGTTGAAATTCATTATTCATTGACAGGCTCTTTATGAACAATCATAAATGAATTAAATAGATTATGATTAGGGATAATCTATGACAAACTATATGTGTCATAGATTAAAAATAATATGTCATTATTTAGACCTTATATAATTGGAGTTCATTATTATTTGGTTTCCTATTATGATTTGTGTTGATCAAAATATGTTTTTTGTAAATGGAAGGAAATAAAAGAAACTGGTTTAAAATTTAACATGGAATATTATTTACTGAATACATTTCAAATAGGAAAATGGATGAAGTGAATGTTATTGTGATTATGCCTAATTTTTTGTCACAGAGCATGATTAATAATGTTTAATTTATCCAAATTTAGGAATAACCATGGAAGTGTGTGATAGAGTTCAGATGGAGTTCATATAGTGGAGTCCATAGAGGAAATAAGATTCTATTTCCACTATCGTGATAATGATGGAAGACGAAATCTAGGGAATGCATTAAAGGAAACAGTAAATATTTTACGTGTGGAGAAAAAGTAAATAAGGTATGCAATTACTATGGGAAAGTAAAGATATCAGTTAATGTATTGGATGGCGATATTGGATTCGAATAGGTATTATTAATGAATGAATGATGTAAATGTGGAATTTTAGGGAATAATAAAAAATAATGTCCTAAGGAAAAACATTTTTAATAGAATCTTCATGGTTGTACGCATAATGTTTTTTCAATTGAAGATTAAGAGACTAAGAATTAAATCTAAAAGAAAATATGTATTAAAAAACAAGACATTAATCCTATTTTAATGTTTTTATAAGAAGTGGGATGATTAATGTTTTAGAGTATTATAATTAAAGGATTATGTTATATAAATAATGAAATATATAAGATTTGGTCACTATGTTTTTTAGGATAAGGATTTGAAAAAATATGTTTAAATTAAATGATATACAAGAAAAAAGAATTAATGGAATTGTGATATATTTCATAAGGTATGATAAAAAATTAAATATTTTGGATTTTGAGATAATGATGTTGGGATAAAAAGATTTTGGATATGAATATGTATGTTCTATAATACAGATTTCCATGATATTTTTCTGACAGAATATTTTATAATATCATTGACGATGATTAAAATTACATTGTATTTAAGGAATATATCTATCAATCGATATATGGAATAAGGAACCCTATATGTTTTCATTCTGGTTTTATGGTAATTCATTTATTTCCATGTTTCCAGAGAATACATTATGAAGGAATTAACACATTTTGAATGTGACAATAAAGAGAAACATTATCATATATAGGGGATTAATTGTGTATTAATTTGGAGAAATTTGGTGACCATGTGTATAAGTTTTAAATATCTATGTTTTAAAAGGATAACCATTTATGGAATGGATTAATTGGATATTTTGATGAGGTTTTAGAAATTATTGTACTACTTCACCATATGAATATTTCTCCCAACCATGTTCTTTATCACACTCCATCAGAATATGGGTGTTAATATTCTATTATATATCCATGTTTTCACTCCACAACTATTTTATCATACTTGGAAACAATGTATTTGTTATTATAGATGATTTTTCACATGAATTATTATTTTTCATGTTGATTTTTATTAACCCGTTTTAAAATGTGGATTTCAATGAAGGAATTATAATATGGTAATCCCATGAAGAATGTGATGAATTTTGATGGAGAAATTAATTTTATTACAGGGGGGTTGAATGTAACAAGTTGATATTTTTTGAAAAATATATATTATTTCAAATTATTTTAATCTTTTCAATATTTTGTGTTACATAGAACATTGATATTTTCTTGTGTTACACATAAAATTATGTTAAAAAAACACGTCTAATTATTTAAATTATATTATATGATATTTATCACCAAGTAATTGGAATAGTTTTTATAATTAATATTAACTAAATTATAAAAATAACTTGTTTATAAATGTATATAAAATAAATTAATTGATTAAAAATTAATTACAAATGAAATTAACAACCAGTTAAAAATAATTGAAATCCATTTTTGAAAAATAATTTCATGAAAAAAATTATGTTCCTCAATAAATAAAAGAAATAACATATGGTGAATTATTTTAATGAAATTTATATATTAAAAATTCTGTCAAATATTTAAATTAATTTTTTTTTAAAAAATAGATAATAATTAATAAAATTTTACTCAAATAACATGTATACTAAATAACAGCTTTTTAAAATTTTGTTGAACTTATTTTAAAAATAATATATGGATATTTTGAAAATTTATTTTATGAAATGAATTTCCTTTTTGAAAAAACATGTCAAAATTAACATATGGTTAATTGTTTTTAATTTTCTAAAACTATTAATTTTTTATCAATAGTTAAATATACTTAATTATAATTGAATATCTTCTTTTATTGAATAAATTATTTATAAAGATAAATTATATTTATTATTGGTTTTAAATTAATATTATTTTAATTATATATCTATTAATCGAATTTAGTTCACTTGAGTAATATTTAATTATTATATTTATATTAAAAATTTGTAAATGTTTGATAATTTTATATTTGTAAAAAATATATTTTTCATCACAACTACGGTATTCAATTTAATGTAATATTTTCTACTTATTTGAAAATATTTTTCAAAATTTTAATTAAAAATTTCAATCATCAGAATATTTATTTTATAATAAATTAGACAAATTTATTTAACAAAATAAATTTTAAAAATAGTGAAACATTATTTACTATGATTAAGGTAAAAATGGGTTTACTATGGGGTTAACGTAAAATGATATAAAAAATTATCTAAAATATACTATTTTAAAAGCATTAGACCATATAATATATATGTAGCGAAAATACTATATTTTGATCCATGTGTAATGGGGAAAACATGGATACAACTATTTATCTTAAAAAAATTACGAGTTTGGAACTCAACTCACTTATAAAAGGCACCCCTCTCATATCCTATTAATACCTTAATCCCATATTTATATATAAAATAACTTTATTAAATTTTTCCACTAACCATTGATGAATTATTTTTTTATACATACAACCTATGAATAATTTTAGTTCAATACTTTGGTGGATGCTCGAAATATAGTTAATGTTCTTCAAAAGATATTATTATATTATTTTACCCTAATTCTTCTTATATTATTATTAATGAATTATGATATAATAAAATCAGTATATGTCTTATAAATAGCTGTTTTCATGTTAATCTGACTACATATAACTATATCACCTTTCATAAAATGGTTTATTAAATCATCATTTATCTTTACAGTGGACTTCAAGGTTGTGAACTGATGTCATTAGTTTTTATATTACCACCTCTCAATAGTAGGGTATGATGATGGATATAAACTAGATATATTTATGATATTTATATATTATTATACCTCTAGATTAATTATAACACATATAAATTTTTACATTCATTTATCTATGGGATATGATCATGGCGATCGTTTATACAACAGACTACTACATCATGAAGAAAAATGATTTGTTTTCACTGACACTTTGTATGGAAAATAATAATTATAATGTTAATGATTAATATTTCATATACATGAAGTACATATTATATTAATAGTACATTTAGTATTCATAAATGATTATATATCATTTTATTTCGTACCATTTCACAGATTGAATGATGACAGTATTATTTGTGTACTTGTGGACTGCCACATTCACAAAACCTTTTCAATATCTCTTTTCATTGCCACCACAAAAATATGATTTGTATAATGATAATTATATAAATAATACATTTTTAATATATTATTTTAAATCATTAAATATTAAATATTACTTACCCCTATCCTTAATGATCCTTAAAAAATGGAAACCTTACTAAAGCGTAAAAATAGCCTACCGTCTCCAGGATCACCACCAAATTAATTTCACAAATACATATGTATTTATAGGTATTAAAAATATAATTTATTTATAAATATTATAATTATTTAGTTATTATAATTTTTTTATGGAACAGTGATAAGTCTAAGAGGACCATAAATAAAAAATGAAATCATATAAGATTAACAATGCAGTTATTATCCGAAATGTAATTTTTCAAATTAATTGATAATAAATAGGTCCTAAATTTTCATAAGTAAATTATATATTATTTGAAAAATATATGTATGATTATATAAAATATTTATTATAAGGCAATATGTTTTATACATATGGTTCCAAATTGTTTTCCAGAATCTGATACTTATGGTAAGGAATTTCTATTCTCTATATTATTTCCCATATAAATATAAAAATTAACCACAAATTTTTTTGTTAATATTTAGAATCATGAAATTTTTTATCAATAATACCATATTTTTTATGTTATTCAATGTTTCATTTTATATTATTCTTTATTGGGGATTCAAATCATAATATTATTACAACGGTGTGATATTTCCTTCTCACATTCTATCTCTATGAGGTACAAGCCATATTAATTAATTGGTTCTATATATTATGTATATACTATCCATGAATGTCTTTCATTTTTTTATCATGAATGTTATTCAGATTTAAATATCTATTTTTGGATCCCACTTTAATGGGGTTTATATTTCAAAAGATACTGAAGCAGTAAGGTGCCTTTCTTATAATTTTATTTCATTGAAACATATATAATTTCATTCACCTATCTTATTTATGATGTAAATATAAAAAAACATCTAAATTTAATATAACTAAAATATTAATTAACATGGTAGTCAATAATTCATTTAATTTTATTATTTCATGGGTCTAATGATTTAATGTTATCAAAGTGGTTAGGTTTTGATGACACAATTTCATCATTTATTGGTATTTCTCATCAATATACTTTAAATGATGAAATATTATTATCTTGAAATAAATATACAAATTTATTTTCTTATCATTTGGTTTTTTCTTTGGAATACATTTTCCATTCATTTTACTCTATTTATCTACTAATGTGTCCAAAAAAATGGTTTCAAAAACAAAAAAAATTTATTTATATCTTATGTTGAAAAACATTTTCCCATTGAAATTATGTTTTCAAAATATGTATTAAATTTTTGTATACTATTAAAATTATATATTATTGACATCATTACCAATGGTTTATATATATATTTTTAAAATAAATAGTCATGTCATTCTCAAACAATTTCAGTTCTTATTTCTCTAAAATTGTTAAAGGAATACCTTTTTTAATGTGTACGTCATGAAAAATATTCCATTAAATCATGACCATTACTTTCACTAAATCGTCATTTATATGTTTTCATGTTATTATCCAAGAAATTAATTTATTTTTTTTATAATTTATTTAAACAAATTCCTAATGAAATGTTCTATGTGACCATTTGAAATAATTCTCTATTTAAAATGAAATACCATGATGTAAATTTTATGATTCTATGGATTTGAAACCATGATACGATTATTATTCAATAAATTAATGGTTAATGATGAAAAGAGGTTTATAAAATCTGTTTTAAATACACATGTTATACTCTAATACATTTATAGTGAAATCCACTTGTTTTCCCATAAGTTATGATATAATAAAATGATTTTTTTGTGAGACCTATCTCTTTTTCATAGGATATAATATGATGAATGTTTAATGAAACCAATTTTATTTCATGTTTAATGATTTAATGAATGATTTATGATATTATTGAACCCATATTGATGATTTTCATTTTGTGATGGGTGTAACATATGTCACCCACCAATTAATTGGGTAAATAATTATATCCAACGAGGTAAACATGAATGGAATGAGGAGTGAACCTAGATTAATATATTTTCTCTTCCATGAGGGCATTTAGCATGAACCTTTACAATTATGATAGTTTTTGGAAGAACTAATTCCACTCTTAAGACATTTATAGTGAACTTTGACTACTACATATATTATTTTTTATGCTTAGGTGTATGGTGCAATTCTAGGTGTTATTGAAATATAATTACCTCATAAATCATGCTCTTTGATTCCCAGATGATTAATTTTTTATAATCTACCAATATTTATTTTATTAATAATTAATATGTTATTTACTATTCATGGTAATGTTTGAAAATGTTATTCTCAAATTCTCATACACTTATTACCATGTTATGCTACTATATCTCACATGTTTACCCTTTCTGAGCATATGGTCTCTCCCTTTCTATGGATTCCTTCCCACTGGTTATGAATAATTAATTTATGTAGGATATCTTTGTAATATAAGGGATTATTTTTGTGGGATATTATGTATATATTTCACCATATTAAATAATGCTTTACTTAGTATCCATTGATACTAAAATATTATAGTACTCCGATATGTGTTTTGAAAATTCAATGAATATATATCTAAAATTACGTAATATATATTTTTGAAAAATAATGTATCAATACTTACACGATCAACTTATAACATTTTTAACTGATAAAAAGATATGTTGACATCTTCTTTAGGGGTACAAATCAGTGTATATGAAGATATTAGAGGAATTGATACTTTGGATACTATGAGGAAATTGTTTGACGTACCCTCAAAATGAAATAAAATATCATTGAATCTCAGTTATCTCATGGATTTATATAATTTAATGGAATAATGAATTTTAATTTTTCTTATGTGTTGGAGAAATATATCAGGGTTAAAAATTACAATATTTCACAATCCAAATGTTTTGGAAGAAGCATCTTAGAAATTTCTATATGACAATACTGAAATGATTTTTGTGGAGGGTGGAATGGAATCTAGATATCTAATTAAAATAGGGGGATCCCCAAAGTTTTATAGATTAAATAAATTATCTAATCAACCATTAAGCATATATCCAATGAGTAAATATAAAGGAACACGGAATCTATGTGAATAAATATTCTATGCCAAGCGTTTCCCATTATAACCAAATACAAAACTACCATATCCTAGAGAAAATGTGAAATATAATTCTTTTATAAATAATAATGTGGATCCAAGAAAATATGTTATTTAATGTTAATTGGTAATTCATTCAGGAATTGAGAAAATACCATTTAATTCTCGTTATATACATTATTTCATATCATACATGTTTAGTAAAACTATACAAATACCACTTAAAAACCTAGATGTATATATATATATATATAAATATAAAAATGGGGAATTACTTCATATGATTTTTACAACTTATAATTTTTTTTCATTTTAATTGGTTGAACGTCCATCAATCCTCTTGATAGTTCTTATAGGAAAATTTGATTCAATTTTCATTACAGATTATTCTTCCTTATAGAGATATAATAACAATTACCATGAGATGAAAATTAAAATTCATCTAGTTAATTTCATTCTCACTCTATAAAACTTCATATATGATAATGGATGTTATTTGGTATAATCTTATCAATCATGGATAATTTTTACTTATGATAAATCATATCTAGGTAGAATGGTTAAGATAATGGAAAAGATCATCATTGATGAATTTCATGTTGTAAGGGAATATGATGATATTATTCCAAAACAATTTCATTGACAACCTCTAAATTGAGTGGTGGACTTCTCAATCAAGCAAAAACACAATTAATTTCCAATAGAAATGACTCTATAAATAATGACCTTTATTGAACATGAATAACTAAAGGATAAACTATAAGATATTCTGGATTGAGGGTTTACAAAACCAAGTTATTCACTATGGGGTTTACTGGTCCTCCTAGTAAATAATAAGGAAGGATTAATGAATCTCTTTATTTTTTATCACGGATCAATAAGATCAGAATAATGAAAATGTATCATCTTTCATGGTTTTATGGCTTTTTAAATTAGGTATGTTGTTCATAGTACTTTTCTATGTTGGATTATCGGTCAAGATATTATCATGTAAATGTGACGAAATATGATATCCCTAAGAATAATTTTTCATCATGTTATGAGAAATATGAGATCATAGTAAAGACATTGAAAAAGAAAAAATTTATGTGATTTATAATAAATAAGTGATTTTATTTGAGTAATTATCACTACATGGGAATTTTATCATCAGAAAAGGGATATCTCTGGATCTATAAGAAACATATGCAATAGAATGATGGAATAGAAAAACATCAAGGATATAATTTTGTTCATTATCTGGATTGGCTAGGTATTATATTTTATTTGGGATACATATCTCATGATTTTCAATTCCACTAAACAAGCTATCTCCGAAGGGAGTCATGTTTTTATATACTAAGGAATGTGAGGAGAGAAATAAAGAGTTATATAAGAGGATAATAACTACACCAAATCGCTTAATACCCAACGATAAGGTAGGATTTGTAATACCAAAATCTCAAAAACAATATCTATGTTTGTGTGCTCAATCAAGATTGATAAGTTATAGCCTATAAATATCACCAATTAATGATCCATTAGAATAACTACCTAACACATGGTCTAGAATAGGATGAATTTATATTTGTGATAATTATTTGGTGAGAAAATATTAATGGTGAAAAGTAAAAAAAATATATGGTTCATAAAATCCTTATGTATTTATTCAAACAAAATAAGATCAAAATGAATCAAAAAAGATGGTTTGATCTGATAAAGGATTATGACTGTTCAATCCATTACCATCATTTAAATTGATCAAAGTATCATATTATTTGAGTAGTGAGGATAATTTAACACTATCCATGATGTATATTTAAAGGGATAGAGTTTTATGTATATGGAAAAGATGAACATGGCGATAATAAAAGGATCATCATTCTTTCATTATCAAATAAATAATCAACCATCCATTCATAAGAGTGTAATGGAGTCCCTAAAATAAGATTTATAGGTACAGTATAAGATTAAAGATATTTTTTTGTTCAAATATTCTTAATGTGGAGTTATGTGGTTTTGAACACATTTATGTTTCACAGAAAAACAAGAATTGAAAAGGGAACTTCTTGAACATGTCAATAGATTATCCATAATTATTCATATTGGAAGAACCATTATTTAGAAGGTGCAGAATAAGAACTTATGGTAGGATAACATGAATTGATATATTGAGGAATTTTTTATTGTACATGTTATGTGAATATGATAAGTTTGAATGATATAATTCTATGAGCATGATACAACCTTTTCACGTACCTATATGTACATGAGAAAATAAAATAATGTATTTTGACATACTACTAACAAATAAATATAAACGTAATGGGATCATATGGGTGGTCATCGATTACATTAATAATTCAAAAAAATTCCATACTATAAATAATTTGTTATCTCTTGAAAAAATCAATGAGATATATATAAGGAAAGTGGTTAAAAATCAAGGAGTTCCACTATCCATCACATCTAATCATGATAAGAAGTTTACCTAGAGGTTTTCGAGAGGCCTTTACCATGATATGGATACAAATATTCATTCCAGTATGTATTATAACACCCAGAATGGTGCTAAATCTAAAAGAACTATTAATACTCTAAATGGTATGTTGTGATAATGTTCAATATATTTCTGAGGATGTTGGGATCGACACCTTCCCCAATGTAATTTACTGTATAAAAAAATCATACAATATATAATTAAAATGGAACCAAATGATGATATGAATGGGAAGGGATTTTAGGCTCTAACATGCTAGGATGAAGATGTATAATGGAATATAATGGGACCTGATCATATCCAACAGATGAAAGTGGTTGTTTCAACAATTTAGTGTCATATGAATTCAGTACAAAGTCAACAGAATAACCATACAAAAAATCACCAACAACACATAAAATTTTAGCTCATACATAAGGTGTTCTATTTAATATAAAAGTGTAATAAATTCATGATTTTTGGGTAGAATAAAAAGAATAATCCAGGTTATATATGCCTTTTATTATACTGGATAATGATGGATCTGTGGATAACTGACTCACACTCCCACATATCCTTTCTCATGTACATGATGTGTTCTATTTAACCCTATTAAGGAAGTACATATTAGAAACCTCACATCTAATTAATCAAGATGTTTTATGCTTAGAGAATTATCTATCATACTAGGAGCTTTTGATGATGATATTAGATTGTAGAGAAATAGTTCTATGCAAAACAAAACTCGCTTTTTATAAGTGATGTGGTGGATACATAAACATGAAGAGGTGACATGTGAACAATAAAAGGAAATTACAAAGTACCCTATACTATATTAATGTATGAAACAAAATTTCAAGGGTTTAAATACAAATGGGGATAAAAATGAAACAACATGATATTTTATAAATGAAAAAACCATTAAAATGAATAATTTCATTATTATATAAAGTGTTTATAGAAAAAACACTCAATGATTTAGATATTTTTTATCATTATATCTTGTATCTTAACAAATTAAAATGATTATTTAGATTCATAACCACATATTATATATTCATTACACCATTAAAGATATTATTAGTATATATTTGGGGTATGAAAAAAAAATTGAAAGAGAGGAAAAAAGTGATGGCCATGTGTAGTACAGTCATAACCTATGATTCCCATTTCTAGAGAATCCATGAGATTTGGAATGAATATGATTTTACTTTGTCCAATCTTATTATTAGATTCAAAAATTGAAGTACGGTCCTTACCTTTAACTGAATAAGTTATTGTTTTATAATTCCATGACCCAAAATATGCTCAGAAAACCGATCCACGAAAATGTAAATGTCTCCAACATTATTCTTAGGATGCACACTGGTGTCATAAGGGGAAATGTATCTATACAAAAAAATGGGTTTTTATTTTTTATTTTAGAAAAAATAATTATTTTATATATTCCATTTTATTATTACTCTATATGTTATTATATAATTATTTTGATAATAAAATAAATTTTGAACCAATGAAATAAAAATTCTATTTTTTTAGAATATATATTATAAATTTTTAAAATCTTTTGAAAATATGATGAATCTTTTAAAGAAATGTTATGTTATTTAAATAATATTATTTAGTAATATTTAGATATAAATTAAAAATAATTTCATGTTTTCCTATGAAATCATTTATAGCGTATTAAAACATATATTACAGTAAAAACTAGTATTTTCAATAAATGTGGAATTTTGATTTGAAAGGGTAATTTATCATATTTAGCTACTTTTTTCCATAAAATATACTATTTTTTAATAAACATATTAAAATTATACAAATGATATATTTTTAATAATTTTTCTATATAGTTGAATTTTTGTGTTAAATATAAATATGGTACAAATATACAATACTTATTATGACATTATAAAATGCCAAAATTTATATAATAAATTGTATATATATTAACAATGAACACAATTATGCTTCTCCCTAAATGTAATTTTTTAAATATATTATATTTATTTTATAAAAACTTATTTTATTTTCCAGAACAATGATTATTTTCTAATGTTTGAATATTAGTTATATATAAACACGACACACTTCCACTACACAAATTGTACCATTGTAAGGTATTTTTTCATTCTTTATATAAACTTTTAAAAAGAATCATATTTAGTAGTAGCCATGGTAAAATACATGGTACGTGTAGTGGCATTGATTATTTTATTATATTTATTCAAAATGTAGTGTTAAGAAATTAATACATAATTCCCCTCCATTTTCATAAAAACCACACCCTAATACAAATTGGTATTCATGGAAAATCCATTGAAAATAAATTTAATCTATTTTTACCTCTCTATATACCTCCCATTGTGTTCCCACGCTCTTAATAAGCTCATCTTTTATTTTTAAATGTTCCATCTCAATTGAAGGTATCATCTTTAAATACTCTCTTTGTACAAATCCTATAGATTTTCAATTATTCATGGTGTACTAGGTATTTACATATCCCTTTTACCATCCTTATTATTTAAAATAATATATATAACTCATATAATTCTAATAAAACCCTTCCATTATCCTTTATGTACACCTATTATACTAATGACATAATCTGGTGATTTTCTAGGCCCAACATTTGTATTGTGAATACCAATACCCATTCCCGAAAAAGGGTATTCACCTTCATATACCTAGCCATCATTGATTTTGTACATCTATGTATGAATCCCACATTATGTAATCATTAGATTAAAATCAATGATATACATACATATGTTTTATAATCTAAGTGGTGTGAAAATGTATTCTTGTGATACGAATATAATGGGTGGTCCCAAAATTATATAGCCCTCAAATGAATTGAGTAATGTCTTTATCTTGTGATATTACACGAATGGGTAAGGATAAGTTATCATAATAAACATATGTTATAATGTATGAGTGATTATTCCAAAATTATCTTTTTGACAACTTTTTTTTTTGTTTTTTTTTTGAATTTCTATACTACTTTACTATTATCAATTTATACCATGCATTGTTATTAATATTAATTATTCTCACCCTTTTTATGTTACCATTATATTCATATTAATATATATTCACTGCATTGATCATATTATTATTTGATTATTATCTTACAATGATTTATATATCACCCATTTCTTATGTATATCTCAAGTATATCCCACACAGTTTTTGAATATCAATGGATATTAATGGAATGTTGTGTTGTTTAAAAATAATAACATTGTATCCGTATTTCATGTTATAATGATATGTGTCAAATTTACCAAATACACTAAGATACTATATATTTTGGGATTATATTAGGTTCTTAATTATATAAAAATATTAAATTAATTTTTATAAAAGATATGGGTTTCCATAATATCTTTCATGTGGTTTTTTATATTTATCGCCAAAATTGAAAGTGTTTAAGATGTAATATAATTTAATTTCTGGATTTTCAATAATAAATATATTATGGGGGAAATTATATGTATCTTATCATTTAAACTATATATTGTTTTATCCTATAGTTATACCTTCATTTTTTGTTATTCGAATCATTTTTTTTCTCATTGTTACTGAAAATGATCTAGAAAATGTTTTTAAATAAAAGTTGGTCTTATTTCCTTGTTGGTCAATAATATTTTTCATTAATATCATGGGACCAAATAATTTTTTTATAAAAATTATGATCTATAATTGAAATTT
Organism: Viscum album; assembly: GCA_963277665.1. NCBI lineage: Eukaryota > Viridiplantae > Streptophyta > Magnoliopsida > Santalales > Viscaceae > Viscum > Viscum album. Next base: position 1,056,880,304 of record OY728146.1, on the reverse strand, counting down.
TTTTAAAAATTATTTTTCTTTTCATTTAATTTAATTTAAAAAGGATGTAAAAGTAATATTTTCATAATATTTCGAAACATTTTGTTTTTTTGACTCTTTAAAAAAATGGGATGAAATAATTTCTCTCAATTTATATGAAATTAATTACTATTAGAATAATCATAAAAATTTAATAATATGATTATTCAAATAAAAATTTTTAAAATTTTTTAATATATGGGTTTTCTTAATATTAATAATTTTTTTAAGTGTTATCAATGTTTAATAATGTTTTCTCAAGTTTTCATTAAAATTATTGAATAAAATTTTAATGATATTTTTTATCATTATCCGCATCCTTTGATGGTTTTAATATATTAATGGGGATAATATAAATTTATATAATCTATGTTCTTTCTCATTATGTATTATGATTGTGTGATTATTGAATGATTGTAAATGATAGTTGTATCCCATAGGATGACCATTGATGAACTGAGAAATTCCTTACGATCATGTAACATACATTTGTAAAATTCATATTATTTTTTTGGGTGGATATATTATTTAAATAAAATACAAATGCATATAAAGTTATATCTCATTATAAAATTATGGAAAATGAGTTGATGTGTTCGATTCACTATGGTAAATAGTTATGGATTCTATATTCATTATTAAATGGGATACATGTAGAGATCCTAATCTTATATGATTAGGAAAAAATATAGTGATTCATAAACATCCAGGATATAATTGTATTGTTATTAAACCATTATATATGATATAGTTTCTATTTCTATAATGATTCCAAACTCTTATGAAAATTTTACATTCTTATGTTTTGAACACATTTCCAATATGTTATTTTTGAATGATCTTACAATTTTGTGACATAATAATATTTCATTCCGAGAATATAGAATATCATTTATGATATTTTGAGTATTATTTAGTGTTGATAATAACATCTTGTCATACCATTATTAACATTATATAATTGTATACAATCATTCATTGATATATCGCATGAGTACCCTTATAGATAATCTGGCCACAATGTTTTTTATATTTTATCTTTACCCTGGTTATCAACATGTGTAATAAGTTTGATTTGTTTATAAGGGTACCTTATATAAATAAGGATATTAAATATGATGAATATTATAATCAAATAATAATTTTATGTATTTATTATTCATTTACACAAAAACATTTTTAATCTTCTTATTATTTATTGATGAGATATATTGAAATTGTTTTAAAAACATAGCATATCAATATATGTTATTCTGGGCAACTATAGTTTGTAATTAAGTAGGTGTTAGTTATTTTTAGAGATTAGGATTATTGAACATTTGAAAACCCCATGGGATATGTCTAATTATATGATATCATACAAATTATTTTTGTAAATTAGAGATTGCATTATTTTCCAAGAAAAAATATCCCAAACTAGGTACTTGAAAGCTGATGCAGTTGTGTCACAGAATCGGCTAGGTTTGACAATCCTAAAATGGGAATATTGGGTATTAACATGATCATCACAAGTTCCAAATGAGTTTTCCTATGACTAAACAATATAATAGATAGTTCAAAGGGATATTTTCGGAGTAATTCACATTTTCTTTATGATCCTCTATGAAATATTCGAATAGATGAAGGCCATTAATTACCAAGGTTACACATATTATTGTTTATATTTAATATAAGTAATCATGATTTAGATATATTTTAAATTATATTTCATTATTATATTATTCATTACTATGATTATTTTCTTCAAACGCTAATTTTAGGTTTTAGTCAATAGATAAATCCCAGATAATTAATCTAAATTATGAATGTGATAGAAAACAGAATTATATTCATCATGAGAAACGAATTGAAATTATAGATGGAATAAAATTGTGGATAATTTTATTAATCATAAATCTCATTATATGATTAAAAAAATTGTTTCCAAACATAACTTACTGGAGTGAAATTGAATTTCATGAAATTTATGAATATGAAGACATTGGATGAATTAAGATTTAACTTCATATAAGTTATGAATTAGGGGAGAATCACTAAGGTAAACATCTCAACGAAATACAAAGATTTTTTTTATGTAAAATAATAACATAGTTGATGTAATTTGTTATAATAAATGATGAATTAGAATGATCTAAATGAAGTTAATCATAAAGTACATTTATAGTTAAATTCCATATGTGAATGGAACACGAGTAATATTTCATTCCACCCCCAAATCCAAAGAAGAACTACTATACGAAGGAAGGGACTATGTTATACTAATCACTAATGTAAAATGATTTATGTATGTATGTATTGATCTTCAATAATTATGATATAGTATAATTTTCTATGTCGTATTCAGTTTAAAAGAAATGTGAAACATCAAAGCATTATTTGGAAGTTTTTTTTCATTAAATATTTTCAATCATATATTGTGTGGTACAAATAGCCTAGATATTACATTTAGTGGTAATGTGGTATTTTTGGAAACAAATAATTAAGAGATAGATAAAAATTTATATAAACCTTATGTAGAGATAATAATGTTTAATTGGGATAAATAGTTGATTGATATTGATGAATTATATTGGATAGTTTTTGTAGGGTTGTTTTTTGGAGGTTTATATGATTTTATTTTGTATTTTTTGTGATTCAAGATATTTATGGAAATTATTTATATATTTTTTGGAGTATATTAATATGTTTTATAGTTTTTTTGTTATATGACCTTAAATGTGATTGAAATTATTTAGAGAATATTTTTTTATAATTCATGAATTTGTGGTGACACTATTATATTATATGGGATTGAATTGAGTTCTTCCATATTGTGAGGAGTATTTAATGTATTTGAACATTAGGTGTTATTTTAATGATTATTGTAGGGTATTTATTCAGAGTTGATAACTATTTCTAACCATTAAAATTTTTGTAAATATCTAAATACACGAGGAATGAGTTTTTTTGGATCATGTGATCTATTAAATGTTAATTTTTGTGCTTCATGAATGAAAATACATCTTGAATATTCATTTTATGGATTGAGATAAAAATGTGTAAATTGTGTTAAGATTAACCTATTGATGAATTAATTAATATAAAATAGAAAGGAATCATGTACTTATATTTATTTAGTGTACTTTATCCTAATAATATATGAATCCCATAACTATATAAAAATTTTATTCAAATAAAAATGTTACCATTTTAACGTTTTTATGATGATTTGACGGCATTCATTATCCTTTAATGATTTATGGTTTTTTGGTGATTAGCTTTTCATATCACTCTCAATTATTCCTTGGACATAAAATTTATCATACTTGTCAATATTTTTACATCATGCCAATTTTATACTAAATGGGGAATCCAATTATGTATTATTTAAGGTAACCATATGTTTCCAAACATTTCCTTTTGAATGAATGTTTTATTATCCATTTTAGTATATTGTATTTCTATAATGGTATTTGAAATTATAGAACATTTGATTAAAGGTTTAATAATACCATGGGTGTGATTTATTTAGGGGGCTAGTATATAACACCCCAAAAAATTGTTTCAAATAATAATATGTTCGATTACATGTATGATATGTAACACTGAGCATAAAATGACTCATGATGTTTTATAAATTAATACATGAAATGGGTGTATTAATAGAAATAACAAAATCATAATAAATATGTATGAAGTATGAAAATAATTAAAATATATTGGATAATGTATAATAAAAAATTACTTAATACATAGTTATGTCATTTTATGCATCAAAATTGGTTATTAATCAAAAAATATTTTTACTATCATTTTTCAAAGAAATGTATAATAATTTTATATAATATATATAGTTTTTATGAGAAATTTAATATCATTTTTTAGATCATTCTATATATATTATTTCGAGTGATTTTTTTAGTTATTAGGAAATGTTTATTTTAGAGAAATGTTAAAAAATACCGACTTTTCTAAAACAATCATTTATTTTCATTAAATAAAGTATTTTTAAAGTACAATTATTTTTCAAATTTGATCTTAAAGTAAAATATGTCTATATTTACTAAAACTAATGCATCTCATCACAAATGAATCTACATTAATATTGATTTTTGTAAAATTTAATCTCTAAGTACTAATATACCTTTATCTCTAAACTCATATTGATTGCGAGTTATCAAATTTATAATTATATTTATTTCCACCACTTATAGAAATTGAATATTGAAAAATTATTCCATATTATAGAATTTGTGGGTTTAAATTTGTTAAACAGTTTTATTTTATTTTTCATTATCATCAATTTTATACATTGTAAATATTTGTCACATTATTCCAGTAAAGTAGGAATAAACGATAAAATTGTGAGATATGGAATCAAAATAAATAATCATGCTTTTTAAAATTTTATATGGTACTTTAAAACAAAATAATACTCCATCAATTTTTTTCTCAATCTCCTACTAGTTTTAGTTGATAATAAACATAAAATTATTTTAATTTAAGAATATATTAAAAATGAAACTCTCTTAATTTTAATATAAAAAATAAATTTTATTATTATAGAAGATTTAATTTTAATTTATATATTTTTATTTGAATTATGAAAAAAATTTATATGTATGGTAATTTATTTTTTATTTTAGTGATATAATTCTCACCTTAAATTTGTATGCAATGCTATCACTATAATTGTACATGTAGTAAAAAAATAAACAAATTATAATTTTAAAAATATGATAAGTAGTAAAATTGTATGAATTATTATTTATCATTACCTATATAGATGATTATAATATAATTGTGATGTATTAAAATTTTATATTGTAATATTATTTCATTATTGTTCTCTCTAATACCCAACCTAGAGAAGAGTAACGCAAAGTAATTTAATGGAATATTATGTTAAGAAATAAATTATTACATTCTATATAATTCATATGAATTTTATCCTTGGATATTTATATGGAATATTGTATATAATATCATCCATTATACTCTTTTGTCTTATTTTTCATTTTATTTTAATTTTCATAACAACCAAAGTGTAAAAAAACATGATTTCAAGGTAGTCTTCATAAAGGATAACGAGGGTGGTTAAAATAAATAGATAATGGATGAAAATCATATAAATAAGAATAAATGTAATTTTGAAAATGTATATCCACTCATACTCATCCCAGATTCAAAATATATCAACTTTTATCCACATGAATATTGAAATTAATTTATATTAAGTTAAGACATTAGTGAATTATAAGGGTTAGAATCCCCACATTTATAAGAGGGAACCTCATATTATAACTTATTTATAATGTTTTATCTTAATAGGTATGAATATAATATCCCTAATATCATAAAATATTACTTTTCATAGTAATATATATTCTTTTCTTTCTCAGATACCATACTTTCATGTTTTAATGTTTAAGACAAAAAAGGTTAGTCAATGATGATGTACAACACCTAGATAAGAAATTTAAATTGAAATTATTCCTCTACCTCCTCTAAATAAATTGTATTCATTAAAAAAATTTATCCAATACATATAATATAATTAATTATTATTATTATGTTGTAATCACCATTTTTATCCTTTATTCATTATAATATGAAAGGAAAACATCGCTTGTGCGTACATATGGATTACCACCTACACCAAATGATGGGTTTTGTTTTTTATCACTGATTTCAATTGATGGTTATAATATTTTATTTAATGTATATATATTATATTTAATATATTAATACAATTATATAAATAATAATTAGTATATAATTTTTTGGTTCCAACTATTAATATGTGGAAACGTTACTCATGAGTACCTACCGAATACCATCTCGTTGAAGTAATGTAATTCATTTTCTATTACTCTTTATATGAATATTTTTAATGTATATATAATTTTTGGATATTATGAAACCATTATCAAAGAATAAGGACTGAGATTCTGAACTGAAACTTACATGAAAAATGAATCTTTTATCACAAGTAATAGTGATTTTAATAATTAATTTGTAATAAATGGGTGATAAGATGTTATAAACAGAATTTTAATATATATATATAATGGTTTTGAAAAAGATTTATAATAAATATAAAATTATTATGCCTGAGGTTTGAACTTGTACAATGAAACCGAGAGTTGAGGAAAAATATTATCGTCACACTTTAATTTCATTGAGGCAAATGACATAATCACTTAATGTTTGTTTTATATGGGGATTATAATTCCCATTAATTTATTTTTTGATTAACCACATGAAAATTATCAGGTGTTATAAATCCTTCTGATATTCACAAATTCCTAAGGTTTTTATTTAGATATTACCAACAAGGTTAGTGTTTAAGTTACAATCTCATTCCATTCTAGTACTATCATTGCTAAATTTATATTAAGGTAAATTTTATGAGTCTTATCTATGAAAATATAGGTAAATTTTTTTCGTATTTTTTCATGAGATTTCTTATATGTTCCATTCATTTTTATATGGAAATTACTTCAATTGTATCATACTTTTATTTAAACAAAGGTCGTGATTATTTCGTCCTCATTTTAAATCTTTTTATTACATGTACATGGTAATATAATATATTCTATAAATTCACAAATACAGTTTAAATTTTTTAAAAATGTAATATTCCCCATTTTTTACATTTTTTACCCAGGTTTAGAATAGAATTTTTATAAATCTTTTCATATGTAGTTGTTTTTTTATTGTTTACAAATTCATGAGAGGAATGTTTTATTTAATGTATAAGACATGATAAAATTTTATAAACATCACTACCACTATATTATTTGTTTATAACATTAAAAATTCCATTATTTGTTTTTAATGAAAAATATTATCTCAATGTTACTCTTGTTTTCTTTTAAAATGTTTTCAAAAGAAAATTTATATTTTCTCTAGTTTTCAATTAATTTTTTGAATGATTTTATAATTGTTTTGTCCATATCACCATGATTTGAATTTTTATTGTTATTTACTAGTAATTATATATAATTATACAATATATTTTATTTAATTATATTACTTATTTTTTTTGATGTTGCAATGTTATTGAAATCTATTTTCTTCCCATTGGTCTTCATATAATTAAATGATGAATTTTTTTGAGCTTATGGAACAGAAATAGATCATTTTTATAAGATAATGGGTTTGTTTTTAATATATATAAATATTAATATTTTAATGTAAAACACTAAAATTTTATGATTTTTTTCAAATGAATTTAATTTCTTAGATATCATGCTTTATGCACAACACTATGTTTTAACAAATTGTGATATACTGTTTATATTATTATTTAAATATGGATTATTTAACCTAACCATTGAGTATGGTTGTATCAGTAGAAATAATTTTATAATTTTTGATCTATTCTAGTTTTATTTAATGAAAACATTTTTAAAAAAAGAACTTAATTTTAATTATATTCATAAATGTTTCAAAAAAAATTTATTTTTTAAAAAGTATATATTATTGTTTTTTTGAAAAAATAATAAATGTAATTTTTGAAATTATTGGAAAAATTATTTGACTAATTTTAAAAAAATTAAAAATATTATATTATATTTAATTTTTTTAAATTTGTAAAAATATTAATTTCTGAATGAACATTCAAAAATATTATTTGAAAAAAACATTTTATCGTATAAAGGATTTATAAAGGTATATATCATTATAAAGAGGTATCAAAGTAAATTATTTTAAATTATAATATTATTCATAAAATTTATTTCATTTGAATCATATTCATGTTGATCTTTTATATGAAAACATTTTATTCTTATCAAAACATATTCTTTTGAAATCTTATATTCTTTGAGGTTGGTGAATTTAATTTTTAAATAAATTCTACAAGCTTTGTAAAATGTATTTTTTAAAATGTTGTCCATGTTTTTAATAATCATTATTAATTTTACCTAATACATTAAACATGATTTTAGTTCATAATAAATAGTAATAATAGTAATAATTAATGATTGTGGGTAAGGTTAGTACATGTTTATCATTGGATGAACTAAAACGTTATGCATTAAATTGACATAATAACATTTCAAAATTATATTGTATGACTCTCTTATGAATTTTTATCATATAATGTTATATAATTATTTATTGTTCAGCCTTTTTCATATGTAAAATATTTTATAAGTTTTTCTTTATAAAAATTGAATATGTACCATCTCCCCCAATTAAAATGAATCCCCTCTCCTATCATTTTCATAGTTTTAAATACATTTGGATTTGAAAATAACTACCCATGTACCTTAATTAATTTCATCCCCACATTTAATATTTACTCTTTATATTGGGAAACTATCCTAGGATGGATTTAGTTGTAAACTGGTAGGAACCCTGTTTTTGTTGTGAATGTCTTCGGAAAATTCTTGATGATATTCTTGAGCAGCGCCTTCAGACGGCGTGTGATTCCGAGCCCCGGAGTGGCCGGAATTAAATTTTCAGTGCGTTCACACTGGAAACGCCAAATAAATGGGTTAAATCCTAAACAGTGATCCGGATCAGGGATCCGAGTGTACGGATGGGTCCATAATGTGGTGTTTACCCTATGAATGACATAAAACATGTCGTCGTGTGATGTTTGGACCCCTCGCTCGCTTTCGGAACGTGAAACGGATAAATTAAATGATTAATTTATTCGTTTAACGTCTTAACTCAAGTATCTCATAAAGTTGTATCGAATTGGAAAACCGAGGGCACCGTTGAGTCTGTAACATGCCGTTTACCCTAGAAGGGGTATAAGTTTTGCGGGCGCGGGCCGTCTGGGAAAAAAAGCCCCAGGGGCATTTTCGTAATTTGGCGGCCTCTGGCGCTATGTTTAATAACTACTGAACGGGGTCTCGGATTAAAATGAAAATAATGCCGTGGTGCAAGGGAGGTGGTGTTTGGCCTAGGGGAGGCTTAACCTTGACTCTGCCGAAGGTTTCAGATGCGGGTTAAATTACGGGTTTAAATTAATTTTATTTTATTTTATTTAAACCCTCATACCCTTCCCCCTCCCTTGTTCACCCCCTGGCGAATCCCTCCAACCCTCTTCCCTCTCCTCCACCACTTTGGAAAGGAGGCTCCGGCAAGGTGACTACGCGGTGGCGGATCCTCCGTGAAGCTTTGGGAAACGCCCAAGATATAGGAGTTATTTCGTTTTCGTTTTCAAGTTCCCATAATAATTGATCCAAATGTATACTGTCGAGTAGATTTTTGATCATCGATCGAAGCCCAAAGATGTGTAGTATATGTTCTAAGGTTTCCGACACTTATCTCTGATCGAAAATCCGAGTCCAGGGGTTCCCGAGACAGCCCCGGGATGTTCCGGACGAATTTCTGGTTTTCTGGCTGTTCCAGGCGGCGGACGGTGCTTCCGGGACGGCGGCATGGATGCGGGCACGGAGGAAGGCCGGCCGGCCATCCGGCCGCTGGGAGGCACCTCGCCGATGTGTGACGGTGCAGGCGGACCGGCCGAGGGTTTCGGCCGCGGGTGACAGCGAGAGGATATGGTCCGGGTCGCAGGCGCGCGACCCCGCAGGGAGACAGAGACTTGCATGATGCGGGTCTCCGTGTGGACGCGACCGGGCATGTCAGTCGGTTGATGAAGGAGCCACGCGACACGTGGGCGAGTGCCTCAAGGGAGGCGGCGGTCCGCATGCGGCGGCCCGCAGGTTCGACCGGCCCGCTGGGCCCCGGCCCTACCGAGCCGGGGCGGCCCGGCCCAGGGGTAAACCCCTTTGAAAATTTAGACGCCCGTAACTTTTTCTACGGGTGTCCTTTTTACACGTTGTCCATGAAGGCGCAGACCTGACGTCGAGGCAGACATTATGAGGTGGTTTTGGGAGTTTTAACTTCCAGGATGAGAGGCCAGGGGGGCACGACACATGCGTAGAGCAGATTAACGGGCTTCCCGAGAATACTTGTTTTGGACGGCACGGACGTGTCCGACGTCTGAATTAAGCGCCGTCCATGGAGTTGGGACCCTGGCACCGAGGCACAGCTTCCCAAAGTGGTTTCTGGCATTGATGCCGAAGTTGAGGTGTGGGCCACACGACCCGTCTTTCGAGCTGCGCGCAGCGTTTCATGCCTTTGTCATCGGGCGCTCGTTCGGGGCGTGTGAGCATTCGATTCTGGGTGTTTTTCTGAGAGTATCGCAATGGTGTGATCCACCCAATCGAATTCGGCACAATTTTGTGGGCCCTGCTAGGGCCTTTTCAGGAGTTTACGGTGATTTCTAGCTTTATCACTGGGTGACTGTTTCAGAAAAGTGATTAGTCGAACATGTGTACTTTTTCGAATGGATCAGAATGGTGTGATCCGTTCGTTGTGTTTCAGGATCAAATTAGTGTGATGCGCCTGACTGTATTCGGGGTCGAGGCTCGGGATCACGGGACACCATTCGGGCGTGAGGTGATGTTGGTGACTTTTCCGTCAGATATCCGTTTTAGGCGAGTTAGTAGTCTATCTCGCATGTCTTCCCCCGAGGATTACAACGGTTTAATCTGTTCAGGCAGGCGAGACCTCATACGCAATCTTATTAAATGTGTAAATGTGATGGTTCCCCGGGGGGCAGTTCTTCTATTGTGTTTGTAGCAGACCCTTGGTGTGTGATCATGTGCACTCCCGTGTGAGTGAAGTAATGCTTGAATACATGTGGCTGGTCATGCTCCAGTCGTTGTGGTAGAAAGATGGAGATGTTGTGTCACGCCTTTGCATTGACGTTGGGTGTCGGGTGCATGATAGCCCTTGGGCTGAAAGTGATGTATACAATGGGAGTATACGAGATCGCTTGGAGGTACGTGTGGTTTCTACCTGAGACGTTTGTGCTCTTGGTTGGGGTTAACATGGGGGGACACACCTTTTGTGGGCCCCATGTGTGTGCCATGTTCTTATTTGTGTACCTTTGACCTCTCGCGACGTAGAGGGTCCCTCTGTGCTCGTTTGTTTGACTAGCAGGGTGGAGTTTTTCCCCTAGCTATGTGCTCGTTTGTTTGACAAGAAGGGTGGAGTTTTTCCCCTGGCTCTGTGCTCGTTTGTCTAATCAGAAGTATTGAGTTGTCTCTCCCTTGTTTCATTCTCGATGGATCGGCCAGTAGCGGTGCTAGTGACACTCAGTGATGGAGCAGGCACTGAACCTCTTTTGGGTGAGTTTTCCTGGAGTTGGGTGGTTGCGTGATACCCACTCCGTGTTAGGTTCTCCAGTGTTGTACCACCCCGTAGAGATGGCCAGAGCTGGTCTGGGTTTACCCTCCAGCGGGGGTGGGCAGTGGGTTACTCATAAACTTTTCAGGGTTTACCCTCTATCAGAGACTAGGAAGTGGGTCACCGGATGACTCTTGAGGGTCTACCTTCCAGCGGGGCTGGGCAGTGGGTCGCCCGTCGTCTTGTTTTAGGTCTACCCTCCAGCAGGGGTGGGCAGTGGGTCTCCTATCAACTTGTTCATGGTTTACCCTCTAGCATTGACCAGGCAGTGGTTCACCCGAAAACACTTGAGGGTCTACCCTCCACCAGGGCTCGTCAGTGGGTCGCCCGTCATCTTGTTTCAGGTCTACCCTCCAACAGGGCTGGGCAGTGGGTCGCCTGTCGACTTGTTCAGGGTTGACCTTCTAAAAGAGACTAGGATGTGGGTCACCCGATGACTATTGAGGGTATACCCTCCAGCAGGGCTGGGCAGTGGGTCTCCCGTCAACTTCATCTAGGTCTACCCTCCAGCAAGGCTGGGCAGTGGGTCGCCTGACGACTTATTCCATGTTTACCCTCCGGCAGGGCTGGGCAGTGGGTCTCCTGATGATGTATTATGGTTTACCCTCCAGTAGGGCCAGGCAGTGGGTTTCCTGATTATGTATTATGGTTTACCCTCCAGCAGGGCTGGGCAGTGGGTCACCCGATATCATATTATGAATTACCCTCCACCAGGGCTAGGTAGTGGGACACCCGTTGATATTACAGGCTTAGTCAATTATACTAGGATAGCCTTTGGCTTTCTTCCATGATTACCTGAGAAGGACCCTTGGTTATACGGGTCAGTGTTGTGGTGGCCTTGACTTTGAGAAGACCTCTCGATTGCATGTCAGTGATAAGGTGTGGTTTTAATTTCCCAAGAATTTTCAAGTAAGAGGGGCACTTTCCCCACCGAGATGAGTTCTTGTGACGCAATCTAAAATTGTGTCGGTGAGTCAGTGCCACCCAAAGTGGATAGTGTCATGGTGTGGTGATTTGAGCCCCTTGACTTGCAGTTCGGGGAAGACGAGCAGGATGTTGGGCATCGATGATGGTTTACTTCTGGGATTGTTGGTGACTCACTTTTCTTGGGATGATCTATGGGATGGGGATCCCCTTACAGTCTTGTTTGGGCTTCTTGATAGAGAATATGGATTTGTATATACCTCGTTTTAGTACCCACTCCTTGGGTTTGGTTACTCTCCCCCCATTAAAGGCGAAGACGCACGGGGTATGCCACATGCTTTCAGTGTCTAGCTTCTCGTGGTTGGACGAGTCTACACTCTTGCTATATGTAGTGAAGACTCAACGAGAAGTTCATCTTCTCACCGTTTCCAGCTCCTTGTTTCTGGATGATTCTACCCCCTTCCTCTTGTTGGGTTGATCTGGACTATCTACTGTTATTATTTACTGAACTTTCAGTTTTACACTTTTACTTTTACATGTTCTCTCTACCACTCACCCTTCGGTACCTCCTATGTTGCTCCCTCGAGCCTTCGGGGTATCCTACTGAGTATTTTTATACTCACCCACTGCTTGGGTTTTTCCCCTACTTGGTGTGACATTGCAGATGACAGATAGGTTGGTCGTGACATCAGAGGAGCTTAAGAGCGTGGGAGATTGGACCGCGTATAGTGGTCGGAGTCGGGTTTTAGGTGGGGGACCCTACCAGCTGTTTTTTGTTGTTTTGCCTATTATCAGGTTGTGGCACTTTTTGGTTGGGCACACGTTTTTCCCCTTTTATTTTCAATTTATCTTTAGCTTGTACTTTGTACTATTTATAGGTCGATACACTCTTCTGGTTATTTATTGAAGTTTCCCTTTTATTTTCTTTTTACTCTGCACTTTTTCATTGAGTGTGTTGCATGTGTGTGTACAGGTACTTAGGCAAAAGCCTCCCTGAGTTATTGTTCCTTCGGCGATGGTCGCCAGCCCCTGACCTATAGAGGCGGGCTTGGGGAAGTTGTGGCTCGAGCCCGGGTAGGGTCGGGTCTTGACAAAGTGGTATCAGAGCAGTTTCATTCCTTGGGACATTGTTTGGACGTCCCTAAAAGAGTAATTGGTTGGTATTTAGGGAAACAGTGTTAACATGTCTCGAGAGTGGCTCTCAGGCCATGGAGTCTAGTGATGGTGCGGCGACAGACGTATCCATTCACCAGGACCCTGATAAACCGCTTGTCGAATCGACATGCTGAGACACTTGTTGCAAGGAAAATTGGTTTGTTCATCACATAGGATTGAGTCTTTGACAGTCCTTCTTGAGTCATCTCCCCATCACTGTTGTTGGTATATACATATATGCTCATCTGATTTCGGAACTCTTTGATAATATTCAGGATGTCTCCGCGAAGATAGCCAGCCAAGGTACCAGCTTTGGTTCGTGATGATGACCATGTGAGCTACAAGGCCAGAGTCTAGGACCCATCATGCGAGCCCCTTTCTCTAGGTGCGCCAGTAGTAGCACCCCCACTTGTTGAGCAGCAGACAGCTTTAGTAGAGAAGACGGGGCTTAAGCGCAGGTAAAGAGCGCTCCGTGAGTTCCAGTGGCAGAGACCGCTAAGGTTCAGTGGGGAGCCAGACCCTCAGGAAGCATAGGGTTGGCTAGAGGTAGTAGTTCACCTTTCCAGGCTTGTGCGGACGCCGACAGATCAGAGAGTGTCTTTGGCAGCCAGCCTTTTTCGTGGATCAGCTTGGCATTTGTGGAGTCTAGTGACTCAATTTCTTGACGAGTCGTCGCTTTCATGGGGTGACATTAAGTTGTTATTCCATGAGGAGTTTTTCCCCTCCTACTTACGCACTTTTCAGATTTAGGAGATCCTAAAATTTCAGCAGGGAGCGATGATGGTGGCCGAGTACGCGGCTAGTTATGCAGACTGTGCACGCTTTTACCCGGACATGGTCAATGATGACAACATCTGAGCACGGATGTTTGAGCTGGGTCCCCACCGAGAGATTGGTGTTTTCATAGTACCCTTGGGTATTTCCACATATGAAGGGGTGCTAGAGTAGGTGCTGGTGACAGAGGGCTTCCTGACACATTCTAGATTTGGTGGTGGCAGCAGGCATGTCGGAGCCGAGACGTCTGCCGCAGCTAGCGGGCGTTGGCAAGCAGAACCTCGATGCAGGTGGCTTCCTAATGACTGGACTGAGGGGCAGGGTCGTACACCACAGTGGCGCTGGAGGGCACCAGTGCAGCCCGGAGAGATTCAGTACTATGCTTGCGATGGGCGAGGTCACCCGTCACTGGACTACCTGACCAGGCATGCGGAGAGCTTCAGGCAGACAGCAGGTGCACCAACACGACAGAGGCAGCACCATGATCGGAGAAGTGCTTAGGGAGGTGGTGATATCAGAGGAGAGGGAGGATATGGGAGTGGGGGAAGACTTTACGAGGTCTTAACATCACCACTAGGTGGTCCACGACAGGCTCTAGGAGCTGAAAGTTGGGACCGAGGACATCCACGAGCTTTGGATGTCTAAGATCCTACAGAGCATGAGTTGATAAGAGGTAAGCTCTAAAGCTCTTCTACTATTTGCAGTAGAATTGTTAGACTCTTCCTGTAAAATGATTTCCTCCATGCTCCTTGTTTGAGGTGTTACCAGGGTGACACAGGGCATCGGGTCTAACCATGTGTTGGTAAGGTAAAAGGCATGTGACCTTTTTCTTTAGTCGATGGTGATGACTCCATCACTCTCCAAGTGTGTATGATAGTCTTGGTTGAGGGATGTCAACTATGTAATATTTTGTGACCAGATATCCTTGGGTGATCCACCATATGGATATTCTGAAGGAGGGAATCATCAGGCCTTGCTTCAGGTGCAGGCAGTGATTCCAGTCGCGGCATGGGATGTAGAGGTTTGGTCGGGGACGTGAGCTACCCCCGAGGTCCTTCGGACCGTTTGATACCGTGCAGAGGGAAGACGAGGTTGTCTACCACCTTCCCCTAACCCCAAAGTCTGGAGTGGGTGCACGACATCGGCAAGGTCCAACCTGGCGTGAACAGATCAATCCTTTGGTCTGTGTGCGGTGGCGCAGAGCTGTGCAAGAGTTCTTCTGGGTACGGGAGAGCCAGGTGTGGGCTTAGTACCCTCAGTTGTTCCCTAGTTTCTCTTTTAGATAATGAAAATCTTGAAGGAGGGAATGATGTAAGAACCCAGTTTTTGCTGTGTGAGTCATTGGAATATTCATGATGATATTCCAGAGCAGCGCCTTTAGACGGCGTGCGATTCCGAGCCCCGGAGTGGCCAGAATTAAATTTTCAGTGCCTTCACACTGGAAACACCAAATAAATGGGATAAAATCTAAATAGTGATTTGGATCAGGGATCCGAGTGTACATATGGGTCCGGAATAGGGTTTTTACCCTAGGAACGATATAAAACATGTCGATGCGGGACGTTTGGACCCCTCGCTCGCTTTCAGAACGTGAAACGGATAAATTAAATGATTAATTTATTCGTTTAACATTGTAACTCAAGTTTCCCATAAAAGGTGGCTCGGATTGGAAAACCGAGGGCACTGTTGAGTCCGAAACGTGCCGTTTTTTCCTAGGATGGGTATAAGTTTTGCGGGCGTGGGCCGTCTGGGAAAAATGGCCCCATGGGCGTTTACGTAATTTGGCGGCCTCGGGCGCTATGTTTAATAACATTTGAATGGGGTCTCAGATTAAAATTACAAGAACACCGTTGTGCTCGGGTGGTGGTGTTTGGCCTAGGAAAGGCTTAACCTTGACTCTGTCAAAGGTTTCAGATGCGGGTTAAATTACGGGTTTAAATTAATTAATTTTTATTTTATTTTATTTAAACCCCCATCCCCTTCTGCCTCCCTTGTTCACCCCCTGGAGAATCCCTCCAACCCTCTTCCCTCTCCTACTCCACTCTGGCGAGGAAGCTCTGGCATGGCGATGACATGGTAGTGGATCCTCCGTGATTCTTCGGGCAATGCCCAAGAAGTAGGAGTTATTTCGTTTTCGTTTTAAAATTCCCCCAATATTTGAGCCCAATTTATACTGTATAATTACTGTCCGATCATCGATCGAATCCCATGAATGTGTAGTATATGTTCTAAGGTTTCCGACACTTTTATCGGATCAAAAATCCGAGTCCCGGGGTGTCCGGGGCAGCCCCGAGAAGTTTTGGCCGAATTTCTGGTTTTCTCGATGTTCCAGGCGGCGGACGGTGGTTCCGGGACAGAGGCACGACAGCAGGCGCGGAGGAAGGGCGTCCGGCCATCCGAACTGCTAGGTGGCAACTCTCCGGTGCGAGACGGTGCAGGCGGACCGGCCGAGGGTGCCGGTCGCGGGTGCCGGCGAGAGGAGACGGCCGGGATCGCAGGCGCGCGACCCCGCTTGGAGACAGAGACCCACATGACGTGGGGTCTCCGCGTGGACGCGACCGGCCGTGTCAGCCGGTCAGTGGAGGACCCGCACGGTGCGATGGCAAGCGCCTTGCGGGAGGCGGCGGGCCATATGCGGCGGCCCTCGAGTTCTACTGGGCCGGAGCGGGCCAACCCGTGTGGGGCGGACCAGCCGAGCCGGGCTGGTTCGGCCCAGGGGTAAACCCCCTTGAAAATTTGGACACCTGTAACATTTTCTATGGGCATCTGTTTTGCATGACGTCTATGGCGGCGCGGAACTGACATCGAGGAGGATGTTATGAGGTGGTTTCGGGAGTTTAACATCCACTATGATAGGCTCGGGGGCACGACACGTGCATAGAGCAGCTTAGCAGGCTTCTCGGGAATACTAGTTTTGGACAGCGCGGACACGTCTGACGTCCGAATTAAGCACCGTCAGTGGAATTGGGACCCTGGAACTGTGCCATAGCTTCCCAGGGTGGATTCAGGCATTGAGGCCGATGTTGAGGTTTGGGCCCCGTGGCCCGTCTTTCGAGCTGCATGAAGCGTTGCACGACTTTCTCATCGGGCATCCGTTCGGGGTGTGAGAGTCGTCAATTCTGGGTGTATTTTTGAGGGGATTGCAATGGTGCAATCCGACCACTCTAATTCAGCATGATTATGCGGGCCTCGTGAGCGCCGTTTTAGGATTTTATGGTGATTTTTGGCTTTATCAGTGGGTGACCATTTCAGACAAGTGATTAGTCGAACTTGTGTACTTTTTCGAGAGGATCGCAGTGGTGCGATCCGTTCGTTGTGTTTCAGGACCGGGTTTCGGGTCCCACAAAGAACCGCTCGTGTGCGGTGCATCGAAATGAACCTTTTTATCCAGATATTTTTTGCAATCATGTGAGTAGTGCATTTGACGTGTTATCCCGAGGGGATCGCATTGGTGCGATGTGCTCGACTATATTCAGGGCCGAGACTCGGGATCACATGACGCCGTTCAGGCGTGAGGTGATGTTTGCGAGTTTTCTGTCGGATATCCATTTGAGGCGAGTAAGTAGTCTATCTCACTTGTCTTACCATGAGGATTACAATGGTGTAATCTGTTCAGGTGGGGGGAGCCTCATACGCGATCTTATTAATCTTGGATATGTGAAGGTTCCTCGGGGGTGGTTCTTCTATTATGTTTGTAACGGACCCTTGGCGTGTGATCGCGTGCACTCCCGTGTGAGTGATACAATTCTTTAATACATGTGGTTGGTCATTCCCCAATCATTGTGGTGGAATTTTGGAGATTTTTTGTCACGCCATCATGTTGACGTTGGGTGTCGGGTGCACGATAGCCCTTGGGCTGAAAGGTAGGTATACTCTGGGAGTATACGGGAGCGCTTGGAGGTACGCGTCGTTTGCACCTGAGACATTTGTGTGCTTCATTGGGGTTAACATGGGGCCACATGTCGTGTGGGATGCATATGTGTTCCATGTTCTACATTGCATACCTTTGACCTCTCGCGATGTAGAGCATCCCTCGGTGCTCGTTTTTTTGACTAGTAAGGTGGAGTTTTTCCCCTGGCTCATTGCTCGTTTGTTTGAGTAGCAGTGTGGAGTTTTTCCCCTGGCTCTGTGCTCATTTGTTTGATCTGCAGTTTTGAGAGGTCTCCCCCTAGTTTCGTTCTCGATGGATTGGCCGGTAGCGGTGCTAGTGACACCCAGTGATGGAGTAGGCACTTAACCTCTTTTGGGTGAGTTGTTTTGGAGTTGGGTGGTTGCGCGATACCCACTCCTTATTCGGTTGGCCAGTGTTGTACCACACAGTAGAGATGGCCAGAGCTGATCTAGGTTTACTCTCCAGTAGGGATGGGCAGTGGGTTACTCATCGACTTTTCAAGGTTTACCCTCTAGCAGAGACTAGGTAGTGGGTCACCCGATGACTCTTGAGGGTCTACCCTTCAGCAAGACTGGGCAGTGGGTCGCCCGTCGTCTTGTTTCAGGTATACCCTCTAGCAGGTCTGGGAAGTGGGTCTCTTGTCGACTTGTTCAGGGTTTACCCTCTAGCAGAGACTAGGCAGTGGGTTACCCGACGACTCTTGAGGGTCTACCATCCAACAGGGATGGGCAGTGGGTCGCTCGTGGTCTTTTTTCAGGTCTACCCTCTAGTAGGGTTGGGCAGTGGGTCGCGTGTCTACTTGTTCAGGGTTTACCTTCTAGAAGAGACTAGGAAGTGGGTCACCCGATGACTCTTGAGGGTCTACCCTCCAGCAGGGCTGGGTAGTGGGTCGCCCGTCAACTTCTTCCAGGTCTACCCTCCAGCAAGGCTGGGCAGTGGGTCTCCTGATGAATTATTCCAGGTTTACCCTCCGGAAGGGCTGGGTAGTGGGTCGCCTGATGATGTATTATGGTTTACCCTCCCGTAGGGCTGGGCAGTGGGTCACCTGATGATGTATTATGGTTTACCATCCAGCAGGGCTGGGCAGTGGGTCACCCGATATCATATTATGAATTACCCTCCAGTAGGGCTGGGCAGTGGGACACCCATTAATATTCTAGGCTCAGTCTTTTCTACGAGGCTAGCTTGTGGCTTTCCACCATGATTTCTAGAGTGAGACCCTTGGTTATACAGGTCAGTGTTGTGGCGTCCTTGACATTGAGAAGACCTCTCGACTACAGGGCAGTGACGAGGTGTGGTTTGATTTTCCCTAAAATTATAAAGTACGAGGGGTGCTTTCCCCACCAAGACATGTTCTTGTGATGCGATCTAAAACCATGCGGGCGAGTCAGTTCCGCCCAAAGAGGATAGTGTCATGGTGCGGTGATTTGAGCCCCTTGACATGCAGTTCGGGGAAGACGAGGGGGATGTTGGGCATCGATGATGGTTTTCTTCTGGGATTGTTGGCGACTCACTTTTCTTGGGCTGAGCTACGGGATGGAGATCCCCATACAGTCTATTTTGGGCTTCCTGGCATAGAATATGGATTTGTATATACCTTGTTTTAGTACCCACTCCTTGGGTTTGGTTACTCTCCCTCCATGAGAGGCGAAGATGCGCGGGGTATGCCATGTGATTTCTGTGTCTAGCTTCTGATGGTTGGACGAGTCTACTCTCCTGCTATAGGTAGTAAAGACTCGACGAGAAGTTCATCTTCTCACCATTTCCAGCTCCGTGTGTTTGGATGAGTCTACCCCCTTCCTCTTGTTAGGTTGAGTTGGGCTATCTACTGTAACTCTTTACTGCACTTTCGTTTGTACTCCTTTACTTTTCCCTATTCTCTCTACCGCTCACCCTTCGGTACCTCCTTTGTTTCCCCCTTGATCCTTCGGGGTATCCTACTGAGTTTTTTTATACTCACCCCTGCTTGGGAATTTCCCACACTTGGTGTGCCTTTGCAGACGACAGACATGTTGGTCGTGATGTCAGAGGATCTTAGGAACATGGGATCTTGGACCGCGTGTGGTGGTCGGAGTCGTTTTCCATGTGGGGGACCCTACCAGCTGTCTTCTGTTGTTTTACCTGTTGTCAAGTTGTTGCACTTTTTGGTTGGGTGTGTTTTTTTCCCCTTTTTTCAGTTTATCTCAGCTTGTACTTTGTACTGTTTATATGTTGATGCACTCTTGTGGTTATTTATAGCAGTTGCCCTTTTCTTTTCTTTTTAATCTTCACTTTTTCATTTAGTGTGCTACGTGTTTGTGTACAGGTACTTAGGCAAAGGCCTCCCCGAGTTATTGTGTGTTCGGCACTGGTTGCCAGCCGCTGGCCTTTGGAGGCGGGCTTGGGGTAGTTGTGGTGCGAGCCCGGGTAGGGTCGGGTCGTGACATAAACCTATAGAGGTTATCTAAAGAATATGTATAGTCCCAAACCATGTGTTTTCATTTATTTATTAATCTTACTCCTTCAAATATTCATGAAACTTTAATATATAATAAAATTCATATATCCCATATACTAATATGTAATTATAATAATTTTATATCATATATCCATATAATTTCGAATCAATTGTGAAATAAAACATCAATCATGTGTATTATAGATTACCACCTCCCAAACCAATATTATATTTTATCCCTCACAGCCTATCACGAAAATAAAAAATGATGGATTTAATATTAATATATGAGATTTTTAAAATATTTATAAATTTTTTAATATAATACCACATCTACATTCCTCCATTCATATATTTTGGTAAATTTTATTGTCCCTCATGCGTATGTGTGGAATACTTCCTCATATAAGTAGTTCAATTTGTGGTTTTATTTTTAACTAGATAAAAATAATGATACATTTAATGAATATAAATGATAAATATGAATTACAAATTATTATTTTATATTGATATATTATTTACCTATTTTGTTTCATCTGTTGAGAAAATGTAAATAGTGTTCATGATAACATGTAGACCATTGTCTCCATAGAAAAAGAAATTATTTATATATCTCTAAAATTTATAGATTTATCTAAATAAATATATAATAAATTTATATTATATTTATATCATCATTAACTATAAATATATTATTTAATTTTGTTCAACGTAAGAATACCAGAAACACCAAACCAAAATATACATTGAAAGCAAAAATTTATTACCCAAAATGTTATTTTAATAAAAAATTATTAATAAAAAGGTAATAATAATTAGATACAAAAGTAAATATGGTATGATATATATGAATATTATTATATAATATATTTTTACTAAATCATTATTTATTATATAATATATTTGAAAGCATTTGTGGAAGTTTGTTTATTAATGTATGGGATTACCATTTCAATTTTTTTTATTTGGGACATAAGTAATTTTACAAACCTATATTCATTTATTTCGAGTATATACATAACCTTATAAATTTAATATTATGAATCTATTTAATATCATTATATTTTATGTTTCTATAAATTTTATTCTTCTATGGGGATATGATTCAGTAGATAAAAAATGTTAAGGGATTTTGGTCACACATTTATTTTCATGGGACACATTCCATATTTTCCACTGGTTTCTTATGTGTGTGGTTTATTCTTCTAAAATATTTATTTTAGAATATTATCATGAAAATAATTTGATTTATATATAGATTTAAAATTATTTCATTTTTTGGTCATAATATTAAATAGTTACTTAATTTTTAATGGTATTATGTTATAAAATCACAAATTATCAAGGTTGTCTATGATTATGTTCCGAATATGAAATATTTTTTATAAATATATATATATATATATATACTCAAGAATATTTATATCCATTATTTATTTTGTAAAAATAAATATTTTCCACAATTTATGTACATAAGGGACCAAAATAATATTTTAGTTTAACATAAGTTGTTTTTATCTTTGATCAAAAATTATTTCTCTTCTATGATACATGTTTCCAAAAAAAATGTTTAAAATAATATTTGTAGTATTCCCCAGTTACTTTTTAATGAAATATTATTCCCTTGAATGAATTTTTAGCATAAATTATCAAAACGATCTTATTTTCTTAATCTGAAAAAGTATTGTTTAACATGTTACTAATAATGTGACAGAAACATTTGTCTTCATATGTATACCATGAATGATATTTTCCACTGTGAAGACTAATCAAAGATTTAAAAAAATTATATGTTTCTATGGGTATTTTCAGATGAATTATTTCTATCATGTTTGAAAAAATTTACATTTTAAATAATTTTTTAAAATGTGGAATGGTTATTTTCTTCTATAAATGTTCCATGTGATCATTGAAAATAATTTTCAATTTAAGTTGGAATCCTTTATTTTTCCAAAATACTAAATGGGGAATACGATCCAATTATATATGCCTTATTCTTTTGATGGATGGTTCATGATTATATGGAATATTTTTTATGAAACTTTTTTCTTTTCCATATTTTATGAAATAATTGGTTGATTACATTCTTATGAAACCTATTACATTTCATAGGTTACGATATGATGAATGTTTTATGATATTTTTGTCTATGTGATTATAATTTTTATAATGTGATATGTGGAAAAAAATTATAGATCCCACCAAAACATTGTGTACCAATTAATCTTATATAAGATCAAAAAGTTATAAAAAATGTTATCCCAAGACTAAAAGAGGGTAAACATGAGGATATCCAAATCCCAAAATAAGGTACATAGGAAGTTATCATAATCAAGATGTAGGTACATGGGTGGTTACCCCAATAATAATTTTTTTAATGTATTGGTGGGTAGATTTGAAAAATTATTTTCAAGGTTTATATATAGGCCAAAATTAAACATATTTTGTAAATTTTATGATCACATGTATTATGTTATTTGATTCAATTATGACTAATTTATTATGAATATTCATGATTTATTCCATGAGCCATATTTATTATCTTTGATATGAATGGTATGGTTTTCAAATTTTATTCACATGTTCTCATTCCCATATTATATTGTTATATTTATATATGTATAATTTATCCTTATTACTATTTTGATATCACCATTTATTACATTTCGTTTACATAGGTTATAAGGAATAAAATTATATATGATATTTCTATGAAGGGTGATACTTATTATGATCATAGAGGGATATGATCATGTTCATTTATAAACGTTTGTTAGGTATCCGTGTCTCCAAAGGTAATAGACCTAAACAATTATCGCATTTATTGTTAGGCTATTTAATAAATATTCATATATTATGATGTGATGTCGATGTATTAAAAGCATGGGTCACTATAGTTTGTATCAAAGTTATAATTAGTTAAACATTGAAGACTAGCATGATAAAAAATTAGTTATATCTATAATGATAAATCTATGTATAGGAAAATATCATAGGATTTTACTAAATAATACAGTGAGTGGTTTCCAAGAATTCACATTCCGATCTATATACGACAAGAAGATGTTTCTCTACCAACAATGTTACCAAGGGGTGAAAAATCCAAAATGAGTTTATTAATATCTGAATCTATTTTTACATAGAACAAAAAAATAGTCCTTACGACACACCTCATTTTTCACTCTTAGGAGACATGTTTTTAAAATATAAAAAATATTTCAAACAATTATGAATTACATTGGTAATGATAATAAATCACATATGATTCACCAAATTTTTCATATATTGAAAATAAGGCGTCACAATTTAGAAATATAATAAGTTATTTTTTATGATTATGTGGTTACCCACAATTATTATTACTACTTACACTATTCTTCTACATTTTAATCAATTAACAGAATCTAACATAACATTTCTAGTGATGAATGTGATGGAAAATGAAAACGTTGACCCCCTTAGAAACGAAACATTATGGGAGATAGAATGAAAACTATTTTTTTTATTCTCAGAAATAATTCTCAATCTATGAATCATGATGAAATTATAAATGAGAAAATGAGGGACCACCATTTTTTTAGTCTTCTATAAAGATATTCCCACTTTATTTTTGTGTTTATGATTATCTATTATTTTTCGAGTAATTTATTATAACCATTGAAAGGATTTTATCAATTATCTAGTGTTTGAGGGAAAAAAATTTATTTTTAATGTATATCATTTGGATGGTGAAGAGGATAAATTTCCAAATCTTGTCACATATTCAAGGAAAAATGGTGAAATATAATCATTATAGTATAATGAATTAACTTTCTTTCTTTTAATTATCGGTTCAACAAATTTTTGATACAACAATAATGGCAAAGATATATGAGATAAATAAGAAATACAATGAAACTACAAATATATATTAAAATAAGTTTTTAAAAATTTGATGGTACATATGATTTAATCAACTAACCTGAAAGTATGTTTGATAAAATCTATGGTGTCTTAAACCCAAGTCTCTAAAGAGTGATATCCATAAGGGACATAAGCTACTATGGAGAAATATTTCAATGTGCTATCATCATTGATATGAATATTATATTCACCCATCAAATCTATAGGGTTTGATAATAAAAGAAAAATTTAATTCAATGGATACTCTAAAAACCATATATAGATGAAGATTATATTACATTCATGTTTGTAATATATATGTAAAAATTATGGAAATTTTATTTAGAGGACCATTAATGGTTTTATTTGTCTAAATCAGGTCCATTGAGTAGCAAAATGATGATGTTATGAGAAGATTTAAGAAAATGATATCAATAAAGATAATAATCCAAAGAAAACATTAATTATAATTTAGTGATTCAAATGAATGGAGTTTTTTAAATATGATAGTAATTTCAAAAACCAAATGATTAATGAAGATGAAAAAAATTATAATCTTATTAAGATGAACGACGAAGGGAAATATCGTGAAATCACTATTTCTGATGACGTGTATGATAATGTTGTGGTGAAAGGTACAATTACCCAGTAATTAAGAACAACTAATGAATTATTTGATTATGGATCTGCTGTATTTTTTATATCTTAAGAAAGGATATTAAATTTATCATAAACTATTAGATTTATAATTTTTAGTGAAAACCCCTAATGGTATGTTGATCAAATCTCAAGTCAATGATTCAGCTTTGTTTAAAATTTATGGAATATGCCTTTAGTAAATATTATTATTCTACCTTGGGATGAAATTAATTTTATCATAGTCATTAATATGATTTAATTAAATAAAAAACACATTAATTTTATTTAAAGTAATTTCACATTTGATATTTCGAAACAATATATGACATTCTGTAAGTATGATAATAAATATGAACCTAAAATGGAAACCTCATCCAATTAACGGGTCCTTCTTCCAATTAAAAAAGAGGTTCTTATCTCATATAGATTAATATAAAATCGACATTAATTATATAACAATTTTATAGTAGTTTGATGATGTAATTTTGGATGATATTCCAAATCATCCTCTACAATTTGTGGTTGAGATCTCAATTGAACTCAACATGGTGTTACAGTAAATTCATATACTCTATATATAGTTACCATGACTGAGTTATTGTAATTGAAGAATAAACAATTGGATAATCATGATAAGATTCTTATTATTAAATGTTTACTTCCCTAGGGAGAAAAAATTCATTTTATTTAAAAAAGGATGGATTGGTGCGACTCTACATTGATTATTTGGAAGTGAACCTGATATAAATTATGAACAAGTATCCAATATCCTATATTGATGAATTGATTGATATAATATAGGGTGATCAATAATTTTATAATATATAGATTCATTTGTGATATTAATAATATAGGGTTAAGATGGAGGATATAACCAATAAACAATTTCATACAATGTTTCGACACTATGAATATAAATTGATTCTATTTGGTCTTAGTAATTCCAATTCTAGATTAATGGATTTAAAGAATACAGAATTTACGGACCACTTTGACATGTTCATGGTAGTTTTTTCCTATGGTATTATTATCTTTTAAAAGGGACTGTATGTTCGTTATGATCACTAGATGATTGTACTAAATACTACAAGATAAGAGAATCTATATGAAAAATTTCATAAGGGTGAATTTTGGAAACAAATAAAATATTTATTTGTTAGTCATACAATCTCAAGAGGGTTATTAGTGGATCCTTTAACAATGAATTATATTAAACAGTAGGATAAACCATGCATAATGAATAAGAATCAAAATATTATATTACTAGATGGACATTATCAAAAATTTATGGAGAATTTATCATGAATATTTAATACAATCAATATGATAACTCATAAGGCCATGTTCCATAAGGTAGAAGAATGTAAGGTAAATTTCATGGAATTAAAGTGAAGGTCAATCAGTGCACCAGTGCTTAAAATATCTTGTAGTGGAAAAGGGATTATAATCTATAGGGATGCATCAATGAGGGTTTTTGGATAGATTATAATATATAAATACATTGTTATAACTTATGCCTCAGGAAAATTGATGGTTCATGAGAAAAATTAAATAACACATGATTTGGTGTATGATCCATTAATTCTTGAATTAATGATATAAAAGTGTAATATTAAGAGATAAATGTGTAATATTTATATTGATCACAATTGTTCAAAGTACATGTTCACATATAAATATATGAAATTGTGCCCGAGAATATGGAAGAGATGACTAAAGATTATGACTGCTGAATAAATTTCATCCTTAGGGATCAGAACAAGGTGGTTGATGACTTCAGTTGAAATAATAATTCTTATTAAATAAGATGATGGTCAAAAAAGACTCAATATTAATTATTTTCCCATGAATGGATCTATAAATTTTTAAATATGGGGAGTAATATTATCTATCTAAATTGACTAATCGATTATCTATCTTAGTGATGATTGAAGAGGTGTATTAGGATGATGTTAGGCTATAGTAGAATGTTTGAAATGTTACTGAGTTTATCATTGATTAGGAATGACTGATATGTTTTAAGAATAGTGCACATCTTTTTTACAAAACCTATTTAACGGAGTTATTAGTGGAAAATCATAGTTCAACATTCTCTATTCATCCAAGTATAATGATGATGTATAGATACATGAAAATTTAAATTTAGAAACGTTGAAATAAGAGTGAAATTTTAGATTTTTTATCTATTTGAATAGTATATTATAAATTTATGGTTAAGGAAGAATATATAAGGATATGTTACAAACATTAACAAAACCAAAATGTATATAGGATAACATAAATATGTATTTTTCTATCAAACTCTCTAATAATTCAAATAGAAATAATGATATATGGGTTTTCATCATTCACATTAAATATTCAGCACACTTTTTCACTATCAAATAATATTTCTCTCTATATCTCATTTATAGGATATAAATTAAGGAAGTGGTGGTATTTTATATAGAACTAGATTATTTTATATCAGATCATGATAAGTGGATATCCTCAATTTCATTAACAATTCATTTGATGGATCTATATGTAGAGTTGATTTTTAGTATGAATCATATCATTTATAAAAATGGTCACTCTTAGTGGAACATTGGAACCATATATTAAATTTTTATATCATGAAATATGTATTTAAATGGTAGATGATATTGAAACTATCATATAGTTTAGTCTTCCTAAAGTAATAGATTTCATTTAGACATTCAGATGTATCCTTATGAAATGCTATAATGAATGGAGTGTAGAAATACCATTTTCAGGGATGAACATGAAGAAATAATTCTTTGCCGACTTGATATTGTTATGTGAATTATAGAGAAAATCAGTATTATTCAATAAAACATCAAGTCAACATTACATCAATTGAAATGTTATGCAGGCAATCATCAACGAGACATAGAGTTTAAATTTAGTGAGAATATGTTTCAATAATATTCTAACTAGAAGAAGGTTATTAGATCATGGAATAATGTCAAAAGGTGCATGAGTTATATTAGTACTTTCAATATTCTTGATCTAATAGGGATTATTTCTTATCATGTGGTGCATCCATTGAACCTCTATCATATTCATGATGAGTTCCATATACCATTCATAAAAATGTACATACATGATATTTAACATATACAGAACTGAGTTTTCATATTAGTGGGACCTGATATTTCTTTTGAGGAAAACCAATCATATATTCTGGATAGTAGAGATAATGTTCTATTAAACAAGAACACTCACATAGACAATGTTTTGTGGTCAAACAACCATCTCAAAAAAGCTATATGTGAATTTGATGATATGATGAGCTAGATTTATACTCATTATTTCTAAGAGAGTAATGAAATTTCAAGGAAAAATTATATTTTAATGGAGGTATATTGAAAACCCTAAGATTCTAGTATTTGTTTTCATGTAAATTTAATTTCTTTGATACCTTATGTTACATGAAAAATAATGATTTAATGAATAAAAATATAATATAATTAGTATTATTTAAAAATGAATTTTATAAAATATCTATTAAAAAAGAATTTATGAATATAAATATATTTTCATAATTATTTATAACGGATTTTTATAAAGAATATGTTTTGAAAAAATGTACGTAAATTCTATTAGGGTCTTTATTTGCTTCAATAATATATTTTTTCACATAAAATATCCCTATTGTTTTTTATCAAACAATAAATGTATTTTTTTTATAATTTAAATAATTTATAAGAAAATATTATAATATGTTTTGAAATGAAGATATAAAAACAATCTTATATTTATATTTTTAATGTTTTTAAAAAATCATATATGTTTGATTAATAAAGAACAATACAACTTTTTATTGAACAATAAATTATTCTTAAAATGAATTTTAAATGGTACATAAAATTTTAATATGGTCTAAAAGAAAAATTAAATTAATTATATTATTATTAATCCAATTTATATATTTGGAATAAAATATATTTTTAATATTTATATAAGTACATTTTATTTTAATGAAAATCGTTTCCCTAGAAACTGTTTTTCAACATATATGTGGGTTTAATTGTAAATTAAAATATTAAACTTATACTAATGGAATTTGGAAAAATTGATTTTAAAATTAAAAATAAAATATATTATATTATATAATTATTTCAACTTAATTTTTTCTATAATTAATAGTACGACCAGAAAACAGAATCACTATAGTTAGGTATTAAATGGGTTTACTATGGGTTAAATAAGATAACAAAAAAATGAAGTTAAAAAAATAATAATAAAATTTTAAAACACACATTTGAGATTTATATAATAAATTGTTTTTTAAATATATATTTTCTATCCTTTTCAAATTTTGTAAATGTGGGTACAATTTTTTAATTTCAACTATTAAAAGTGTTCCACTCCCGCACTTATAATAGGGTACCCACTCTCATCCATTGTTCACACATCCAAATCCATTTTTGGGAAATTAATAGTAAAAATACCTTACATAATTCCCTCCCCAGTTCCTTTATATCATGTATTTATTGGTAAACACTTTTAATAAGGATTTTTGTTTAAATCGAAATAGATTCTTTGAAGAAGAGGTATATTCCTCAACCACACATTATTGTTTAATTATTTATTCTAAATCCCTAAAAACATTCCATATTTATTATAAAATATAATCTGTATATAACATAAAATTAGATTTTATTATAATAATTTATTGACCTATATCTTTTCCCTCTCCCATCAAGTTGTAAATGAAACCATTGATCATTTCTATAGACCACTGTCACCTCGCGAACCGATATAATTAGCTTACCATCACTACCACTAATGGATGGATATAATTAGGAACTAAATTTTAATATATGATTTTTAATTTATATTTATAGTAGTATAATTAAAATATCATATCTATATTTCTATTATCCAGTACTGTGGAAAATAATAATGTCGCTTGTGCATACGTGTGGACTACCACCTCCCAAAGTGATGTGATTAATTAATCATTTTTAAATGAATTATAATAATAATAGATTCAATAAATATAAAATTTATATGATTAATAATAATTTTAATTTAATTATGATACACTATTTATCATTATTATTTTCCACCCATCAAGAAAATAAAATCAACATTCATATCTCTTTACAATATACTGTCTCAAAGAACATCGTAATTAAATTTTTATAATTAACATATATTAATTAAAATAACAAAATATAAAATATATAAAAATTATATTTATATCATGGATAAAACTAATTATATGATCTAACATTGAGGATTGAAATGGAAATAAAATATCAAAACAAAACATTAATCCAAAATGAAGCTGTTATTACCTAAAACAAGATGTTGACATAAAATCTTTTATTGAAGTTTAATTAAATGAAATATGTAAATAAAATATTTTATGATTATATATTTTATTTGTTCAACAATATATTTATGTAAAATATATATTTATTATACAGGAGGTTCCAACCTATATGAAGAACTTTTAAACATGAGGCAAGGTATTTTAGTCTCAAATTTTCTTTTTTAAGACATATGTTCTGTTTTATACTTAACTTATTTTATGAGGTGCATATACATACGTTTTTACATTTGATATCATAATTATATTTACTCTAAATATATTTAATTCTTTAGTTAACGTTATTTTCCCATGGGTCATATGATTCAAATGTTACTAAAGTGGAAGGGATTTTAATCACACTTTTATTTCCATGGGATATTAAAATATGAAAATAGGCTATTTCCATAGTTCAAAATAGTAGAAATAGGTCCAAAATTAGTGTTCATTGGCTAAAGCCATAGTTTTTCCCAACAATGGGTGCTATTTTCTTGAACGTTGTGTATAACCTATGGACATGGTTTTAATAGTTGAAATAGGTGTCTATGTTGTCAACTATGGTAGTTAACCCATGGTCATAGTTTTGACCATAGCAATAGGTGGCCTAATACCATGGTTATGGCTATGGTTAAAGCCATATAAAATAGTTCCAATAGCCTAAAAATAATGTGTTCTAACTGGATTTTATCCCAATAGCTTTCTTTCACGTTTTAGCACCCTAACCACTACACCCCAAGGGTTATATATATATATATAATATGTCATATATATATTTTTAAACCGTGGAAATATTCAAAAAACGGTGGCAGCAGTTATTCTCAACATTTTTTGGCGGGAAATTGTTTATCATACACATGGGCAGGAGACCTATAGCCATAGTTTAAAAAACCAAGGATATATGCCACATAATTGTGGCTATCTTATATTAAAAAATACCTATATTCACTTACAACCATGGTTTTAAAATAGTTTATATAGTCTTATGGCTGGAGACTTTTCTTTCTAGTATTGTATATTCCATAGTCACCACTTGTTTATTTTGATTGGAGTATATAATGAAAATGAATTTATTTTTTGATTCATCACATAAAAACTATAGGATATCAATAACCAAATAATATTCATTATTTTATTTCTATCAGGATTCTAATGTTTTCAATGTGGTATGATTATTATGTTACAACCTCATAATTTATCCAGATAATTTATTATTATTCTACCATGATGAATTACTATGATCTATATCTCAAGAATGAAAATAATTTTTTTATCATATATTAATTTCATGATATTCATTTTCTACTTAATTTTCCCATATTTATATACTGAAGGGTACAATAATTATTTTTTATGGATAATCGAGTTCATTTATATATTTCTATGAATATTTATTATCTTGCAAATCCAGGATTTCTAAATAAAAATAAATAATTATATATTACATTCCAAGGAATTTCTAATAAAATTTTACGATATGGGTTTGATTGAATCATCTTGTTATTTTCTAATCGAGGAATTTTTTTGACTATTTAGTGGAATTTTGAAATGATTATTTTTTTAATATGTATATAATATATGATATTAACTGTCATTATGAACACAAAATTATTTAAATATTCCCTTATAATATTCCCAGGATATTTAAAAAAATATTAAATTTTATTGAAAACAGTTTTATTTTAAATATTTTTTTTGATTGTAGAAATTTTACATTTCCCAAGAAATGAACAATGTGATATTTGAAAATTATTTTACGTCGAAGATAATATTATTTGATATTACGTATGATTAAATGGGTATATTATCCAATAAAAACAACCTTATTATTCCTCTAGATGGTAATTTTTTTTGTACTGAATTTTAGGAATCCCGGCTCATTTCCATGGTTTATGATATGATTAGTTGATGAAATGATTATGAAACTCATGTCTCTTCACATGATAACATATGAAGAATTTTTTATGATCTTTTGGAACACATATTTATTATTAATTATGTGATATTTGGTTCTAATATTACATACCCCTCTAATCCATTGTATAATGATTAATGTTTTATGAGATCAAATGGTACATGGGTGAATAATCAAAGACCAAAAAATGGTACATGGGATGTTATCCCAATCCCGATATAGGAACACATGTGATTATCCCAATTCAAAAAATTTATGAAGGTGGTGGTGGGTAAATGTAACCCCCATGGATTATATAAAATATTTATATTTAAATAATTTTAATTTTCGGATGGCTTGCATTACATGCATCACCGAGTTTATGTGAAGCATGAAAATGTATAAACAATTTACATAATGTGACATTTATAAATAATATAATAATTTTTTCGGGTATGAATATGATTAAAAAATTATAAAATAGATATAAATTTCCTAATGAATTGAAATAAATTGATAAATTTGTATTAAATTATCACTCATTATTTAATAACATTATTTTATGCTCTACAAATACGGCTTCTAAAAAAGTGATTTATTGTGAAAAATTATTATAATTAATTTATGGAACATATATAAATATTATCTTTTTAAATAAATATATATATATTATGTTACTTGGAATTGATGAGAATTCTCAGAAAATACTGATTTTTTCATTTATATTAAAATATACTATGTTTTATAAAATACAATCTAGTTTTTGATATCACCATGAGATGAACCAAATATAAAAAATTTATGAGAGTTATATGATACAATAATAAAAATATATTACTAAATAAATTCCAAAAATATAAAATTTAATTTATTCCATGATAAAAATGAACATCATTATCAACGACGAGATAGTGCTTGCACAACCCTTGAAAATACAAAATTGGTACACCAAAGATATTACTTTAAAAGTAATAATTCTCTGATATAATTGGTTATTAAATAATAATAATTGTAAATAGTTTTTATGGATATAAATTAGTTTTTGAGTTATATGAAGTGATTCATATCCAAATTCTTGTGAAAATGGTTTTGAAAGGCCATAAAAATAAAAATAAAATATTAAATAGGTTTTTATTACATATCTATTAGATAGAATACATATTGAATGAATGTAAAATGTAATTTTTAGAATATTAAACATATTTTAATGGTGGTTATTTATTTATATATTTTCGGTGTAAATACATACTTCAAATTCTTAAACAATACAGATAAATAAATTATTAAATTAATGGTAAAAACAAATAAGTGATATTTAAAATATAGAAATTATAATAATTTGACCTAATTAATGTGAACCAAGATTTTTATTGATTAATATTATATATAAAGGAGTTATTAAAATATTGTTCTTATATTTTTCTTATTTTCATGATTTTATTAACCTAAATGTAATTAATTAATCTATAAGTAGACATTAATAATATTATAAATAAAATAATATTTTATTAAGTGATTTAAAATTCTAATGAATAATATATTTATTGTTTTGAATAATATATAGATTCTAATATAAATCATTGTATATTTATGACCTATTTTTTCATTTATAGTTACAATATTGTTTCTTATTGAGTAAAAACCTTATTGTCGTGATATATTTGAAAAGGGTTATCAGTGGGAAGATAAATGATAAGGGTAGTAAATTTTAAAATAACCTATTAAATTTTAATTATTTAATGTTAATGCCACCCTCATCACTATAGGTTTGTAAATGTGTTATTTAATAGTCAAATTTCTTTTAGAATCACTTATATATATTTTTAAATCAAATAACGTTAGAAAATATAACTCTCATTATTTTTAATATATATTATGTGTTCATATTGGGAAAATCTAATTATTAATTCATCAAAATATTAATTTTTTACTCACTGAAAATATTTTCATCTAGAAAATTATTTCTAATTTTTTTTTTAATTTTTTAACAACCGTAAATTCATATACAACACTGATGCTATATTTCTCCCATTAAAAAACAAGATAAATAATGATATTATGAAATATTAATTGAAATATAATTTTATTGAGTTAATGTTGTACTTGAATATTATATGATAATATAACATGTTATTGATGTGTTAAAAGATTATTTTCTAACTTAAATGTTATATTTATGTATTTTAAGTCATATTATCATATATTAAATATATACATTTCCTAAAAAATATGTGTTAATTTTATGGGATGGGTAAATGCGATAAGAAAAAAAATACCCAAGGTAAATTGGATATTTTTCAATCCACATATTTGAGATTTTCACTTTTTAAATAATCTTATATAAACATTTATCTATATATTTCATAACCTAATTCCCATATTTTTTTTATTATTTAACTTTTTTTAGGATTTGCATACCCATTCACCATAATTACAACTATTTATTATCACATCCCACAATACAATGTTCATAATGGTTCTTCTTGTAAAAACAATTATATCTTTTATTATTCACATATATCAAGATGCTAATTCCTATTAACTAACATATATTATGTCCAAAAAATTCCAATTCATTCAATTTCTTATTTTCATCTATTATTTAACTACACAATTATCATTTTTTTAAAATTATATGGTATTAAATATTATATTTTATTCTTTATGTAATTTTTTATTATCAGTATATTGTTTAAAAATACTCTTATACATGATTTTTTACTTTCTTAAACATTAATTTTTTATTATTTAAATTCAAACAAATTTTTTATATTTTAAAAATTCTACAATTATAGTTTTATACAAACAGATAAATACATTTTCACATAATATTTTGAATCATGTTAACCGTTGATAATCAATAACATCTAAATTTTAGGTAGATTATTAATTGTTCATTTATTATGAACATAGAATTTATATTTTCACATAATATTCATGGGGATTACATTTTATTTTAATAAATATTTCATGATTGATTATATAGTTTTTAGTTTGAGATTATTTTGATCCCCTTTATTTTCCATTATGAGTTACACAAATTAGACTTATATATTTTCAAATGATCCTCATAATAATTTTTTTCTTTATGGAAAAATTTAATTTAATGTAAAATGATGAATTGGGTGGTCAAAGAATTATGTATACATTGAATGTGTTTTGTATAAAATTATATATCATGTGATAATTATATATGGACTACATGTAGTTAAATATTTCATGATTTTATCAATGTACATGATGAAAGTAGATTTTTATATTATGTTATGATATATTAGTAGTATGAGTTAACTAATATTTATGTTTTTTCCTGACATTTTAGGTGCTAAATTCCAAATCACCTTAATATAATTCGATTAATCTTCTATTATGGAATAATATTATATTCAATGTTAGTATGATATTTTAAATTCATATTATTATTTTTTTGTAAAATGACTAACGTTTATCAAATGTATTACTTCTGGTAACACCTATCAATATAATTGGTATTTTAAATTAATTATGTTCTACATGATTCCATTTTTTTACCCTTATAGCACACCATTTCATTGAAGTATGTCACAATAAATATCTTGTATTAAGTAGGGTCCAATTGACTTACACAATGTCTTTGATAATGTATTTTATTAATTTTCTATGGTATTATATATTTTTATGATTTAATATTTTTTTATTTCCAAAATATACCAAAATTTCGTTTCGAGGAATGGTTTACATAACTGATGATAATGTAATTTTTGGAAAGTATTTCTGTGTTAATGAGGAGTTTAATGTGTGGGTTTAGGGATGTCTCAATAGTCATAGATAGAATAAACAACATAATCTTATGAATGTATACTCATGATCTTTCTATGTTGATGTTGTCCATGTATATACTATATAGAAAAATATTTCAGTAACGGGATTTGGTAATATCATGTGTACAAATGGGTTAAGAAATTCGAAATGGTTTTCAATTTTTTTATGGTGAATGGATTATTTTGATAATCATTAAATTTATTGATATTATAATAGTTTTAATGCCGAAAATATTTTTATATGGTAATAGTTTGAGGATTTATAGATGGCCCAATGATTCAGGAAAACATTAGAGGGGGAACCTAGGCCCAGGGATACTGAAAATAGCATCAACAACCCATTCACGTTGTAAAAAAGTTATTCACACTGTAAAAGGTATGAATATAGATTTAGAAATAAATATTTTAAAAGGAGTGGAATTAATATTATACTAAAACATTTATTCATTCCATTCATTATTTTTTATGATTAAAGAGGGGCTTCGCTCCCTCATTTAGACAAATGACACACATCAGAGGGATTCAGTCAGAACCTCATATACCCTTCCTACCCAAATATTAACAAATTATGGGTTCAATTATACCAATTTTCTAGGTAATATATTCTAATTACACCACAATATTTTATCAAACATCCATAAATTCTATTTTTTTGTTATTCATTTAGGGTACAAATTTTGATTCTATCTATAGACGATGAAATAAACATTTTCTATTTTCTATTTTTCAAATCCACCACAATAAAGGTCCTAAGATAAACTATTCCATCTCACATTGTGCTTTATAAAACATACATAACCATTTGAATAAATCTATATTTTATACAAAAATAAAATTATTAGACTATTAGAATAATGATCTTAATTGGGGATATTTTTTATCCTCGGTTTTGAGGTGAATTGTGAGTGGAATGTACTCCATTGCTCATTATTTTGGTTATTTTTTAAGAACTAGATAATTTTTTGTATTAATTACTTACAGAAATAGTATTAATAAATTATTCAAAAAGAATATGATTAATTAATTGAAAATCATTGTTGTGAGATATGGTATAGTTGGTTGGATGGTGGTTGATTGATCTTTGAACATTCTTGAGAAAGAGTTTCCAGGTAGTGATTAAAAAAGGAATGTGATTTTATATGTTGTATGTGTAACATATGTATCTACCCATTGGTATAAAAAATTTACTCATATTCAAGTGGTTGGTGTGGCCCTAACACATTAGGGGATGAAACTATTTAAAATTCGTTATGTTTTTTATGAAAACAATTATTGAAATATTGACTTGTACAATGTAAAAAATGGACCTAAAAAAGCCTCATGTACTAGTTAGATATCTCAAATTCTATTTTCTAATGACATAAATTTTATCAGAAAATATGGACTAATTGGACCACATCATGGTTGTGATTTATTTAAATTAATCTCAATAGGGTGCAATTTCCCTAGTGAAAAGTAAAATTGTGATCGATATGTGTTTAGGTGTATTGAATCATGTTTTATTTCCCAGGGGTTCGAAATGAGTGGAAGCTAGGATACCTAAAGATCATTGAGAGGACCATGGTCTTATTTTCCATACCCCTCAAGGATAATACTAAATAGTCGTTTAGACAATGTAGATACTAGTAGATGGTTTGGGTGTTTTGGAAGACATAGATGCA
This sequence comes from Viscum album, assembly GCA_963277665.1. Lineage (NCBI taxonomy): Eukaryota > Viridiplantae > Streptophyta > Magnoliopsida > Santalales > Viscaceae > Viscum > Viscum album. The sequence goes on along the minus strand of OY728146.1, from coordinate 1,056,842,712 downwards.
TAGAAATGGGAATGAGATTAAGGCTATATCACTAGTATGAAATTATTATGAAGACATGTGGGAATAAATGAGTCATATGTGGAATGTAAAAGTTTTTCCTATGACTTTTTCATTTTGTAAGATGGTGGATTTGGGAATGAGTAGAGATGGTATAATGTTTTACCTTTTAACCCATACATATAATGTTTTCTCTATGGGATATAGGTATAGTTGATGTTTTTAGAAATTCTTTAAACCCACTAACTTATATTTATGAATTTACTTATTTATATAAGATATATCTATGGGTGACTAGATTTTTTTCTAGGGATATTTATTATGGGATTAACATATTCTAACATTGATATTTGGGGATCTTAGAGGTGTTTCCCTTGATCCCAATTTTGAAAATCATGTCATACTGATGAGATAAAACATGGATATGATTATGAAATAATGGTTTCTAAATTTGTATCCTATGTTCATTATGTGGAGCAAGAATAATAATTCCTCATATTCATTGAGTTTTCCTCATGTCATTATGGGATTACATGGATACCACAAGTCCTTAAGATTCTTAGCATATCTTGTATCGAGTTATTCTGGATTAGGGATTGTGATCACGTTTATATACAACTAGTATCTAACCATTCATGATAGATGACAGTATATGTACATTTTTTGGATGAAAAAAATTTATAGGATCTATCCAGTTAGAATGTTTACATTGAGGATTTCCGTAGGGTAATTGATTTACTGGGATTAACTAGTAATATAATCTGTCTTTTTATAAAATTTATTTTTTTAATAGATTCCTAGGATTTATATAATTTTGTTTTTGAGACATTGAGGATGAGAATTTTAGTGTTTGACCTTATGATTTATGAATTCATTGGGTAATTAATAGGTTCCAATCAATTACCATAGTAGAGGACCAAATGTTGTGATGTTATCATTGGCACCTCGTCATTTTTAAAATTATGATTGGTGGATTGGGGTATCATGCCTATTGGTGGAACCTAGCCACTAGTATATGTGTAGGGATTTTTCCATCATGATGATTTATGTTTTTTCCAAATCTTTTCATGTAAAATAATCTAATATTATCCAAAAAAGTTATTACTGTGGTTATTTTTTTAGTTGTTATTTATGCATTTCACCTATTGTAATAACATGCATATACATTAAATTTATTAGTCATATATGGGAAATCATTGGTGGTGCACAACTAAGCTATGTAATCATAAAACACATAGGATATGATGACACATTTGACCAGAGAATATTTTCTACATCAAATATTCACTAGTGGTCCAGAGGACCCATATTATGTTCTTCATCAACCTAAGGTATCTCAAGTGGGGTTGGAGGCGAGGATTGATAAGTGGCTCTGAGATGTTTCTATGACTTCATTAATTTAATTTACAGTATCATATGGTTATGTGTTATTTCATTATGGGTGACTTTTTATTATTATTTTAAAACATTCCTATGACATTTGTTAATGGTTTTGATGTTTTATTTACCTAAAATAATCTGATATCTATTATTACAAATGTATGATACTATGATAACTTTATATATTACTATGAATTATGATAAATGGTTTATAACCATTCCAAAAAACATCCTTGTACCACCGATAGTATTCATTAGCCTCTATAATTTGGGATAACATGCTTGAGTTCACATGGTAGTCTGATCCCGTTATTATTCATTGTGAGCAGTAATGGGTAATTACAAAGTGGTATCCGAGCCTTTTTATTTTGTATTAATATTTTTTAAATATTTTATATAAGATAAGAATTTGTTTACATCCTATAATGGATATAAAATTTATGTGTCAAAATCAATTATTAGAATAATAATTCTTCTGTAACAAGTGATTAGATTTTGGTTCATGGTCTTTATTGTTACAATTTTGAATGATTTTAGCTTCTATGAATCACATTGATGTTTTAGGTTTTGACATTTTATATGTTTTGGGTTTTCGCCTTTGAGGAATGAGGGGTCTCATTCATCACAATTGGAATATAATAATCCCATTACATATAAGAATAATAGTTTGATTTTTTTAAATAAAGAAGGATGCTGATTTATCTGAATTCTCATAAAATATTCATTTGACATTTTACTATATAAGTAATTGGATTAATTTTTTCAAATATATTGAATTTTTGAATAATATTCTTTTTATATCTGGTTTTGTGGATGTAATGTGTGATGGATATTGATTACAACAATGTGGTCTCATAACAAAAGGGGTATATGATGACCCTTTTATCTCATTTCGTGAATGTGATGTCTTAAATTTAAACCACATGGGGTTTTTAAAATAAAGAACCTTTAAAGGATAATATGTTTGATTATTTAATGTTCTAGTAAGAATGAATTTAGTAATTTGACATATAAATACGAAAGAAACTCTACATATCCTTATTGTGTGACATGGTTCTCTTGGAATGGATCATCTATGATGCTAAATTTATGTATCTAAAGAGTGATAAATGGGGTTATGATTCTCTATAGGAATATAGTGCCTTGATTCTTAGTGAGAATATGTCCGCTAGTAGTTTTTTATTCATAAATGGGTTTCTAACTTAAGTATATGTGAGAAACAATTGGGTAAATATACATATTTGTTTCAATAGAGTTTTAGAGGGGATCATGGAGGAGTTTCCCAAGTGATGTTTTTTTCATGAAATTTTGCCTAATATTTTTGAAGAAGAGTCCATTACATTGAGATACATATCAATATATATGTGATCCGAGCATTATGATTTATGAGAATGAGGTTTATTCATGAAATTGTCAATATATAATAGGAATGGGTTCCCCATGTGAGGGGTTAAAAAGGGATTACGACTTTCTTATATTTGGATGGGAATTGGTAGATTAAATTAAGTTTAGGATGATTCATAATTTGTTATATATAGAATATAAAAAGGAAATGTTATGAATTTGGATTTCTTATTGAAATGATGAACTTGTTTGCAAGAGCCTTTTATATAAAGGGTGTCTTCATGGGAAGTACTTTTAGTGGAATTATCGTTATATTATTAGGTTTTACATTGGAATCCTGTTGAGAGAATGGATGCAATCTTATAAATGTAATGATATAGAGTATAAGATCAATGTGTGGTTGCTATAAAAAACTAACATTTCTGGGATGATAGTCCGTGATTGTGGTGTGTTATTTAAGTTCTATGCTAAGTGACACACATGGGAACCTTGTTTAGTGAAGTGATTTAGTGGTATATAATTTTACACCAATTGGTAAGGGAAAATACATCAACTATGATGGACGAGAATGGAATGGTATATTATAGTTCCACATGGTAACTACTTCAATAATAAATCAATGAGTAGTCTGGTGTTATTTGAGGACTGCTGTTTTCTATTACTAGTTAATGAGTACAGCCATCTAAGTTTTTGATGAAATCATAAATATACCTTCATGTTAGAGGTTATATCATATATTGATCGAGTGTAGTGGAAAAATTGATCTATTACAAAATATGGTAATGTATTGATGTGATAGTGGGAATTGGTTTGAAGGAGTGACACACAATTACTGAAGGAAACCATTGGGGTTTTTTCATGGATAATTATAGAAAAATGGTGGGGATTAATCCCTCATATTTTATGAATATTGGTTGGTGTCTAGGATAACATTCCCATGATATAGGTATATGTGTTTTTTGATGTTTTATAATTAACACGTAGGAATGATTAGGGTGGTTACTTTTAATCATTATGTGTGGTATCATATAGAACATGAGATGTGATGGACTGACATTGTAATGGTAGGGGAATTTTCAAGGAATAATTAGTTGTTGGATGATTGAAGTGAGACTTAGACTCTCATGAGTGGTAAAAAAATATTTGAATATTGGATTATAGGTTGGATGAAACTGTTCATTTGTATCAGACCTAAGATATTTTAAGTTTGATCTCAAAATATTTTAAAAAGGTAAACCCATTTTATGAAAGGGTTTAGGGTTTGAAATAGTTTGTGTTGTATGATTCAAGAGGATAAATAGTAATTCATGACTTTTCTTAGAGGTGAAATAACTTCACTGCATTATTTAGGGGTGAATCATGTGATGAAATAATGAAAATATGTATTTTGAGATGAAAATTCATTTTAATTTAAGGTATTCTTGTTCATTAAATTGAGTATGTCGTATTCTGTATGATGGTATTATCATAAGTTTTATACACGATTATTCTAGATATGTTCAGCATATGAGTCAATGAAGACCTGCAACTCTAGGAGAGACTCATTGTGGGGAACCTCAGGTCACATCAAGGAGGGAGGAAATGTCATAAGGTAAAGCACCTGCTATTTTCATGGGATCTGGTCCAAAACAGATGTTGTATGGTTCAGAAGGTTGCGGAGGGGTTTAGTCATTACCTCTGATGGAGTAGGATGTCATCGAGGGTTCTCGCAAGGTGTTTGAGGTTAGTGATCTTGGACCTATTGTGATGGAAACAATGGTTCCCAACCCAATGGTGTCCGAAGTGTTTAGAAGGATGAGGCATGACTTGGAGGGGCCTTCTAGGCCATGTTTATGGAAGGAGGCCAATTCTACTCATGAGGAGAGTCCTGTAGAGATTTAAAGGAATGGAGATGTGGAGGAGAGAATTCATCAGAATGAAGGAGAAGGGGTTGTTACTTCCATGGAGGTGGCCTACTCAGGAAGGAATCGAGATGATGGAAGTCCAACTCTACTTGTGAGGCCTTTACTCCAACTGAGCAACATGTTTCTATGGCCTCTCTAAGGTTGGATTGGCCACAGATCACATGGATTCCGGTGGTGTGGACGAGGGATACGAGGAGAACTAGGGCCACAAGGGGTTCTCTATGATGGTAGAGGATATCTCTAACCGAGACTTCGTAAATTTTCAGGACAATGAATATGAGCTTCAGATAATGGAAGAGGGTGAGGGAAAGGAAACTCTAAAAATAATTGGAGTTGTGGTGAGGTGCCTTTCAGTGATCGAATGCAACACGCCTAACCCGAGGAGGGGAAAGGACAAGGGGTTCAAGGAACCTGCTTCACGGGTTATTGTTGACAAGAGGGGGTATATTACCAGGGGTGATAAAGAAAATCTGAGGGGATTGTGTTTCCGGTCCTTTAGTGATTTTGATCAAGGTGGGGAAAATATAATGAATGAGGATTTTTGAATTTTGTCTTCTATGAAAAAAAAAGGAAAATGAGGAAGGATTATTCTTATCTTCTACTTCCAGGGAATACCAGAGCTTCATCTATGTGAGATCGCACGGTGATCCTTGATTTCAAAAAAGACAGAATCACTATGCAATCATGCCTGGGGCAGTGTTCTCTAGATAAAATGAGGAGCCAGAACCAAAGTGATAGTCTCTTGAGGTAGTATAACCCTTCTTATGAATGGGAATTGGCCACTACGGAGGAGGACTAATGTGTCGGGTGTGGTGAGGAATATGGTTACTTTGATTATTATTGGTTGTGTTGGTATGTTCTTGTTATTTGTCTTTGTGCTCTTTTATGTTGGATATTATGGGTGGTAAACTTTTGAGGGTTCTGATTCATGGTTTCTCACTTTTCCTAAAAGTTTTTGGAAATAATAAAAAATCAATTTTCAGACAGTTCAGCATATGAGTTCCATTCATAACAGATATTATTAATATTTCAATTTATTATAGAACAAATATGAGTTGTAATAGCAACTTTAGGATGTTGTATCCACATGTTTTTTGGTTGTAGTAATATTAAAACTAAATTGAGTGTGTAATTCTTCTGTATAGATTTTTTTTGATATTTGATTCCAAAGGATGGAGTGTCGTAAGTCGGTATTTTTTGTAATATGTTATGTGTTATGGTGCGGAAAATCACAAATTTGTTGATTACTCTAATAATTACATGATGGAATCGTAGAATGGATGGGTTTTATGGATCGGTGCATTAAAAAATATGTTATTTTTATGAGTGGTGCATCAGGTCCTATAAGTGTAACACCTCATATTGGAGTTTTACATAGAGAGATCATTTAGAATTCCAAGGAAGTGTAACAAAAATTCTGAATGGATTGGTGAACCTAGTTGGAAAATTGGGATGATTGAATCCATAACATCAATTCATGGGTATAGTAATATTTATGATGGTTAGATTATAATATGTAGTGTTTGAGAGGTTTATGAATTTTAGTGGGGATTTTAATTTCAATTCTTTTGGATGATTTTTTTTGAGAATCATAACTCCGAATGATTTTCTTAAACTTTTAACACAAAAATACATATTTTTATTGTGTATTGAGATTTTTTGTAGGGAAAGAGGGATCCAACAAACTATAAGGGGGAAGAGGGCCCCAGGATGATACAAATATCATTAATAATTGATTCAAAACATGAATTTCATATTAAACCAATTTAAGGGATTGATAGGGATTTTTGTAGAACTGGCCAACAGTTTATGGCATTGACCTTATAGTCATGACTTGTCACATGCATGATGCATTATTATATTTATTTTTAAATGGATATTCCCCCTGTCTTCCATTTGAATAATGATTTGCATGAGAGAGTTTCCACTGGAACCTCTCCCCCTCCATCTTACTCTATTCATTTAGATATTGAGTGATATTGGATGGAGGTTCAAGATAATATCTACAGGTTACCTACTACCACATTGTATTATCTATGTCACCACTAATTTTCGGTATTTTATTATGGTTATCTAGTTATGATTCCATTATAAAAGGGGTGAATACTATATTCCAAATTCTGATTTTTATTTCCCCTCATATAGGAGGTACAATGATGTCATATGCATATCATTCACTACGGTGTTATTGATGGTATGAAAAAAATTTAAATTTTCAAGTGTTTTTCATAAATAAAGTTATTATAAAATCAAAATGATGATGATAACTGATGATATTTGGCATCCTATGATATAGGTTGCATTAGGAGTGGACTGCACTGCACCACTCATGGTTTTAGCTTGATGAGATAACCTAATGTGTATTAGGTAGTCATGGTTAATTAAAATAATTTATTTAATTAATTAGAGAATGATATAATTGATTAAATTATGTATTATAATGTGAGATAAGTTCCCTTAGGGTTGGAATGTGAATGATTTATAATGGGATGTGTTTGAGTTAGTTAAAAAGATAGTTTCAATATTTCACATTAGAAGGTAAAAGACTTCAGATTGAGATATGTATCCCTTTTAAAAATTCCAATTGTTGTTATTAATTTTCTTATTGGAATGCTGTATGAAAGGACCCACCCAATTATGTGTTGAACATATTTAATTTTTGTAGTTCTTAATGAAAATTATTCAAAAATATTTAACATCTCAATGTTGTCAGGGCCACGAGGTATCCTAATTCCTATTCTAGATATCTCGTCCACTGATGGATGAGGATATAAATTGGTCCATGTATATTGTTATAATGTAACTATATAAGGAAGATAAATTAAATAAATTAAATTAAATAGAATTTATTTTCCCTTTTTATAAGTGACCTAGGGTCACCGACATGGTTGGGAGTGATAACTCAAGATGCAAGTACACGATGATGGACATGAGATATACCCTAGTGTGATAGGAAACATTAAGAAGACAATAGAAAGTATTTTAGTCCCCCAATATGATGTGATAAATAATTTGGTTATACCCTGTTGATATTGGGGGATAGTTAGGGTGATCAAGCCTACATTAGAAACAAGATAAAGTGAATGGTATTATTTCCCTTACACTAGTGAGACATTCCTATGTGGTTAAGGGGGAATCAATGAGACATAAGGGGACCATTGTAGGTCCCATTATGACCTATGATCCTAGTGAGAGGTTGGATTTTAGAATTCGTAGATATGGTACTAGGTGTCATCATTGAATCTGTACTGATGATGTTATTATATGGCCTCCGGATAGAGGTGTTTTGATTATGAATTATTCCAACCCCTAATTTTTTTTATTTACACTTTATATATCCATGGGATTTTATATATGATTTGTGGGACCTGATCTAGTGGCATGAAGCAATTTAAATTTGATGATGACATTTCCTATAGTTTCTTCATGGAATCCATTTTTGTATTCATGTATGTTAATGATGTTATATGACTTGGATGTGAGGACATCATCATGGATGACCAACATGTATACTATGATTTTGGATATTGAGATAAATGAATAAATAATAGGATGACATGATTTTCCCTTAGGTTTTTATGGAATTATTGTGATTACATTGATCTATAGAATTCTTATAATGGGTTGGATCCAATAATTAATTCATGGATATTATGAGGAGAAGCCATTGACACCCCTTGTACATAGTTAGTCGATAATATTGAAATTATATTTTGTTTATGTAGATTCACATGATTCATGGGATCCAGATAGTTGACATGGTTACATGGAGGCCTACCATTAGCTCCGTGTTTTTTTATATACATGGGTATTGACATCATGGAAACTATCATATTAGGTTTTGGAGAGATTCATATGACACATATGATTTACCTATTTATCCATTGATGTTGGGATGTTTGGTTGTTTGAGATGATTTTTTGGGGATTCCTATGTATTCTCTTAGGATATGGTGTATTAGCTAATCTGAGGAATGATTTTGTTATGTTCTCAGAGTAACCTATCATTTTTTGAAGTATTTGTGTTTGATTAGGGTCATAAGCCATAAGATCAACCCCGGTTTCTATTACAATAGTTGGACTTATTCCAGTAATGTGGTTATGGTTGGAACATTGATTATGTCATTTTCATAGAAACCCATACACTGAATTATGTAGGTACTATGGTGGTTATTTTTTTCCATAGTTGGTTTTTTTATTTTACCAGAGCATTTCAAATTATCATACACTACATACACAGGTTATGTATAGGGATTTGATGGTGGTTACCTAGTGAGTTCTATAACCACACCATACTCTAGAGGATATGGAAGTTATGTACAGTGGTAAATATACAAATTATTATTGGAACTATTTGGTAAGAGACTATTTATTATTTTAGTGATCAAGATGACTTATTTGAATCATTATTAGAGATCGAGAATGTGGGGACGGTCAATGATATAGTTGAGTCTCCAACAAGTTTATTTTAGTATTTTATTCAATATTGATAGTATGTCTGATCATCATTATGGGTGATCATATTCTTCATAATATATTTCTTCCACAAGACATATTAAAATTTTATTATATGTTCTATTTACCATGTTTATTGTTATTTGTATCGTTTCTAATGTATGATACATATTAATCTTTATCCCTAACTATGATATCTAATATAAGGGGAATAACCTTTCCATGGTTCCACATTAGATACTCATTTCTATACAAAACTCTCTAAGGATTTGGGAGGCATTCCTAACGTTAATTTGTAGTTTTATGTAACACCAAAATATATTTATGAAATATTTCACTTTAAACTAGTTTATTTTTTTCATAGCTACAGTTATAGGGAAGTGCATGTTTTGACAATCCACAGAACATTTATATTTTTATTCTATGTACAACATCACCTAGCCATTGTTTTTTTGTATTTTATTAGTAATAATAAGATTAGGAAAAAAAATATATTATAAACATTACATTAATAAAATCATAACTTATCCAATTATTATTATTAACATCAATTTTTTTTAAAATAAAGTTTATTTTTTTATTTTGTTTATGATTGAAATATATTTTATATCAATATATTAATCTTTATGGGTTAATGATTTTAATTAAATTTATATATTATATACATAATAAATTTTTTTAGACATTAAAAAAATATTTTCTAATGTAGTGGTAAAAAATAAATAAAATATCTTTCTTGAGAATTTATTTTTTCATGAACTTTTTATTTGTCACGTTTTTTTGAACATAAACTAAATTTAAATACTATTATTTGTAGTTAATGAGTTATAAAAAAAGAATTTGATATTTATAATTTGGAAGACTGTTTTTTTGAACAGTATCATTTTATTTTTTGTTCAACATGATTAGAAATGTTGTATATTTTATCACCTCAACAAAGGGTAAATCCAATTAACCAGGATTAAAAATAAGTGATACACACATAATATATCATTATAATTATTATAATATTAGTATAATTAGAACATTACCACCAGAGGTTCCAAAATATATTAATTTAATGTAAATTGTTTATATGAAAATAACATATGTTATTAAAATAAAATAATGATACAAAATTTCATTCTGTCTATTTATAAAATATAATATCTCTTAACATTGTGAAAAAATTAATTTATAAATGAATTTAATAATTTATTTTAAATTCATAATGTTATATTCATTAATTAAATTTTTCATTAATTATATTGACTTAATTTACTAAGGAACACCAATATAATATTTCTCAATTTAATAAATAATATAATAAATTATATTAAAATTATTAAAATATATATAATTTGATTGGGATAATGTGAATAAATTTTTTGTATAGATCAGGATGAAATATTATGGATCTCTAAAATTATTCTATTGTAATTATTATTTTTATTAATTTTTATCATGTTAAATTAAATGAATACTTTCAAACGGAAAACAATGATATTTGATAAAAATAATAATTTACTAAATTATTTAAAAATCTTAAAAAAACTTTAATAATACTATTTACATATTATATGTTATATAATGTTATATGTTTGAAATTTATGGTAAAATTTTCACTTCTTATGTAAAAATTATAACCTTTTAAAATTGAAATGATTATTTCCACAGTTAAAAAATATTTTATCTAAGGGATAATGAAAATTATAATTTTTTAAATTACATCTATATGTGTCTATATTATATAGGTTTACATGATTAAGATCATTTAACAACATACCATATAATAAAATTCCATTTAGATTTATATTTATTGAGAATTAATTTATTATAATTTAACCTTTTTAGAATATAACAGCTATGCTCTTTAAAAAACACATTAACAGGATTTATAACAGAAACAAGAACATAATAAAACAGTGGGGATAGGGGGGTCTAGTTAAATGGGAAATTAGGAAAATTACATTACAAATTAAGACATATAATACAACGTCTGTATTGAAGTCTTCTTTTGAATGAACATAAGTTTCCATAGTACTTAGCATTGCATGGGATAACATGAGAAAATGCCTCATAAAACATTGAAAAATAAATCCTAGCAAGGCAGTAAACAATTCCTAACAAGAAAAATATATTACTTGTTAGGAAATAGGAATATTAATAAAGCATAAGAGGAACATGAAAATAAAGGCATGATATAACATGGTTAGCATTAATAGAAATGTGAAAAAAATTAACATGATATTAGCATGAGTATACACTACATGAAAATTATAATCATGATTAATCCCTTATTGAACTTGAAGTATCAAGATACTAATAATTACCCTATGCAGTGGATCCCTATCATGCCCACCCTTCTTAATCTATTCATTTCATGCATAAGTGTGCCACATTGATCATACAACATGGAGTCCCAAAAAGATGTAATTTATTCAAAGAATAAGAAATTGGAATAAATAAATGAATGTCCTCAATCAAAATGCACATGTTCATAATGATGAATAGCATTAATAGTTAAATGGTTATGGAATACACTTTCATGATCAATTTGGTAAGGGAAAATTTTGATTAACTCTCACGGCATAACGACGTCATGTAGAAATCATAAAATTAGTTGATGCAACTGAATGGGGTTTCCTGTCATTTATACAGGAAATGTACGTTAAGGGTGTCATGGAACATAATATCCCAACATATTTAATGTAATTTTGATACATAATATAAAAAAATTACATGAATGTAAATGTGGAGAGAGAAATCCCTTACGGAATGTTGGCATAGTAATAGGTGTATATGGGAGAAATTAATAATAGAGAAAGGAGACTCTCATCATTAAAACAATATGAGAGAAGTATATTGGAGGTGATCAATCACACCCCAATATTTTTAATTGAATATATAAGTACATAATAATATACAGAAACTTGGACATAAATAAAGAAGTAAGGAAGGTGAGGATCCCATACATGGAAGTGTGATCAGAAAAGATTTAAGGAGGCTTGAGAGAGGCTTCATGGGTGATTCAGGTTCCCGGGGATGATTCTATAAAAAGAATGGTAGATTTGATTGTCATAAAAATGCTTTGAGTGATGAGAAGTTGGAGCATGTGTGTGTTTATATAGGAAAATGGAGGGCAATTCTTTAATAATTCACAAACATATGTTGTGGAATCTATATAATTAAATATTTAAATCCACAATCCAACCCATGGTTTTGTCAAATGATTTTTTCTGAAGGGGGTGGTAAATATTATTTTATAAGGCCAATGGATGAACTTATTAAAATATTTGTCCTATATTGGTCGAGTTGAGTCACTCTTTCTAAGAAATCATGTTAAATTGTAAAAATATTCTTTAAGTCATGGAGGGTCGACTAGGTCATCATAAAATTAATAAAAAAATCTAAAATCACATTATTGTATGGGTAAAACATATATTGTCCAAAATAAACTTTTATAGTATTTTATTAATTCAGTATTGGGTCCTTATGATGTCATAAAAAAGTATATATTTAACTGGTATTAACTTCTTACCCAAAATTTTGACTGTCTTGGAAATTTTTTGAAAAATTAATCATAGATAATTTCTAACTACTAAATCAAAAAATGATATTCATTTTATCAAAAAAATTCTAAATATGTTAATTTTTATTTTTAAAATAATAACCAAAATTTACTGAAAATTCATGGGTTTTGACAAAAATGGATTTCAAACATTAATAAAAATTACAATTTTATTCCAAAAAATTATACGATCAGTTATATTTAATAAAAAATATTTTAGTAATACTATTTTATTAAATTATTATTTAATTAAAAAAATATTAATTCATTAAAATATTTTTTTTACTGAATTTAAAAATTAACTAAATATACTATTTTTTTCATTAAAATTCATTTACAAAATAACAATAATAAAATTATTGTACATTCATTTTTAATATTAATTCACATAATAATATCTCTATGATATTCTTACACAAAATCCTTTAACACCATCATATAAACTAAGGGTATGGTGTGCAATAGTGACAGACTATTGGGGCATCTCCGATATGATCACTCGGGTGGTAATCTCTATTAACATTCAATTCTCCCGTAAGTGATTCCATTCAAGCATATCAAGTTGAAGCTCATCTTGGGATTGGTAAAAAATTGAATCCTTGTTATTATACCTCTTTTTCGAGATCCAAAAATGGAAATTGTATGGATCAGTTCTATTGGATGAGTGCATCGCTTCCTTTCACTAAGAAAATTATATTTGTTGAATCCCTATATTAAAACAAATCAAATTATCATTATTCAATGGCTATATTAGCAATGGTAACAATTCATAACAGAATTTTAATATCCAAAAACATAAAACCAAGGAAGTTAATTTGTTTTATCGAACCATTTTACATTAAAATCATATAATTTGATCAATATTAATTTCATTAATAAATTTTTGGGGCGTTATTAAGAAATTCCAATAGTGCCCCTCACAACAATTAGAAAACGATATCCACTCCTCCCTTAATTTCACCAAATAGATCCTTATATATATTTTCCACATAATTAATAATAACCTTTCAAAATTTCATATTCACATTTCAGTGTTGTTGGTATCCCCAATATACTATACCTAGAGTCCATTTGAGAATATTAATATCAGTTGTTTTTGAAGAGGAAGAAATAACCTTAACCAGTCAGTTTCATTTTCCAATCATATTTTCCACCTATAAAACAACTATAAATATCCTAAAATAATATAAAAAGTATAGAAAATACTTTATAATTTTATAATTATTGTTAAACCACCATTATAAACTGTATTTCAGTACAGAAAACGATTTAAGGTGTTGCTCGTTATTATGTACGACTTATTGTATCCACGTAGTGATAAAAATAATTTTTTTCATGATTTATTATGGATGGATATTATGATGTGTTTAATATATAAAAATAATATTTAGAAAATAATAATAAATTTTTACTGTTAATATCATTACCAAATTTGTATTATATAATCTTTTTCGAAGCGATCGTTGGTGCGTACATTTTCACAAAAATCACCATGTTGCAACATGATTAAATTTTCATTTATATTTAAAATGGATGGTAATAAGGATTAATTTTAAGAACATATATGACAATTATGATATTATAATCATTATTTAATGTTTAATTATTATTTAAATTTATTTCCTTCAATCAGTTTAAAAATTGAATCAACGGTCATGCGTACTGACGAGCGACCTTCTATAAGAACAATGTAACTCATTTTATTTATCTAATTTCTATGAAATTTTATAACGTTTATAATGAATATATATTATTTAAATGATAAAATTATATTTATGGAAATTTTGTGTCAATTATTAATGTATAAATATCGTGTTTACCGAATCCAAACATGCTTGGAAAATGAAGCAGTTATCTCCCACAATAGTGATATTAGTAATAAATTATTTATAAATGGGTAATAATTTTTTATAAATCATTCATAAATGTAATGATATATATGAATATGGTTATTTAACATATTTATAAAAACTATATATTTATTATAAATTAGGAATTATCATTAAAAAGGGAAAGTGATACTTGAGGTAGGGTTTTATTTCACTACATCAACATTATTCCAGACACCTAACGTTTAGGCATTTACTAGAAGAAATGTCTTTGTGAATGTTTATGATATATAAAAATGTTTTAGAAAATCATTTTTGGGTATTATTCTACAATTTTATAAAATAATCATTACACTTGTACTGATTTTTACAAAATCGTTTGAAAGGAATGTATTTTTTATTTTCCAAATGGGGTACTTTGTGACCTTTATTAAAAAAACTGAAAAGAGTTTTTTTATCATATATAAAATGAAAATATTTCTCAACGTTTGAATAATATTTCTTCTTAAGACTCCATTTTGTTTTTACATTTTTTTCAAAAAAAAATTTCTTTATATATGTTAAACTCTTTTAACAACATAGGTGATTTTAAAATGGAAATGTTTTTCCTCATGAATTATACATGTGATCATTGAAAATAAAATTCAAAATAAGATAAAATCCAATTATATTAATTAATATTTAATGTGGATATTATCTATTAATACTATCCCTATCCTTTACCTAGATATTTCTACATATTGTAAAGAAGAAATGATTACTGAATACATTTCTTTTCCATGTGTTATGCTATGGGGAAGATTTTAAGGAACTCATTTATTTTCATTGGTTATGATATGAAGAATTATTCAGGGTCTCATGTAAAAAATATGTATGGTATTAATAATTATATGAGTTTGACCTATATATCCCTCAGATTAATTGGGTAAATTATTATGTATTATGATACAATTATTCGTAAAAAGTCAATGACATTTATTTGTTAAGGGAAACAAAATGATGTGAATTATAAGTTTTGGAAAATAGGTTTTGATGCCTGATATGGTAGTCCTCATAGTTTTCCATGTAATATTAAAAACACTAGTCTTGTGGTGTGGAAAAATCTAGTCAATTTCGCCAAATGGTTGTACTATTATTATTGACCAAAGTCTCTATACAGAGTACTTTTTTAATCATTTTTTCACAAGTAAAAATTTAAATATAATAAAAATAATTTAAAGATAGTTATAGAATAAAATGTGTATCTATGATCATATTAGAGAGACAATATTGGTTTTATTCATATTTACGCCTCTCTGATTCTATTATAGTACCTTAAAATATAATTAATTTTTTTTATTAATAGATTTAATGGATGGATTACAAATATATTACCTTTTGTAACCCCTGAAAAATGTTTATTAATAATGAAAATAATCCCCAAAAAATTTTTGGTTGGACTATTCCAAAAAACATTTAGAGGACGTCGTAGTTGGTCTACTTTGGATCACCTATGGAATAATAAATGAATTAATAAGAATATCAATTGTCCATATTAGTTCACTATTTCTTCCCCACATATATAGTAATTACCATACACTTCCCCATAAAATCATTGATCACCCAACGGGTGTTATCCAATTAAAAGTATAGTGATTTAAAATTTATTATTAAAATAACATTAAAATATTGATATTTAAAATAAGATATAATCCTTTCCAATTAAAATTATGAATTCCTGAATTGAATACCATTTTATAAAAAAAATGGATAAAGAATTTTATAAATACTAGGAGTCAAGAATAACATGTGTCCAAATCTCCATAACAAAAACAATACGGTTTATAACCCTATATAATAGAAGAAACTATGGAGGTAAAGGGGTAAAAGGCACAATACAACAGATAGGAAATTAAAATAATAATAATAATATTTCCCACTAGAGACTTTTATCTCTCATAAGCAATTAATATTCTTCTAAATGAAAAAATACTTGTATTTATAGAGAGAGTTATCCTATTAATATCACAATATTGTATGTTTTTAAATCTTGTTCAAGTGATGAATGTATCTCATTAATGATAGTCACCATTTAATTTTATAAAGTCATTTAGATTGCGATATTTCAAATCTGATATGTGATTTCTTAGTGATGTTATATCAAATCATTTATTTAAACAATGGTATATCACATCTATAATTGAAAAAAAAACGTTTCACATCCTATTGTATTCTTTCTTATTAAACAATCATACATAGTGGTATTATCCACACACTCTACCATCTCCATAGCGGATAGAATGTGGTTGTGGAGCTTCCCCAATTCCACCAATGACACACTACTATATTAAATCCATTTTTTCATTAACATTAGATTAAATATGTGGTTTAGAAAATTATTTCAACACCATGTACCATTATAGTATATTTTTGTACCCATAGTGAATTAATTCCCTAGGTATCCTCCTTTGAACAATGTACTCAGGGGGTCATATATTGGATTTCTTTTTAAAGATCATCAAGAACATCACTAGTAGATCATATCTACCCTTTCACTAGTGGAATATTATATCTACCAATATAGCAATGATAGATTCTATAAACCAATCCACACCGGTATTTTATATCTACCAATGGTTAATGGCAGAACATACTTGTGCAGTAGATATTCCCCTTACTTCATCATATTGGTTAAGATCCAAACTCAGTGCCCCACATTATGTGATTCAGCCTTGGCGCATGGGTTACAATTATTCATGGGGGAATACCCAATCTTAAATATTAATAAATAGCTCAGTTGTTATGACCTCATCCAAAAAGTAATTATTTATGCCCATAGTCCTCAGTAGTTTTGTTATATAACAAGTTCAAGTTCCCATAACATTATGGTAATCATACATCCCTACAACAAACAAATTAGCATGGGGAGATCTATATTTTAGTAATGAAAATGTGTTTTCTTCCTAAGATAATATCTATAACAAACCTATCCCCATATGCCAAATTTGATGCCTGAAACAAGGTGTGTAATTTTTTTCTTATATTCATATATATAAATATTTCACATCTTATTCTAATACATAAGATAAATTATATTTTTTTTCTGGAATTCCAGATGCTGCTGATATACTTCTTCAAAAACATGACAAAAAACAGACTTCAAATTGTTAACATCGAATAAGGGTACTATAATGTTGAAAAATAGACCAATTCTTGTAAATTAAATTGAAAATGTAGGGTGATCATAAGAATTCCTTGTAGGGGGTTTTATATAATTTTAATAAATTCATTTAAAAACAACTTTTAAAAGAATCAAAAATATTTTCTTAAGTCGAAGAACCACTTCTTGAAGAATGTAATAATCATTTTACGTAGGATACTAGATAAAATTCTTTGAAAAACCTCTTACACAATAATCATATGTTTTTATTTAAAAATTAAATGTAAAACATAAATCAGAGTGTGAATATATGTAGAAAAAAATCCATGGAATGCTATATAATCCATATAATGATCAAACCAATTTTAATGGTGACTTGCAAAGCTGTATGTACACATTTTCCAGTAAATGTACTACCTGCATAGAATTTAATAAGTAAAAAAATCATTGTTACCCTAACTCTTAATATGATATTCATGGATTGGTATATGTAACAACAACTTCAGTTTCATCATCTTCATTATATAAATTTCCATGTGCATGCTTCATTTATGCCATATGCATTCATCACCATTGTTATAAATGTTTCCTAACCAGGGGATATGATTCTAATTTATTAATTCCTTGAAATTTCTTATACTACTACACGATGTGGGAATGTATAAAGATGGAAATTTTTTAGTACTTTCAATAAGACCTTATACAATCATTGTGTCAAAGTAATGTTCTAAGACCATACTGGTAAAAAAAATTAACAGAATTTTGGTCAACTACCCCACATAGTTGTGAAAAAATATAAAATCAGGTTCAAAAATAATTTCAATTTAATTCATAAGATTCATCACATTATCCAATGAATTGGAGTGTCGTATAATTATGGGTGGACCCGTAACATCCTATCATTCATTTTGCAATATATAATTCTGCGTGAAGTCGTCCTATCATAACATTAACATTATCATGAATGCCACATAGAACATATATAAAAAATGAACATAAACTACGCATGTAATAGAATGAGTTTCATCACATAATAAAACATTCATGAACATTTCCAACAAGCCTGTACCCAAGTTGTACAGGCTCCTGCTTGGCATCCAAAAGACCCGGGTTCAAATCCAGGCAAGGATGAATTTCCGGGTACTATAGTAGGGTATTGTAGTAGGGCATTGTAGCGGGAGCACTATAGCAGACACTGTAGCAGCGGTGGAACTGTAGCGGCGGCAACACTGTAGCGGCGGAGGAACTATTACAGGATACCGTAGCGGTGGCGGGGACTATAGCTGTGCAGGGTACTGTAGCAGTACTATTTACATAGGGTCCTTTGGGCCAAAAAATGGGCTTTCAAGCCTTGTATTCAGGCCACTTGGCCTTGTGCCTTCGGGATATGTATTGGGTCTCCCTCTACCCTCTAAAAAGAGGTATTTGCTTAAAAAAATAAATTGAGGCTTTGGCCCCAACCTTTAAAAAAACACATTCATGAACATTGGATTCGCACAAGAAAGAGAAATAACAGACTCGATACATGAACCACCATCCTTGAGTGAGAAATAAAAGGTGTTCCATTGAACGAAGAGTTATTTTGGCAACCATTTGATTGAAATAATATCTAGTGGAATATATACCATTAAATTTATGATAATGATGAACAAATTATTTTTAAGGAATGACCATACCCAATATATAGTGACTGAGGGAGAACCCAAAGAAAGAATAATAGGATTTATAATTTTTCCTTTCCTACTTCCAGAAATCTTTCTTCACAATAATGTCATGTATAACCACATTAGATTCAATAATTAAAAATTAAAGACCATTTTTTAGATTAATATGGTTTATTATGAACTAAATTAGTTATTTAATGGGAATTTTAATGAGTTATAGAGTTTAAATACATTGATTGGCAAAGTTCATTTTTATGGTTTTATAAAGCAGTTCAGTTGTATTCATAAATGGAAGTTCATGTAGATCATGGATAAACATACAAACAAATAATTCAGGTCATTAAGGATATTCCAGGGGTCTAAATGATATAATAATGAATTAAGTTATATAACATGTGGATGAATCACTAGGTAATAATTTAATGATGATACTTTGTGTTAATATGGGCGGGTTTTTGACCACAATTTTTTTTGTTTAATAATTTAGTAATATGTATATAATATAGTTCCAGAAAGTTAAATAGGTTATATTACATATAACATAACCATTTTGAAAAATAAAAAACATTTCATTACCAGATCTGAATGCAATGATGAAAAATGAAAACATGTCATTCTTGAAGAAGATAAATTTACACCTCATGATCAACATTTTCAATTTCAAATTAAAAATAAGAGGAGAAGGTGGTGAGAAGATATAATATCAAATTATTATCATAATAATACATTATGTTTATGATAATAGTGTTACCATATAATATGGATGAGGATAGGCTCAGAGTGATAAAGAATAAAACATGAAATTGAATAGAAATTAAAAGAAAATAGAGGGGGGAATTACCTGTTGAACCATCCACTTCAGATCATCCTAATAAACATAGGATTGGTCTTTTTATTAGACATGATGATCATGGACATGGGAGAGGGGCTGTAGAATCTTTTTGGATAGTTTTTAGGGAATTCATGAAGCTTGAGTGGTGTGGTTTGGCAAGGGGAGGGAGAGGGGTTATTTATTCATGAGGAGGGGGTGTTTTAGAATAAAATATTAAATAAACTAATATATCAAATTTTACACCTATAATTGCTGTTTGGGAAATCATAAATCATATATTAAATTTATATAATCAATTTTATTCTTTAAATAATATTTATAATTCAAATTCATTATTTTATCAAAAGAAAAGTGAAATTAAGAGAAAAAGATACTTTAACGAATCGGTTTTTTACATTAGGATTTGAAAATATTTTTTTGGATTGAAAATTATGTTTATATAATATTAATGAACCATTTATGAAATTAAATATACCAAGTACGAATATAATGTTCTATAAATTAAATTTCATCATTACAACGTGAATGATGCAATTTAAGATATATCGATTATGTAACAAACTGTATTTTTATTATTCACCCAGAAATTATTGTATTTCAGAGAAATCCCAAAAAATCACACCCACCATATTTAAATGTTTATATTCTAAAAATAATGTCCATTTTCCAAAATAGATTCTAAAATATAATTAATTAAATTTTTAATTAAAATCAAAATTTACCTGACAAATATTTTTTTTAATATTAAAAATATTTTCATAATGCTTTCAAAAATTAAATATGGTCTTATAAAATTATCATAAAATAAAAAATAAATAAAATTATAAATTTAGGAAAATATTTTAAGAAATGAAATTTTCTTTTATATTTATTAATTAATAATAATTAATTATTTATAACTTAAAAAATACCAATACTTTTAATATAGTCAAATTGACAAATATAAGATTCACAAATTTTATTTAATCATTCATGGGTAAGGATACTACTATTTTAAATGATTTACAATTCATAATGGTTATATTACTATTCACATGGGTAGGTTTGTATTCATAAAGGTAGGTTTCTATTCACCAAAAATTATGTTGGTCGTATTAGAATCCATATAAATTACTGATCCCAACCGTTTAAGTCATATTGTTGAAATTAAAAACATTGAATTGAAAAAATTACATTTAATATCTAGGTTATAAATGTCACATAGTGATCATTAATTCATTTAAACAGAAAGTTTTTCCATTTAAAATCATGGGATGTTACATTTCCCCCCTTAAATGAATTTTCCCTCACAATTAGTTCACTGTAATTGTTATTCTTATTTTATATATTTATAATTATGGAAAAGTAGTTTATTACGTGTTCATAATTATCCATATTTTTTAAAGTAAGTTTTGAAATGACAAAGATTTTCTCCAAAGTTGTCTAGATGTTCCTATTATACCAACTATAATGACCCCAACCATAGGAGCCTAGATTCGTTTCTTGAAACATGGTGGGTAATTCTTTTTTTCTTAAAACCAGAAATGTAAAAAATTACACATCTAATTATAATAAAAAGTATCGATTTAGATTAGGTCGAGGAAAACAAGAACCTTTTGATACACTTCTTCCAAAAGATATGAAAAAATTATTATTAAAATTGTTTACATAACATAAATGTACTCAATGCATGATAAATCTACAGAGTACTATAAAAATCTGAAAAAATAGAGTGAGCATAAGAATTCCTAGTAAGTGGTTTTATAACAATTCGATGAATTTTTTTAAAAACAACATCATTTAGAATTATTGAAAACATTTTAATAAAATGAAAAAAAAACATAATGGGGAATGGAATAATAATTTTTCAAAGGATACTAGATAATAATGTCAGAAAAACCTCTTACAGTAGAATCATTTGTGTATATTTAAAAACTACAGGAAATCATAAATCAGTGTGACAATACATGTAAAACAATTAATGGAATGTTGTATAATCTATAAAATGACCAATCCAATTTTAACAGTGACATGAATAGTTGTACATACACATTATCATATAAATTTGACACATGCTTATATTTGATTAAGTAACCGAACTGTGATTCCCTTAACAATTCATATACAATTCTTGGATTGATATATGTAACATCAACTTCAGTTTCATCCTTTTATTTATTTAACATTCAAAGGGCTTCCATTACTTATGCCAAGTGCATTCATCACAATTGTCATAATTTATTCCTAAACAATTTATATTATATTAATTTATTAATACCATGATTGTTCATATACTAGTATGTAATGAGGGAATTTATAATGCTAGAATTTTTCAGGCCTTTCACCAAGACTATATATAATCATTTTCTCAAGGCCTCATGCCATGACCTTACAGAAAAAAACCCATCATAATTTTGGTAAACTACAAAAAAGAGTTATGAACACATATAGAATCATTTTCACACATAATATAACTTTAACTCAGAAGATTCATCACATTACCCATTGTATTGGAGTGCTGTATAATTGTAGGCTCACCTGTCACATCATAACATTCATTTTGCATAATATAATTTAGGGCGCACACGTCATATCATAACATTATCATTAAAGTTCATGCCATATATAATCTCTATAAAAAATTTACATAAATAACCCATTAAAAAGTATATATTTAATTTCATTTTAACACATTCATAACCAATGGATTCCCAAAAGAAAGAGGGAATACCATACATGATATTAGAACCAACAACCTTGAGTGAGAAGTAAAATGTGTAATTTTGAAAGAAGAGTTATTTTGGAAAATATTTATTTGAAATTGAAAGTAGTGGAAGAAATTTATATCACATAAAAGATAATATAAATATTAAAAAATTATTTCTATGTAATGACCATACCAAAAATGGAGTGAAAGAGGTAGAACCCAATGAATGAATGTTTTGTTCGAGAATTTTCTCTTACCCTGTGTCCAAACACTTAATTTATTTTAAAATCATGTATAACCACATTAGATTATTTAATAAATAATTAAAGAACATTTTATAAAAGAATATGGTTCTTTATGGTCTCATTAATTTCTCTTCTGGGCCATTGGATAAGTTATTTAGTTTAAAAACATTTTCTGGGAAAGTTCAATTTTATGGTTTTTATAAGCGGTTAACATGTATTCATAAATGAATGCTTGTGTTGAACATTTATAAAATTACAGAACTGGTCTTTCATGTTATTAATTATATTCTAGGATTCTAAAGGATATTATAATGAATTTTTGGAATATACCATGTGGATTTATCATCACATCAGAATTTAATGATGATCATTTGGGTTATTTCGAGCGGATTTTCAACCACAACGAACTGATTTCGTTTAATCATTTAGTAATATGAAAATAAGTTAGGTCAAGAATATTAAATACTATATGAAATAGATAATATAATCTTGTTTTACCATAGAAATGGTTTCATTACCAGATCATAATGTGGTAATGAAAAATGACAACATGTCGTTCTGGAAGGTGATAAATTAACATCTCACGAACAAAGTATTCCTTTCCAAAATAAAAAAAATGAGGAGATGCAGGTTGTGTGATATAATATCAATTAGTATTATATAATTCTAGTATGTGTATGATAATAGAGTCACCATACAATGTTTATTATGATATTTGGGGAGATATTAAGAAAAGGAATTGAAATTTAATGAAAATTAACAGAAAAGTGAGGGAGGGAAATTACCTCTAGAATCCTCTTCCTAAGATCCCCATTAGGAAACCTATGATTGGTATTTTATTTAGTCCATAATACCATGAACGTGTGGGAGGGGATAAAGAATATTATTGGACATGGATTAGACATGTCAAGAAGCTTTAGAGGTGTGTTTTTTTAGGGGGGAGGGGTTATTTATACAAGAGGAGGGGTGTTTTAAGAATAAAATGTTAAATAAAATATTATTTCACATTTTTGACTTGTAATGTTATATTTTTGACATGATAAATCATAAATTAATATAATATAATTTTTTTTAGAGTTTAAATGATATTCATAATCTGAATTAATTTATTTATTAAAAGGAATGTGAATGAAAGGGAAGAAGATAATTAAAGAATGACATTTTGAATTCATGATTTGGGACATTTTTTTAGGTTTAGAAATTGATTTCATTGTATTTTAGGGAACAAATTAAGAAATTAAATATAACATGGACAAAATTAATGTTATATAATGTTTATGTAATTATTAAATTATGAATAATTTAATTTAGGATATATTAGTTATGTAGGAAATTGTTGTTTTACTATTCAGCAGAAAATTAATGTATTTATGAAAAACCCAAAAAATTATTCCTTGTTATAATCATCTATTTTGATAAAAACAAATTATTTCTCATTTATATTATAATCATGCTTCATTAGTTTTTGTAGTTTTTATCACGAAACAATTATTTATTTCTAATCTCACTATTTCTTGATTAAGTTTAAAGTGTAAAATTTTCTATATAGAGGTCAGTGGTATGGAGTTATCTGTTAAGAAACTTTTGTTTAAGTCACTAGTAAAGGCTACTATTGTAGAGGTTACCACTAGAATGTTACTGCTGATGGAATTTACCACTACGTATTTACTCATAGAGAGATACCGTTAGAAGGTTACCATTGAGAAACCTTACTGTTGAGACGTTACTACTAGAAGGATACCGCTAGAAAGTTACCACTATAAGGTTACTGCTAGATGGTTACCACTGAAGAACCTTACCTCTATGTTACCCCTAAAATTTCACCACTGTGAATATACTACTCAAGGGATAATATTGTAGAGATACTACTGAAGCTTACTGGTAAAAGGTCACTGATGGGGAGCATACGACTAGAATCTTAATAAAGTCAATTCTAAAAGGTTATTATTATATAGTTACCCATTAATGGTTAATACAAAAAGGTTGATTCTATGAAGATACCACTGGAGGTTTTCTTATGAATGGTTACTAGTAGATAATCCTATGGAATACACATATCTACAACTTATAATCTCATTTTGAGAAGGATACTACTACTAGTCTACTGATAGAAATGCTCTTATACTCTATACTGGGTCAATTTTCTTAATATTTTTCTAATGGACATATTTTGTAAATTTAATGCTTCTGCATTAAATAATGTTGATTGTCAACATATCTGGACACCATACGCGGTATGAGGAAGACTGTATATGGCTTGATCATTCCTATTGTCAGATGTTAAGAATTAAATTGAAGATCACTCATGAGAAGATCAAGTGATTAGAGGGAGATATTACACTACAGAACTGGATAAAAAATAGAACATATCATCTCATAAATTATGAAAAAAGATAATAATGAAGATTATTTGGGAGAATAAATTCAAGGAAGTGTTTTTGTACATCATTGAATCTCTTTCAAAAAATGAAGTTGAACGCCTATGTACTTGGAAGCTATAATGTGAAGTTGTGAAACTCTGTTTTGGAGATAAAATCCCAATAAAGACTCAAACTACAATGTCTTCACACTAATGAGTCCACTACATAAGAAAAAACACATAGTGTCTTCTAAACTCAATCCTCATAAAATTTTATTTATTGTGTTTTTAAACATAAATTTCTGACCAGTGTGTGTTTTCCTATTACACAAACACCGCCTCCCACATATAAATATGGAAGAGGCCTTTTCTGGCCTGGTTGTTTGTTTTTTACACAGAAAAACATTGTAGAGGTTGTGAGACCTTAATAATTTGGGAAAATTGTTATAAAGAAAGACATAGGGTATGTATCAAGTTTATTAATATATTTTCTTTATTTATGGAGATCACCGAGTAGAGAGGATTATGTATTGTCTTGATACTAGTCATGTTTCTTAATTCTCCAATGTAATTTTTTTCTCATAATCTATTTATTTATTTTCCACAACTTATAATTTCAATGATAGAAAACTAATTTACAGAAACTCTGATAGTTTGTATTGGTTGGTGTTCATATGCTTTTAATATTGTATACTTGTTTCATATGTTGGATATGTTTTATAAATGATTCCACTGATGACTAATCGTCCTTTAAGAGGCAATTTGATAAATTTAACATTTATATCTCTTTTTCCTTAATTAACTGGCTTATTTCATATTTGTGTATTAATCATAAAATTTTTAACAGATATTTTATTTTGCAACCCAATTCACCCCCTATAGAGTTTCCACCTCAACCAACATTTGGTATTAGAGGAGTGTTTATTGATACCATCCTAACTATTTTTCATGCATTTTGAATTTGTTTCAATAGTATTTTTAGTTGTATCGTAAATATCTTAAAATTTCTGTCATATAAAAATGTTGGGATCATTAAATTATAATCAGCTATGGATAACCAAGTTGAGGGTGTGGCTACAAACATGCCAACATTATTTAATGACATTTCCATGATTAGTGGAAAATGAAAATGAAAATATATATAGAGTGCATGGGTCCATAAATATGAGACAAAATTAAAGAACAATATGCATCACCTACAAAATCTAGGCACATATGGTCTTAGTTATCTAAATATAAATATAATAATAACTGTAATGCAATGAATGTTGTATACTATTATCTAGGTGATGAATCTTCAATATAATATATTCCTATAGAACTGCATATGAAATTTGGAAAATATTGGTTTCTCCCATGAGGGTACAACCAATGTCAATGAAATTATATTAAATACTTATAATATTAAATATGATAATTTTAAAATGAATCCCCATGATTCTATATCTAAAATGTATCTATGGATCAATGAAATAGTAAATACCAAGAGTATTCGTTGGAAACCAGTAGATATAGATGATCA
The DNA here is from genome assembly GCA_963277665.1 of Viscum album. Classification (NCBI taxonomy): domain Eukaryota; kingdom Viridiplantae; phylum Streptophyta; class Magnoliopsida; order Santalales; family Viscaceae; genus Viscum; species Viscum album. Next base: position 1,056,815,807 of record OY728146.1, on the reverse strand, counting down.
GATTATGGGATTGCTTCAATACCTACCTAGAAGATGGAGATGAACTTCTGTTTCTATCTAAGAATCTCATGACCTAAGAAAGCTACTAGTGAAGGAACTAATTATATAACTCATGATGTACTAAGAAGATAATAAGGATAATCAAGAAGAAGATAAAGAACCTGGAAAAAAATTGTTAGCACTCCCGACTGCTTCCTTGATGTGAAAAGACACGGAAAGTGTTTAGGATCATTAGACAATTCAACTAGTGAAGATTTAGATTTTAACAGTGATGAAGAGATGGATCATCTAACTATAAAATCAAAAAAGTTCTATTGAAAGAAGCTGTTCATTAGAAATAGAAACTATATAGGAAGTATGATATTAATGGAAATTGGAAGAAGTTCAGAAAATGGAATGAAATTTGAAATGAGATAATCTACTATGAGTGTAGATGAAATTGTCATGTGAAGGTTAATTTCCCCAAGATAAAATTCAAGTAGATATATGAAGATAAGGGAAAGATATATATAAAGGCTATGAATGATACTCAGAGTGCGTCAGAAGAAAACTTTAGCGGATCTGACACATCTGATACCAAACAGAACAACCATAGAATCCGATGTTTCATGATAGAAACATCTGAGGTGGCACTTATTTTTCATATACATAATTCTTACTACTCTAGAAAAGAAAGTGAAACAAAAAATTATGAAAGCATGACTACAGATGAAATTTTTTAATACTGTGGAATGCATGGGGATTCCATTAATGAGATAAAGGAAAAATATAAATCATTGAATAGATTACATGCATTAAATACCTATTATAATTATAATTTGGATATTGAAAAAAGATAAATATTCACACCTATTTAAATAAAACACTAAATTAATATTTTTAAATGTGAAATTAAAAAGTGATCTTGATAAGTTTACTATCGGTAGGGATACCATGACTCAGTTTCAAAAGAAACAAATTTCTCCAAAGTACACAACTGGTCTAGGATATCAACTAGGACATAGAAGAATTTTAAAAAACAAATTAGATCTAAAATATGGACAGTTCACTGCTAGTACAAGTTCTGGATCATCTCTTGAAAAACAATTTTCTAAAGGATCCAACAAATTGATTATGTATCAAAAAATGTCTTTTGATTTTTGGAAACCAATATGGAAAATATCGGCTCCCAAATAATTCATTTATAACATATCTAGATATAGAAAATCTGGGTCCCAATGTTACCCTATGCTTAATTTATTTTGTTGGAGAATTGTCTAAAGAGTTCCTGTAATAACCTGTGGTCCTTGGATAATGGATGTTTAAGAAATATGATAAGACATTATTCATATATTAAGATATTAATAAAATTTGATTGTGTACATGTTACATTGGGTGATAATGGTGAGAGAATGATCCTCAGTTTAGGCCAATTTGGTAACCCTAATATAATATTAATTTCAAAAGTACTTTTTGTTGATGAGATAAAGTATAATATACATAGTATCTCCCAGTTGTGTGATGAATCATTTAATTTTATGGTTGAAAATGATGCATGAAAGGTTTTTAATTATATAAATGATTTAATATCCATTGGTCATAGAAATTAAAATGTATATGTTGTTGATTTAAACTCTTCAGTTATACAAAATGTTTCTTGTTTAAATTATTTTTATAAGGAATACCAGTTATAGAACAAAAGTCAAGGACCCCACAATGTGAACTCTCTTAGAAAACTAACTAAGAAAGGTTTAGTTAGAGACATAATTAAATTGGAATTCTCACATAAGAAATTCTTTAATCCATGTGAAATGGTAAAACAATATAGTGTTTCTTTCAAACCAATTAAAGATGATTCAACTTCTCAACCTCTAGAATTGGTTCAAATGGATTTGTTTGGACCATCGAGAGTTTCAATTTTAAATTGGAAGTAATGTGTCAATGTTATTTTAGATGATTTTTCTAGATATAATTGGTTACAATTTCTAGATCATAAATTTATTCATTTTTTTACATCATTAAACATTCCATGATTGGGAAATATCATAGTGAACTATGAATCAAGACCTTGAGAATTGATCATCGAAGTTAGTTTGAAAATAATAAGTTTGATTATTTTTTCCACACATAATGTCTATAATCACAATTCCTGTACTCCATGAACACCTAAACAAAATGGAGTTGTTGAAAGAATAAATAAGACACATAAAAATATTTCCCAGACTATTCTTAATGAGTCTAATCGGCCTGTATATTTATGGGTTGAAGGTACTAATTGAACTTGTTACATCATCAATAGAGTTTTAAATAAACCTAATTTTAAGAAAACACTTTATAAGAAATGGATCATGAAATATCCTAAGGTTAATTAATTTAGTGTTTTCATTGCAGAGTCATTTTCTTTACCACTACTAATAATGTTGGAATATTTTAATCCAAAATTGATTTAGGATTTATCATAGGTTACTCAATCTGAAGTAAATCTTATAGATTATTCAATAAGAGAAACAAATGTGTGGAAGAATCAGTTCATGTAAAAATTGATGTGACTGATCCACATGACCCTAAAACCACTCATTAATATCTTGACAAATATATGTCAATTCTAAACCGTAATGATAAAAATAGTGAACCCCCAGTGAAAATATCTATTTCTGAAAAGTTTCCAGAATCTGAGCATGTTGAATTTAAACCTAGAGAAATCCATGAAGTGTCTAGTCCAAACCTTTCTAGAGGTATTTTAACTCTCAAGAATCATCCTCTAGAAGGTCTAGTAGGTGATCTAAATAGGGGAACACAAACTAGAGCTTCTCTATGAAACCATGATGAACCTGAGTCTTTTGTTCACATATTCAAACTGAATATATTAATGTTGCTATCAATGAAGAATTTTTGTAGGTATTTATGAAAAAAGAATTAAATCGTTTTGAAAGAAACAGTGTTTGTTAATTAGTATAAAGACATAAGGGAACATTAACCATCATCACTAAATGGAGTTTTAGAAAAAAAATTGATGTTTCTGGAAATATAGTTAGAAACATGTCTTGATAATTTTCACAATGGTATAGTAAAGAATAAGGAGTATACAATTGGAAAACCATTGCGCCTGTCGCTATACTAGAGTCTATTATGATACTACATTATTATGTAGCTCATCTGAATTTCTAAATTTATGAAATGGATGTAAAAATTTCATTTCATAATGGATATATAGTTTAGTATGTTTTTATTGAACAACCTATAGCTTTTCAAAACCCAATTTTTCAAATAATTTTTCTAAATATTCTAAAGCTTTATATAGTTTAAAACAATCTCCTAGAGCTTGGTATGATAGAATAAATTCTATTCATATTTAAAAAGGTTTTATTAATGGTATTGCTTATCCTACTCTTTTTATTAATAGTATTACCAATGATGTTATAATGTTACATATTTATGAAGATGACATTATTTTTGGATCCTCTAAAAATTCATTATGTACTATTTTTTAAAAGATGTTGAAACATGAATTTGAAGTGAGTGTAATCTTTGAAATTAAAATTTTCCATGGATTCCAAAATTTTGAAAATAAAAATGGTATTGTTTTAAACAAAAGTAAACATACTAAGGATATTTTGAAACGTTTTTGTTTTTATAGTAATAAAGTTAGTGATACACCTATGATTTCAACATGAAAGTTAGATGCTGATGAAACTGGTAAACCAGGGGATCAAACCAATTACAGATGTATGATTGGGAGTCTACTCTACCATACTGCTAGCTAACCTAAGATTATGTTCAGTGTATGTATGTGTGCTCTTTTTCCTACGAATCCAAAAAAATATCACATAACATCAGTTTAAAGGATTTGTAAATATCTCAATTATACTACCATCTTAGGACTATATTATCAAAGAGGACAATCATTTGATTTTATTAGTTTTTCAGATGCTGAATTTACTGGTTGCAAGTTAGATAGAAAGAGCACCTCAAGAACAAGTCAGATTTTGGGAAAGTCACTATTATCATGGTGTAGTATGAAAAATACATCTATTTCATTTTCCAATGCTAAAGTTGAATATATTGCTACATGTAGTAGTTGTGCTCAAATTTGGTGGATGAAAAACACTTAAATAGAATATGGATATCATTTGAAACATGTCTCTATAAATTGTGATAATACATGTTATATTAACATTTGTTTAATGTCCAGTATCTCATGATAGGACAACACACATTGATGTGAGGCATCACTTTTTTAGATGATATTATCAATGAGGTGATATCAATAATGTATTAATTTCCACTTAAAATCAATTGGCTAATATATTCACAAATCATTTGAATTCTGAGAGGTTAAATTACATAAAACATGTGTTAGGTATGAATAATTTTAATTAAGGACACCTCAATGTTGGACCTCACCATTAGGACACATCACCATTGGAACTCACCATTAAGAAACATCACCATTTCACCGCACCAATATGACACCTCACCGTTGGACCTCACCATTTGGATGCATCACTATAGGACCTCATCTTTAGGAAACATCACCATTGGATCTCATCTTTAGGACACCTCGCCATTGGACCTCACCGTTAGGACGCCTCACCATTAGGACACATAACTATTGGACCTCACCATTTGGACTACTAACCCTTTGACCTCGCTCTTATGAAACCACATCGTTGAACCTCATAGTTATGAAACCTCACTAATGGACCTCTTTGTTTGGAAACCTTACCTACGGACCTCACCTATAGACCTTACGGTTGGTACCTTACTGCAAGTCCACCATACTGATAGGTCACAGAATTTGTGTTTTCTTTCAAAATTTAAAACTCATATTTTTATATATTACATTTACTTAAATTTTTTTCGATCCCTAAATTATAAATACAAAGTGATAAGTCACATTTTGATCCACTTCAATCCCCTCTCGAACATTTTTATCCTGATGCCTTGAACATAACCTACTGCTAAAACACTGAAACCACATCAAGTCATAATGGAAATTGTAAAGAGACAAATGGTAGGTGATGAAGTAGATGCACTGAACATTAAGAGCCATTGAGCTGCGTCTAGTGGTAGAAGAATAGTTATTGAAAAGTTGATCAATAATTATTTAATGAAGTGGGAAATTTTTGTTCAAGAAATAATTACGTTCTGAATGGGTATTGTCGAGAAAGTATCTAGTTCTAAAGGAAAAAAACCTCAATATTGGATAAAATTATTCACAAAATACAATACACCATATTACATGAATCTAGTAAAATATTTTTATGAGTTTCTGATTTTTGAAAAATATGATAATGAAAACCGATTACATTCAAAGGTAAATGGAGTTAGTGTGAGCATCTCATATATTGAATGGGATAAATATTTAAGAGTCCCACATGAAAGAAAATTAGACTATAATTCTAGTGTGGTGCCTCATACAAGTGATTTTTTCTTCAATGAAGAGGCTCTGACCAATCTAAGATTGAATGAAATATTAAGAAGGATAATTTCATCTAAGATAGATGGGGAAATTTTTTTATTATTTAATTTTATCCAACATTTCTTTATTCACAATATATTGAAAATTGCTAGTTGAAAATATCAGAACACAATTTTGGTGATGTTGTTGAAACATGGAAAAATGATAAACCTTTACAGATTTCTTAATGTTCATTTAGAGGATATGGCTAGGCCTGCTTCCAATTCAAATTCATTTTTTTTGCCATGTTGATAACTTTGATGATGAAAGTGAAAGGTGTTGATGTATATTAGGAATAAAACATAGTGGTAAAGGATATATTCTGTATTTTAAAATTAATTTTCAATTGTATGAAGATAAAATGAAACCCTTGAAAAGGGAATTGGTGAATGATGAGGCTAATCTATATGAAGACATCAACCCTATTGTCATTCCTAATCAGCCAATGGATATAGGAGATGCTGGTTTGACACCTGATGATGTGGAACCAGTGTATTCAGATGACGAATATGATGTTGATGTTGTGCAGGAAAGGGTTGATTATCCTGTAGATGACAAGATTGATATTAACCATCAATCATGTCCCCATGTTGGGGTTAAATCATCTGGTGTTCCTAGTCAACCAAAGTATTTTTCCAGAAGAGAGAATTTCCTAAGAGACAATGATGATAATGAGACCACTAAGGGATAATTAGAGGATAATTTTACAAGAGACATTACTATTGGGGAGACCTTAGAATATGAGGATGATGTTTTCTCTTATGTTGAAGAGTTTGAAATATCTGATTATAATGAATGTGAAGATGAATTCCTAATTCTCAGTCCTTTGATATGATGGTCCAAATTGGTAGAGAATGATAAGAATTAGGATTCTAAATCTGTTGGAATTATAAGGGAATTGGTTGAATATTATATTGATGAAGTAGTAGTAGACTGTAATGATGATTCAATTGATCAAAGAAGAACGGAAGAGTAGAATGTAGCTGTACATGATGAATCTCCACATGATATGGAGGAACATGTTTCCACATCTTTAGTTTATGTTATTTTTAAAAATGATGGTTGGTCGGATGACCGTGAATTTTTGGTTTTCGTCACAGACTATAAAGACTATGAAGAAGAGAAGAACAATATAAAATATCCAGTTCATTCTATTTCAGAGACCACTATAGTATAACCAATGGTTCTTCTAACTCATGATAATGTAAAGAAGGATGACTTTGAACTAACAACCTTCAGATCTGTTGTTTGAGATGAATTGGAGAAGCTCTATATTGATTATAATTCAAATGCTTAGACTATGACTTAGGTCATCTCCACAACCAAAGAAATTCATTATCTTGTAGGTGATTAAATGAGGGAGGATACCCATCTTTAGAAGCCAATCAAAGAGCAGATTGACTTCTATTATAAAAGGGTTTATAATAAGTATCAAATGTGTAGTCATTTCATGTTGTTGTTGGAAAACATGAGGATAGCTCCTGTCAATTTGGCCTTTATGTATAATGTCTGAATGCTTAGAAAGTTGAATCCTAATTTGGAAAAGTTAATAATGAATAGGTATGATTTCATCTCAACTATAGAATGAGGGGAGATCATCATTATGTATTTCAAGAATTGTTTTTTCCATTTCATTATGTGGATTGTATTAGTATTATTGTCCCTGCAGAGAAGACTTCTTCTTCAGCTGCATCAGGATCTACCAGTGCTTCCCCTTTTATGACTCTCGTATAGGCCATCAGGTACTGGACTCTAATGATTCCTCATACATCTACTCATTATCGGTGCACTAATTCTTCTGTCGTAGCTCCTCCTACATAGTTTACTGTTATACCTAGGCACGTACATTTAACTTCTGAATCTTACTTCTCACCATACAATGGAAAATACAACTTGGACATCACGAATGTGGATTGGCTGTCGATTGTCTTATCTGATATGGATTATAGTAATATTTTTTATAGTGTACTCTTTTTTCATTAATACAAAGATCACTTTTTTCTCCATTTGTCTTTTTTTTATAATCACAGAGGTAGAAAATTTTTAATATTGGATCCCTTGATTATATGACATTAAAATTAATTTATGCTATAATACACACTTATTCTATCTCTAATTTAATATGTTTTAATTTGTTTTTTTATAGCATAGATACAATGTATATTGATATAACTAAAGAGATTATAAATGGTACATAACTTTTATACAATAATTATTATTCTAAATTTCACTTCCATTATTTTTTATTATCAAAAATGTGATATTTTTGGACTTACCTGTTTTGAAAATACCAAATCATGTTACATTTATATGATAATAAAGATTCATTTGTTTTTATAGTATTTATCACAAAACAATTATGTATTTTAATCTCCCAATTTCTTTACTATGATTATAGTGTAAAATTTTCTAGTTAAAATGTCAACTGTATGAATATCTTTGTTACGTCCCATCTTTTTAAGTCACATGATGGGGATAATATTGAAGAGGTTACCGCTAGAAGGATACATCTAGAAGGTTACTGATGTGTAACCCTACCATAGAGATGTTTCTATTAGATGTTTACCGCTAGTGGGTTACTACTAGAAGGTTTCCACTAGAAGGTTACCACTAAGGAACCTTACCACTGAGTTACCAATTCAAGATAACCTCTACGAGTCTACCTCTCATGGGATACTGTTGTATATCTACCCCTATAGGTTACTAGTGAATGGTCACTGATGGGAATCATACCGATGGAATTTGACTAAAGTCACAGCTAAAAGGTTACTATTGGAAGTATACCATTTTAAGCTTACTAATACATGTGGTCTGCTATGAACATACCATTGAGAGTCTACTGATGAAAGGTTACTGCTCAAGGATACTTTGGAATTCACATGAATACTACTGAGAATCTACTATTTGGAATGTAACTCCTACCAGTATATTGATACCAATACACCTCTACTCTATAATATGTCAATTTTTTAAGGACTATTCAAATTATTATATTTGGAAAATTTAATTCTTCTAACAATTTATAATGTTGATTGTCATCAAATCTGGAGATCATACAAGGTACAAGGAAGACCGCACATGGCTTGATCATTTCTACTATCGAATCTCGATAATAAAATAGAAGATCGAGATAGGTAAGGTGATGTGGTGAGAATGATCTGTTATACGACAGACCTATAGAACAAGTAGAACGTACCATCACATAGATTGTGAGCCCAACAACATCAAAATGATCATTTGAGAGAAAAAATCAATGATGCCTTAATGTGCTTCATATAATATATTTCAAAATAATAAGGTGAACAACTTAGTACTTGGAAGCCAAATCCTGAAGTGGTGACACTTTTTATTGGAGAAAACATCCAGATAAGAACTCAAACTACAATTTCATCACTGCAAATAGTCCAGAATTGATCTAAAAACACACAAAGACTTCTAAACTCAATCCAAATAACATTAAATCCATTGTGTTATTTATCTTAAATTTATGAGTAGTGTGTCGGTGTTTTTGTTACACACACACTATCTCATGTTTTTAAACTGGTGGGTTCTGAAATCCCCACACCATACATTCCTTACATTTTATTACCATGTAAATCTCTGGAAGAGTATGTGTGGGGAACAGTTTCTTGTTTTTTTCATTAAGAACATGGTAGAGGTTCTGAGTCCAAGATATTATGTGAAAATTCTTGTAAAGAGAAATACTTGATGTGTATCGATTTTATTAATATAATATGATTGGTTTCAGGTGATCACCAAGTAGAGATGATTGCATCTCATCATGATATTGAACATCTTGTTTAATTCCAACATGTACTTTATTTTTTAATAATCTTTTTTTCTATTTTCTTCATCTTATAATTTCAATGACATAAAATAGTTTTACATTAACACTGATAGTTAGTTTTGTTTGGTGTGTATATGTTTTTAATTCAATAAACCTATTTCAAAAGATGGATATGTTTTTACCCTGATTTAATTGAGGATGAATAAACAATTAAAATACATGTTGAGAAATTAAACATTTATATCTATACATCCTTAATTAAATGGGCTATTTCAAATTGGGAGATTTTATCATAATGGTTTCAATAGAAATTTTTAGTATGTACTCAATTAATTCCCTATTGAATTTCCACCTCCACTAACAAACCTAGCCTAATTTTTGAGGTGTCGAATCAAAAAATGAAGTCCATTTTTCATAAATAAATATCTAAATAAGATTAATTTATTTTTAAACTAAAATTATAATTTACATGAAAAAATGTTTTCAAAAATAAAATTGATTTCATAATGATTTCCAAAATTACATAAGGTCTTATAAAGTTATCTTAAAGCCCAAAATACATAGAATACATAATTTATGAAAATATTTTATAAAAATAAAATTTCTTTTTAAATTAATTAATTAATTATAATTAAATATTTATGTCATATAAGAACACCAATACTTTTACTATAGCCAAATTATAACTTATAATATTCATAAATTTTATTTAATCATTCATGGGAGAGGTTACTGTTATTTTGAATGATTTACATTTCATATGGATAATATTACCATTCAAAAGTGTATGTTTCTATTCATATGGGTAGGTTAACATTCACCAAAATTTTTGGTCATATTAGACTCCAAATAAATTACTTATTGGAACCGTGTTTGTCATATTTTTGAAATTCAAAACAAAAATGTGATAAAATTCAGTTTAACAACCTAAATATAAATTTCAAATATTACTTATTAGTTCATTTATGCACATATTATTTCCTTTTAAAATATGTGGATGTTGTATTCATGGTGGTTGGATGTGTTATCATAGATTATTAGTGGTGTTCTTGGGCTTTTAGTTTGTTGTATATGGTCGATATTCAGCAAATGAAGGTGGAAGTGGAAAAAGATGATGCCTGTGTGTAAAACTAGTTGACGATGAATTGTTTATGATATTGAGGGGTCAGGACACTTTTTTAATGTGACATCATTTCAATAAATATGAATAGTAATTGACATTTTATTATTATACATAGAAATTTGTCATGGATGATGTGAGAGTTTAAAAATCATTTCACACTTCCACAACTGTAATAACACGGATGGGTGTTGGTGTACCCATGCCTACCATGGTTCATTACCTCATGCTAGCTTGGATCTACTCCTAAAGCCACGATTTTTTGAGCACCATGGTCCTATATGCCAACATGGGCCTTCTACTATCAATATTTAGTGTGGGCATAATCCCCATGCACTACCCTTCTAGGATGAGAAAGTCCTATAAGTGGTGGCCTTGATGGATGGCCTCTTGTGGACAAGCATGATGGTGGGGTACCATTGGTTTATGGGAAGGTCCAATATGATCCATTGTATTGTGCAATCACAAGAAAATAATTAAAAAGATTAAAACACGCTTAATATAATTTTAATGTAATGATAAAATTAATATCTACAAGAAATATTTAATGATTTAATCATTTTAAATCATTTTTATTTACATAAAAAACTTTTCCTATTAAAGTTAACCATAGAAAATTTTGGGCATTTTTTTAAACTAGTTCAAAATACTTTAAAAATGATTTAATTTATGAATGAATTTTTTTCCTCAAATACACTAACACACAAACCAGAATTTTACTCATATATAAATTATCAACAAAAACAATCATTGGGCACCAATTAAATAACTAATATAATTTCAATAAAAATTATTCTAACTGGTAAACTAAACATTGAAGATTCCATTTTTAATATCAATTTAATTTCCCAATTTTCCAAGAAACAATCAAATATATAAATTTATTATTTCTAATGTGAAAATGAATCAAATTGTCTTAAAATTCATTAATTTTCATTAATTAATTATTAATAAACATGTAAAATACTGATCGACCTCTCATGAATATATTATCATAACAATGTTGATATTATTTAATGTAGATTTATTCCCATATAATGAGAACATTTTCTATATATATAGGCTAAAAAAATTAAAACAGTCTCCATCTTATAATGAAATAATTCACATAATATTATGAAGTCTTTTAAATTAGTATTCAAACAATTTTGATGATTGTGGTTAGTAGGAATTGATGTTTAGAAAGATATGTCAAAAAGAGTATGATTATCTCATGTGAAAAATTCAAAATATCAAAATTATGTGTAATGAAATTATCTGATTCAAATTGTGACAAATCCCACTTTCCCCAAACTCAAAGTGTGTTTATGATCCAAAAATCATTATTTAATATTTTATTTTCTCGGATTTTCTAAATAAATTTTATCAACTTCTTATATTGAATTTTTGCATCATATGTCATTACATTTTATAATTATAAATTTATAATGTATATCACCTTCCCACCCTAACTATATGTGAAAAAATATAGGTTTTAATTGTGGTTTTTGATACTCATAGGTCGCAACCAATATTTTTTATTTCTATTCCTATTTTTTATTTTATTATAATGGATAAATATATAGAATTTTTAATGATTTAGAAAATATTTATTATTACCCACAATATAACCCCGCTATATTTATTTACAATGTAGATTATCTCATTCATCACGTATCTCAAAACCCCAAACGTCAACGTTAGAATATCATAAAAATAATAAAAGCATTGTTGAAGTAGAAGAAATTTCATTAAATATGTCTTAATACTTACTAGTGAATTAATTTTATTTATGGGATTAAAAGGTTTGATGTATAAGTTGGTCTCATGGATAATGTCTTATCATTAAAAATTACTAACTAATAATCAATCTTGTTTATACAATCATTCCTTTGAAAAGATAAAATGAGTGTTCTAGCATGTGACATATCCCATTATCACTAAAGAAATATTTTTAAGAATAATTTGGAATTAATGTTTAAAAAATATTCCTAGGAATGTAATTTTGTTATTCGACAGTCAGTGATGAAATTTTTTATAATAATAATTTAATTCACATAAATTTTAGAAATTCAATTTCCAAAAGTTATAGGGAAATTTCATTTATTTGAATCAATTAATTCCATTAATTTGAAAGCCTTTATTTGTAAAAACTATGCTTTACTATAACATGAAAATTATTCATTTACTCATTCAATTTCATTGAAATTTAAATTTAAAACAAGGAATCACATGATTCCTAAGATACTCATGCCTCCAAAAAAAAATGCAATTGTATGTGCATGAAATTTTCTAGATAACGAAGATACTAGAATTTAGAGTTTAAAATATATATTTAGAAACATGAAGTATTTGATAATCAAAAATATTATAATAATGATTTATCTTTTCCCATAAATGATTCTTATTATTTCCTTTTCAGTTATTTGGGAATTTATGTTGACTTCCCTATTGGTGGTCCGATAAAACAAATAAATCCAATGTATGGTCATCCCATTAATTCATATAGGTGGAAAAGTGGGATGTAAATAAATTCTACATCAAATAAAAATAGAAAAAAATATCTTTCATCCAACAATCACGACTAGTTAATTTCGTTTGATTGAAAAAAAAACACAGATAAAATTCGGATATAGTCTGGAGAAGTCTGACCCCATCTACTAGTTCTTGAGGTAGAATCTCAATGATATTATTCACCCTCATCCCATTGATAGTGAATGCGGTTTTCTGAACGTCTATTTTAATATGAAATAAACCATTCTGATAGAAATAATTAACTATAAAAGGACCCTCCAATATAGAACAAGCCTTACACAAAATTAGATTTTCATTGGAATTGTTGTGAATTATTTGGTCACTAGGATGAATAGTCTTTCACTTTATCATCATTTCATGTTAATATGGGGTACTCTCTTCACAAATCCTTGTGTTTTCGAAGGTGTCTTTTGGGATTTCCATCGGTTATTATAGCTAATGTTTATTCTCTATCCTTGAGCTCCCCAAATAAATAGGCATTCTATATGGTTTCCGGTGCACCCATAAGGCGATGTTAAGCATTTATATCCAATACATTAAATTTGACTAATGATTATCCTCAAAAGTCATTTAATATCACGGTTAGATAATTCATCTTTGATTTTTTGGGGGATGAGAAGGTTTAGACATCTCCTGGTGAACCTCATACTTCTTAATCATATCCTCCATATTTCAATTGAAACAATGATTCCCAAGGTCATTTATGATATTTCTTGGCACAACAAAACTAAAAAATATGTTAGATATGTTAAAATAACATTCAAATTTAGCACCATCAGTCTTGATGGTAAAATCATCCACCCATTGAGAGATATTATCTACAAAACCAAGATATATGAATTCACAAAATAAATGGGAAATTGTCATATAATGTAATAAATTAGGTATTTATAGAATAATATTTTTTTGTATTAATAATAGTTATGAATAAGATATGAGTATTATGTAAAATTGGATACTTTTTTGATAGTGCACTCGACACACATCAGTGGGTTTCTCTAAAATCATACGTTTCACACAACATTGATTTATACAAAAAAATAATAAAATAATTTTATTATTTTTATAAATGGGAGTTAACACCTAGACGTTGTATTGGATGGAATGGATAAAATTAACTCCAATATGATTTTACATATTTTTTAATCATTTTAACATTTATCCAATGAATTTTACATGCTTAAAATGAGAGTGAATAAAATTTTAATCATAAAATACTATAATATTTTGTTAATGTTAATTTTACCTATTTTTAATGGATAATAGTTTTTAAATGTAGTTTTTGTCATTTTTATATGTTTTATTTTGTAAAATAAACTTCTAGTTTAGTATATGGACATCAAAATTTATCTTTATTTTTTTTTTTTTTTATGATAAATTTTATATTTTATTGAATAGTGAAAATTACTACATTTTAATAGAAAACTGCATATTCATCTAATTTATTTATATAGTTATATTGACTTATTAATTGGGTATAATGTGTAATTACATTATTTGTTTCATTTAATCTAATAATGTTAATTTGAAGAAATATTTCTTTGAAATTTTTCATAAACACGTTTCAATCTTTTTAAAGTTTTTACTTGTAAAAAACCCGCTATCTGGTTTGACACTGGGAATTAATTTTAAATTAATTAAAGCAACATATATGTTTTAAATTTAGAAAACTTTATTCAATATTCTATATCATAAGGTCTATATTTTGTAAATAGGTACCTTTTATTTTTGTAAATTATGATTAGTAAGTTCATCAATTTTTTTTATTTGACATGGTTAAAGTGTAAATCAGGTAAATAATGTAAAAAAAATATTATAATTAATTAAAAATACCCTAACATATTTCATTAAAATATTGAATGAGATATTGAAAACCATTTTATTCATTGAATTAATTTTACGACCCCATGTATCTACTTGGTTGTGTTAATGACCTTTTATAATATTTATTTTAATGAAAAGGGAAGTATAACACAAACATGTATTTAATAACTAAAAAATTTTAATTTGCTTTATAAAAATCAGATATTGAACTATAAATATTAATTATAAATATAAAAATATGTCTTATATCATTTTATTTTAGTTGTATGTTTAAATAATTAAATAAATAACATTGTTTATGACACAATGATGATGCAGTGATTACCATATCAAGGAATGATTCAAAGAAATGATATAATAAATATGAAAATAAATGTAATTTAACTTTTTATTTACATTAATTAATTTTTTTTATGATATTTATATGTTATAGATAAGGAAATTTCTAGTTTTTTAGGAAATTAATTTGTAAATACTTTATCAAATATAGATTACTAAATAGGGTCAAAATTGGCATAAATGAGTTTATATAAAAAATACCCTTTTATTAAAAGATATAATAATCATAAAAATATATTATTTTTCGTATTAACATATCTAATGTGGAATATGTCATTAATTATTCACATTTTCTTCTCCTGTATTTTTATGGTAACTATAGTAACCATATATTATGAAAATAGAAGAAGATCTAGTAAGAATTAATCTTTTTACCTATTAGTTAATGTTAAAAGACAGGGTTAATTTTGTGACCTAAACTACTGTAAAACATATTGTTTGATAGTATTTATACCCCTCCCAATCTTATCCTATGATTTATCACTTTTTAACTATTAAAATTAGAAACTAGATTTACAATAAAATAATATTTCAAGATTTTTCTAAAGTGCCCCTTCTCTCTTCTATAAAGTCCACCAACTCTACCCACCTACTAACACCATTTAGACCATTGGAAGGAACCAATTATGAAAAAATAAGATATAAAAATCCATCCCTTAATCCTATCATCCTTATGTTGTGCATAAGTTATTTCAAGAAATCCATTTGGCACAAATCAAAAGGAGTTAACCAATTTAGAGGTAATGTCTACTCTCAGGATTGTTTCATTTATTTTCCTTATCCACCCACTATGATTTTCTTATTACTTTATTTATAAAAAACAAGTATCCAGAATATATTATGATTTTTTATGACATATGTTTGACCTACAATTACACACACCCCTATAAAATGTATGTTGAACATATTTTTACTATGTATGGTGATCTATTGCCTCGGGAAATGATGATTGTTCGATTTTCTCCTATAATCTATCTTAGTGTCTATTATGATATCACAATACTTATATATGATATATATTATATTTTCTCTATTCCTCTATATTTTTTATTTACCAAATACCATTATGGATTCTTTAATGTGTTAATATGATAATTTTATTTGAGGAAGTGCGTAGTACGACCACCACAATGTAATATGACTCCTTCATGACATACTTGGAACATATAAAGGAAGTAATTAATGAACTGATGTAACTTATATAACATATAAATGATACTGGGATTATTATATTTTTATGTATATTTTATTTTTTATTACTTAAATATTCCTTTAATATGAAAATTATTTGAGAGTTGCGTTCATTCGAAAAAAACATCTGATGTGAACTCAAATAATTAACTAATTGCTATAAAAAAGTCACAAGTGCTATAAAATGAATAATAATCATTAAGAAAGTTAAAACCAAGTATAAATTTACCTATTTTTGTTATTTAGTAAATTAATGATTGGAAAATACAAGTTAGACTCAAGGCTTGGGACTTCATCTCAATATTCTTTCATTGAGGCATTTATTCATAATATGCACCGCTATTCATTTATAAGGTGTATATAAATCCACTATAAAATTACATATCCATATTTTCTCTGTGATAATGTTATTTATTATATCAATTGAAATTAATATTTTAATGATCAATGTGGTATGGGAAACTGTTAATGTTTAAAGATTTAATTATCAAATATTTTTTATCACAATATTAAATTTCATATTTATTTAAATGTTTTCAAAAGGAATAGACAAGAAATTTTATGTCTATATTGAATTTAATTAAATATTTTAAAATAGAATATTTTTAATTGAATAATTTTAATTTCATTACAAAATGAATAATGATATGTTTTTAACGTATACGGTGATAACATCTTCTTCGTTGCCACAATCGTTATTTGATATTTTTCTTCCTATATATAATATAATTTCTTTTAAATGGAAAATAAATCCATTCTTCTTTTAATTGGGTATCATGGTATTCAAAATGTTTATGTAAATTATAAGTTTACATTTATATGTAAATGATATTTATATGAGATTAGGTGAGTTTTTCAAAATTTATTTGTGATATGTGTTTTTTTCAAATTGTATGTGATAATTATATGAAATGTGCATGCACGATATAGATTATAAAGTAGTTTTGAGCCCCATTATAGGTCATGGGTGAGCCTTATATCGCTTATACGATAGGTGATCTCCATTATAAATATCAATTTTGGATCTCAACCATATGGTTATTCTAATTGAATATGTTTATGATGATCAATGTCACCTAATTGAGTTTTAATTCCTATCTATTTGTTTTAGTGTGTTACATTTAGAAAAAAGAATAAGGGTTTTTTCATATAAAAATGTTTTATTTCATCTATTCGATGAACATTGAATAGGTTATCATATTTTAACTTGACTAATGGTTTTTCTATGTCATTTACTAAACATATGTTTGTCATCCCGTGTATTTGAAAAAAAACACCGGGTTTAGGGAAGGGTAAGAGAATAGAAAAATTCACAATTATTTTTTTAAGAAAATAATTATTCTTTATTTAATGTGTTTTATTATTATTATATATTTTGATAGAGTATAAGTTTCTATATTGTAATATTTGGGATTTAATGTAATTATTATTGCCTAATTATCTAAAACTCTAAACCTGGCGAGAACCATAATTTGAATTATTTAATTGACTTAAGATTATGTAATGTCGTAGGCTTAGGCTTTATCGATGGTATCCGAGTTTGGTTTAGACTGAGTTAATGTATAATTTTTTTTCTTAATGGTTAGGGATATCATCATGGGTTAATAATTTTAAGGTATATAATAATTTTATTATCCTAGAAACCCCTTGGAGGCTTTATGATCATGAATATTAAGGTGACTAATTGTATTTTTGAAGACACTCACCTTTCCAGAAATTATTGGTTATTATTTTTTGGGATGTAAAATAAGAATTATGAGATAACCTATGAGGTTAAAATATGTTATGGTTATTTTTTATGATTTTATTTCATTTTAGGGAATTTGAAATATATATATAGTTTTTGAAAAAGGACAATACATAGACCATGTGACAATATGTCAGATTAGATCAAGCTGTGATAATTGAAACCACAACCGATTTGTGACTGATATTTATTGACTACCACTAGACTACATGATGTCCCTGGTTAGTATGACTTATTATTTTTCGTTAAATGATCTAATGTATCAAGAATATGTTTGTTTTGAAGACTGATTTTTTATCCAATGGATATCGTTAGTATAAGAATATTATTTGATGATTAAAGGATAAGACTTATTTTGGACGATCTTCTCTATTTTGGGTACACTATATGCCTACGTAAAATATAATACTCCCAGATTTCTTTTGAGGAGTGGTTGTTGAATTTTATTTTGGATGAATCAATGTTTTTATTATGGATATATGGAGATTTGGGATATTTTTGGGACTGATTAACTTATCATGGAGAATATGATATTAGGTTAGTTACATTTAGGAATGAGACTTTAAGCATAGTCGATGTTATTAAGTGATAATTTTTTTATTAATTACAGAAGACTATCTGATTAGATTAATATAAATTTTGGGTTTAAATATTATTTTGGATTATAATGAATAATTTTATAGACGATTCTTTTTTGAATGGTCATTGTTGAACTTTGGATATTGTTTGTTCAATTTTGGAGATTCAAAGTTGAATTTCATTTAATAAAGGATTATTATTTATGTGGATTATATGACCTTGTACTAACCATTTTATTTATGGATAATATATAAATATATGGTAGTAATATAGTTCAAATTTTTTAAATTATATTATTTTTATAATTTGATTCAAGAACATCAATTGTGACCAATACATCTTGAATACACATATTTTGGTGAAAAGATGTGTTTGTGCTAGATATTTATTAAAGGGAGAAACTCTAATTGATAAGTAATTATGTTTCCTCAAATTAATAGTCACATTAAAAAATAAGTTACTCTACTTATTTAAATTGATATTAATACAAAAATGTTTTCCAATTACTTTTACAACTAATAAATAAAATTACATTTCACCTATCACATTTTTATGGTTTTCTGGTTGGTAAGTTCCTCTTACTATTTTTTCTATCAATCTCAGTCATAACTAGATGGATTATTTTTCTTCAATGTTAATGTTTTCATACATGTAATCCTATAATATGATATTTCAATTGAAATTTGTAATTTTCATTATTTCTTTTAAAAATATAGTTTTATTGACTCTCTTTTTTTATGTGGGATTTTCAATGGATTTTGTAACCTAATTTTAAAATTTTTAGGATGCAATTTCCAAAAACAGGAATGATGAAACATCCCAGGTATTTATTGAATAATACGATTCATAACTAATAATATTTATGAATAAGATATTAATATTACATTAATATATATACATTTTTCGATAGCGTACTCAACATGAAACAATTGGATTCTCAGAAATGTTACGTGGTACACAACACTGAGTTATAATGAAAAATAATACATCAATAATATTATTATTTTAGATGAAAGTTAATTCATAGATTTTTTATGGGAGGGAATGAACATAATTAACTATATTATTATTTTACATATTTTTAAAATAATTTTACATTTATCCAATTGTAATTTGAGGCTTAAAATTAGAAAGAATCTAATTTTAAACATAAAATACTTTAATATTATTAAAAAGTTATTTTTGTGGCCTTTTGATAGAGAACCCTTTTTAAACACTGTATTTGTGACATTTATATTTTCTATTTGAGAGAAATATTTTTTTTGTATTAGGACAACAAAATTTACCTTCGCTGGAATTTTGGAATTTTTTTTGATGAAATCCAAATTTTAATGAATATTAAATAATACTACGTTTTAAGTCTGAACTCAATTTTGATATAATTTATTTATATAGTTTTATTTTTCTGTTAATTGGATTTAAAATGTAATTGGAAACTGTTTTTCTCATTTAATTTAATTATGGACATTGGAAGTAAATTCACATTTAAATTGTACATAAACACATGTATATATTTTGATAGTTTTTACTCTTAAAAACCAAAATTCATTCACTAACAACAATAAATTAATTTTAAATTAATTAATGAAAATTTCTTGTTTTGAATTTAAAAAAATGGATTACATATTTGGAATAATAGGGTTCAAATTGTGTAAATATGTTCCTTTTACTTTTTGACATTATAAATAGTAACTTTATTAATTATTATTTTTTACCATGGATAAATGGTAAATCCAGTAAATAAGGGTAAAATATAATTTTATAATAAAATAAAACTACCCTAAAACGTGTCATATTACTATTTTATGATATAGATCCAACCATTGGCATCCTTGGGTCGTTTTTAGGACCCCATGGAGCCATTTGGGTGTGATAGTGTCCTATTATAATATTTTTTTTAATGAAAAGGGAAAAACAATACAAATATGTATCTCCTAACAAAAAATTTTAATTTGTTTTATATAAATGATCAATTAAACTTTAAATATAAAAAGATAAATATATTTCCAACAATTATTTTTTAATTTAAAAATATAATAAATTAGTTTATTTATTACATAACGATGATGTAGTGATTAAAAAATTAATGAATGATTCAAATAAATGAAATTTTAAATATTAAAATATTTGTAATTTTAAAATTTTGATACCATAAACGAATTTTTGGGAAGAAATTTAAATTATATGTATGATAGAAGTCCTTTTTATAGAAGTAATCATGTTTTAATATATAAAAAAATCAATCACTAAAAAGATAAAAAATTGACAAAAATGTGTTTTCAAAACATATATTAATTTATTAAATGTTATTATAGTCCTAAAAATCTAATATTCTGACAAATAACATATATAATGTCCCAAAAAAATTTAATGATGTACTTTTGGTTCTATTGAAATTTTTTAGTAACTATTGTAACCAAATATTATGAAATTACAAGAATATGTGGTAATAGTTAATGTTATTAACAAAGGGTTAAAGAAAATTGATAGGTTTATGTTTTTGTCATATAAAATTCTAAAAACTATTTCTCAAGAGTATATAGATCAATTCAGATATTATCCTATAAATATATCAATTTTTATATATTATAAATAGAATCAATATTTATAAAAAAATAATATTCCAAGACATTCCTAAAGTGCCCCTTCTCTCTCTTATAAAAGGAAACCACTTATACCCACGTAATAACATCTCTAAAACCCCTTGGATCATCCAAATTATTCTAAAATGACCTCCCATAATTACTCCATTTCACCAAGAATCATTACATTGGGCAGAATGCGATTTAAGAAATCCTTTTGGCACAAATTAAAAAGAGTTACCCAATTTAGAGGTAATGTCTTCTCACATGTTTCTCTCATTTATTTATATTTTTCACCCCTATACAATTTTTATTGTGTTTGTTTATTAAAAAAATTATCATCAAAATACTATGTTTTTTTATGATAATTTTTCTACCTATACTTTTAGACACCTCCATATAATGGATATCGAACATATTTTTTATTTGTACATCAAACTACCACCTAAAAATGATGATTGTTCAAAATTCTACCACATCCTTTCATAGTATAGATTATGACTGTACGGTAATTATATATGATATATGAAATATTCTGTATATTATTCTCAAATTTTTATTTACATTATAATTTTATGCTTTCCAAAATGTTTAAATGCAATAATTTCATTTGAGAAGGGTGAACTACTACCCCCTCAAATTGATATGAATCGTTCGTTCCATACATGAAATGTATAAAGGATTGAATAAATGAAATTATAGAAAATATATAAGATATATACTATAATATAATTATAATTAACCTATATTTGTTTTATTTTTTACACTATAATATTCCTTTAATATTGCATGAAATGAATTTAGTGTTCATGCATATGTACGACCTACTATCTCCATGAATGAAGCAATTAATTTATTATCTCCATATGTTATAGAATATTATAAATACATATATACTTTTTATATATTATATTTAAATCATTAATAATATTTTGGTGATAATGTTCTTATGACCACATGGATAATTTGCGTCAAAACATGTTCATTTTTTACTAATATACCGAACATCGAAATAACATCTAATATGAATGAAATCAATTAACTGAATGTTATAACATGGTAATAAGTGACATATAATTACTAAGAAAATTTAAAATGTTCTAATCTGAGTATAAATTTTCTTATGTTTATTTTTCAGGAAATTAAATAACGAATAAGACAAGTCAAAAACTGTTTAATGGACTTCATCTCAATATTATTTCATTGAAGAATTTCTTCATAATAGGCACCTTTATTATTTTATATGGTGTATATACAAACAATATGACATATCATATCCATATTTTATCTTTAATAATGTTATTTATTAAATCATGGTGATTAAAATTTAAATTATCAAAGTTGCATAAGGCACCTTGAACATTTAAATATGTAATGATCAAATATTTATTTTCTTGATATTGAATTAAATATTTATTTGTATTTGTATTAAATTAATATATAGAAAATTTTATACATTTTATGAATTTTATTCAATGTTTTAAAATGTAATCATTTTATAGGAATCGTTTTATGTTCATTAAAAAATGACAAAAGCAATGTTTTTTCACGTATATGGTGATGAAATAATGTATACATCCATAACCATTTTTGGATATTTAACTTCCTCTAAAATACATAATTAATATTAAAAATAAAACAAATCCATTATTCTTTAATTTGGTTATCATGTTATTTAAAATGTGTTCTTAAATAAAAATTTTATTTTTATAAAGAAATGTTTTTCATATTGAATTATAAGGTTTTTTCATGAGGGTGTTTTGATAAATGTTTTTTTAAATTTTACTTGAGATTTATATGATATAGGTGAGCCCAATACGACTTATGTGAAGGGTTGAGAACCCATTATTACTCACGGGTGAGCTCGATATAGCTTATACAAAGGGTAATCCCAATTATAGATCTCCAAATTGGATATCAAAAATATGGTTATTCCAATTGGATGATATTTGAAGGTTTTTTATGTATATGATACTCTATGTAAACTAAAAGTGTGTTAATTTATTTATTTTGGTATTAGTTTTTTTCATTGAAAAAAATTATGAGTTTTATAAAGGTGTAAATTTTTTATTTAATCCTCTCAAAGTACATGGAATGGGTTATCGGGTTTTAACAGACTAATGGTTTTCCTTTATTTTTATGTCATTATTGAGATTTTTAAGCTCATCCCTTTTTTTGGAAATTAATTTCATAGGTTATAAGGATGATTATGAGAAAGGATGAATTAAAAAAATTATCATGAAAATAAATATTTTTTATAAGGATTATTAATTTTGATAAAAAACTGGATAATGTAGAAGTGTCTACATTGTAATATTTGAGATGTAATGTAATTTTTATTTAAAAATTTTATAAAGCAGAAAACCTAAAAAGATCATCAATGTGTATTTGTGACATAACCCAAGATTATGTAATGTTTAAGGATGTCGGCTTATAGTTAGTATTAAAGGATAGTTTAGAAAATGTTTTAGATTTGAATGTTTTAATGATTTGAGATATCATCATTGCTTTATAATTTTAAGGAATTTCAAATGTTAAATTTCCTAGAAACCCCTTTTGATGTTTTTTGATATATAATAATATGTTGTGTAATTGAATTTTTGAAGACACTCACCTTTGATGAAATTATGGGTTTCTAATTTTTGGGATTCAAAATGCGAGGTATGAGATAACCATTGAGTTAAAATATGTTATGGTTATTTTAAGGATTTTATCTCATTTTTTGAAATCATATAAAATTATATAATTTTTTTAAAAGTAAAATACACAGACTGTGTGACCATGAAATATGTTGAACAATGTTATGGGAATCGAACCTACAACCAAGGTGCAACATGGATTAATCACCAACCACAATACAATGCAATATCACTATATAGAATGCATTATTCATTATAGTTATTTGATTTTATGGATGAAGAATAATCTCTTTTTGGAAACATATGTTTTATTAAATTGATATCATTATTATATGAAAATGATTTTTTAAATAGTGATAAATTTTATTTTGGATGAAGTTTACTATTTTGGGAACACTATAGGTATATGGAAAATAGAATACTAGGGGATATTATTTGAGGGGTAATGGTTGAATTTAATTTTGTAATAATCTATGTTTTGTTGTGGACATAAAAATATATGGGTTATTTGTCGAAATGTTTAAGAAATCATGGATGATATTTATTTTGGTTAATTAATTTATTGTATTAGACTTTAAGAGTCGTTGAAATAATTTGGAGGTAAATATTAAGATTTATCGTGGAAGACAATGTGATCAAATTGTTCTGAATTTTGGGTTTCAATATTATTTTAAATTTATTTAGTGTTATATTGGGGAAAATTGATTAAATAATGGTCTTTGTTTAATATTGGTTTTTTTTGTGGAATTTTGGAAAATAAGTGTAGTATTTCATTTAATAATGGATTATTATTTTTTGGGATTATATGATCTTGTAATAACCATTTGTGTTTTCATTAATGTCCAATGATAAAGAATTATATAGTTCTTTTTTTTTGAATATGTGATTATATAGAACATGATTATATCACTTCAGGTATGACCAGGTCATATTTGACACTCATCATTACGAGAAAAGAAGAGTTTGTGCTAGATATTTATTAAAGGATTAAACTCTGCAAGAAAAGTAAGTATGTTTTCTTGTGTTCATAGTCAATCTCATTAACAAATTCATCAACATTATGGAAAGGATATTAAAATAGGTTTTCTATTTACTTTCCCAAATGGGAATTAAAATACTATTTAACATGTCACATGTTTCTGGTATTCTTCTTGTTAACTTTATCATGATCTTGTTTTCAATCACCATCTGTCAGAAAATGATGTTTATTTTTCCTTCAGTATAAATTTTTTTCTTGTATGGAATCCTATTATGTGTTATCATTGGTGAACACAATACGTGTCAATATTTATTTTTATGAGATAGTGTTATTGGCTCTTTTTCTGATATGGGATTTTCAATGATGTTTTCGAGCCCAACCTGAAAATTTTGGAACACAATTTCCAAATGCGGGAATTATGTAACATCCCAAGTATTTATAGAAAAATTATATTTCATATTAAATAATATTTATTAATAATATATTTGTTCTATTTTAATGTTGATCCTTTGTCTAATGGAGTACGGTACATGCAACGATAGGTTACTCTGAAATCCTACATTTCACACAACACAAAGTTATATTGAAAAATAATTCAATAATAATATTAAAATTTTAAATGGTTGTCAGCACATAGCAGTTGTTCTAGTAGGAATGAATATAATTAACTATATTATTATTTTACATATTTTTTAATGGATTTTACATTTTACTAAAGAATTTCATAGGCTTAAAATTAGAATGAATCCATTTTTAAACATAAAATTCTCTCATATTTTTAAAAAGTTCGTTTACCACTGTTTGATAGAGAACAGATTTTAAATCTAATTTTTTTCACATTTATATGTTATATTTGAAAAAACATGATTATCTTTTGTATCTAGAAATCCAAATTTACTTTGGAGGACACATTGGATTTTTTTCTAATAAATACCCAATTATAATAAACATTGAAAAATACTACATTTGAATACAATACCACCTTTTCATGTTAACTATTGATATAGTAATATTAAACATTTAATAGGTTTTAAACTGTAATTTTATTAAGGTTTTATCTTTTAATCCATTTATGTTCATTGGATGTAATTTCACATTTAAATTCTTCATAAACATATGTCAATCTTTTGATAGTTTAATATCTCAAAAACCCACCTTATTATTTTTACAACAAGAATTAATTTTAAAATAATTAATATAACTAATGAGTATTGAATTTTTAAAAATTTATTCCATTTATTGAATCATATTGTCCAAATATTTTCGATAGATACCTTTTATTTGGGAACATTATAAATAGTAACTTCAGTAATTATATTTATTTACCATGTTTAAAGAGTAAATCAGGTAAATATGGGTAAAAAATAATACTATAGTAATTTAAAACTACAATATCACATGTCTTAATACCATTGGATGAGATATAGATGACCATGGGTATCCTTGGGTCTCTTTGACGACCCTATGGAGCCACTTGGGTGTGATAATGACCTTATATTGTATTTATTTTAAATAATAGATTAATATAATAATAACAGGTATCTCCTAACTAAAAAATGTTTATTTTGGTTTATATTAATTATCTATTTGACTATAAATATTCATTTGTCATATAAAATTATTTCTAAAATCATTATATTTTTTAATCATTTTTATTCATTTCATAAATGAAATTATTTATGACATAATGATGAGTCAGTGATTACAATATTAATGAACCATTAAAATAAGTGATATTATAAATAATACAATAAATTTAATTTAAACATTACTAAGCCATCCATGAATTTTTTTAATGACAACGTCATTTGAGTGATAAGTAAATGCATTTTTTTAATGAATCTAGTTTTTATGACTTTAACCAAAATCAATTACTAAATAGTGTCAAAATTTACATAAATGGTTTTTTTAAAACAAATAAAATTTTAAAAATTTATATAATAATCTTAAAAATCAATTATTCATCCATCTAAATTATATATTTATAAGATTTTTATTAATTATACACTGTTTGTTCCCTTTCTATTTTACTATAATTATAGTAACCATATATTATGAAAATACAAGTATACATGGTAATAGTTAATGTTTTTAAATAATGGTTAAATATAATAGATAGGGTTATGTTTGTGACATAAACATGTCTAAAACCGATGGGTTTAGTGAATTTTTTCCCATTATTATCTTATCCTATAAATTTATCACATTTTAACTATTTAAATGTGAAAATAAATTTAGAATAAAAAATTTTCATGACATTCCTAAAGTCCCCCTACCTCTTATAAAAGGACCCCATCTCTACCCATATAATAACACATCTCAATCATCTTGAATCATTCATATTATGATAAAATAATCTCAAATATTATGTATCATACTCATAGATTCTTTACATTATGTAGAGGACAATTCATGAAATCCTATTTGCTCAAATCAAATTTAGTTACTCGATTTAGAGGTAACATCTTCTCTCATGTTTCTTTAATTTATAATCCTTCTACAACCCTACAAAATTTTTATTACGTTATTTTATAAAAACACCACTGTTGTCTATATACAATGATTTTTTATGCTTTAGGTTTTATATAAACATACATAAACCTCCATCAAATTGATATAGAACATATTGACTCTCGGTACGGGAACTACTGCCTCACAAAACCATGATTGATCAATTTCTCCTACAACCACTCATTAGGGAAATAATTATCAAAATTTATTTATATATGATATGTATTTCATTCTTTTCTATTATTATATAATTTTTATTTACAACATACATTTATGCTTTCCGTAATGTTTAAATATGATAATATCCTTTGAGGAAGTGTGTTATATCGCACTCTCAATGTGATGTGGCTCATTTATTCCTTATAATAAATGTATAGTGGATTATGTTAATGATCATATGTTTCTTATATAAAATATATATAATACTAAAATTAATATTTTCAAGTGTATCTTTTAGTTTTTTACCTTTTTTATTTCATTAATAGGACCATGAAATGAAAGTAGCATTCATGGGTACGTACGACCTTCCATGTCCATTAACGATGCATTTCATTTCTTATATCTGAATGTTATGGATTATTATATATAAATATATACAAGATATAAATTATATATAAATCATTAATAATTTTCTAGTTATTATGGACTTACAACCACACGGTTAATTTGTATCAAAACAAGTTCATTTTTTCCCCAAATACCAAACATCGAAAAAACACTTGATATGATATCAGACAATAAATTAATTTCTATAGCATGGTAATAAGTGAAATGAAGTTAATAATATACAATAAAAAGGATATAATGAAATTTTAAAATATCCTATGATTATTAATAATGAATTTTAAGAATGAGAGAGAGATGTTAGAATCAATGTAAGGTGCTCCATCTTAAGCTCCTTTCGTTGAGGCATTTTTTAATATTAGGAACCTTTATTCATTTATAAGGTGTATATACAGACGTAATGACTTTTCATATCCATAATTTTTATAATATAATTTTATTTATTAAATCATTTATATTAATATTTAAATTTTATATGTGGTATGAAACACCATTAAAATCTAATGATTTTATTATAAAATCATTTTCTTTGTGATATTAAATTCAATATTTATTTATATGTGTATTAAAGGAATATTCAGAAAATTTTATGCCTATATTTAATTTCATTCAATTTAATTAAATGGAACTTATTAAATTAATCATTATACTTTCTTTACAAAATGGAAAATGGAATGCTTTTTTAAATATACAGTGACAACAACTTCTTCACTATTATAACCCTTATTTAATATTTGGATTCCTCTATAAGGCTTATTTTCTTTTAAAAGGAAAATAAATCCCATATTCTATTATTTGAGTATCATGGAATTTAAAATGGGTTCTTAAATAAATTTTTTAGTTTTATACGAATTTTTTTTATATGGAATTAGAGGAGTTTTTCAAAAGGGTTTTGTGATAAATGAGTTTTTGAAATGGTAATTGAGTATTATATGAAACGAGTGAGCTTGATATAGCTTATATGAAGGATGATCCCCATTATAGATCTCTAATTAGGAATTCAAACATATTGTTATTTCAATTTGAATATATTTGAATGGATTTTTTGTATATGAAACTCTAACTCACCTAACGGTGTTTTAATTGATTGAAAATAGTTTTATTGTTTTACATTGAGAAAAATTATAAGGGTTACTCCTATAAAAATGTTTGGATTCATCCCATCAAATAACGTTGAATGAGTTATGAGGTTTTAACAAAAAATACTGTTTTTTTTATTTGTATGTCCCATACTGAATTTTCTATGCCATTCCAACGTTTTTGATATGTTTTTCATAGATTATAAGGAAATATTAGAGATAATAATCATTCAAGATGATTTTTATCATGAGAGGAATTATTTTTTAAGGAGTGTTTTTAGTGAAATATTTTGATTAATTATAATTGTATAATTATTAATATTTGAGGTGTAATTTAGTAGTTATGTTATAATTATCTAAAACATTTAACATGAAAATATCTTCAATGTGAATTAGTGACTTAACTCAAGATTATGTAATGTTTAAGGCTGGGGCATAATGATAGGTATAATTATTTGGTTTAGAAAGAATTTGAGATTAGGATGATTTATTAAAGGTCTGTGATATCACCCGGGGTATATTATTTTATTGTATATTATATGTTTAATGTCCTATAAACACTTTTTGAGTATTTGTGATATGGAATATTAACTTGACTAATGGTATTTTGGAAGACATTAAACATTTATGAATTTATGGGTTATTAATTTTTGGGATACAAAATTTGAGGTATATGGTACCCATTGAGGTTATAATATTTTGTGGTTAATTATGATTATTTTATCTCATATTTAGTAAATTTATAAACTTATATTGTTTTTTTATAATGTAAAACATGTAGACTGTGTGACAACCCTCCATGTTAGACAATGTTGTTGTAATCAAACATATAAATGATGTGCATCCATGATTTATCAACTACAAAAGGACTACATCATGTCCCCAGTTAAAATGACATATTAATTTTATTTAAATTATTTTATGGATCAATAATAAGATTTTTTTGGAACTTTTGATTTATCAAATGGGAATCTGTAGTATATAAAAATGACTTGGGGATTAAGAGATTATTGTTTTTTGGATGTTAATTATTTTTGAAACATGTTATAGTAATGTAAAATAGAATAAAATATGATATTATTTGTGGAGTAATGGTTGTTTTTTATTTTTTAAGAATCGTTGTTTTTTTGTGGACATAAAGATATTTGGGTTACATGTGGAAATGATTAACCTATCATGGATGATATGTCATTAAGTTAATCAATTTTAAGTATGAGACTATTAGAGTAGTAGATATTATTTGAAGATAAATGATATGATTTATCATTGAATACAATGAGGTAAAATTGTTCTAAATATTTGGTTTCAATATTAGATTGGATTATATTCACCAATATGAAGGAAAATTGTTTATTGAATGGAATTTTTTGAAATTTAGATATTGTTTGTTGAATTTTGGGGTTTAAGGGTAGTATTTCTTTATAATATAATATTATTTTTGCATATTATATGATCTGGTACTATAAATTTTTATTTTGGTTAATGTAAACATACTAGGGAAATATCTATTTTATACTTTCTACAGTATGTGATTCTCTAGTTGTTGATTCTAGCTCTTTAGGTGTGACCATGAAATCTGGAATACTCATTATTTGTTGAAAAAAACTATTTTGTTGTAGATATATATTAAAAGATAAAACTCTACTAAACAATTATGTATTTTTCCTTAGGTTATTAGTAAATCTCATAAATAATATCCTCAACTCTATGAAAAAAAATTGGTTTACTTTTCCAATTGGTAAATAAAAGACCGCTTAACCCATCACTTGTTCATGGTTTTGTGGTTGTAAAATTCATCTGGATAATGTTTTCATTCACTCTCCATTAGAACAAGATGGTTTTATTCTTCTATATTCATGCTTTTATAAATGTAATCCAATTATGTGTTATCTCGTGTGACTTATGTACTTGTCATTATATCTTTTAATGAGATACTTTTATTTACTCTTTTTATGATTTGGTATTTTCAATGAAGTTTTCGAGCCTAATGTTAAAATTGCAATGACACGGTTTCCATAATGGGGGAATGATGTAACATCCCATGTTTTTATAGTATAATATTTTTTTCATATCAAATAATATTAATGAATAATATATTACTTTTACATAAAGTTGGTGACTTTTTCTTATAGTGTAATCGACATGCATAATGGGTTTATTATAAATCTTATGTTTCACATAACAGTGAATAATACGAAAAAATAATACACCAATAATATTATAATTTTAAATGGTTGTAAGGCCTAAACGTTATATAGGAGGGATTGAATAAAAATATCTATATTACGAATTTCTATATTTTTGAATTTTTTTACATGTATCCAATGAATTTTAGAGGCTGAAATTGAGAAAGAATCTAATTTTAAGCATCAAATATTCTAATATTTTTAAATAAGTTTCATTACTGTATATTTATCGAGAACCCTTTTTAAATATATTTTTTACACTTTAATACGTTATATCATATAAAAAAAATTTAGTATCGGGAAATAAAAATTTACCATAGATGAAATTTTTGTATTATCAGATAAAATATAAATTTTAATGAATAGTGAAAAATATTTTATTTTAATTCAAAAATTCATTTTAATATAATTTATTTATATATATCAATTTTACCTTTAATTAGTATTAAATTGAAAATTTATTACGTTTTTTTATTTAATCTAATGATGTTCATTGGATGAAATTTTCCTTTTAAATTGGATATAAACACTTGTTGATATTTTGATAGTTTTTACATCATAAAACTCACTTTCTGGTTTTCAAAAAGAGAATGAATTTTATTTTAATTACAAAAAATTCTATGTTTTGAATTTGGAAAATGCAATTTCATATTTGGAATCAAAAGTTCTAAATATTTTAAATAGGTATTTTTTTGGTAATTATGAATGGTAACATCAATAATTATTCTAATATAACATTGTTAAAGAGAAAATATGTAAAATAACAGTAAAAAATATTATAATTCTATAAAACTTCTATAAGTCCCTAGCCTTAAACGTTACTTAATCTTGAGTTATTACATGATTACACGTTGAGGATCTTTTCCGGTTTAGAGTTTTAGAGAATTAGATCATGAAACATGCATTACATTCCACATTTAAACAAAGTGGTTACATAAAAGACAGTATTCATTCTTCCCATCAATGGAAACATATTTAAAATAAAACATGGATTCTTTCTTGACACATCCTTGACACTATCATCACATCATGTACCCTTCCCTTGACCTGTGAAAAACATTTCAAAAACTTAGGATGAGCATAAAAAGCTCAGTAAGGGATATAAAAATATGGAAAGGAAACATGAGTACATGTATACATAAGAATGAAATCATACTTTACCCATAAAACATAAGCACTTTAACATACCTCATAAAATCATGAATAAATCATATAAATCATAAGACATAAAAGGAAACTTGAGGCATTCATAACATTCTTACGCAGGGAGTAACCCTATTGGTTATGTTTGGAATACCCACCACAGTATATTCCCTAAATTTTTTGGAGAAACCTTAACGTTTCACACCTTCTCGTTACCCAATGCATTGGAGAGCTATATCGGGCTCACCCGCCCTTAGATTATCACGAAACCACACGTCTTCATAATAATGCCCAAGAACCTCAACATAATCGTATCACATAAAACATGCATAAAGGAAACTAACATTTCCACCTTTCAATCACAAGATATCAATACAACACATTGATATAAAAACATTATGAAAATCATTTTCAATACCAAAATAAAAGAAAATTAAAACTTGGTATTTATTTTTATTTTAAAAAAAGGTATGGCTTGTAGAGGAAGCTGAAACTCAAATAATGATCACGGCGGTGGAGAATTCATTGTCGCCGCATACGTACGAAAAAAACATTCCCTTTTTGTCATTTAGTAAAACACTTCGTATAAAAAAGATTCCTTTTGGATAAATGTAAAAGTCAAAGGGGTTTATACACCGTATAAAAGAAGGTTTTGTATAAAACAAAATATGCCTCAATGAAAGGAGATTGAGACGAAGTCCCTTACAAAGACGGTATCCTTGTTTAAGGATAAATCAATTACATAATAATGTTTGACAGACAAATACACATAATATAAGTGGATATTAAGGGTAAAATAATCAAAGGTCATTCACACATATTCAAAGTATGACATATTCAATAACTACATGTTGAACCCAAAGAAATCGAAATTGGGTTAAGAAGTTCCCTTGACAACCTAACGACGTAAAATCAAAATGAGTTGATGATAGATAAAAAAAGGTATCTCATCACTTGGACATAAAATTTACATCAATAAGGATATATTATAACACATCCCAACATAAAAATATGTAAATTAAAAGACCCAACAAAAGAAGTCTTTTAAAAAGAGGAGGGTGAAAGGTTCCCTTACCGACATGGGTATCTTTCGAAACATACACCTCGTGAAAGAAGGACAATACAACATTGATGTAAATACTCATAAAAGAAATTATATTACACAATGAGTAAAATAATTGTAAGTACATACACCACTCAAAGGAAATTGTGGCAAATGTAGCATAAATCTCATGGGAATAAAAGTGAGATGAAATATCCCTTACGAAAACATGGCAGCCTAACGATGCCACTTTAAACATACAAAAATGTATTGATGAGAGGAAATAGGGTCTCTCATCATATGAACATAATAAGTACAGTAGGATTTATATAAAATAACATCCCAATCATAAGAAATATGAGCTTAAATGTAATGACATAAAAGAGTGTACTTAAAAAGAAAGAGAGGTGTAAGATCCCTTACCTCAAGTCCAACTTGTCTTGTTCGTTTCTTTATATTCCTGAATAATAAACATTGGTCAATTTATAATTTCATAAGTAACTCCTATAAATATTATTATTCAGTTCATATCACATATTTAATGTTATAATAATTGGTTAATAATATGAGTTCATATCAGACGTTTCTGTCGATGTTTGGTACATAAGTCAAAAATTGAACTTGTTGGAAAATAATTTTCCATGTAGTTATAGGTACATCATATCATGAATAGTATTGATGTTTTAAATATCATATATATCCAGTATATATTCATTTTATACTATTCCATAGCATTTGGAGATAAAAATTAAAAGCACCGTTCATGGAGACGGTAGGCCGTACGTACGCATGAACGCTACTTTCATTTTTTTGTCATATTAATGGAATTAAAAAAAATGAGAGATATATATATATTTTATAATTACAAAATTATATCCATAATTAAGATGTAATATATTACATATATATCCATTATATATATGTACTTATAATAGTACATAACATTTTGAGATAAGAAATGAAATGTACCATTCATGGAGACGGTAAGTTGTACGTACGCATGAACGCTACTTCCATTTCTATTTCATATTTAATGGAATTGAAACATAATTATACATAATAGTATTTTAATTACAGTATGGTATCATATATAATATCATTAAATATATCCTTTATACGTACCCCATATGGTATTAACGAATCAAATCACTTTGAGGGGGTGGTAGTCCGCACTTCCTTAAATGAAGATATCACATTTACCCATAATGGAAACCATAAAGGTATTCCATAAATGAAAAATAAAGAAGCTTAAGTGAAACATATAAATGTTATATATCATATATAAATATAGTGGAATCTTAATGGCCACCTTTGAAGGTGTTAGAAGAATATTGAACAATCATCGTTTCATGAGGCAGAAATTCGCCATCCACAGAAACAACATGTTCTTTAACCATTTGATGTAGGTGTGTGTAAGTGTTGCTCGAATACATATTATAACAACATCCTAGTATATTGACGATACTTTATTTGTCACAAAAAAATTAATAAAAATATTTTAGGGGGTTGGAGAAGCAAAATAAAACAAAAGGACACAAGTGAAGACATTACCTTAAAATCGGGTTACTCCCTTTGGTTTGAGCTCAAAGGCTTCCTTGGGAATAATTCTGCCCAATGTGAGGATTCAAGGAGTAAGAGATGGAAGTGGAGAGACAAAATGGGCAGGGGTTGGCAGATGCAAAGGCTTTGGGCGTGTGGGTAGGGAGATAGAGGTGGGGGCCTTTTATAAGAGGAGAGGAGGGGCACTCTTGTAAAGTTACAAAATGTTACTTTATTTTCAAAAGATATTCGGATTTTAAAGGTCCCACATTGATGTATTTCTAGGAAAAGGTGATAAGGGTTCGAAAGCCACTCATCTAATAGGTTTTGTACATGTGTATGTCTTAGATGATACATTATCTTTCCATTTTATTTAAATCGTTAAATAATGAGGTCATCGCTGCATCATCATGATGTCATAAATAATATAATTTATTTAATGTCTAAAAATTATAAAAAAATACTATGATGTAGGAAATCTTATTAGATTTACAATTAATATTTATATTCAAAAATATTACTTGTATAACCACATATAAAAATTGTTTTAGTAAAACATCTCATGTTTGTGTCATTTTTACTTTAACATTAAATAAAACGATATTTATGTCATTTCTCAACCAAAGTGGCTCCATGGGGTCCCCAAGGTGACCCATGGATTGTCTTGGTCGTCCATGACACATACAATGAGGGTAGGACATGTTTCTATGTCATTTAATTTTATTAAAACATTATTCTTACCATAAACTACACTAATTACCTATAATCGCAATTAAAAACATAATAAGTTACTATTCACCAAAAAAATTACTTTTATCCCATTGAACCGCATTTTACTTCTTAAGGACAACCATGTATGTCGGATTTGTGAAATTAAAAACACAAAGATGGCAAAATTTCATTTAAATAGAAAAATCAGTTTTTATAAGTACCACTTAGTGGTTTCACTATTCATCAAAAATTGAAGTTTTTTAGAAAAATCCAAAAAATTCACCCTAAGATATATTTGATATTTCGAATTCCAAAATGAAGTCTATTTTACCAAATTCAAAACATATAAGTCACATTAATTAATTTAATAATTAATTCCCGATGTCAGAGCAAATAGCGTGTTTTTATGAAACAATAAGTATCAAAAGATTGACACTAGTTTAAATCTGATTTCAAAGTGAAATTAATTCCAACGACCACTATTGGATTTGATGGTAAAAATATATTCTAATTTCACTTTAAAACCAATTCAAAAGATAATCTAATCATATAAATAAATTAGATTAAAAAGAGGTTTTGAATTAAAATACAACATTTTACACTATTCATTAAAAAATGAACTTTATCGGAAAGATACCAAAAATTTACACAAATAAATTTTGATGTCCCAATTATTAAGAAGAGTTTTATTTGGTCCAATAGAATGTATAAGAGTAAACAAAACTATATTTAATGACGGTTCGCCATCAAAAGGCGATAAGTGAACCTTTAGTGAAAACTAGGGCATATATGCCTAAAATTGAATTCTTTCCGTATTTTAAGCCTTTATCTTTTATTGGATAAATGTAAAATCATTTCAAAACATATATAATCATATTTTATTTATTTATATCCATTCCTGCCAATACAACGGCTACATGTTAACTACCATTTAAAATAATATTATTTTATTATTAGAGTGCAACGTAAGATTCCCAAGAAACTCGTTGTTGCGTGTTGGGTATGCCATCAAGCATAGCATCCCCCTTAAAGTAATATTAATATTTTATTCACAAATATGGTTAAATATGAAAAATTCATATTCTTTATTTACCTGGGGTGTTACATCCTTCCCCCCTTTTGGGAATTACGTCCTCGCAATTTTTAAAATTGATATTGGAAACATCCTTGAAAGTCCCACATCGGAACAAAAGTCGGTAAAACAATCACTTTAAAATAATGGAAGATAAGTACAGAGGTCACCCGAGTTAAACCATACTAGGATTACGTGTAGAAAAACATGGACATGGAAGAAAAAGAAAAGGGTCATGTTCTTGAGGGAGAGTGATTGTAGACATGTCTAGGAGAAAGTTAACCATAAGAAAATCACAAACTTGTGATGGGTTAAACGGTATTCGATTCCCCAGTAGGAAAATTTAATAGACAACATTTTTGTTTTAAGTTACTTTTTATTGATGAATTTATTAATAAGGAAACATAATAACTTATCATGTTGACTTTCAACTTTTACTAGATTCCTTAATCAAACTCATATTTTTTCCAAAATACGAGTATTTAGGGAGACTTGTTCGCATTAAGAGTAATATAATAAACTTCTAGAGAGTCACCTAATCCACAAAAGAGAACTATATACTTCCCATGTCTTTAGACTTTAACCAAAACCAAAACCAAAAAGGTTAGTAAAAGATCAAATAATTCAGAAAAGAATAACCCTTTATAAAAAGAAAATCTATTCATAATCTCCATAATTTGTCCAACAAAACCCAAAGTTCAACGAGGACCATTCTATAATCAATTTGTCCATAAAATTCTTCAATGTAAACCAAAATAAGAATGTAACCCAAATATTTGAAAGATTTAGTCACATAGTCTTCCAAGTTAAATCGTTACATTTATCTCCAAACAACATCAGTTGCTCCTAAAGTCTCGTATTGAAAAGTAATTAACCTAATCACATATCCTCCAAGATAGGTTAATCATTTTCATAAATAACCCAAAATCAACTTACACTTAATTCATGAAATCATATAAATAAAAAGAATCAGTCAAACTAACCAGGGACTTCACGTAGTCCAGTGGTAGGCGATAAATACCAGTCGCACTTTGGTTGTGGGTTTTATTCCTGCAGCTTTGTCCGACGCAATGAGTTTTCACATGGTCTGCGTGTTGTCCTTTTTTCCAAACTATATAATTCTCAAATCATTCCCCAAAAAGAGATAAAATCATCAAAAATATCCATAACATAATTTAACCTCAATTTTATCTCATGCCTTTCACTTCCATCATAACATATAGTAACCCAGAATTACCTCAAAAGTAAGGATCATATAAACCCAAATGGTTCTTTATAATTATTACATGAACTTCCACGTCGGGCTGGTTCTCTCATACATGATGCATTAGAGAACTCACCAAGGTTCAAGTGGTTGATCATGAATCTTGATAGTTAGTTTAGAATAACCACGAGATTTCTCATTGAATCCCCCATTTCATCCAGTCTCTTAATCAGAGAACCACCACAGTTCCCTACAAACACATTGTCACTTTGGTGTCTACTAGATCCATCCATTTACTAAAACCAAAAAGGTCAGTGTGAGTATATCAACAAAACCATAATGTACTAATGAGGATGATAAACACTAATATATACTTACTCATTCACTTTATCTAAAACTAAGACTCTTTCTGAAATCTTAACCATTATGGTAATGTCACTCATTCTTAAAGAATACCATAGCCTCTAAAGTTATCTAAACTGACCTTTGATACCAACTATAAGGCCCTAGACTTAAACCTTACTTAATATTGAGTTATTACAAGATTACACATTGATGATCTTTTCAGGTTTATAGTTTTAGATAATTAGATCATGAAACATGCATTACATTCCGCATTTAAACAAAGTGGTTACATAAAATACAGTATTCATTGTTCCCATCAACGGAAACATATTTAAAATAAAACATGGATTCTTTCTTGACACATCCTTGACAATATCATCACATCATGTACCCTTCCCTTGACCTGTGAAAAACATTTCAAAAACTTGGGATGAGCATAAAAAGCTCAGTAAGGGATATAAAAATATGGAAAGGAAACATGAGTACATGTATAAATAAGAATGAAATCATACTTTACCCATAAAACATAAGAACTTTAACATACCTCATAAAATCATGAATAAATCATATAAATCATAAGACATAAAAGGTAACTTGAGGCATTCATAACATTCTTACGTAGGGAGTAACCCTCTTGGTTACGTTTGGAATACCCACCACAGTATATTCCCTAAATCTCTTTGGAAAAACCTTAACGTTTCACTCCTTCTTGTTACCCAATGCATTGGAGAGCTATATCAGGCTCACCCGCCCTTAGTTTATCACGAAACCACACGTCTTCATAATAATTCCCAAGAACCTCAACATAATTGTATCACATAAAACATGCATAAAGGAAAATAACATTTCCACCTTTTAATCACAAGATATCAATACAACACATTGATATAAAAACATTATGAAAAGAATTTTCAATACCAAAATAAAATAAAAGTAAAACATGGTATTTATTTTTCTTTTAAAAAAAGGTATGGCTTGTAGAGGAATCTGAAACTCAAATAATGATCACGGCGGTGGGTAATTCATTGTCACCGCATACGTACGACAAAAACATTCCCTTTTTGTCATTTAGTAAAACGCTTCGTATAAAAAATATTCCTTTTGGATAAATGTAAAAGTCAAAGGGGTTTATACACCGTATAAAAGAAGGTTGTGTATAAAACAAAATATGCCTCAATGAAAGGAGATTGAGACGAAGTCCCTTACAAATACTGTATCCTTGGTTTAAGGATACATCAATTACATAATTATGTGTGACAGATGAATACAACAAATATAAGTGGATATTAAGTGTAAAATAATCAAATTTCCTTCACACATATTCAAAGGATGACATATTCAATAACTACATGTTGAACCCAAAGAAATCAAAATTGGGTTAAGAAGTTCCCTTGATAGCCTAACGGCGTCACATCAAAATGAGTTGATGAGAGATAAAAAAAGGGTATCTCATCACTTGGACATAAAATTTACATAAATAAGGATATATGAGAACATATCCCAACATAACAATATGTAAATTAAAAGACCCAACAAAATAAGTCTTTTAAAAAGAGGAGGGTGAAAGGTTCCCTTACAGACATGGGTATCTTTCAAAACATACACCTCGTGAAAGAAGGACAATACAACATTGATGTAAATACTTATAAAAGAAATTATATTACACAATGAGTAAAATAATGGGCAGTAAATACACCACTCAAATGAAATTGTGGCATATGTAGCATAAATCTCACGGGAATAAAAGTGAGATGAAAAATCCCTTACGAAAACATGGCAGCCTAACGACGCCACTTAAAACTTCCAAAAATGGATTGATGAGAGGAAATAGGGTCTCTCCTCATATGAACATAATAATTAAAGTAAGTGTAAAATAAAAGGACATCCCAATCATAAGAAATATGAGCTTAAAAGGAATGACATAAAAGAGTGTACCTAAAAAGAAAGAGAGGTGTAGGATCCCTTACCTCAAGTCCAACTTGTCTTGTTCGTTTCTTTATATTCCTGAATAATAAACTTTGGTCAATTTATAAATGCTTAAGGACCTCCTATAACGATTATTATTCATTTCATATCACATATTTTAATGTTACAATAATTGGTTAAAAATATGAGTTCATATCAGACATTTTTGTCGATGTTTGGTACATGAGTCAAAAATTGAACTTGTTGGAAAATAATTTTCCATGTAGTTATAGGTAAATCATATCCAGAATAGTATTGATGTTTTTAATATCATATATATACAGTATATAATCATTTCATACTATTCCATAACATTTGGAGAAAAATATTAAAAGCACCGTTCATGTAGACGGTAGGTCATACGTACTCATGAACAGTACTTTCATTTTTTTGTCATATTAATGGAATTAAAACAAAATGAGAGATATATATATGTTATAATTACAGAATGATATCCATAATATAGATGTAATATATTACATATATATCAATTATATATATGTACTTATAATAGTACATAACATTTTGAGATAAGAAATGAAATGTACCATTCATGGAGACGGTAAGCCGTACGTACGCATGAACGCTACTTCCATTTCTATTTCATATTTAATGGAATTGAAACATAATTATAAATAATAGTATTTTAATTAAAGTATGGTATAATATATAATATCATTAAATATATCCTTTATACGTACCACATATGGTATTAACGAATCAAATAACTTTGAGGGGGCGGTAGTCCGCACTTCCTTAAATGAAGATATCGCATTTACCCATAATGGAAACCATAAAGGTATGACATAAATGAAAAATACAGAAGCTTAAGTGAAACATAAAAATATTATATATCATATATAAATATTGTTTCATCTTAATGGCCACCTTTGAATGTGTTAGAAGAATGTTGAACAATCATCATTTCTTGAGGCAGAAATTCACCATCCACAGAAACAGTATGTTCTATAACCATTAGATGTTGGGGTGTGTAAGTGTAGCTAGAATAATTATTATAACAATATCCCAGTATATTTAAGATACTTTATTAGTTACAAAATAAATTAACAACAAGATTTTAGGGGGTTGTAGAAGCAAAATAAAACAAAAGGACACAAGTGATGACATTACCTTAAAATCGGGTAACTCCCTTTGGTTTGAACATAAAGGCATCCTTGGGAAGACTTCTTCCCAAAGTGAGGCTTCAAGGAGTAAGAGAGGGAATTTTAGAGACAAAATGGGCAGGTTTTGGCCGAGCCAAAGGCTTTGGGAGTGTGGGTAAGGAGGTAGAGGTGAGGGCCTTTTATAAGAGGAGAGGAGGGGCACTCTTGTAAAGTTACAAAATGTTACTTTATTTTCAAAAGCGTTTCATATTTTAAAGGTCCCACATTGATGTATTTCGAGGATAAGGTGATAAGGGTTCGAAATACACTCATAATATAGGTTTTGGACATGTGTAGGTCTTAGATATTACATTATCATTTTATTTTATTTAAATCATTAAATAATGAGGTCATCGCTGCATCATCATGATGTAATAAATAATTTAATTAATTTAATATCTAAAAATTATCAAAAAATACTATGATGTATTAAATATTGTTAGATTTCCAATGAGTATTTATAGTAAAAAATATGACTTGTATAACCCCATGTAAAATTGTTTTTGTAAAACATCTCATGTTTGTGTCATTTTTACTGTAACATTAAATAAAAAGATATTTATGTCATTTCTCAACCAAAGTTGCTCCACGGAGTCCCCAAGGTGACCCATGGATTGTCTTGGTCGGCCATGACACATCCAATGAGGGTAGGACATGTGTCTAGGTCATTTCATTTTATTAAAACATTATTCATACCATAATCTACACTAATTACCTCTAATCGCGATTAAAAACTTAATAAGTTACTATTCACCGAAAAATTATTTTTATCCCATTGAACCACATTTTACTTCTTAATGAAAACCATGTATGTCGGATTTGTGAAATTAAAAACACAAAGATGGAAAAATTTCATTTAAACGGAAAAATCAGTTTTTATAAGTACCACTTAGTGGTTTCACTATTCATCAAAAATTGAAGTTTATCAGAAAAATCCCAAATATTCACCCTAAGATATATTTGATATTCCAAATTCATAAATGAAGTCTATTTTACAAAATTTAAAACATATAAGTCACATTAATTAATTTAATAATTAATTCCCGCTGTCAGAGCAAATAGCGTGTTTTTATGAAACAATAAGTATCAAAATATTGACACTAATTTAAATCTGATTTCAAAGTGAAATTAATTCCAACGACCACTATTGGATTTAATGGTAAAAATATATTCTAACTTCATTTTAAAACCAATTCAAAAGATAATCTAATCTTATAAATAAATTAGATTAAAAATTCTTTATGAATTAAAATACAACATTTTACAGTATTCATTAAAAAATGAACATTATCGGAAAGATACCAAAAATTTACACAAAGTAAATTTTGATGTCCCAATTCTTAAGAAGAGTTTTATTTGGTCCAATATAATGTATAAGTGTAAACAAAACTTTATTTAATGATGGTTCTCCATCAAAAGGCGATAAATGTACCTTTAGTGAATACTAGGGCATATACGCCTAAAATTGAATTCTTCCCATATTTTAAGCCTTTATCTTTTATTGGATACATGTAAAAACATTTAAAAACATATATAATCATATTTTTGTTATTTATATCCATTCTCGTCAATACAACGGCTACATGTTAACTACCATTTAAAATAATATTATTTTATTATTAGAGTGCAACGTAAGATTCCCAAGAAACTCGTTGTTGCGTGTTGGGTACGCCATCGAGCATAGTGTCCCCTTTAAAGTCATATTAATATTTTATTCAAAAATATGGATAAATATGAAAATGTCATATTCATTATTTATCTGGGGTGTTACAACTTCCCTAACATGTGTCATGAAAGTATTAGATGATATATGTTCGACCATTGGCATCCTTTGGTCGATTTAGGACCCCATTGAGCCACATGAGTGTCATAACAATCTTTTATAATCTTTAATTTACAGCAAAGGGAAATATAACCTAAACATGTATCTTCTATGTATAAAAAATTAATTTTTTTTATATAATTGATCTATTAGGCTATAAATAGTCATTATAAATCAAAAATTATTTCATATATCATGGTATTTTATTTAAAATTTCTATAAATTCAATAAATAAATTTATTTATGAAATAATGATGATGTACTTATTACATTATTGATTAATAATTCATATAAATTATATTCAATATATTAAAATAAATTTATTTTGAACTTTTTTATGCCATCCACGAATTGTCTCGATAAAATTTACATGTGTTAGATTAGTTAATGCCTTTGGATTGAAGGAATCTTGTTGTTATTACATTAACAAAAATCATTTACTAAATAGTGTCAAAATTGACATAAATGTGTTTTTAAGACAAATATTATATTATTAAATGATATAATAGTCCTAAAACTATACGATTCTGTCAACAGACATATATAATATTTAAATATTATTAATTATAAACTTGTGGTTCTCTTGGAATATTATAGGTAATATAGTTACCATATTTTAAGAAAATTTAGAATACATGGTAAGATTTAATGTTTTTAACTAATGGTTAAAGACAAAAGATAGGGTTAATTTTTTGACATAAACTTATCTAAAACCTATTTGTTGGGAGGATGGTGATTCATCATAAATTAATCCTAGAAAAATAATGACATTGTAAAAATTATAATTATAATATGAATTAATAATAATAAAAATATTTAAAGACATTCCTAAAGTCCCCTCCTCCCTCTTGTAAAAAGCATCAACATCTACCAATGAACTAACACCTCTCAAGCACCTTGGATAATCCAAATTATGATAAAATTGTCTTCAAAAATTCCACCCTTACACCTAGAATCTTTACGTTGGGTAGATGAGAATTCACGATTTTCTTTTTGGCTCAAATCAAAAGGAGTTACCCACTTGATGTTATGTCTTCTCTCAAGCGTCATTCAATTATTTTCATTCTCCACCCACTAAAAATTATTATTAAATTAATTTATAAATACACCACTATCCTAAATATACTAGGATGTTTTTATTCTATGGATTTTAATTAATCTTTCACAATCCTATATCTAAT
Source organism: Viscum album (assembly GCA_963277665.1). Classification (NCBI taxonomy): domain Eukaryota; kingdom Viridiplantae; phylum Streptophyta; class Magnoliopsida; order Santalales; family Viscaceae; genus Viscum; species Viscum album. Next base: position 1,056,771,539 of record OY728146.1, on the reverse strand, counting down.
GTATATATAACTTATAGTTTTTGTGTATGGAGAACTACTACCTCATGAAACGATGATTTATCAAATTTATTCTACAACCTCTAATGGTGGCCATTTTTTATGGAACTGTATTTCTATAATTTATTTTATATTTCCTCTATTATTATCTAATTTTAATTTACAACATATCATTATTCGTCCCATAACATGTAATTAAGATAATTTCATTTGAGGAAGTGGGGACTATCGCCCCCAAAAAGTTATATGACCCGTTCTTTCCCTACATGGAATGTATAAATGATGGAGTTAATGAAATTATGTAACAAATATAAGATATTTATTATAATAGAAAAATAATATATCAATGTATATTTTATTTTTTATTTCTTTAATATTCATTAATATGTAAATTAAATGAATATAGTGTTCTAGCGTAAGTATGGCCAACCGTCTCCAGGAACAATGCATTTCATTTTTTATCTCCAAATGTTATGGATTATTTTAAATGAATATTTTATAGATATATATGATATTTAATTAACTAATAATAATTTGGTGACAATGTACTAATGACCACTTGGACACTTCGCATCAAAACAAGTTCATTCATGACCCAAATACTTACCATCAACAAAACATCTGATATAAACTAAAAAATTAATTAGTTGATATAACATGGTAATAATTGATATAAATTGAATAATAAATTTTAAAAATGTTTTGAATAATGTATAAATTAACCTGATTTTATAATGGAGTAAATTAATGAATGAATATGACAATTCAGACTCATGCTAAGGGACATCATCTCAATACACATCCATTGAAGCATTACATTATAATATGAATCTTTATTGTTTTATGTGGTTTATATACACCAAATAAGAAATTTCATATCCATATTTTCTCTAAACTAAGGTTATTTATTATATAATGGATATTAATATTTAAATTTTCGAACTGGTATGGGTTACTTTTAACTTTTATATATTTAATTATAAAATATTTGTCATAATGATTCTAAAATACACATTTAATTATATGTTTATTAAAATAATATATAGGAAATTTTATTTCTATCTTTAATTAAATTAAATTTCTTCAAATGGAATCTTTTTATATGTATTTTTTTACTTTCATTAGAAAACGACAAAAGGAATTTTTTTATCCTTTACAGAGCCAACAACTTCTTCACCACCATAATCATTATTTGATATTTGGCATCACTTTCAAGCTTTAATAACTATTAAACAGATAATAAATCAATTATTACTTTATTTGGCTACCTTGGTAATAAAAATGGGTTCATTAATGAAAATATTATTATTATATGGAAATGTTTTTCATATGCGATTAGAACAGTTTTTCAAAAGGGTTTTTTGTTGTATGTGTTTTATAAATTTAAATTGAGCATTATATGAAACAGATGATCCCAATATAGCTTATATGAAAGGTTGATCCCCATTATAACTAATGGGTCGGCCTGAAATAGATTATACCAAGGTTGTTCCCCATTATAGATCTCAAATTTAGGTTTTAACCATATGGTTAGTCTAATTGTAAGATGATTGAAATTGTATTATATATATGATGCTCTAAGTCTCATAACAAAGTTTTAATGGTATGCTATTGGTTTTAGTGTTTTTCATGGAGAAAATTGGATGAGTGTTATTCATGTGAAAATGCATTTTTCATCCACTCATTGAATAAAGAATAGTTTATCATATTTTAACTGGAATAATGGGTATTCTTTTTTTTATATCCCTTATAGTGTTTTTATACCCTTCCCATGTTTTGGAAATGTTTTTCAAAGGGTATAAAGAGATGTAAGAGAAATTAAGAATTCAAGAATATTTTTTTAGGTTTATTATATCTTTTATAAATATTTAAAAATTATTTGAACATATACAAAAAAATTAGAATATTTATGAGTAAATTTAAAAAAATTCTCCAATAAGTTATAGATTATAAGATATTCTGGCTATTCTTTGATGAAAATAGTGGACTCTAGAAGCTAATTATTGAATAAAAAATATATATATTCAATTTAAATTATTGTTTGAACCTCATTTGTACAATATAATTAAGGATTTTCTATAGAAATATATCTTTGAAAATATAGTATATATAATATTTCTATTGTGTATTATTTTGATTATAGTTAATGAGAGAGGTTACTTATGTTTTTTAAAAATAATTTACTCTATTGGAATAATTTTGTGGTCTACATTCCACAATATATACATTCTCCTCAGGTATATGATCATTGAGTGGGTTAATTATTGACTTTATTAAGAGTTTTTTTGAGTCCACTACTGTGAGATGCCTCCATATTTTCAGTTCCATTATTTTCTTTTATCAATAAGTTGAACACTTGAATGACTATAATCCATTTCACCCACCACTTTTCTTGGAATTATCCTTCTTCATCATGTAACTAAGGTTTTAATGATCACAATACAAATCATTTTATTTCCTAGTAAATAAAATCTAAATTAATATAACAATAAAAAAGAAATTATTTTTCATTAGTTATGTATTTGAGAAATGCTGCATCAAAATTTATTTATCACTAGGTTATTAAATATGGTGTTACAACAATATTTTAGTAGAGTAATGCCCCTATATATTGGTTTAATGCATCATATAGAATCTAAAATGGGAAGAGAAATGTTACATAATTCCTTCAATAATCTTCTGTAAAATCCCACATGAATCTAAAATGATCTAATTTGTCTCACATTGTTTGGATATAGAAAACAACTGATCACATCACCTTTATATATATCCACCTCAATTACCATTTTGAGAAATTAGGTTACCTTATATTATCTAATTTTCAATCATAAAATGTCAATTTTCAATGATAAAAATAAGATGTTTGTCTATTTCTAGTTTTAAAACCATTTCTATATTCCCTAACAATAATCTAGTGATTTTAAAAAAACTATAATTTTCTAAAGAAATACCTCTATAGAGTCCTTTATATTATCTATGAAAATTCTTAAAATACTCCACTACAACATACCAAGAGCATTGCATGATCTGAGAGGAATTCTCTTATAGGGCAATGTACAAAAAAACATAGAGGAATTCTATCTTATTTTGGTCTTATAGGGAATTTGTAATTGAATATATTAAAAAAACATCAATAAAGTAGTTATTTATCTGACAATATATTAATTCTGAATTTGTTTCAATTAATGGGATGGATAAATAATCTTTTTGAGGGACATGGTTCAGATCTCAATAGTAAATGATTACCCTTCAACAGTTTGTGAACATTCATGAAAATCAATTCATTATTATCATTTTCACTATTGTCAAAAAAAATTATTAGGAACAAAATGGATGGGGTAACACAATGTAATAAAAAATAGTGTAAATTATGTCAATTGAAAACAAGTTATCAATCTATTATTTTAACATCTTTTATAAATGTAAGGTTATGCCTTCTCTATGGTTTTCCAAAATGTCTAGTGTCCCTCTCCGGAATTTTGTATTCAAAACTATTATTGGGGTTATTCTATGGTTTATCCATGGTTCCACCATATGTAATGGATGTTTCATTTCAAAACATAAATTATAATATTATCTTCATTCTATGCTATGTGTTTAGAAATGCTTTGAAATTTTTTTTCCCTTAAAAATATACTTACATTTTATGTCTCAAGGGATATATTTCAGATCCACACTTAGTGGTTTTTCCATAGGTGATATTGAATAAATATTTGTTAATTTAACAGAATGAATCTCCTTATAATATTCTATTATATCAGTTTTATCTATAAAATTATCAATGAATTTATATGTTATTCATTCTTGATCATTAAAAAAATAACTTCCAGAATTCTTAATAGTATTTTTTCCTTGTTGTTTTCAATATATTGGAGATATCATAAGGAAAAGCATTATACAACAATACATAATTATTAAATGGTCTCAATACAATATTATTTGAAAATTGAAAATATTTAATAATTCCATGATGTTTACCTCTTGGAGTCAAAAACATTGAAGTACACCTTGTTGTCTCCATGCTCCATGGGGAGGGATCCATCGTTTACATTATGGATATTCATGGAAAAAATTTGGTATTTTTTCCCATAATAATGGATGACTTCCATATTGATTTATCTTCCGTCATAGAGAGGAAAACAAAATATACTGGGAAACAATCTCCTCCACTCACATAAGCACATCATTAAAAAAATCATACTAAAAATATTGGAACTATTTTCTACATAGAAGACCTCTCTTATGGGATTCAAATTGCCTATAGTCTAAGATGAAAAGGAAAAATTCTAAGTGACATTAATGGAAGAACCATTATAACAAATTCAATCGAAAAAATTCAAAGGACCAATGGTGCATGGAATATATAATGTCACTATATATTAAACTTTGTTGGGAGGTGTTCATGTGATAATGGCTAAGACACTACATCCATGGTTGATTCATACTTTCCCATATAACCTATTACTCCTGTTGAAAATAACTTTTAGTAATTTACCATATTTGTTAATTTTATAGAGGGATTTAAAGAGGGGTATATTAGTTTTTTTCTTTTGAAATATTCCTTGCATATCTTTTTGAATATGTTCATAATCAATATTTGTTAATTTTTTAAACCTATAAGGTAATGGAAGAGGGATGTATTTCTTCTCCATTTCATATCTATGAGATGGAGATTCCATCCTTTACATTCTAAATCTATTCTTGGGTTCTTCCTCTGTATTTTTGTCTTATTTCCATGGGTGATTGGGTTCCACTTATAGAATCTATCCAAAATTTATAAAACATATAGACCCAATTTTTTTAGATTAAATTGATCTCACATAGGAATTTCTGGCAAGATCTAATTGACACTCCTTGTGATGATCATTCATATAGTTTATTTTGGGGTTGGAACTACATGGGTTTGTGTTTTTATGGGTTTTATGACATCATATCAATGATATTATCAAATTTCTATGATAAATCCTTCACAGTATTTTCCATCTCATCCATCTTTATTCTATGGAATTTGTTAGATTATTTTCACTTAATGATTGATATTTAATGGCTTTTTATTCAAAAGTGGTGGTTTATAAATTTTTTATTGGCCTAGTTTATTTTATGGTAATTGGAATGAGGGTATATTTTGGAATTACATCTAGAATGGTGGGAAAATCGATGTTTTTACCATTAAATATCTATTTGACAAGACTTTCTTTATATGGATGGGTATATTGATACTGTCATGGCTATAATGGCTTCACGTATCTCCATACCATGTACCATAGCACACTAATTAGTTATGTAATATATTTATGAACATAAACCACATACATGAGGTGGGGTAGGTTTTTAATTTAGATATTTTACACCCATATCTACTATAGGTATAGTTCAATATTCATATTTGGTTTCAATTAAGGGAAAAAAATTGAAAACATTACCTCATAATTTTGTCTTGTGATAATACCTTGCATTCTATGAAGTTTCGATTTTTGTGTAACCATCTTCAATAGGTTTCTAGATTCATTGGGTGACATATTAACTAAAGCACATCTAGATGATTCTTTAAGTAGGTTTCTATCATTTTCCAATATCCCTTCATAGGAGAATACATGAATGTTATGATTTTCCCAACCTGATGAGGGAAATTTAAACATATCATTCTGAATCATTCCCAGTATTCAATGAGGTATTCTCTAGTTACATGTCTGATGGTATATATATATCCTTTATTATTTTGGTGCTTCAAGATATTGGGAAGAATATCTTCATGATACATCTTTTGAGATCGACCCAATCAAGTAACTATCTAGGTTGGCAGGTTGTAAATCCAATCTGTGGTATCTCCCTCATGTGAATTCAGATGATCCATCCACTGGAATTTTCCCTCAACCACACCTATTATTTTTAAACTAAAACGCACATAGGTTATTTCCTAGATGTGTTATTTTGGGTATTATCCTAAAATTCAATGAAAGAAGGGAAATGGATAAATAATATTTACATTTAGATCAAATTAATTTTTTTCACATAAATAAATAATTCATTATTCTATGTAAAAAATTATGGTCTACAACTGTCTATTAGTGTTTACAAAGAGTTAATATAAATGTTTTTTGACTTGGGGCGAGAACTTAATACTCAACTTAAGTATTCTAATAGGATTTATTCATTGTGTTTTTCATGATTATGAGTTATAATTCTAGTAATAAATGCCTCTAAATCATAGAATACACATAAAATAATTTCACATTTTATTTATTTGTAAGGGAATTTATAGGATTTATGTTCAATTTCTCCATGAAAAAAGTGCCATGTTTGGACAGACTGATGTTGTAGGGTGTGGAAAAAAATATTTATGCTTCCCATATGGGTGAGGTAGTGGTAGTGACCATAATAATCCTTATATAATAGTTTCTTTAGTAGTTTTTAATGAGTTATGAAGTAAATGAATGAACATGAATTTAATGATGAGGATGTGATGAAATTGGTATTTGAATATATTATTATATAAAAGTCAGTTAGTTATGCTTAGATTCCCCTATTTAATGGCATCGTTTTCCTATAAAATGATATTATTTCCATTTTTAAATGGTTTAATAAATAGATTAATAATAATTTCTCCATTTTCATCATTTATTAAAGATGATATAAAATTAAAAAAAATCACATTATTTTCATAGTTGGAAAATTCTATTTCTAATTCCTAAAATTCTAATTTTATCTCCATTAGATCACCTAGGAAATACAAATTAGTTATTGTGAATTCTAAGTGTCCAAATTTGAACACTATTTCTTCCCCATGTGTTTTGTATTCACAAAATTGGTCAGATCAAAAAACAATAAGATGTAGAACACATTTTTTAGTAAAAGGAAATTCAAAATATTCACACTTTAAGTAAAAAAAATTGTATCTCATTATAAATATAAAATAATTAATTGAAAACCATATAAATGATATAAATATATAAAATGAATTGGTAAAAATAAAAATCATTAATCAAATGTTGTCGCCTCCAATTATCACAATCAAAATGGTTCAAACCCTACATAATAAAAAACAACTGAGGTAAAAGGTGTTGAAGGAAAAATACATGATAAGAAGGTAAATATAGAGTATATAGCATAAGTAGAAATTGTTCTCTCTAGATCCTTCGATACTCTTCTAGTGGAAAATCATCCTTATATTTTTAGATGGAGATAATCTCCTGACATCACATGGTTGTACCTTTTAAAATATTGTTCAATCATTGAATATATATTTATATATATATTTTTCGTCGAATATAATATGTTCATTAGTTTATTAATTTATATTGTAGAGATGTAATTAAACAGTGATGGTAGATGACATGTAACACTAGAAAAAATTCATATCACTTCTACCATTGGACATCCACTATTGAATATACACCATTATCTAAATAATAGATCATATCATAAACTCGAATTAATCTACATAAAAAATTTCTTCATTGATACTATAACCCTCTTCCTTCTTCATCCATCATGAAAAATGGTGTAATCTGTGGACATGGGGTCCTATTTGGGAGATAGAACGTTGTTGTGTTGTTTTCTACCACTCCACTGATGCATCAGTGGTAGACCATATCCATCTTTTATTCAATGGTATATGATGTACCATATTATTGTATACATTTTCATTTAATCAATTGAATATAAAAACCAGTTTTAACCTAATACACAATTTTAAATGTAGAAAAAAATTGATTTTATTTGTTGTCCATGGTGATTTTTAGGTATTTTTCAAACTAAATTACAATTCCAAAAGGACTAGTACATAAATTCAAAAATACATGGAATGTACATTATACATACATCATGTACCATCACCCATGCATGGTTTCACCAGATCGAATATAGTTCCATGAAGTATATCAATCGTCAGATGACATATTTTATCAATTAAAATATATTTTTTCTCTTCTAGACATAGTTTATGGAAAAAGTTAATACCACACACTATGTCGGGTGGCACAAAACCCTATTTATCCCCACAAACTCACCACTGATGTGTTGAAATTCATCAGGAGGATCTGTGGATAACCTCTCAGTGAAAAAAATAAAGAAATATGGATAAATTGTGTGGATTTCATATAATCTATGGTGCATGCAGAGAATTTCCAAAATCTATAAATATGAGTGTAGACCTCCATGTTTTAGGATAGATATTCAGGGGTAGGTGCTTCTTCATTATCAATCCGACCATCATAGGATCCATTTTGATGATTTCTTTACTATTTTTAATATCTATTTTGTGTAATTATTTTATTACCCATATTCATCTTGTATTCATGTTAGTGATTGGCTTTCGGTTCAATCTAAACATAGTGACCATGGACATAAGTAGTTCGTTAACCTCATGTTAGGGTCGTAATAAAATTATAAATTGTTGTGATTTAAATTTTGAATTGTTAATTTTATTTGGAATTAGGTTTTTCGACTCCTTTACTGAACATAATTACCAAATCACCAGTTGGATTCATATCAAAACATGAATGATTCTAATAATGAACACTAGAGGAGTAGCAGTGGATGCAACCATGACCACCGGGGGACCCCATTACAGCTATTTTTGGGGTCTGATATTAACATGAATTTGAATGTTTAATTACATTACAAAGGAATTGGGTTTTATATACACAATAACATGTTATTGGATCATGAAACTGTGATAAAAAATGAATCCCTGTGGAAATCTATTTTCATCCATAATATAAATACTTATGAAAGAAATTCTAAATAAAACCTAATCAAATTCTAATTCTAAACCAATTTTCATATATTTTCTCTATTCTTCATTCTTTTAAATTTTTTTTATTATCTAAAATAGTTTGATATAGTTTATTATTCCCTTTACCCCTTATGACATGATAACTGCCAAAGATTATTTTGTTTTTCACTTCTCCAATTCATTTTAGTTCTCCCCTTGGGATCAACCCTGAGTAATACTAGCTACCATGTTATTTGGTTTAGAAGGGAAAATTAAATTCTAATTTGGATTGAACATTACAATGGGAACATCATCATACTCCGGTTTCATTGATAGGGAAACTACAGAAATAAACATCAAGAGTCTGAGTTGAGGTTAGTTTCTATAATCATTTATTTTTCATCATTTATTATTTTTTGTGGGAACCTCGACCCCACATCCCATGGATTATTATTTCATCAGGGTGTGGTATGAACTACATATATTGTATTATTATCCATATGACTCGGATATATTATACCCCTATATTGGATAATACAATGCACCCATAGATGATAGGTTCAAATATGAGGAAAACCCATGTACATAATTCATGGTTCCCTTCACTTATTCTTCTTGAGAACTATCATTGGGTAATACAAAAATGTTATTATATATGATTGAGGCATTTAACACAAAACAGTAAGACCAAACTTAATTTTTGGGATGAATCATATTTATGGTAGAGCATCACTATGAGATATTTTCATATTTGGTTCTTCTGGTTGCTTTTGAGGATGTGAGTTCTATTTTATTCAATTAAGGAACCATGTTGTGATGTGGGAACCACATGTAATTCATTAAAAATATCACAATAAAATTTTACGAACTTATATTTTGAAATATAGGAAACATCGTTTCATGTTCATACTAGATTTGGTCACAAATTAATCATAAAATCCTTAGTTGATTACACATATTTTCTAAAGGAATCATGTGGCTACATTCAAGAATTCATCATTTCCACGGAGGATCCTTAGGATGTGAGGGACCCACGTGATCAATCCAAAAACCAAGTCCACCTTCGGAATCAAATGGCTACTAATCAAAGTTACTCTTTGCTGCTACCTAGACCACATGAAGGTCAATAATCCTGGAAAACATGGTGGTGTCAGACACATGTTGTGGTTTTCACTAAAAAACCACATATATGTTTAGATGATAGGAATGTCATGTAACTCAAGTAGGGAGAAAAGAATTCAACAAAAGATTATGATGTAATGAAGTACATCTAATCCTTTATCTCTTATTTCTTTCTATTTAGTTTTTAATAAACAGATGGCATGTACTTATTCTTAACACGTCATGTACTCCCTTTTCTTATGTTCACAATTTATAATAAGAGAAAAATTTCCAGAACACATATTTTGTGACTTATTAAATGACATTTACTTATAATTTTAGTGTATATGAATATATGATTTTTTTATACAAAAATTATTAATTGAGTTAATATATAGGTATGAGTCCCATGATTATGGAATGGATGTTGGAATGTATCTGAGTCGTCACCAGTTCGAATCACTCCACACCGACCCCTGTAATATGGCATATTATTTTTGATTCTATGTTTTGATTAAAAGGCATGTGGAATTCTTTAAAAAAATTTAAATTTTTTTAAAAATGATGAATTCATATGAAGATGATGTGGGGTGATTTGAAAATTCATGGCCTAGGGTTAAAAAGACATTGTCTCAACTTCAACTAATATCCTTATATCATCCCAATATTTTAAAAATAAAACCACACAACCTGTGTTGTTATTTTTATCATGTATTACTAGAGATTTATTTTAAATATATAATATTATTTAAATTGTGTAGTACTACAAACTTTTCTTTGGTGTTGGAAGGATTATGTTCGAATCTGTCAGTGTCTATTTAGGATTGTGCCTCAAGCACCAAAATGAAGCTTGTAGTTCACATTTTCAAATTTTAGATAACACGATATGTATTTTTTTAAAATAAATTACACATATAGGTTTTATTTTTATTTATAAATATTATATACTTATAATTTATTTAGTTATAAATTTTTAATAATAGTTAATATATATTTTAATACTAAACTTATATAATAAATTATTTTGAAAAAAATATTCACACGGTGTGTACATTGGTGAACATTCCAGGTTCTCTTTCTTTAAATATAGGAAGCCCAATCTGGGATGAGCCTATGTCGCCCCCCCCCCCATTTTTCCTCAACATGGAAATGATGGAGCCCTATATGGACCATCAAGAGATACAAAATGATTCCATTATGCAGTCACAGTCATGGATCGAGAAGGTTTTGGGCCTTCAACATCGGTATCTTGACATACAGTTACCCCCTAATTCTCACCTCCAAATCATCCTCCTTTAAAAAAACATCCCTCATTACAATATATAGCCACAAATTAAATAATATAATACAATACATGGTCAAATTCTACCAACCTTCAGACTACATTATGTACTAGTTTATCCAATTGGGAAATCTTAGTCGAGCCTACATCACGGAGTACAGAGCCCAAGTCTCAAGCTTCCACTACAGCTACTCCTACAATTCAAGATCCCCCTATTCGAGATGATTTCTCCTCTAAGGCGACCTAGTGATTGGTTTTTCACACTAGTTTCATTATATATATATATATATATCACTTTTTATGATATTCTGGTGATGAAATGGTGTATGTTCATCCATAATTCTATTTTCATTTCATCAACAATCATAAGTACTCTGACACTATTATGATCACCCTTTCAATCAACATTCAAATGATTTTAGATCGACATGATGAGTGTATTAAATTAGAATTTTATTTTATTATTATTTTTTCCATACTAATTGCAGTGTTCCCCACATCCTTACCTACTAGTGTATTCATGCATCCTCTTCTTTTCCATATTGATTAACTTGAGGGACCATGTAAAATATTATATGTGGGAAAGATTCTCTGACTACACTAATTATCACAAATAAAATGATCGAGCAGACATCATTAACAGTTGAAATACATTAAATGTATAAAATTTTTATTAATTATAATTATAAATACTAAAAACATGAAAAGTAATTTTAAAAGTAACATTCTTATTTTAAATTTTAAATTATTCAAAAATGATTCCTAATATTGTTAGATTATTTATTAAAATTCATTTACATTTAAATTTATTATAATGCACATTTTTTTTCAGCTCATGACTTGATTTTCCATTTATTATCCACATTATTGAGAGGTATTCTAATCTTTTTTACAAATTCTTTCGTATAACCACTTTCGTGAGAGATTTTAAGAATATGTATAACTACTATATCTTATGATGTTTTCAAATCAAAACATGATGACTCTGAATCACATTAAAAATGATTAATTAATTTGATTTCATTTTAGACCCGTTGACCATAAGGCCAACCCTATATCTGACCACCATAAATGCCTTAGAATCCATGCACTCCTTTTATAATAATCCCACTACAATACTATTTATTCTTCAAAACCTATTTATTGTTATAATATTTCATGATAATTCAATATATCTTTCCAAAATGATTTTCTCTATTAATGGTATATTTTGGTGAGAAACCATGAAATTATGTGGGGGTGTGCCTTTTTTTATTTGGGTATAAGGGTTTGAAAACCAATATTAATTGTATTTTAAGTGGTGCATTTCAATAAAAAAAGAAATAAAAGAGTTTCTATGTGAAAAATAAATTCAAAAAAGATCCATATTAATTCATTACACGTTAATTACGTTATATATAACAATGTTGGAAATGGAATACCATGTATATGACACACATTGTGAGATATTTTTGGGGATACATCTTCAATGAGCATTATTATTGAATATTAGGCATTGTTATTTATGAAATAATCCTCTTTTTTAAGCATTTGAGATTATATTTCACATCAATACCTACCAACCTAATTATCAGATTCATTTGACCATTATTGAAATACATAATGATTTTTATGACTTGATTTGTTTATTAGAAAAAGTGAATACATGAAAGGCTATCGATAAATCGCATATGTTCAGCAAGTATCATTTTAACAATACTCTATACATTATGATGATTATGATGTTCACTAATCCCATTGTTTATTTTATTATTGATATTTATATAAGTGTAATTATGTTATTTAATATTAATCTTATTTAATATAAAACGACTTTCATGTTAGAAATATTCAATGAACATTTATATTAGTGTTTGGGATTTGTTTTTAAGTATTCTGGAAACATTGTTCATACCCTACATGGCTTAGCGTAACGTATTGAATCAACCCTATGCTATGTACAATGAATATATATAGTGATCTTAATTTTATTCATCAACCTTATTCTTTATGAATAACAAAATACTACATTATTTTTAGTACATATAGTTAATCAACCATATGTTATCAGGAAAGTACTGTCAAATAACCATACATTTGAAAGGAACCATTCCTTATGAATGATAAGAAAGTTTGTTTAAATAACACTATGTTAATAATGAAACTTATATTCCGATGTGAAATATATGGATCAACAAAATTACTTTTATGATCAACCATATGTTTTCAACCTTATGTTTGAATGATGAACGCTCTGTATTTAAACCCCACAATGAGCTTTTTTCCTGCTTGAAGGAACACAACATTTAACATCTCAATGACATATATTAAATATTGAGATATTTTCTATAATTTTTTCAGCGAACTTGATCGAGTTATAGGTTGTTTTATTTCTAATTTTCATCAATTTTAAATATCATTTTATTTGATTATATTGATCGTTTTCAATGGTGAAATTAACATTAAATCCTAGCCTATGTTTATAATACAATGGTAATTTCATTTTTAAATTTCTAAAGCTCATCAGGAATCTTTTATGGACATTGATTTTTCAAAAGAAAGATTCTCATTATATATTTCTTCAACTTTCGTTTTAAAATAATCAATAGATAACAATTATTATTTAATATTTTTGGTTATTATATACATATTTGTACAGTGACTTAAATACTCAGTAAGGAGACTTAAATTTGGAGAAATACATGTTTAATATTTTATGGTTGTGAATACTTTGTTTTTTTTCATCCAAGAA